>CM026069.1:20762500-21362500 GCA_014839685.1 Anableps anableps
GGCCGCCCACCCTTCCCCCTAAACCACAGAAAATGCGGAAACCTAGGCCACGCTCCATGTTTAACCATAAGCTGTTTAATGGCAATATGGAGACCTTCATCAAGGTACCCACTGGTGGTGGTGTATGACTGAGCATCCCTTGAGGATCTGAGGGAACGCAGCCAGAGCCTTCACTGTTGTTCTCTCTCAAACTTAACTTTCCGCTCCTCCCTTTTCCAGCTGCCTTTTGGTTATGATATAACACCCTAGTTTAACCTCTAATTCTCCTTCATTCCATAGTCCTGCTGGCATACAGACAGAGTGGCTGTCGATTGTCCCTTTATTTCCCTGCAGAACAATTTATTATCTCCGGCTTCCTTTCTAAACCCAGTCACTCTATGATGACTGAGATACAGGAGAGAACAGTGTCTCTGCTCTGTTCCTTTCTGCACCCAATCCTGATTGCACTCTGTAGCGTCCTGTCATGAATCCCTGTGTTTAACTGCCCTTAACCCCCAGAAGGGTCAAAAATGATTTGAGCTTTTGTTTTCTAACCCTCTTCTCTGTCTCTTCTTCCTCTGCTTCTCTGTGCTTTGCTGCTTTCTATCCCAGAGGAAGAAGGAATGCCCGTACCCGTATTCAGGTATCATGTTGTTAGAGAATGTAGGGCTAGCTGCAAAGGCAAACCAGACTAATGGTGTACCTATATTACTTACTCACTTTTGTACTTCTGTGCTGCACTTGAAAAATATGCTGTACAACTTCAGTTTTTTTGTCACTTTCTTTCATCTAATAAAGCATGTTTTGGTAGTTGAAATTGTAATCTTGCACAGTTAAAGATTGATAATGTATGCCAGATGGCTCAGGTGCAGTGCTTGCCAATGTTTTCATATCCCTTGAATTCTTTTATATTTTTATGCTACAGGCAAAAACTTTAATTAATTTTATTCAGATTTTATGTGATTAAACACAAAGAGGCACAAAGATGGGAGAAAAACAATAAATGGTTTTCTAATTTCTTTTCAAATAAACCTCTAAAGTCTAACATGCATTTGAACTCAGCCCCCTTTTACTCTTATACCCCTAAATACAATCCAGGGAAACCGATTATAGGCCCCATTTACACTGAGCCGCTCTTCAGTTAAACTGTAACATTTTTGTTGCGATCTAGCCGCTTGTTTACACAACACCAGCAACCAGAGTCTTTCATTCCGGTACATTTTGAAACCAGGTCTCAGGGTGAAACTTTTCTGTAACACCCCCCACGGAGGTGTGAAGCACTCCACAGGTGTGAGTGGAGTGCACACCTCGACTCGAACAGTCGTTTGTTCTGCACATGTGCAGAACAAACGACTGCAAGGTTGATTCTATCCATGTATGGGTGGATAACAACAAAATCAGTCGTGGATATTATTGTGCTGTGTTGTGCTACTTAACCTGTTCAGTTTAACACAATTTCTGATAAGGAATATATGTTACATGAGCACTTCATTCATGGCAGATGGACACAGGTTACTGTTTACTATTTGAGATGGAAGCTAGTGAAGTGGAAGCTAAAGGTCAAAAGCACATGCACTTTAAAATCTGCTAAAATCACAGTGCCATTTAGTGGCCTGGCATGGCAAGTACAGCTGACTCAAGGTGTCTCAGTGGTGCCGTCGAAACGTGGAACTTTTCTCCAATCAACATCCGAAAATTTTGGGAATCTCCTGGCAGCGGTCTCGTGTAAATGTAGCCATTTTCAGAGCTCATCTAATTAGGAAAGGGCTTAGAGATTTTTTGGAGAACATTAGTAAACAAACAGCGTCTTGAAGACCAAGAAACACAACAGAAGTTCAGGGAGAAAGTTGATAAGAGGCTTGGAGTAGGGTTAGGTTATAAAACAAGAAATTAAGCTTTAACATCTCACAAAGCACCAATCATTCTATTGTTTGAAAGTGGAAAGCATTTAGCCTACCAGCAAACCTTCCAAGAAATCGCCATCCACCTAAGCCAAGAGACCAAGCAGAGGTGCATTAGCCAGAAAAGCAGGCAAGAATAATAACTTTTCATTGATTGGTCCACACATTTGGCCTTTATGAAATAGCGACAAGAAGGAAGCCATTGTTGAAAGAAACCCGTAAGAAGTTCTGTTTGCAGTTTGCTCAAACCAGTATGTGTAAAGAGGTCTCTGGATCAGTTAAAACAGATTTACAGCTTATTGGGCTTAATACTTACACATGCCACACTTTTCAGATTTTTAATTGTAAAAACAAATTAAAACCACACATCTTTTTTCTTCTGCTTCCCAATTATAGACTACTTTGTGTTAATCAAGGGCTATGAATCCTTTTGCTCGGAACTGTACATGCAAAATGAAACATTATTTACAATTAAGATATTCATTGTTTAGTTATTATAATGTGTCTTGTATATGTATTGTATATACCTATTTATTTGTTGTCCCACAATATTTCAGGATTCAGGTCAACCTATTCCACTTGTTGTTGAAAGCTGCGTCAGATACATCAATCTGTACGGTAAGTTTCGCTTTGTGCTTGTCTCACTGTTACTTCAGAGCAAAACGGCAGTAACAAGAATCAGTCAAAGAAATCCTTTGTGCTCCTCTTTAACCTTTACAATGGATAAGAACTGAGTGACTCGACTTGGATATTCTCTGAAACTCTCGGCTGCCAAACTGTAACTTGACAACAGATCACACACAGAGTTTTGAGACTCCGACTGGTCTTTGTTTAGTCAGGTTCAGTCCGTCCCCTAACCTCTTTAGGCTTCCTCTCTGTCTACCTTCACATCTGTCTTCGGCTCGTTGTTGTGGCCTGCAGGCCTTTGCTCTGGATCTGGACCTAATGAAACTACAGAAAACTGATTAGAAGCCTCTAACTAAAACCACATGCTGCTGGCTCACCGAGGGGGCCCTTGCCTGGAAAAATACGCATCTCTCTTTTTACGACTAGATTACATTTCCTGCCCTGTGTTATATGTTTCCAAAGCTCTGTCATGAAGCTGGTGATGTGGTTTCAAGATAGTAACAGCCAGCGTAGACCTATCAGTGAAATCTGGTTTGGATTTCTCCTAGGGTTGCAGCAGCAGGGGATATTTCGCGTGCCAGGATCACAGGTGGAAGTCAACGACATCAAAAACTCATTTGAGAGAGGTGAGTCCATCTTTTATATTTCCAGTTTTTACGTCCAAAGCACCTAAACAGGATAAACCAATTCAGCCCAAAGTTTGACTCAGCAGATGTTGTTCTCATTTAGGTGAGGACCCCCTGATTGATGACCAGAATGACCACGATATTAACTCAGTAGCAGGGGTGCTGAAGCTGTACTTCAGAGGGCTGGAAAACCCACTCTTCCCAAAGGAGCGTTTCCTAGATTTCATCTCCACCATCAGTGAGTCAACAGGGAAGACTTAAGCAAAATGTGATTTTCACAAAATGAAGAAGGAAAACAGACACATTACGTTTTCTTAAGAATAAGGCTGTGCTATGCCACACATGGACCTAATCTAACCACCAGCACCTAGTGTATGATGTGCATCAAAGAACCAGACTGATAAGAAGTAGCTTGATCCACAATGACTGGCTGTGTGCATGTTACCAAAGAAAGGTTTCTGATTGCTTCTAGGGTTCCTACACAGTCTGGAAAATGATGAATTTAGATTTAACTCTTCTCCAGGTTTGGACGAGTATGGAAAAAAATAAGAATGTGGGAAACATTTCTACACTCTGTTTCGTATCCCATCATCCATCCATCCATCCATCCATCCATCCATCCATCCATCCATCCATCCACTTCTGATCTTAGATTAATTTGAGGATTACATTGTCAAAGCCTGATCATTTAAAAAATGACTTAAATAAGAACTGAGAACTAAAAAAAAAAAAAAAAAACTACAACTTTAACACAAACATTTATAGGAATCCTGTGTTCCTGAAAAATCAGTCAATTTGTTTTTGTTCTTTAGCAATAGAGCCTGTCAAAGTGAAATTGCTTGATTTTTAATTGATGTTTCCCATCTTTTGCTTTCTGTTGCTCCAGAGCTGGAGTCAGAAGCAGAGAGAGCACATCACATCCAGCAGATCATTGTGACTCTTCCTCGGACCATCATAATCGTCATGAGATACCTCTTTGCATTTCTCAATCAGTGAGTTTCAGTCTTTAAAGCTCAAGTTACACCTCCTCCTCTTTAACAAATGATGTATAAAGATGAGTGCAAAGATGAGTTTGTGCTTTGCATAATCCCTACAGAGGATGCGACATTGAATCTTGTACCTTGCTTTGCATGCAAATGTAATTCACTTCTCTGTTGAGCAAACACCAAACCCTACAACTGTTTGAGGAAGTTATGTACACATCTGAAAACTCATATCCCTCTGCAGCAGTGTAATATTCTTCTAATAACGAATGCTATTAATGCTACCTTTACTTGCTGCTTGCAGAACAAAGACACTGACTTTAAATTATGCACTGTTGGAGCGATTCCAGCTGCACTGTTTCTGCCCACAACAGCCTGTTAATATTGTGCAAAGACTGATTATGACTTCCTGTTGCACCACTGAAAGATTTGGTTACAAAAGGTTACTCTGTAGCATGTGCTGGATAAGTGGATTTCAATATGTTGGATGATTGCAATACTTTTAAAGCAAATGTCACAGCTCTGAAATGAAGAATGTGAAAATGAGTTCCTTTGAAACAGTCACTTTGCAAGATTTCTCCTTTACTTTGCATCAGTGTTCCTTTCATGGAACAGCTCTGATCTTTCCCAACACCTCCCAAATAAAGCATTGTCCTCAATTTCTTTCTTCTTTCGGCATATTTTTCAACAGCTTTTTAGTGTCTCAAATCTCTCTTGATATATGTTTACAAATAAACTGCCCCCTCTCTTCAACAAATCACCCATATACAGGCAGAATCACCCACCTCTGTTTACTTCTTCCTTAGTCTTTCCCAGTACAGCGATGAAAACATGATGGATCCCTACAATTTAGCCATCTGCTTCGGCCCCACTCTGATGCCCATCCCGGATGGCCAGGATCCTGTGGCGTGTCAGGCACATGTCAACGAAGTCATCAAGACCATCATCATCAACCACGAAGTCATCTTCCCAAATCAGCGTGAGCTGGATGGACCAGTCTATGAGAAGTGCATGACTGGTGGAGAAGAGTACTGGTGAGTAGTGCCTTTATCAGGGGATGAACTCATGAAAATTTTCGTATTCTTCACTATACCATGGTTTATTATTTGAGTCCACACATAGAAACAGTTTTTGCCAAATAAATTATTAATTGTGAAATTTCACTTTACATTTCCTTGTGAAGTGACAGTCCCCACAGTGAACCAGGAACCATTGATGAAGCTGATAATGGAACCGAGCCACACACTAGCGATGAAGGTAAATACACTGTTTAGAACCTATGCTGTTTACCAGTAAGATGCATTACTATCAGTGAATGTTTTTAGCTTTTATGGTGTTTGAAACAGTTTATAAAGCCTCTACAAAACAATGAGCCCATCTCAGTCCCTGGACCTGAATCCGATAGGCCCAGGAAAACTATATTTTTACACATCTTTACCAGGGGGATCATTGGCTATGGAGGTGCACATTACAATGTTTATTTAGACAAGAGAGCATCTTTACAGATGTGTTTTGGCTCAAAATACCTTTAAAGTGTAGACAGGCTGGTTGTATTGAGAATATTTTCCACTCTTGAGTGCATGAAGTATGAGCTGCAGTGGCTTCTGGAGCCAAAAAGATTTAGGTGATGTTTGAAGCTAAATGCAACTGAAGTAAACAGTGCTGGCATGCAGTGTAGCCTCTTTGATCCATGTTGCTGTGTGTATGTGAGCGCGTGCCTCCCCCCTCTCCCTGCTCGCTCTTTGTTCGGTGTTATTCAGTGATTCTCTTGAGACTTTCTCCTTTGTATAGTGTTTCCCCGCTCGTCCTCTGAGCTTTGAATACGTAACTGGGCCAGGCACAGGAGCCAAAGTGTTGCCTATACACTGAAGGATATCTCCTGTGCTGTCAGTGAAACAACCCTGTTAAAATTTCAGCTCTATAGATGCCTTTGTTAGTTAAAATGTGCTGACCCAATATATTTTTTCTTGTTCTCAGTTGGAAAAGACTTTTTACTTGCCCTTCATACATAACAGTTTTTAGTGTCCTCTGGTCGTAGCAAATTTTTCATGAAAGCAGACAGGCTCATGTTAATTGGGAACGCATTGCCTGCAATGACGAGGGTCACCTCTGTCTTTTAATTTAGATTCCATTTGAACTATGGCTCTATTCCATTTAGCCTCAAATGGCAGCTCAAACATCCAGCTCTGGTGGGTTTAGAACATCAAACTTTCAGGGCGTTTTCCCTTTAAACTGTGTTTTTCCTGCTCACAGATGGCTGCAGTTGAACAGTTAACTCTGACTGACCCCTGCTGGCCTGTTGGAAAACAGTACAGGGCACTTTTACAGTTCAGATGCTGTAAAAAATGTATTCAAAACATAATTCATTTGCTTGTTAAATATTTTGATTTTTATTGAAAAAAAAATACAGAACAAGCATGCATTTGAAATGTTTTAATGAAACTATTTTGTATTTAAATGTTATTATTTTATTCATTAGTAAATGTATTTGTATTTTCAATTAAGCCAACCCATTTAAAAAGGCTTTGCAAAAGAGTCTACTTAAGAATAGAATAGAATAGAATAATCTGTTATTTCCTCAGTAGGTAAATTCACAGTGTTATACTGTATTATATTAAAAAAAAACAGTAACAGGAAATAAATTTAAAATGATCAAAATAAATACATATACTCTGCAATTTGAAGTAAATTGTACATTTTTGTGTTAGATTTTTTTATATTTGTGTAACAATATAGACAGTATAGACAGATATGTTAGATTAGAAGAACACAGAAATGTAAAAAATGTAAGCCGCCATGTTCAGTATTTGTGGTCTGATAACTAAATTTTGCACACAAACTGAAGTGTAGAAAAATTTTAATATTTATCATCAATGTCAAGTGATTTTACAGATTTTATTTTATTACAGTGATTGCTCCTCACTTTGTCATGGATTCCTCCTTTTTGGGATAATAATAGGGCAAATTCTGCTTCTCTTCTTCAGCATAAAGCCTAAAGCACACATTAATCAAGAAAGGAGAAAAGGAGAGCACTCTAGAAAAATAGCAGTGCTGTGTTTGTTTTTTCTCCTTCTTTGCATGGTAGACTTGACCTTTTTAGAAGAATAGATGTCATGAATATGCCATGATTTGCATCTTGAAATTATACTTTTCTCATCGAGCAGCAAAAATACTCTTGACTATCATAACAGGGCATGAATAGCTTAAAAACAGAGAAAAGAACCAAAATGGGGCAGAACTGTGAATGTGACACATAGGTCAAATTGTTCTGTTGGTTTAACAAAAAAGCCAGCATGTCTCTCATCATGTGTTGCTTTATTTTCTGAAAAACATTTTCATGTAATTTTGCTGATGTGTGTTTTCAGAGGTGGAGCAAATTGAGGCCATTGCCAAGTTTGATTACACGGGACGCAGTCCGAGGGAGCTATCCTTCAAGAAGGGAGCATCTCTGCTTCTGTATCACAGGGCCTCTGAGGACTGGTGGGAGGGTCGTCACAACGGTGTGGACGGCCTCATCCCCCATCAATATATTGTTGTACAAGACTTGTACGTAACAATACCGTCAGTTTCAGTAGTTGTTTTATTTGAAAAGAGATTATGTTGCTGCACAGCTTAATGAAGGCCCACTGAATACAGCTGACTCTGCTGTTTCAGGGACGATGCCTTCTCTGATAATCTCAGCCAGAAAGCAGACAGTGAAGCCAGCAGTGGACCGTTACTGGAAGAGAAGGGTTCTTCCAAAAATGACATCCCATCGCCGTGTGAGCAGTCAGCTGATTACAACTTTGGGGGAGTCATGGGGAGGTGAGAAAAATAAAAAAACGAACACATTTTAAGTTCTCATGAAATCTTTTACAGTTTTTCTGATTGGTTTGTTCGGATTCTCCTCTCCAGGGTCAGGCTACGATCAGACGGAGCTGCAGTCCCACGCCGTCGGAGCGGCGGAGCGGAGACCCATAGCCCAACCAGAGTACCTGACACTCCGCCGCGGGCTGCAGCCTGTCCGAGCAGTCCTCACAAAATATCCATCAGCAAGGCTCGTATGGAAAGCCCAGAAAAAAAGCGACTTGGTACTTTTGGTAGCGCAGGTAGTATTAACTATCCAGACAGGAAGGCATATCCTGAGGGCCACCCACTGAGACCAGTGCCAGGGGCCACTCGCCACAGCAGCCTGGGGGACCACAAAACACTGGAAACTGAGGCTCTGGCTGAGGTATGACTTTGTCAGTCACACATTTTTCACTTTACAACAATAAACTTCAAAGTATTTTATTAGGATTTGTATGTGATTTCTACAAATCAAAATCTGGGAGAATAGCATGGATTTATACTGATACACCTAAATAAGCCTCAATGTACCCAGCTGTCTTTAAAGGTCATGTAATTAGTAAATAGAGTCCACCTGTGTGTAATTTAATCTCAGTATAAATCCAGCTGTTCTCTGAAAGCCTCAGACATTTCTTAGAAAACACTGACGAACAAACAGCATCATGAAGGTCAACTGCAAATCTACCAAGATATGGGCGTCGACCTAAACCAACATAGAAAACATTAATCATAGAAGCAGACCAAGGTTGCTCTGGAGGAGCTGTAGAGAACCAAGGTGAAGGTAGGAGAATCTGTTGACAGGATAACTTTTACTCATGCACTCCCCAGATCTGGTGTGTTTATAAAAGAGTGGCCTCAAAAATGATTGGTGAAAAAACACAACAAGAAGTCTCACTAGTCTTGATACGTCCAGCAGGACAATAACCCCAAACACCCTGCGATGTAATGGTTTAGATTATATTGCATCCATGTGTCACAATGGCCTAGTCAAAGTTCAGAACTAAACTAAATACAATGAAAGACTTGAAAATGTATGTTCTCAGATGCTTGTCACCTAATCTGACTGAGCTTGAGCTGTTTTGTGAAGAACAAGGGGTAAAATGTCTCAAGATGTGCAAAGATGGTAGAAACTAACTCCTAAAGATTTACAGTTATAATTGCAGTGAAAGGTGATTCTGCAAATCATAATATTGAAAAGATAAAAGGGTATGAATACTTTTCGGCGCACTGTAGTAAAACATGTTTAATGTACAGTAAGGAGTGTAGTGTATAAGTTTTAACTGCAGCTGATAAAATAAACTTTACACATAGGCTATGTTCACACAGCAGGTCTTGATAATGAATTCCAATTTTTTTGCTGAATCTGATTTTTTTTTTTTTTTTTTTTTTTTTTTTTTTTTTTTTTTTTTTTGCGTGGCTGTTTATATTACTAATAAAATACGACCACAATCAGACCTCTGTGTGAACAATTTATGACCCCAAAGCTACTCACATGTGCAGTAGAAGAACATTTTCTAGCACACAGCAGCACACTGTTTATGTAAGTAATAATGGATGACACCATCTATGGGTCGATTTTAACGTTATTTAGCAATGGGGGCCAACACTGTTGTTACAAGATCACAACAACATGAAAAGTGAATAAAAAGAAAGCACAACTAATAGCAATGGTCTTTTGTGGAGCTTTCACTGCAACTTCTGTAGGTCTGTTTGGATGTGTAGTCAGAGCCAGGAGTGGTGGGACTGTGATGTGATGTGCTTTACTGAAACAGACTTCTTTCATAAGTTCATCATCATAATTTTCAGCCATTGTTTATGTCCGGATTTACCGCGTCTGGCTTCTTACAACCCGTGTCTCACATCAGTGACATAAAAGATAAAATGTGACATGACCATTCAGACTGAAAACTCTTTTAAAACAATCAGATACATAGATCTGATTTAGTACCACATATGGAAGTGGCACAAATTGGATTTTTGTTTTTTTTTTTTTTTTGGTGGGGGTGAAAAGTTCGTAATTAGGCTGTTCAGACTACAGTAAAAAAAAAAAAAAAAAAAAAAAAAAAAAAAAAAAAAAAAAAAAAAAAAAAAAAAAAAAAAAAAAAAAAAAAAGTCGGATATAGGTCACATATGGGCAAAAAAAAAGTGGATTTGGGTCACATTTGCCTGCTGTGTGAACATAGCCACAGTCCTTACATTTTCAATGTGCTTTAAGAGTCTTGAATATCCTGTTCTCTTTCTCTCTTTCTTCAGGACATTGAGAAGACCATGAGTACTGCACTCCACGAGCTACGGGAGCTGGAGCGACAAAACACTGTGAAGCAGGCCCCCGATGTGGTCCTGGACACCTTAGAGCCAATGAAGAACCCAGCGAGCTCAGAGCCTGGCAGTCCACTTCACACTATCATGATCCGTGACCCAGATGCAGCCATGCGGCGCAGCAGCAGCTCCACCTCTGAGATGATGACAACCTTCAAGCCTGCCCTCTCTGCCCGGTTGGCTGGGGCTCAGCTGCGCCCCCCAGCCATGAGACCGGTACGCCCCGCTCCGACACAGCACCGCTCGAGCAGCTCCAGCTCTTCGGGGGTTGGCAGTCCTGCCGTCACTC
The DNA here is from genome assembly GCA_014839685.1 of Anableps anableps. NCBI lineage: Eukaryota > Metazoa > Chordata > Actinopteri > Cyprinodontiformes > Anablepidae > Anableps > Anableps anableps. The sequence continues at coordinate 20,773,053 of CM026069.1, forward strand.
CCACTGAAAAACTGTTTCCCAGTAACAGCTCAGCTTCAGGGTCTAACGTGAATGTTTCAGGTGATGGTGGGGATAAGACTGGCAGCATGTAGCAGAGGTGGAGTCTGTTCTAAAAAGGAGAAAAGCTGATCAAAACAAGAAAATATTCCTTAAAGTAGAGAAAAATATTGTCCTCACTGTACAGGAGTCTCCAGGTTACCATGGTGACAAAGCAGCAGAAGATGCTGTAGGAGTTTGATGGCATACAGCTCACTGAATCTTGACTCACTGTGTATAAAACTACGTTAACTTCCATTATACCTCAGCTTCAACAGAAATATATGGCCACGTTCTCGTTTCAGAGATTTATTGAGGGCCAGTGAAGCAATACCTGTGTGGGGAAAAAAAAAAAAAAAAAAATGATTCCCACTCGTGATATTCAGTCCAGCTGATGTTTTCCATCTCTCCAGTATGAAAACACTTCATGTGGACGAGTGTCAAACCACTGAAACACATCCTTTGTTTACCGTGCAGGGCTCAAGCCTTATGGCTCTATTTGCAAGTGCATCTTAATAAATTAGAATATCACTGAAAAAAGTCATTTATTTTAGTAATTCAGTTTAGAAAAAGAAACTCGTTTATTCATTACACACAGAGTGATGTATTTCAGTTGTTGGTTTCTGTTCATTTTTTTTAAACATGATTATGGTGTACAGCTCATGAAAACCCAAATGTACAGTTTCTCACAAAATTAGAGTATTGCATTGGGAAAAAATTCGAAGAAAGGATTTTAATACAGAAATGTTAGCCCTACTATGAAGTGTGTGAATATCAGTACTGGATGTCTCATTCTTCTTTTGACTATACTCCATATATCTTTTGTGGTGTTTAGGCGTAAAGAATTTGCTGGCTAAACAAGTAATGTGATACCATGGTCATTAAGGCAGGTATTCCTACTTTTGGCAGTGTGTGGAGGTTGTTAATTCCTGTTTGAAATTTAAATCAGCATCTCAATAAAGTTTCTCAGTAGAGGAAAAAATTCCTGGGATATAGCTGTCCTGACTTTGGAGTAAATTAAACATAAACCTAACTCAGCAGATGGCATGGCTCCCCGTATCATTACTGACTGTAGAAACCGCACACTGGGCCTCAAACAACTAGGTACTTTTCCCTCCATTAGTTTTTCCTTTCACGAATAACATCCTTGAATGTATTTAGCTTCTGTAGCAATGGCATTTTATTGCTTACCCTCCTTCTGGGTGTCAGTGACTGTCTGTTGCAAAACCATCAAGTCAATTATCTTCCCCAGGATTGTAAAGGATTTAACATTTTTCTATATTAAAAAATCCTTTTTTTATTGTTATGTTGTCTTTACATTTTCTGAGAAACTGAATTTTATGGCTTTACGAACCATAATTCTTAAAATGATCTAAAATGAACATAGGAAATATATAACTGTGTAATGACTCTCTGTTTCAAACAGAATTACTTTAATATATTTACCTTTTAATGATGTTCTCATTTATTGAGATGCACTTGTACAATCCTACCTAACATCACCATGTTCTCTGGTTTTACTATAAGAACAATGTGACGCCATAGTGACATTTATTTCTGCATGCATGGATAGGAGAACAAAGGGGAATCTCTGAATGGTGCTTGTTAACCATTGTAGAAACTTCTATATATTCATACTATGATGGAAAAAAAATGCAACACACTTTAGATTATCCAAAATTTCTGAAAAATAAACGCCCTTGTTATCTTTCAGTGTTGGATTTAAAATTGGCATGAGTGTGGCAACACTGCAGCAGATGAAGCATTTTGGCATGAAGAGACTTGACTAATCAGTGCCACAGTAACTAAAGCAAAATATTTTCCCACCATAATGCATGGTTGGACAGTGTTCAGACTGAACACGCCCCCTGTCATGGTTTGTTCTTATGTGCCGTATATGAAATGCAGAAAATTAATAAACCATCTAATGAAGGAATCCTGTAGGAAACTTGCTACAGGAATATAGAGCTAGTAATTTGTAAGTGTTTAATCGTGTACAGGTTAAAACAAAGGTGGGGTGACCTGCGCTTAGATCTTAAAATACATTTGTATTATTTTCAGTAAATTACAAGGAAATTATTTGACAGTAAAATACAGTTTAGGTCTTCTACAATGTACTTTGTAATTAGAGTGTGTTTGGAAATAGCATTAAAGAGCAACGCCTGAATAAAGGACTTTTATTTGGCTTATGTTGCTTAAAGTATTTCCAATCTTGACATAATTCTCATCTGGAGTGTTTCATGTTAAAATCTTATTTTTATTCTTTTAGTAACAACAGCTTGTTTAAGGTTCTTTTTCAAACAGACAGTGCTCTACACATCATGTATGGGGGTCTGAACTTGCCAAACTTGATTAAATAAATAAATCATTAAATTGTTACCGAATTGTATCAACAGTTAATTAAAAATGGAAAGAGCTACATGGATAACTTTCAACATATGTAATTAAGAGTGTCCTAAATATGTATTTTATTGACTAAAATTGTAATTATCTCACTATTTTTTTCATGGTCATGCGCTGTAATAGATCATGAATTTATTTTATCTGTCAGCCTTCCCTTAAAGTGTAAGTGGTCAGGGCTGCTATCATTCCTGCCAAACTAACTAAAACAGACTTACCAATCAAATGTGGGGGTCTACTTGACAAACCACAGTGGGTGTTTTAAGTTACTTTTTTGGTGCACTACGCCACAGGGTGCCATGAAACAATTGAACAAATAGTTAAATAATTACATTTTGTGTGTGTGTGTGTGTGTGTGTGTGTATCTATCTCTATATATATATATATATTTATATATAGATATAATATTATATATATATATATATATATATATATACAGCGAGATAGATAGATAGATAGAGATATATAAATTTAATTTTCATGTAAATGGTATTTAATTTGGCATACAGTCAGCTACTGACATTTAAATATATGTAGACACATTTATTTATGTATTAAAGATATTTGTTTCCAATGTTATTTGCAGTTATGACCTATATATTACCAAAAAATCTGCTGATTTATTTATTTACTACTTCATGGCATTTCAGGCCTCCATAATCCTGACAAATGTGAGAACTTTCTCTTTTTTTAATGTGCTGTTATCAGATTATTCTACTTACTTTGAGCCTTGTGTTTATTATTGCTGGCTGATACAGTAAAGCTCATAGTGTACACCTTTCCAATTTTTATGTTGCTGGATTTAAGCCACATTACAATATCTCTGCAATATCTCAGCATTTATATCTGCTGTACCTCTTGTCTTTTGACACATGTAGTCCAGAGATCTAGTAACTTGCAACCCAAAGAGCCTGCTCAGTTCTGCGCTGTAATGTGGGGCTCATGACATCAGACTCAGTGGCTGTGTTGTGGTGCCTTGCCATAGTGAAATGCACAGATTGAGTCCATCTGGACTAAAAATGTCCTCTTTTACAAGGTTGAAAATATTCAGAAAAATAAAATGTTGCAGTTGCTTTAGTGAATGAGAAACTGTGCTAAAAGTACCACAATTCAATAAGTAAGTCATAAAATAGATATTTATTAATGTAATGATTTAGATTAAATTGGAAATACATGCATTAGATGAAAAAATGTTCATGAATTTTTAAGAAATAATGAAATAATTGTGTTAATCCTTTAGTAAGATATTTAGATATCATTGAATTATTTCAGTTGTATGGACAAGGTGATTGGTCTACAATGAAATTGCTATGTAAGTTAATCATTTAAATGTTAGTGTCTATTTGGAGAGTCCAGCTAATAGTTTTGATTATTTCATTAGAGACTGTAGCACAGGAAACATGAATTATTAATACTGGAAATAATTATACATGATACAACAGTTCAGGTGCATGACTTACATAATTAATTAGAATCACATTACATGATTGTGTATTTGAAATACTTTTTACACATTCATTCATACGTTACAAACATATTTATTTCACAATTATTTGTTTGTTGGATTGTGTTACTTTTAGTCTTCCATAACTCAGATTGCTAACATCAGAACGGGGGTATTGATTTCACAGTTCAAACCACAGATATACCTGCAGACTGAAAATTTTTCCGGATGTATTTTTCACTCTTTAACCCTCATAAAGGATATATCAGTGTTTCTGTGGGCTTTTGTTAAGAAGAATGGTTCTTCTGAAAGCTTAAATCAATACAGCATTTCAATGACAACAGCGCACCCCTCTTTTGGTTCTTGCTGGTATCATGTCATCATGTAATAAACCAGCTATCAAGTCATCAAGGGCATGTTGGGAATGATCTGAATCTGATTTAATGCTTCAACTGATCTAAGATGTTCATATTGTTTTCATTTATTATTCTATTTTGGATATTTTTAAATATATGAGGAAAAAGTTTCATAAAATACATGATTACATGAAATGAAGCGTATTTAACACATTGTCCTTATTTATGTGTAAGTAGAACACAGCATTTGAGTGCCTTTTGTGCACAATATAAATTTTTTATTAGAATTCAGCTTTTTGTTCTTTTTTTACTTTTATACTGTAAAACGTTGCCTATTGTTTTGCCATGTTATTTCAAAGTGATGTTTTCTTTTTGTCCTACTTTCTATTGCTATTCAGCTATCAAGCCACAATGAATCATGGAGGATTCATTAAAAAATGCTCATCTCGACTTGTGTGAATCCAGAGGAAGCTGAAAAAAATAACTGCTGTAAACATGAACTACCAGTAAAATTAAAAGATTCATTTTGAATGTTTCATTTTTCCTATTATTATTTACTCTGTGATCTGGCTGTGCTGTGGTTGAGCCTTTAGCTTCTGTCATTTTAAAGATAAGTTGTTGTGGTGTTGTTAGCAACAGCTGAAATGATTCAGACTTCTGTTGTGCGTTAGCTACAAGGCACCTGGTGCGCTCTCATTTTCCCTATACATGTGATGTGATGTACCTGTGCTTCAAAAAGATGGCATCAGAGTCAAAGAGCAGAGCGAGACCTTGTCTGGGATTGTTGTGTGAATTACTGTCACACTGTTTTACCTTCTCCTTTACCTGTTTGTCTGGTGATGCTGTTTGTTGATGAGTGTCTGATTGGTTGAATCCTGTAATGTAGTGTACTTGATCCCACTGACCGGATGTTGAAAACTCCTGTGTCAAAATAAAATCATAAACCTCTGTGATCTCTGCTTCCTGACTGAGGATTTTTGTGACAAAAAAAATCTAAACCCTAAGATTTCTCCCATCTCATTAAACAATGATAAAGCTAAACCAGAAAAGACTGTAAAAATAAATTATTTCCAAAAACCCTAGTGTTTACCATAAAGGTATATTATGTTCAGCTGTCAAAACTTTAATTCTTTACTATCTATCCCAGCTAAGCATGTTAATAGTTAGATTTTTAGACACCTAAGAAAAGAAAATGGCAAGGATAGCTGTGATCCACAGGTGCACCTTAATAATTGAAAATACTGAATTTATTTTCTTTTCAATAATTCACTTTGAAAAATAAAACTCAGAGATTTGTCATACATAGACTGGTATGTTTCAATTGTTAATCTGTTCATTTTGATTATTATAGCCACTGCTCAGGAAAAAAACAAAGCTGAGTTTGTCTGAAACACATTATTACACATGACCATAAAAACACACACACACACACACACACACACACACACACACACACACACACACACACACACAGCCATTGCCACCCCCATCACGGTGGGTAAGACACAACAAAGTCATTGCTAAAGAAGCTGACTGTTCACAAAGTGTTGTAATATTTGAAGGTTGAGTGAAAGGAAAAAGGATGTACAGTGATCGCCACAGCCTTGAGAGGATTGTGAAGCATGGGCTACAGTTGGAGTCAGAGCCAGCACACATAGATGTGTCCAACACATGGGCTACAACATAGATGTGTCCAACACATGGGCTACAACTGTGACATACCATTTTTTAAAAACCATTTAACAAAATACCAGAAGACTGAACTGTTGCTCAGTGGTCGAAAGTCCTCTTCTCAGATGAAAGTAACTTTTACATTTCATTTGGAAATCAAGGTCTGGAGGAAGAGTGGGGATGCATAAAATCAACGTTGCTTGAGGTCCAATGTGAAGTTTCCACTATCAGTAATACTTTGTGGAGTCATGTTATCTGCTGGTGTTTGTCCACTGGTTTATGAAATCCAACCCCTTCTATCAGAAAATTTGAGAGCATTTCATGCTTCCCTCTGCTGACAAGCTTTACGAAGATGCTGATTTCAATTTGAAACAGTACTTGGCATCTGTGCACACAGCCAGAAGTACCAAAACTTGCTTTAGGGACCATGGCATCATATCACAAACTGTCCTGACCCAAACAGCACAGAGAATTGAGGGAGTGTTGTCATGGGACACTTGAGCAATCCAGACAAATTGAAGGTCACTATTAAAGTATCCTGGGATTCCTTAACACCTCAGCAGAGCCACAGATTGATCACCTCCATGCCACGTTGCAGTGTTCAAGTTAAGAATGCCAAAGGAGCCCCAACCAAATACTGAGTGCATATACTGTACATTATTTTTTTAGTAAACCAATAATCAATTTTTTTTTTTATCAGAAACTGAATTCAGGGTTTTCAAACTAATAAGAAAAAACACTTGAAAAATACATACCAGGGTGTGATGAATCTATATAATATAGTTTCACCTTTTGAATTGAATTATCAAAATAAACAATTTTATTGTACCTTTCCGTTTAGTTTTCATCACTTTGAGCACTTTGATTATGGCAAAAGTAAAATGAATACAAAAACAAACTGACTGAAACTCCATTTAATAGAAGTTAGATGTAGATGCTTTTAAACCCTGGTACATCTCACCGTTTACTCACCTTTCCTAAATTAAGAATGGCCAACTGCTCTTTTGGCAGTTTTGTCATCATTTTAAATCCTTCTTTTTCAACAATTTTCATGAAAGACATCAGACTTCAGATTTCTAAAGAGAACCACAATATGTGGCTGTCCTCATCATTCTTTACTCTAGATCTTGGTATTGATAGTGTGGACATTATCCTTTAAAAATAGCAAAGTTGTGCCAGGTATTTGGTATAGTATCCAGGCAGACTTTTACAATCCTCTCAAGATACAGATGTTTTTCATCCAATTCCTCTTGAGTGTTTTGGACTCATGAGGAATGATTTTAGCCATTTTCATCATCTATTATCTTTTTTCAAACCTCTTTCAGGATAAAATTTTTTAGTCTTGGTCTGATATCCAGAGGATTTTCCATCTAAGTCTACCAACATAACTGTGTTTTCTTTTTTTCTCTTATTGAGCATTGATACACCCTCATTAGAAATGCTTTTTGTTCTCCCTTTTCCAGCTTTGGACTTCTTTGTAATACTTCTCCTAAGTGAGTGCACATTATAGCTGAAGATAGCTCACCCCCTGCATTCTTTAATGAAAAGAGTGGCAACCAAACTTTATATAACTTCAATAGAGGGGCATCTCCACATTTCCAGACTCATCTCTTTCATTGTACATCTGATTACAAGTAGCTTATTAAAAGTTCTTTAGTAAAGATCACATAATGTTTTCATGTTGCCTATGGAGCCTTTGGATTTAGTAAATCCAGACAAGCCAAACTTGTGCTTTTTCATTCTTCTCTGATATGTATTTATTAACATCGGCTTAGATTGAGATAAAACCACATTGCAACTGTTTTTAGAAACTTTGGCCATTCATGTTGTTGTTTTTCACTAAATTCACATTATATTGATACTAAAAACTATGTCTTGTAGTTCATCAATTGGCCACATGATGGAGAAACTGCAACAGAGAAACTGTTTAATGAATATCAGCATTAAACTGCCGTCATTTTATAATTTATTGTTTAAAAATTCACTAAAAGGAAAGTGGTTATGGCTATACCCTGAGTTTTGCAACAGCATTTGCATAAATTGACTGATTACATCTCTGTGCGGAATTGGCTTTCTAAGCTGTTGGAAATGAGCCTCACACCGGCAGAGCAGGGTATAAACAAAATTCAATTTGTTATACCTGAGAAACAGCTGCTCAACAAGAACATGTAAAACAAGCAGCTAGGTTCTAATTTTTCATCAGCCTGGAAGGTATTTCACCAACAGACAAGAAGAAGGATCTTCCTCAGTCATATTATCAAATGTTCTGTGTTGATGGGTATTAAATACATATGAAATTGTATAGGGCCAGACTATATAATATGTCAGTATTAAAGAAGTCATCCCCCTCCCCCCTTACCACCACCACACACACACACACACACACACACACACACACACACACACACATATGCATCATACACATGCATCCATACAGACATAATAATTTTTACTTAATTATTCCTTTCTTTTTAGTTGTGTTTGGACTTATGACGCACAATAGTTAAATTATATTCAATGAACAAATGAGATAAATATGTTAAAAACCATGAAAAACAAAAATGTAACACAAAAGGCAAATTCTGAGGTCACCATGTATCATGCCATTCAACTTTTCTCATTCTGTCTACAGTATGCTGGATACATATGTTGCAAATTTGAGAGAAGTTTAAACCTTCTGACGGCAGCTGAAGTCAAGTGGCTCCTTCATTTGGCTAAAACACAAAGAAAACTTCTGCTTCTGCCTCCAATAACTGTGGGTAAACATACAGTACAGCACTTGTAGAGAGCAGTTAATTATTTATGTATTTAATAATGTAAATTGTGGAAATCAGTAGACATTTTATACTTCCAGAGGGTACACAGAAGTAAAAACCAGTGCAGAAGAAAACATTTTCTACCTCTTTCACTTTATGCTCATAAACAACATGTGCACTTGATGGTTCAGATTCAGGTTTTTTTGCTTTGGCTTGCTGTTGTATAAACGTTACTGGACCCTTTTGCATTATCTTTTTGTTGTTTCTGTTCTTAAAACTCAGATTTCAATTATTTAATGATCCTGGTTACAGAATTGCCACCAGAAAGTTTGTTTTTGGCAAGTGAGGAGAAATCATTCCTTCTCACTTGTGTTTACTTCTTTCCAGCTCATCCATGATTCCTGTATAGATGAATTTTGAAGCAAACATGCTTGCTTCATTCTTTTTCCTGTGTCACCAATAACTGACCATTCCAGATATTCCATTTAAGAAGGTCTTTTTTGTCAAGAAAACAATCCAATCTGTGCTTGATGTTAGAGATTTTCAGACTGTGCTGTGACAGAAACTAGGTCTTCATTTACATACATATATCTTGTTTAAGTGGGCTTGACTCAAAAGGCTCTTTTTGTAACAGAAAAGTACATTAGCTATTGGCTTAGATAATTACTAGAAGGACTGATTGTGATGTATTTCAGTTTCATATGTTTAAGATTTTGGGGTTTTCTAGCTGTGAATGTAATATCTTGACTCAAAAGGATTACAGATTAATTTCAGAACCATTAACACAAATTCTTTTAACATTTCCTTTAAAACAGCAACAGTAAGAAAAAAAATCAATAAGTAAGAAACACATCTCAATCTACTTTCACAAAAATTGTTTTCTGCTCATCTAGAATAAGTTTACCTGAAGTTCAGATGCAGCTGGTTGGAAAAATAAGTTACATAATTCCTCTCTGGTGACTTAATTGCGAGTATATTAGATTATAATTAATGCACAAATGAAGGCCAGCACATCAATAACACATTATCACTTTCCAAGAGTCAAAATACAACAAAATTATCATAACTTCTTGTTTGAGCCTTCAGCACCTCTTTGTTCCTCTTATCCACATCAGAATAATGAAACACTCTCCATCTTAAACCTCTTGAGGACTAAACCTTGGAAGATTCACTGAAAATATTTACCATTCAAAGTTACAATAATACAATTACTTCTCTGTTATCTTGGAAACTTAAGTTTCCAGAAACAGTTTTTTTTCAGTGTTTGGACTTGCTTTCACTAGCTCACTGCTAAAGAATATTTGACATCCTGGAATCAAAGCAGAGACTGTCCAGATGATAGTCTAGACCAGATCAAGATGCACTTCTATGAAAAAAAAACAAAATGAGATCTTTCTCTCCTATTTTGCAGTCTCAGGGTATCAGACAAAGATCGAAGTAGAAATGCAATCCAGCAGAGGTCTTCAAATGTTAGACTTTTTTACTTAACTCATAAACCAAACAATTTTTTTCTGTTTTGTGCATGCTTAAATCAAATTGCTCTGTGGCAGTACATTGAACTGAACTCCATCAAAGGCTTTCAAGGTCACAGAAGCACAGCAAAGCTCAAATTCTGTGACATTTCCAGTCATGCCTGCATCTTTGAGGAGCAGAAGTGCAGCATGGTACTGTTCATACTGCATGCATAATAAATTAAGCTTGAGGATACTAAGCCACTGACAAGTTGGCCTGTTGTTGTCACTGTTGTGCAAACTTTTTGCCACAGCAGCGAATATACAATATGCCCCATGCACCACAAGATGAGCACGGATATTTATAGGGATTAACTGCATAGAAGTGCATGGTGTATAGGCAGTGCAAAATACATAAATGCTGTATGTGAAAGCATGATTTCATCGGACTGAGATACAGATTTAAGACATGCCAAAATATTACGATCATGATGATGTAATTATAAATTTTAAGTTGTTTCGTAGCTGTTTTCCTTTAGAGCTTATTTCAACTTTTCCTTTACACTTCAATTCAGTTAAATTCAATAGTACTTTATTTATCCCCAAGGGGAAATTACAATTCCAGTACAACCCGAGGGAAAAAAAAAAAAAATCATATTTCACACTTTATCCTTAGCAGGATACAGTTTGAGATTGCAAAAAAAAAAACCTCAGCATGGGTGATTGAGGCTCTGCAGCCTTCGTGGCGCTGGCCTGAAATGTTTCCCTACTTTTCTGACCTTCAAGTTGTGGGTGGAAATTTTGCATAAAGAAAAAAAACTCAAGAAGCATAATGATTTTCTCTGAATTCACTGATGTGGCAGCTGACAAGATCCTTTCTGTTAAACAACACCAAATGTTTATGCCCAAGTGTGCTAAAAGATCAGGATCCTGCATGCTTACCTGTGTTCTTTTAGACCTCATTTTTTGTGTGCTTTTCATATGGCTATTAATTGACCCACAGCATTTTCAGTGAGGTATTTTACAGGCGTGAACATCAAAATTATGTGCTAAACAAGTTCTATTCTAGCAATAAGATAAGATAAGATAAGATAAGATAAGATAAAACTTTACTAAACCCCCATCAGGGAAATTACAGTTACTTTGGATATTTCGCAAATTTTGAGATCAAACAAGCAAAAAAAAAAAAAAAAAAAAAAAAAAAAAAAAAAAAAAAAAAATTACAACAACCTGTAAGACAGGAAATGAACTTCACCAAAAGTAGATAGGGTAAACATTAACAATTAAAAATAGGAAGTAAGGTTTAAGTCAAATAACCAGAACTCAGAGAGAGGAACACAGAAACTGAGATAAACTTTACCAAAATTTCAGACATATTCAAATAATTAAATAATATTGAAAGTTCATTAATTTCATTAATCTAATTGACAGTGAAACACATTATACAGATTAGTTACACAAGCTGATGTTTATGGTTTTTATAATTATGAGTTTCCACTTACAGCTAAAAATTTACATTACATTAGTTATTTAAGCTTAAAATATTATACCAGACCAATAAAAAAAAATAACATACATGTTATACAGAAATGTGGGCTTAATGTTTTTCTACCTGCTTAAAGGTTGTTATTTTCAAAAGGTACTTTTATTGCATTTTGTAATTTATTAAATATAACTGTACATAAAAAGCTATATACCCTGACAAAAAACAAACAAACAACAAACTAGCATAGTTCTCATCCTAAAACATCTTTAAATACAAGGCTACAATGCTGGTATTTCTTACCTCTGACTTCTTTTGTTTTCTCTAATTCTCTATGGCGGCCACCATTGTTAAGATGCCAGGGAGGTTTGGCCTTGTGCACTGGGCAACACAGGGCTCGATGACTCAGTGCTAAGGGTCTCATTAGATACAGACACACCAGTCAGGAAGAAACAACAGCATACTACTGATGAGGCCAAGCACAGTAGAATACTGTGACACCTTGTCAAGCAAACTCAACTACTAAATTATGGACTGAATTTGAAGCACGATAATTCCATATTTCAGCTTTTAGCATCCATGTACACAGATGTTATAAATTTGTGTTTTGCTGCCTGTATTTTGATTTAACAAGAGCTACTTTCCATATCTAAAAAAAATCAGTGCAAATGCTGTTCCCACGTCAACTACAGGTTAAAACTAAATGTCTTGCAAAAACCTTCCTGGTTGCAGAATACATTCTGTGTTGTATAATTCTTACGAATGGTTGGCTCCACATCATCATGATATACTTGGGTGTAGAAAAGTTTAACCAGGTTTCTTATTAATGTCTTAGTCATCCCTTGTTTATGGATAGAATAGAATGGAATAGAATAGAAAACTTTATTTGTCTGACACCAAAGGTAACAGAAATTTGTCTTCAAACAGGGTTCTATAGATACATATAAAACAATCAAAAGAGATGGACAAAAACAACAACAACAACAACAACATAAATACATGATAAAACTCACATATAGTTATAGTAATCCTGTTGAGGGCTGTAACTGAGGTTGGAATGAAGGATTTTTTTGTATATCTATTCTACTTCTGTTATCTACTTTTTTCTTATATACTAAAGTTCAGAAAACTCCAATGCTAATCCTCTGAAATTAAGATGGTCAGAAAATTTGGATACCTCTTTTTCAACAATAGAAAGATAATAGAAATATTCTGAAAATAAAAATACATTTTGAATCTTACTTTGCTCATTATAATTCTTTGTTGTAATTTCTTATCTTATATTTTGAGACTAAACAGATTCTTATTACAAATGAGAACTAACTCTAAAAAAGTAAATAATTAAATAATGAATAAATATAAATGAAAACCTAAAATCTATTTATATATGTTTTGTTTTCTTTTTGTACAAACTATTAAATACCGATTGGATTATTTTTACATTTCTCTAAGTTTGCCCGCATCCCATTATTTAAACAAAAATGCTTTAAACAACTACTTATTTAGTTATTTAAACAGAAAATAGGCAAAAACTCGTCGATCCAGATCAGATTAAGTACTCTGCCAGTTTTCCTTTCTGAGGATTAGCCTCCAAATACACCAAAAGGATTCCACTCTACAGTTTTTTGGAAAGTGCAGACAGTCACTGATCCAGATCATGGTAATCTTTTCCAATTGGAAAAACAGAACCTGAATGCAACCAAAAAAAGAGAAAGACAGAAAATCAGTCACTGGTTGATTACAACAAAATACATGATGACACTGAATGAACCATTGAGAACTTGTAAACACACTGGGTCAGTGCTAATAAAGACTGTTTAGAAACTCTGGACTGAGCAAATTCATCGAAGAATACCTGGAAATGGGTTTAATCTGTAACATAATACCAGTAAATCTGAAACCCGGAGTCTAATCACACAGGAATTCAATGCATTATGTCATCTAGCTAATATAAGTCTGCTTGGCTGCGTATCCAATGGATAAACACTCCTGTTGTCCAAACCCATCAGTGTGTCTCTACGGACTGCTGAAAATGGACAGAGGTTGATCAGACTCCAGCTAAATCCACCTGAAGCAAAGCAGCTTTTCTCTGATTTTATGTGATGTGACTGAATATGGAGAACACAGCGTTCTTAGGTTTAAAGCTTCAGTTTGACCTTCTTTCATCACAGTTACTCTTTGAAGAAACATGGATTATATGATTTACAACACATTTAATTTCCCTTCAGATAAGTCATTTTAACTGAATTTAAATTGTGTCAGAATAACTCAGTCTTTGTAACCTCAAATAACTCACTCTTATCAAGTGCTTCTCCAGAAGACGAATGACATGTCAATTCTCACAGCTGTAAATTCAGTTTTACTTGAAGGTAAGATAAGGAAAGAAAGTTCAGTTGGACTGCTCCATTCACAGAAAGGGTAACTGAAAGTGTTTTAAAGGGAAAACAAGAAAAACAAGGAATAGAGATTAAAAAAACCCCCATCAGATACATGTAAAACATGTAATGCACATGTAAAACAAGGCTTTGTATAAAATAAGAAAATTAGACAATCACATAAATGAAAGAAACACTTAAATGACAAAATGTAAGCAAATAAAATGCTAAAACATAATTGAAATTAAAAAGCTACATATATTTGGCCTCTTCTGGTAGGCTGAGGGAAACAGAAATGTTTTCCATCCAGTCAACAGTCATTTGAAATGAAGCTGCCCAGGTTGTGACAATTGTCATGCCACAATGTTGGAAAAATTTTGGTTTTCGTACATTACTGTGGGAATCACATTGTACATACAGAAAATAAAGTATTACAATAAATAATGCGAATGATACATGTGTTTGTAGTAAAAGACAGCCATTTATTGTATCCCTTTACCACTTTCAATCCCATTTGTTCTGATAAATGTCAAACAACTGTAAAAAATGGTTAGTGAATATCAGATTCAGTGCCTCTCCCTGAAGGCTAAATAATTGGTTCAGTGTTGCTGCAGGCATATTCCTCAGTGCTGTCAGCATAATGGAGACTGTGTAGATCTGACTATGAGTGACTTGTGGAGTGGAAAAGTGCTTCCTATCATGAAAAGTGACAGTGACACATGAAGTATTCATCCTAATGTTTAGTGGTGTTCTTGTATATCTATGTTTTTATTTTAACCATATAGTTCAACATGACACCTAAAATTCCAGATCTAAATTATTTTTATATAAGGTTAGCAATTTAAGTATTTTAACAGGTGCATTATAAAAGCATGATTGACAAACAATTTTTATGTTTTTATAGATAGCTGTTCCTGCAAACCCAAATGTTTATTCCCACTCTTACACTTTTCTTTAGGTCTTTATGTTTTATAAATTTACATTCTGGTACATGTCTTCACCATACAAAAATACATTACACTCAAACAGACGGAGCCAAACATTGAACTACAATCTGATCAAATTACAGTAGCAGGATTTTACAGTTGATTCATATTTCTTTGTAGTCATTCAAATTTTACTCAATGGACACTCCAATTGGAAAAGCACTTTAAATCAAACTTATGTCTTGAGAACAACAGACTCCACAAATCAAAACAGAGAAAGTTTAAATGCCTTGTTAAGGATACATGATCAATGGAACTAGAGTCTGTAAGGCCTACACAAGCTAAAAAGTGTCCGTAAGCAGTTGAAGCACATCAGCTCTTTTTTTCCCCCTCGCAGCTAATTGGTGAAATCAATGAACCAATGCAGGAGTTTCACAGTCAAGGTCAGCATTTTATCTGATGGCTTAGTACTTACAAAGCAATAAACTTAACTCGGCTGTTCTGCAGACTCCACTGCAGCTTATCTTAAAATCTGATTATTTTTATGGGAATAATTTTAATGTCTTCCAGTGATGTACATAACTGTAGAAATAAAAGTATTTTAAATTAAAACATCAGGAGCTGATGAGTTGTAAGTGTGGCCCAAGCCTAATGTCATGATGCCAGGAAGCTTTGACCAACATGCAGAATTATACTCAGGACTCAGAAGGAAGAAGTTGCAGTTTACAAACAAGTGAATGTTAAAAAGGAGCTTCTGGGAATCTGGAAGCAGATGAATGGATGAACAGCTTAACTGATTAAGACAGCGATCTTATGGTTTCCAGGATAAGTAACTGGTGTAGAGGAGGGTGGAGGAGCCAGGTAAAGAGTGGTTGAACAAGGTGCAACATCCAGATGGTTTAACAGTTAGCACTGGAGAGCAGGCAGGCAGGTGGTTGTTGGAGATAACGGAGAAGCACTGGAGGACCATAGGATGCACATCTGAGGGTAACTTTTTCAGAGGATCTTGAGGAATGGAGTCAGAGATGACTGGGGGGGGAACCCCTGCAACAACTTTAGCCTATAGGAGGCACAGTGAACACAAAGAGTGAGTGAAAATTAGGTTGGCAACCCCCAAAAAAACATTAATAAATACTTCTTACATACTGAAAAAGAATACTCAAGGAGAAAAATCTCTTGACTCTACCAGGAAGGTTGATTATCAGTGGCCTCCCAAATGCTCCTTTAATGTCGTGCAGGCTTATGAGATAATCAGATCCAGGTGTGCAGCAAAGGCTTCACCCTCCAGCAACAATCCTCTGTACAGGAGAGAGTCTTACACATGCACAAAACACACCCAGATCTAGACAGATGTAATATGTACATCCTATTTTTTTAAATATATATATTTTTTAGAACCAACAGAATCTAATGAAAAACACTGATAGAAAGGTGATTTTATAGACATCTATGGCATCACTGTCTTGCTTAAGGTTATTTCAACTCAGTGCTCCAACATTCTAGGTGCACAGATACTTACTAAATGCCTAAACCAAGGGTTTTCAACTCCAATCCTCATGGGCTGGTGTCCTGCCACTTTTATGTGTCACTGCTTCAGCACACCTGAGTCAAATAATGAGGTCATTAGCAGGACTCTGGAGAACTTGGAGCTAATTCAGCTATTTGATTCAGGTTTGTTGGACCAGGATCACATCTAAAAGTTGCAGCACACCAGCTCCTAGTAACCTCATAAAATAAGGTCATTTCAGTGGTGGTTCTAGACCAAGTTTACCGGGGGGGGCAGGGAGCAGTGTTTTTTCATTGGGGCACTTCACAAAAGAATGAAACAAAAAACAAAACAGGGCAATATTTTATCATTTAATATATTAAGTGAGCCAATGAGCCTGCAATCAGCCTGAAGCTGCAGGTTGCAGACCCCTGATCTTGCAGATGAAAACTGTGATCCTATCTTAATATGGCTGAAGCTAAAAGTGCAATACCTTAATTTTTAAATTATTGTTAATGTAAAACTGTGAAGGTAAAAGATGAAATTGGTCCTTAGGACCAATTAGTTACGATTTTTGTGCCAGCTCATATTATCATAGGATAATTTAGTGCTATCCCTCCAGTACAGGGCCAAACCAGGGGCCAGGACCAGTTCTACAGGGGCCCTGGCACTTTTGGCCCCTGTCCAGAAACTTTTCCCAAAGTTGAAAGACTTGTTAAGGATTAAACTTTTGGGGATATAAAGTAAGTCATTCTATGCCTTTTGATACCTTTATTCATTGTCTGAAAATATGATAAGCATAGATTATTTAAAGTACGGGGGAAAAAAATAAAGTGGAGGGGTTTTGCAGCTCTAAATAAGATTTGTTTCATGAAAAACAGCTAAAGATGTCTCCATAGATCACTTTGACTGAAGACCCCGCATTTTAACTAACCTAATTTGTGAATGAAACCCCAAAATGCGTGAAAATCTTCCACTTCAGTCTGTAGCTCAGTCATAAACTAAGGCTCAGTTATCAACCTTAGGTGGTGATTTTTACGCTGGCTGTTTCACACTTTGCTGAGAACTATCAGGAAGTCACAACTCGAACATGCTAGAAGGAATAAAAAATATCTGTGGAAAGCAAAGCTAAGATCCAAGAACAGCCATACTCAACTCTCTACCACCTGGTGTTCCAAAACTTCTGTCCATAAAAAGTGTGGAAAGAATTTGTGAATAAGGGAAGCCTTGGCAAAGCCCAATACATATTAAAAAGTAACATACATTACCAGAGGAAATGCACACCAAGCTCCCTGTCCAATTGTTCTGGGAAAGAGTGACTGAATAGTATATGCACCTAACAAAAAAAAACAAAACAAAACAAACAAAAAAAAAACCCACAAATGGGCTGTACACAGGGGACATAAAGCTTTAAACCTTCATCCAAAAAACCAACTCATGCCCTGTTAAATATCTTTGTGATTGTAGAGGGGGTCCAATTTTTTTCTGTTTGGTAAAATTTGGTTTATTTCAATTTGCCAGAACATTTTCCAGGTAATGGGCCAGACTGATTTACTAATGACTTTCCCAGGTCCAGCAATGAGAACCTGAGACAACTCTTAAAATCATGAAAAAGTAGAATATGTTTTTGTGATGTCAGTTTGGAACTTGTTTCCTCATATGCTTTACTCTTCTATTTCATTTTAATGTCATCCAGGTTGATCAGCCTCTTTAACAAATCAAATAAGTGTATGAATGCTGTCACAATACTGCCAACAATCAAAATCAGTTGCTCTGGAATGCAAAATTTCCATCCTCAGATATCCTGGTTGGACTCAGAGATGACATCCTTTCTGATTTTTCCCCGAACAGAACCAATACATTTTTGTTGAAGCTGTTAGAGCCTTCTGACTGTTGATTCATATAACAATCCCTTGTAAAAAAAAAAAAAAAAAAAAAAAAAAAAAAAAGAGGACATTTTTCAAGTTAAAATTTAAAAAAAAGAAAATTATTACTGTCATATCAGTCCTTCAGTCCACATCATGAAGATATGCAAAAAAGTTATTTATCCCAATAATGACAGCAGGTCCTTAAAACCAATTAACCAACCATAAATCTCAAACACAGTTGCATGGAAAATATTACATTACTAGAATAATCAAAAGGCTCATTTTTATCCTTTTATCACTATTAAATCATTTGTGTCATTAATATATTAAATTAAGTACTTAAGTATTTTTGTAAACATAGATTTTTCTTTTAGCACAAGAAATTGCACTAATTAAATACATTAATACCAAAAACTTTAAAAGATCTGTAAATAATTACTGGTAAACACTAAGAACACAGAAATTATACTGAAAAATATCTTCATTTATTGTACAGTATATGGACTTATTTGGTCAGGGAGGATTTTGCATGACTTACTGCATCACCGCAGCCTTGTACAGAGGCAATGACCCCGTGGCTGCTGAGATGTTAATAAGACCAGGGTGTCTCTAATATCAGCTTTTAGTTTGTCTGCATTATTAAGTATGCTGCCTTTCATCTTTCTCTTGACAATACTTCATAGATTCTCTATAGGGTTTAGGGCAGGTGAGTTACCTGTCATATCAACCACAGTAATACCATGACCATTAAAGTAGCTACTGGTACTTTTGACAGAGTGAGCAAGAGACAAGCCCTGCTGGAAAATTAAGTCAACATCTCTATGAAGCTTGTCAACAAAATTAAGCTTGAAGTGCCCTAACTGATTGTTGGATGGCTGCGCTGAGTTTGGATTTGATAAAACAAACAAACAAAAAACAACAACAAAAAACAGTTTCCCAACAGCAGCAGATGACATGGCTCCTCTAGTCACCATGGATTGTGAAAACTTCTCACTAGAATTCAAGTAACTTGGACTCTGATGCTTTTTCCTTCCACTTAACTTTTCTGTTAAATTTTTGAAAATGTGAACAGCCAGCTTTTCTTTGCAATTACCTTTTGTGGCCTCCTTGTGGAGGGTGGCAGTGACTGTTCACTGGACAACTATCACCTCAGCAGTCTTTTTTTGACTCTGTAGACCATAACATGGCTACAACACAAGATTTCTGTGAAAGAAAATAAAAATAATTTTTTTTTAATTGCTCTTATATAGTTTTAAAATTTTATGAGTAACCAGATTTCGGGTTTTCACAAGTTGTTCGCAATCATCTAAATTAAGAGAAATAAACACTTGATATCACTCTGTGCAAAGTGAATTCATAGGATGAGTCAGTTTGAATTTGTGAAATGAATAACTGAACTGTCACTGCGGCAGTTAACTGCTGAGATGAGCTTGTGCAGTTAAATCTTGTTTTTTGAGAGTAAAACTCCTCTCCAAATACTTTGCGTATCTGTGCGCTGCATTTGGGTGCTTTGCACATGGCACGTAAAACATAATGCATATGAATTTTTAACTATCTTATATGTTTATCAAGAATTTATTTCTCTTCAGTAGAGAAACAGAGAGTTAAACTTACTTTATAAGACATGAAACGAGAACAGGCGTTTAGGTATTACAGAAACAAATAGTTAGGTAACATACATTAACGAGTAACCAAAATGATATAAGTTTTTGAAAAAAAAAAAAAAAAAAAAAAAGGGTTACCACAAAGACCGCTCCAAATTAAAAAAACAAAAAAACAAAAAAACAAACAAACAAACAAAAAAAAAAACGTGTAAAACATCAAAACCAAATAACTGGGTGTGGTGTTTTTCTGTGCATTTGAGAAGTCCCACTGACCAGGAATGCAGCACCCGTGGCGGAAGTTGTTTACTGACGTAAGTTTGTGTTTCTCCGAGCGGGAGCTTGCTGAAGAGAGGAACAGAAGTGGAAGTGTTAACTTGCTTAAATCTTTCCTCAGATCTCTGCGGTTTCTCTCAGAAACATGGCTCAGCACATCGAAGAGGATTTACCACCGAGCCTTGCGTGTTTAAAAGTAAGTCATGGTATTGTTTTGCTGAAATCTCTGTGTTTGGATTTCAAAATTAGCCCAAGTTGCTGTGTCCCCACTCAGAACGTTAAGTTTATAAAGCAATTCGATGTAAACCAACAAAAAAACAACAAACAAACAAACAAAAAAAACACAAAACCCCAAAACATTACAAATCCCCAAACATTTCAGCTCAGATTTTTTGGTTCTATACGTAACCAGTCAGAACTAGTTGATTTTTTTTTTTTTTTTTTTTTTTTTTTTTTTTTTTTTTTTTTGTGACCCTATATTTATGAGAACACGTTAATGTTGACAAATCACAGTTCACGTGTCTATTTTAAATCTAACCGCTATAAACGTACAATTGGGGGGGGAAACCCCCCCCAAAACAAACAACATGTCTGACCAGTTATCAAGAGATTGCAAACGATAGATGTTGTACAATTCAGTTTATTTCGTGGCGATTCACAACAAACGTCGTCGTTGCTTTGTGGGCTCTCCTCACATCCAGTTGCAATGAATCCAATTCAGGTCAATCCAGTTTATTTAATACATTCATATAAGATTCAGATCCCTTTCCATACAGTTCAATTCAATCAACGTTTTAATGTAGTTCAGTTAAATTCAGTTCCTCATAAAATGATGGGTGGGAATGAACAATATAGCAGAATTGTAAAATCACTTTTGTTCCCTAAACATTAAAACCATGATTTTATAACAGTTCTCCACCGTTTAAAAACACTACCCTTAAAAGGAAAAACTAAAACTAAAAATACAAAAGAGCATTTGAGCTAAATAACATTTTTTTTTTTAACAAAAAACCACATGTTCCATTTATGACATTCTGACAGCTGATGACAGGGACTGTTGGCATTTAATGATTTAGTCTCAGAGAGTTCAATGTTAGATTTAAAATGACAGGGAATGTAAATGGAAAAAATGTCATACCAGCCAAGACTCTGTGTTAGTTATCATTTTAAGTAAAAATTTGTTTTCAACTTTTGGGACTGTAAATAAAACTCTCTTAGAAATTTGACTTTTGAATTTGATGCTGTGTAGTTTGATGAGCTGATGTGGTTGCGAAGGCTGCCAGATGGAGGTAGGTCTTCAGCGAGCACGAAATGTGACTGTTATAGATGCTTATTTTTTTTGCAAGCATGTTATTAAAATAAAATGTTATGACATAACATTTGTATGAGGGACTGTATATTTTTTTTAAGGTTTTGTTTGTGTCTTAGTGTGCCAGTGAGCCTCTGAGTTGGCCATGTCACTTTAAAATTTAAGTTCATTCATTCCTTCATGTTAATGGGTGGCCGCTGAACCTGTGAATAAAATGGGTGCGTGGTCTGATTGTTTTGCATCAGCCACATTTATAAAACTTATTTGTTGGTCTTAATTAATAGGATGTGGAGTTTGTTCCCCACTATCACCTCAGGATGCTGGATTGCTGCAGAGTCAGTGACTTAATGCAATCAGCTGGGCTCGCTTACACATTACCTTCAATCAAATGGCATTACACAATGAAAACACTGATTTTTACTGGGCAATAATTAGGATTGTGTTGGACTGTATTTGTCTGGATCTGAATGCAATTATATATGTGGATTTATTTAAATTATTTGTATTGATTTTGACCTGAATTTGGACCAATTAATTCCCTTCTGTCAGCACATGGCTAAATAAACAGAACTGGTTGAAAGTAAGATGTGGTAAAATATCCATAACTGGCTTCAACTCATGCCAAAGGAGGCTGTTTTGGTTTCATACAACTGTTTTTGTATGAATTGAAAAAGTTTAAACAATTAAATACATCTTACTGACTTATAATGGAATTAATTATCCATCAAGCAAAGTAATTCCTTTGAGACATTTCCATTAAAGATGCACCAGTCAATCTGCCAGTGATGGAAAGGAGACAGGTTTACCACATAGTTTGATTATTTTTCCCTGTTCATTAATTTTATTAAAAATATCTTCCAGCTTTTTCAATCTTTAAACACATCAGCAGACATATTTTTGATGCATGTGGATTTGAGTTGAGTAAATCTCTGGTAAAGGTGAAGGACATATGCTGTGATGAATAGCATTAGACCTCACAGAAATCAGTATTGGCCCGGCAGAGCTTGAAGCGGGTTTGATTTTTCAAGGGTATTTACATTAAGCATGATTATTATATACAGTTATTGTAGCTGAATTTAACATGCATTTATGGCCCTTTTTACTTTATTCTCTTCGTCCTTTGTATTGCGATTTATGTTTTGGTAATCTTTTTACTTCTTTGATGTTTTTATCCACAGAATGTCGATGCACTGCTGCGGTGTCCAATTTGCTTTGATTTCCTCAACATTACAATGATGACTAAGTGCTCCCACAATTGTAAGTCTTAAGCAGAACCTTTCTTAAAATAACTGTGATCCAAGCAAATCTTCATTGCAGTTTTAGCTGAACCTTGTATGCAGGTTGGACAGAGTGACTTCTGTTGTCATGCAAATTTGTGCTGTTTTAGAAAATTGTTGAAATCTGTTTAAAATGGTAGCGGAAAGTGCTGTCCAAGTGAATGTTTGAATTGGTTGGATAGTGCAGCTGGTTGAAAAGGATAGCCATGAAGGAGAACAAAGTGGCAGAAGCATTATGAGACCTACAGTTAAGTGGTGAGGGATAGATGCTTCAAGTCAAACATATTCACTAACTGCAGGAGATTTTAAGTTGAATCAGTCTGCAATAAAAGCACAGAGATAAGAACAGCTCATGTTCAGCTTTTCATCTGCTCTAAGTTTCAAGTAGCAGTTTGATTTGTCATGTTGAAACAGAGTGTAATAGTCTACCTCACTAAGAAATATAATTAAAGGGAAAAAAAAAGTTTGTCTTTTTTTTGTCCTAAAACAACTGAGATCTGAGGCAAAATCAAACCTATTTTGGGACAGTTTAACTCCATGTTTCCCCACCGTGGTCCTCAAAGCACACTTTCCTGCATGTTTTAGATCCTTCTCTGCTTCAGCAAACTTGAGTTCAGTTGATGGCTGATTGACAGGTTTTACTGAAGTGCAATAATCTGAATCAGGTGTGTGAAAGCAGGGAAATATCCATAACATGCAGGGCAATGTGCCTCGAGGACCAGGGTTGGGAAATACTGAGGTAGCTAAGTGAAAAATGTGGCTATTGGTGCAAGTTGAAATATTTTTAATAGCATTTTAATTGGATTCTTGGGCCTTTTTAGGATTGTTGGCATGGAGAAGCACATTGGAAGGGAGTAGACTTATTTTGTACATTTAATTTTAATTTATAGACATAACTCCAATGAGTTTCTATTTTTGGTTTATCTTTATTGTCATTTCAGTGTTGCCCTGCAGTGTGGAGATAAAGAAGAAGCTTACTCGCATTCATAGTAACAATGTTTCAAAAGCCCTAAAATATTTTAATTTTTAATTGCAGCAGCATAATTTTGGAAAAAAAGCAACTTTTAATTTGAGTACATGTACTTAGTGGGAGAAAAGTGGAATAAAACATCACTGGTGATTCACTTGTTGGCAGTGCTGTTGTACAGCTGCCTTTTGCAGATATAACAGCATTCAGTCTTCTGCTATAACTTCGGCAAACAAAAGCCCCTTCTCCTTTGTCAAGTCTCACTCTAACTGGTTAATGTCTGGTTTGGTTCTAACCCAGTTTGGAGCGTCTCCATTATGGTGTGCTCTTCAGTATTGTGGACGTGAATATGGACAGGAACATGGGCATGTATGTAAATATCTGGTCTCAGCTGTATATATCCCAGGAAAACAGGATAACTAAACTTCATAGATGGTGATATCAATTTTAAACAATAAAGTGTAGGTAAAAAATTCTTCAGTTACATTTATTTATTTTGAAGATATTGTAAAGGGTGTCAATGAGTATCTAATCAGGAAATTTATTTTAAAGCTCTTAAAATATTATTTTTTCCAACAAAGTAAATATATTTAATTAAAGGTTTTCTTTCTGTGAGGTCTTTCGATGTGAGATTATGCTACTGCAAAACAATATGCATTTATTTTTAGATTTTTTTTTTTTTACACATCTTTACCAGGGCATCAGGAAGTGTTGTGGGCACTGCATATGTTGTATTTAAAAACGCTTTTTAATATGCTAAATAAATAGCTTTACATTACAGAAAAAGTAATTTAAGAGTCATTGAATCATGTCGTTGGGTAAATCGAGCTGCAATATAAATCTGAAGACTTAACTTGCTGTTTATTTTGTTTCAAACGTAAAATACTTTTCTAAAAATACAGGCTTGCTTTTTGTTTGCCAGAGTTGAATGGGTCTTCAAAATTTTTTTTGCTTCACATCAAGGTTGACAAGTGCACAGAGGCTGGGGGAGGGGGGACACTTTTTATCTGAGTGAGTCACTGCACTATAATGAGGTTTAAAGCACCAAATGCTGAAGAGAGACACCGTACTGTCTCTGTCATTGAAATGCTCCCATTTTCCAGCATGTTATCTGACAAAGGAGACACCTAGCCAGAGTTGGAAAAGTATAACAGGACAGGAATGTTGCTGTCTGAGTAAAAACAGACAGGTGACCAAATCTTTAGTGTCCAAAGCATTTCTTTTTGTATCAAATCTACCTCAGCTTTCCTTAGCTGCTGTTCCATCCTGAAATGTTTGAGGACATGCACTCTGTGTGTTGCTGTGCTACAAAAAAGGGAAAAAAACAAGAACCAGGAAAAATTTAAATAAAAAACCTTGAATATTAATAAATTAGTTTAATTGTTGTTTAGTTTAGTGATGGGAAGTCCAAAACAGTGTGAATTTTCCTGTGGTGTACATGTATAAGTTATCTTAGGATAATAATGCATGTAATACCAGAGTCCACAGTGGATTATTAATGTTACAGCAGTATAATCTGCATCCTTAAACTCTGGTTAAGTATCATTACTAAAAAAAAAAAAAAATTGTTTTTCTTTTAACCAGATCAATTGACAAAAAAGTGGATTTATTTGCATTGAGATTAATAAAAGTCTTTGTTTTTCATTTTTCAGTTTGCTCCTTGTGCATCAGAAAATTTCTTTCCTTCAAGCTGCTTTGCCCAGTTTGTAACACAGTAAGTACAAGCATTAATTAGATATTTAGTCATTTCTTAAAGCTGTAGTCTGTAACTTTTACAAAAATGTATTTTGCATATTTGTTAAAACTGTCACCATGTCATGATTGTATGGTATGAAACGGGTAATCTGTGAACAGATCGAGCTTCTCCACCTCCTCTCTGAGCTACTATTGCCATCTAAAGACATGCACCGCTCTCGACCTAAAACAATCAATCAGAGCCAGGAGGAGGGTCTTAGCGCTGTCAATCATCCACACGTATATGCCGGTAAATGTGCTAATGGCAGAGAAACAGCTAACGTTCCAGGAAAACTGTTTATCCGCCGTCATCGGTGGCCATGCTAACTAGCCTTAGCATTAGCGGCAGGCTATGTTGCTATAATTGAACTCTAGTATAGCAGAGAGCAAAATGGAGTGTGTGAGTGGCATGTTCATGAAGGTGATCGACAGTGCTAAGACCCTCCTCCTGGCTCTGGTTGGTTATTTCGGACAGAGTGGTGTATTTCTGCAGTTAGTACTGGGAGCACTGGAACAGAGGAACTTGATTTTTTTTTTTTTTTTTTTTTTTTTTTTCCCACCCCACTGATACTGTCTTATACTGTCGCAACATCATGATAATTTAAAAAAATATGTAAAAAAAAAAAAAAAAAAAAAAAAAAAACTTTTTTTTTTAATAAAAGTTACATACTGTAGCTTTACGTGCATCTCAATTAATTAAAATATACTTTTTATATACTTCATTCAGTTAACTTGATTCAAAAAGTGAAACTCAGTAATGATATAGATTATTTGACAGTTATTTTTTTCACCCATTTTTTTCTGTTAATTTTGTTGATATGGGAGACTGCTGGGTTGATCATCAGTCTTTGAGACCCTTTGAAAAAAGAGTAAGCCACGAAAGGTGAATGCTGATGAAGTGGGCTGTTCAGAGTGCCGTATGCAGGTGCAAGTGGTAGGAAAAAATGTACAAGCATCAGGAATAACTGCAGCCTTAAGAGGATTGTGAAACAAAGCTTGTTCAAAAATAATGTGGAGAAGATTCACAGTGCGTAGACAGCGCTTTAGGAGCCACCAGATGAAAGTAAATTTGCATTTCCTTTTGGAAGTTAAGGTCTCAGAGTTTGTAGGTAGAGTGGAGAGACCCAGAGTTCAAGTTGTTTGATGTTCAGTGTGAAGTTTCCACAGTGATTATTATAAGCATCAAAATGAAGAAAAAGAAAGACTCGCTATATATCAGTGTGTGTAATGATTCTATATCGTATGAGTTTCACTTTTTTGGAATAAATTGAAGAAATGAATGGAACTTTTTAAGATATTCTAATCTTCTATGAGCGAATTTTTACCTCCAAAAAGTGTTTATTTTTAATGCTGCATTTTTCTTCTCTCTTTTAGCAAATGACAGAACAGGACTTGCGAAACAACCGTCTGTTAGATGACTTGGTCATTAACTTTCAAGATGCAAGGTTAGAAACCGCTCGTGTTAAATATGAAGTGAACTGTCTCATATCTAGAGAAAAATGAACAGCAAAATCTCTGTACACACAGCATCATCAGAAGGAATTTTTCTTTCCTTATTTAATGCTTTTTCTCTGACAGAGCCTGCACAGTTGTGGAGCAAGGATCAAAACAATTTATATTGTTTCAGCCAGACGCGGCTTAGTTTTTTTTTTTTTTTTTTTTTTTTTTTATTCTGGAGAGATTTATTTCATTTCTTCCTTCGGGCAGGTGGGTTACCGATGGGTTAGCTCAGCTTGGGGGACACTGACCCACTGCATGGGGGGAAAAAACAATGGCGCAAAGCTAAGCTTACTTAACTAGGTCTACGTAGAGAACATAGGCAGGAGTTTGTTTATACAGATTGTTGCTGAAAACTTCCCCTCCCATCACAGGGTTTCCTCCGAAATTTTTTTTTTTTTTTTTTTTTTTTCTTTTTAAACTGTGGTGGTGGGCTGTCCCGGGGGGCTGCCCATCTCCAACGAATCTCACTGGAAAAATTACCCGACATTAAGCTACGGGGTGCCATTCAAAACGTATCTGAACATAAATGCAACATACATTAACATCAGGGTCGTTTTTATAGGCTTGAACTAAAAATGCATTCAACTTAACCTTCCTCAGGTACCTTTCTTTCACCTTTTTTCTCCCTTTGCTTTGGACTGTTGTCTCTAGTTTTCCTTCACTCCTGAGAGCAGCTCTGGCAATCACTGTTGCCAGATCTTGCAAGACAAACAAGCAACGAGCTCTATGAAAACAAGCCCAAAAAAGCCCAACTGGCAACCCACCACATTGTGTAATACAGAGGCTGCTTGTAAAGAGTATAAATGTATACATTTATTGGAAAAAAAATAGATATAACTGAAATTAAATAGCCAAATTTCCACTATTTATCCACTAATGTATTTTACACAACTAATCAGTGGAGATTAATGATGATGAAAATAGTTTAATGATTATAACAGTCCAGGAAAAAAACTTACTTTAGGACTTTGTGACACTTATCTTTTACATTATTGATAACAATGGCGTTCAATTATGAACCTTTACGGACACGTTCATTCATGGCTGTTTTCAAGTTTATTGCGCTGTCCAGATCTTAGTTTGGATGTTTGCGGTTTGCTGGAGCGCAACGCAAAACTTGACACCATTCACAGCAAATATTACCTTGATAGTAACAAAGACACCAGAAGAGTGGAACATCTGGGAAAAGATGGACAAAGGGAGCCTGAATAAAACAACAAGAATGTAATACAATTCCTGGGGCTTGTTTTGTATCTCTGCTTATTTTAAGCGTAAATCCAAGAGATTAAAGTGGTTATACATGCGTATTGCACAGACTACACCGCTGCAAACTACCTACCATCATTGTTTTGCTGTATTGTGAGGAACTGGGAGATAATCAAAACCCAGAAAGGAAATTCACTCATGAGATTTGCATGGAACTTTAGGAAAAAAAACAAACCCAAAATCGCTTATCATAAGTGGACTTGGGAGGACTTCTCCTGAGAGTAACGTACCCCGCTGTAGCCAGCTTCACAGCCAGACAGCCCGGAGCATGCGGTGTTGGATTTTCAAAACAAAATAAATGTTAACGTTTCATGATATTTAAATTCGTTTCAAACTCTGATTATGGTTAGTATAAGTGCTCAAATATAGGCTATCTATATATGTATACGCGAGTGGTGTCCCAATACTGATAGTGGTATCAGTATCAGGCCTTATACCAGCGTCAAGTGCTTGTACTTGTTTTTGGCTGATATTGGACCGATTTCTGACATCAATATTGGATTGGGACACCCCTACTCTTTGATGTTCTCTGTGCGTAAAGTTGAAATCATTTGTGTGTCAGCACCAGTTGATCAGGTGTGCGTAATGTGTCAAAATGAGGGATTGCTATCAGATTGTTCTATCACTGTTGGAAAAAAAAAAAAATTGTAATTACTAAATAAAAATAAATATTTGGTTAACGTGAGCCCTGGTTTGGACATATTTGAAGGTAAACCGAGGATAAATAAGCAGACTGTCCAGTGTGCTTGCTGTAAAGAGGAGGTGGGCGGGGGAGAGAAGGATATTATTATAATTAAGCTCTTACTGCTCTCGTTTTTAGATCACGATTAGAGTAAGTAGTGTAACTTCTCCCGTTTTAAGCCTTTGTCATCTGGGATGTATGATTAATGGAAGCGGAGCAGGGTGAAGCTGCGTGCGCATTTATTGCAGCACAGTGCTTGTTACAGTTTAATGAACATCTGCACCTTACTTTCTTTCGTTCCTCAACAGGGTAAGCTTTTCCTCTATTTAAACGAAGTAGATTAACACAACTTTATTGTTCATTCTCGTTTGGCTTTCTCTGTGTATGTATTGCTTATTAAATGTGCCACCGAAGCCACAACCCAACCGGACCACCAAACAAATAATTTTGACCCAACGCGAATTTTGGCTCGGGCTGTGGATCTAAACACCAGTGAAAAATGTATCTTTTAATGAGTAATTTGATAAAGCATTTGAAGACTAAACAATCTTTATGTCATGCTCTATTTATGATTTGTTAAAACAGTCAGAGGGACTGAAGGCTTAAAAAGAAAAGCCACCCCGATCTATATAAAATAATTTTGTTTTCAAAAGTGATTGTGTGAAGTATAAGTTGGACTTGTTAATTACTTGGTATCAGTACTCGGTATCGGCGAGTACCTAAACTGAAGTACTCGTACTCGGTCTTGAAAAAACTGATATCGGGACACTCCTAATATTACAAATCCCTTATCTCATATTACAAAAAATAAAACTTCTAAAGGTGTGCCGGGTTTTATTTGGCCGTGGCAGTCCGCCATGATCAATTATATGTTGAGGAGACCCTGCATCAGTTACTGTCATTGCCAAGGTTTGTGGAATTTGTTTGTGTTTTCACATCTTTTGAAGCAGACTAGTAGAAATAACTGCATCAGAGCAGGAAATCAGGCTGACTTTACTATGAACATGAATGCATTGCATCAATATCTCCTCTATTTGATTTTAATGCTTCTAAGACCTGAGAGGAAAAATGATTACAACGGTGATTTCATGGAATTACACAGTTGTTGATGGGATGTCTCCGTGTGTCCCCAAGGTACCAGCACTTTAAGAAATAAAAACTGTTATTGGTTTTTTGTAATCTTTTTGATTTGTTTGTAAATCCAATGGGAATTTATGCTCCTCAGCTGAGGTAATTTTGTGATCCTCTGTGTAATATACTTTTACACACATTTTGAGAGTTTTGTAGCTTTAGGGAGATTTTTTTTATTTTTATTTTTTTATTACATCGGGATACAAAAAGTAGTAGCAGTGTCCAAGCTGGGTTACATGAAGCTTTGCAGTCCTTTTAAAGTTGAATTTTTTTTTTTCCCAAGTGACATGTAGATAGTGTAGAAAAAAATAGCCTGAAACCAGAT
Source organism: Anableps anableps (assembly GCA_014839685.1). Taxonomy (NCBI): domain Eukaryota; kingdom Metazoa; phylum Chordata; class Actinopteri; order Cyprinodontiformes; family Anablepidae; genus Anableps; species Anableps anableps. Next base: position 20,803,373 of record CM026069.1, read on the forward strand.
CATCTTGTTAAAGTTGACACCTGCCTCATGGGTGCAGCTTCTCACCTGCTTTCAGTCACTGCCTGTCATGGACAAACTGATAAATGCTGGCCTGCTTACATGCAGTATGACATTGTGAACAAAAAGTAAAGTTATTTCCAATAACATAAGGAAAAATAGGCTGGTCAGTTAGGCCTCAGGCCTTATGTTTTTCTTTAGGTTTGAGATCATACATTATTTGTGTGTGAAACAATTTCCGAATTAAAGAAATAATAATAATAATAATAATAATAATAATAAAAATTATTTTGACTGAATTACTTCAACTTCAACTCTTTTCTGCTTGTCTCTTGGGAGAAAATTGGTCTTTAACTGATCTTTAAAACTATGTCTTCAGTTTTTTTGGCTGGTTGAGGGCTGACACAAAGCTTGAGTGCTATTATCAGTCAATAAGCTGCAATATTTGTCTCCTCCATCAATCACGTCACATCATCAGCACGATGAAGGGTCTCCTTGCTGATAGCAGAAGCTCTGATTGTCATCACTGTTATGAATAAGTGGATTACGCTGCCGTTCTGTGCTCCAGTGTTTAATTTCCTGTTGTCCGGCTCTGGGCATCTATGAGGGGAAATTTCTTGTAAGTGACCCAGTCATAAAGTCCTATTTTTATGCAGACATAGTTCTAGATCCTTGTTGCCAGAAGTGCATATTCAACCCTGGATTCTATAGGTGTCCTTGTCATGATGTGAATGTTTTTTATTATTATGACCAAACCAATTCATCATGTTATTATATGATTATGTGGTTTCATAACTTCTAACAAAGGGAGCTTTTCTTAATTTCATTCACCTAATTGTCATGTCTCTTTTTTGGAAAAGAGACAAAAGACAAAACAGAAAATTAATCAGTGACCGTTAACGGCACCAAAATTTTCAAAACTAACAAAAAAAAAAAACAAAAACAAAAACTGGAACAAAAAACGTTTGTAGTCCTTTTTTCCACCACAAACCAGCTCAATAAATTCCAAATTTAATAAACTCCAATCTCTCTCTTTCTCTTTCTCAAGTTTAAGTAGAAAAATTTACAGAGAGGTCTGTAAAAGTCATAATTCCAAGTGTGGAAGTCTGGAGTTTCTCACCAATTTGGACCTCAAAATCCAGCATGTGTGCCTTGCATGTCTTTTTCAAGACATGATGTAATTGCAACTTTCTCCAAAGTTGGATTTTAGGTACTCTCAACTGAGCTCTTAAAATTTTTTATTATTTTGGTATATTATAATCATAAATGACCACTGGCCACACACATCCAGTCTTGTTTAACCTTGGAAGCTAACCATGGTCAGACCTTTTTTTTTATTGCTTGGACGGGAGACCATGTGGAAATACCAGGTGCTGAAAGTTTGCATGATTTAGGGCCATACCACCCTATCTGTGGGTTCTGGTTTTGGCTTGCAGTATGAGCACATCAGTATAGAGCAGGTTTTAGGATAATCAGTTCGAACACCTGCTCAGTGGGGTTGTATATGTTCAGGGATCCCCTCTGTCAGGAGGCCTCTCAGTGTGAAAATACTGCATTAAGTAGTTTTTGGATGATAACCATCATTTACTGCCATTAAAGCAGAAGCCGAACAGTCAGCTGTTACCAGAGTGGTACATTTTTATACTGCTATTGCTACCACTTATCATATAGTCTCTCCTCACATTAGTTTACTTGTAGACTGAATCTGAACATTGCTGGTAAATGTGTTTAATTTCCACCAAATATGTAATTCCTTTTTACTATTCGCACTTTTAATATTTTATTCGAGCATACTGTCCACTTACAAAGGAGAGAAAGCCTGTTTTAAGTTTTATTGATCTAGTTTTGCACCTATCAGAGCTATCAGACATTTTTATTATAAATAAAAGGGCTGGATCGGACAGTCAAAACAGGAAAAACAGCAAACAGGTTTCCAAGAACAAATTACTCAGGAGCTATCATTATTCATCATAGTTGTACAGGCTTCTGTTAAATAAGAGAGATTTTCTTAAATACACTCTATTAAAAATATTGCTTTTTTTCTGAAATGTTTATGATTATGTGCTTGTAATTCATGGCACATTGTGCAGTCTTAATTAACAATTCTACACTGATTGTGTAGAATCAGTTTGAGAAAAAAGCTTAAACATGATGTCGTCACTGTCAAGGTGAAGGTTATAGAGGACCGAAACTAATTAAATATAAATTAAATATAAAAGCAGAAATATATATATATATTTTGCTTTTACTTTTCCTTACAGATGCGTTTTCATCAAGAAATATATATATTTTCTTTTTCCTTATACGTGTTTTTCATCAAGAAATGTATATATTATATTTTGCCTTTTTCTTATACAATCGTTTGTTCTTTTTACATTTTCTTGTCTCCTCTTTTTACTTTACTGTATGCATTTCTGCCTCATTAGGAGGGCTGCCTTCTTGGTCCAGCTCCTCTACTATTGGTCAGTAAAAAATTTACTGCCTTCCAACCCGTCTAGTCTATTTGTAGCTTCCCTTAACAATCCGACACAGACCATCTTTCCGCTTCCTCCATAACTATACCTTAGTTGTTAAACTGTAGCCAAAGGTGCAGGCATGCACAATCGATCTGCACATGGATCCTGCTCCTTCCTGTTTATTGACCAATAGTAGAGGAGCTGGACCAACAAGGCAACCCTCCTCATTTGCATAATGAGGCAGGAATGCATACAATAAAGTAAAAAGAGGAGATGAGGAATTGTAAAAAGAACAAACACTTGTATAAGGAAAAGGAAAAACAAAATATATACATTTCTTAATGAAATCGCACGTGTAAGGAATTGTAAAAACAAATAAACAATAAATAAAAAAAAAAAAAAAAAAAAAAAAAAAATATATATATATATATATATATATATATATATATATATCTATATATATATATATATATATATATATATATATATATATATATATATATGCATGCATGCTTTTATTTTTAATTTCAGTCCTCCATAAAAGGTTGATTCACTCCTGACAATTTGACTTTTTTCTTTTTTTACTTTTGATTTCTGCCCTAATTAAGGACAGTTGTATTACCTAACAGCAGGTTACAGACACTGCCGATACTTTTCATCTTCATCTCAGAAACAATGAACACTCTCCTTTCTTCTGCTCACTAATGAATTATGCATATAGTCATTTTATCAGGAAATAAATGAGTTGGGGCTTATCTAAACATAAAATGTTTTGAAAATGTTCCTGTCATATTTAAGATATTTGTTTTCAACAAAAGCTCAAAAAACATAGATTATCTGGTCTCTGCCACAGTCCGATTAATAAAAAGTACACGCCACATTCGTTGATGTTCCATATACCATGCCCAACAGATTTGTTGGCACCGCTGTTAAAAATGTCAAAAAAATATAGAATACATTTATTTTTCCTTGCAGTAGCAAAATGTAATGAAAATTGTTTATAAGAAATTCCAAGCCTCAATTTTACTAACTTTTTATCAGAGGTTAAAATTCTTTTTTAGAGAAAAAGAAATATAATCAGTATATTATTGATACCTCTGGTAGATTTAGATTAAAAAATATTTCTATTCTACCAGGAATTTTTCACTGATAGAAAATGAGACGGGTATCTCTCTAAATATATTTATACTGTATTAAAAGCAGTAACAGTTTTGAAGAAAGTAAATTCTGTTTTTTATTTAAATCTTATTAAAAATGGCATCTAAAGTTTTTTTTTTGTTTTGTTTTTTTATGCCCTTCTTAATAAGCAATGGAAAGATGTTTACTGGCATTACAGTTAGGGATGAACGATACGTCATCATTAACTTCAGTATCAGCTAGGGGTGCCCATAAGTGTCAATGAGACTGTAGTTTAAAGAACAGCTGATGTTTTCTAACACTAACAAGGAAACACCTTTTGATGTTTGAGTGTTAAGAACCATTAGACTCACTGAAGTATTGAGAAACTGTATAAATAAAATGTTGCATTATTTTTAAGTTATTTAGCTGTTCTATGTTAAAAACAATTTGATGACAGTGATTCATCATTAGATGTAAATGGATTCTAAAGTTACTGCAGAGATGTGTTAAAGGAATTTATAAGACTACCAACTCATCACTCATCTTGATTTTGGTTTCTTTTGTAACTGTGTTGTCGACTCTACCTATCTGACTGTATGAAGTGTTAAGGATGAATGCTACCAGGAAATGTATCATGGGAGGAGCCTGTTCCCACACCACAGTGGCCTTAGTGGGTGCGTGTGTGTGTGTGTGTGTGTGTGTGTGTGTGTGTGTGTGTGTGTGTGTGTGTGTGTCTGCACACACATATGCATGAGCATGAACCTCCTCTAATGGGAACAGTAAGCACCAAGGAGTTTTAAATATGGAAAGCAGAACATCACACACCTCATTGGGTCCTTTTTATTGCCAAGCGATGGCCCCGCTGCAGTTTGTTTGCTTTCCACTTTTCCAAGACGGTGGCCAAAGTGTCTCCTTTTTTAGCTCCGCAGACGAGCTGTAGAATAACTGAGCTTTGGCAGATTTCCTTAAAGTGCTCCCTCAAATGTCACAAGCAGTTACTGGTGCGTATAGTTCCTTTTTAGATGTGCTCAATATGTTTAATGGAGATTCTCAGTTTGCTACCCTGCATGAACTATGTACCGTATAATTTGTTTAGTTTAACTAATATTTAGTTTTTTTCATTTTGTTCTTTTTTTCTAGGCAGCAGTTGTTAAAAGCTAACTTTGAATCTCCTCCAATATCACCAAAGACCCCGGCTTCAGCTGTCAAATGCAAAACTCCCAGGGAGAAGAGCCAGAAGTCCGGCAGCTCCATTTTAAATCACTTTTTCCAAAAGAAACCCAGAACACCACTTGGTAAAGAAACTCATCAGGATATTCATCGGGAAGAAGTGCAGGGGGTACCAAGCCGCAGAGCAAAGGGCTCTGACCTACATTCGGGAAAAGCTCAAATGTCAGCAGTTGTGAAGGAAGAGCCGGTGGATTCAGAGGACCCATCTGTCAAGGTTCAGATGTCCCTGAAACCGCAGGACATGCCTTTTCAGACTCCTGGGTTTGAGATGGCGCATTCCTCATCACCATCAAAAGACGTAAAGCCCGTAATCAAAGGTGCAGCAATTTTAGCATTGCACTACTAGGAACATGTTCCATGTTTAGCTGCTTTTTTGCTTCCTTTTAGATCACTTTTCTGCCTATCAAGCCACTTCATCTAAATGGAAGAAAAAGTAATGACTTGCCACATTTGTAGCTGCAGATAAAGGAACACCTAATGATCCCATCCATAGTCCTCAGTATGAGAGATGCTGCAAACTTTGAAACATCCAGGAAATAAGATAAATACACTTTTTATTTTTAAGGTGCACTGATCATGTTTTTCCTAGCCAAATCCAGTTTCCGATTTATGCATCCAAGGACATGTCCCTCATCTTTATCTGATTTGTATGAAACTAAAAACAGTGTAAATGGTGCTGGTAGATGTCTTTTTACAAAAGTGCAGCAAGTTCTTTAGTCTTTTTGCATTTAATCCAGAGGGATAGAGTTTTTCAGTATTTGACCTGCCGATCACCGATCAGTCAATCAGGGAGAGACAAGAGTGTCCAATTCTGGTTTCTGGCTCATTTGTTGATGCAGCTAATTTTTTAAAAAATTATTTTTAAATAACCTTTTAGGTTTTAACACTTCAACTTCATATAATTTCATTAACATATCTATGAACTGGTTTACTAACCACATCTTGATCCTATGTTAGCTGCTTATCTTTTAAGTTTTGCAGTAATAAGAATTAATTTTTTTTTGTGATTGTAAATAGACCTGCACAGTATTAGGAAAAAAAAAAGGAATGGCATTAAAGATAACAAAGACCATCTAAAAGGTTTACTATATTATTGGCAAATAGTTTGAATGCACTGCTCAAGAAATATAAACTTACCAAATATCGCATGCATTTAAACTGCATGATTGAGATTCAGTGTGCTGTGCAGTTCAAAATATAAATTCTTCTTTCCAGTTAAAGTAATGCATTTCAGAAACTTTATTCAAATTTTTCTAATTATAGTTTTACTTTTTTAACTTTTGGTTTTGATATATAAATCTTCGCAAGTTGTGATGGATTTTAAATGGCTTTTTCTAAGTAATAAACATAATGTCCCTTTAATTAAAGAGACATTTTTTTTACTGTTAGTAAGTTTTGCTGTTTTTATGATTTGTAGTTAGAACTGTTCAGCGATCAGCCATTCACTTCATTAGAATCGTTAATCATTGTTCTCTGGTGGCCATGATAAGTAATTTCACATATTAACCTTTTTGATTGAGTATAGTCAGCAATGCAGTTTGCTATGGCTACATAATAAGCTAAGACTGAGTTATGACTCATTATGTAGGCTCTGGGCTGCCAAATTAAACTTGGCAGTATAGAATCTAAAATGATTAATTATTGTTGAGTGTTGATTAAGATGCTAACAAAGCCTTCATCCCAACCTTTTTCTTTTTTTAATGTTGTTTTCCAGTTGAATGTCCCGTGTGCTCTGAAAGTGTGGCACAGCACTTTATCAACAAACATCTGGACACATGTCTTTCCAGTGGGGAGAAGAAGGAAAGCCTGAGGAGGTAAAGGACTCAAGATATAGTGCTTTACAGTTAAAGTGCAAACAAAGGCATTTCATAAACTCACTGGAAGCAAATTGGATGACAGCAGGATGGCCATGTATAGGCATCCAGCGGTATGAGTGTTTACTGCCTTCTGACGGTATTATAAGCAACGTATCAGGGTATTTAGACAATTTTAGAGCAACAATTTATACCCACAGTTTTTATCAATGTCTATTTATTTAAAAGAGAAAAGCAACAATTGTTCTTCTTGTTGCTAAAATGATTGTGATTATAAAAAAGTTACCTTTTAACATTTATTTCTCATTATTAATTTGATACATAGACCTAAGCAAAAATATAGATTAAACACCTACTAAATTTAGTATTTTTCTTGTATTTATTGCACATTAAAACTCCTTTGTTTTCTTGACCGTGACGATGTTACTGTTTTTATATTCCCAAACAGCCAAATGTGTATTTTCTTGTAAAAGTATAGAAATGGAGTTTCAGCCAGCTGACTGGCAGTGTGGTCCAATGGATGTTCAATACAGCTGGAGAAATCCAAATCAGCTTTATTCTCCAAGTTTGTGCACGTAAACAAGGAATTTGTGTTCAGTTCCATTTTGCTCCCAGAGAAGACATTTCAAATGTTTAAATGTAAAAAAATGGCAAAATGCCTGTTGTAATAATCACTCTGATCACTAAATGAACACTTATATTAAAAGGAGTTTTAACTGTTTGAATGTTATGATGGAAAAAAATTTAACGATTATAAAACCAGGAGTTTTTAAAACCTTGACTCCGGTAACTGAACCCTGGTTAGAGCTGCTTTGTTTTATCGAATTTTGTTGTCTAAGCCAAAGTGTGAATTAAACAATAAATGGTCCAATCCACATACAATGTATTATATCTCCTACTCAAACAGAAAATAAAAATAAGGGTGATCATTAGACTTGTCAGTCACAACATGGAAATATTGCTATAGGAACAGCTACATACGTTGAGCACAGCCCATAGGATACCTGTTTGAGTTTAAATATGAGAGTTTTCGGGGTCAAGTTAAAGCCTTTAACTCTTGACTGTATTTGTTTGCCTGTTCTGGAGCAGTTTTTTCTGTATTTTATGTGAAAGGCTCGCCTGCTATAGGAGGCCATTGCCTTTCAGTGCTGAGGTAAAAATTTTCAGTCTGACAGGCATCAAAATAACAGTCATGAATTCTGGTGTTCAGGTTGCCTTGCAACTAGGAGAACAATACTATAGCTGGTTTAACATAATTTGTTGCCTTTCTCTATTAAAAAGTGGATATAATTTGTATCTCAATATTTCTATATGCGTTGCAAAACTCTTAGAAGGGTTCAGGAACAGGGAAACTGTTTCTCAAGTATCAAAGTGAAAAACAGCCAAAATGAGATAATTTTATAGACTATTGTGAAAATAAAAATAAACATTGGGTAAGTCAAACACTTTTAAAAAGATGACAAAACCAAATTCAGTAGAAGCAATATTTTTTTAAAATTAAAATAAACATTAGTCTGAGAGTATTCATTGATTGATTGAAAAAAAACCAAAACAAAACTGTTTTTGAACAACAGCAAACCTTTTTTTTCCTTTTTTACTTGAACTTGAAATAATAAGGGACGTTACAAAACTACATTTATAACTAAGGCTACCTGATGAAAACCTGCTGTGTGCTTTTATGTGCTGTAATATGTTGTGTTTTCTGCATTATTAGTGGCATTAAAGGTTAAAATTATGATCAATATGGAAGAAAATAACATTTTTGCCCCAGCTGCATAGACCTCCATTGTAATGCACTCTTATTGATTTTAAACCAGTGCCTATTAATGTCACCTGTCTGACTTTGGCAACAAATAAGTCAAAACTTCTGTACTCACATTTCTGTCCTTTGTGAATGTGAGTTCAGCTGACTTTAAATCTTTTCTATCCCTTTAGTGAAAGTGTCTATGTTTTGGGGGAAGTTAGGGTAAACGATTATATTATATTTACAAACCTTTAGTGCCTGTACGACAAAAGCATTTAATGTCACAGATCCCATCTTGGCTGCAGGCTGCATCAATATGCAGTCTGTGACATTATTAAAGTGATTGATCTTTTTAAAGCTGCCCTTGAAACCATTTTGATTGTTAATTTGTAAAGCATTAATGTGCTTCAGTCCAATCTTTACACCTGGTTTTTATTATGATCAATAGTGGGTGTTTTATTTATCTATAATCATTTGGGAATAGATTTTTAACACATGCGGTATATTTGATAACCTTGCATTTTCATTGTTATTCTAATATCAGTAATTAACTTGAGCATCCCAGGAATAGCTTAATAATTGCTTTTTATTCCTGTGCATAAACTGTTCATTTGTCTCCTTCAGCTCTCAAGGCGCGCGTCCAATGGCAAAGCTAGTGTACAATCTCCTTTCAGTGCAGGAGCTGAAGAAGAGGTTGAAGGAATGCCATCTGTCAATGCAGGGTTCTCGGGACCAGCTGATCAAAAGACACCAGGAGTTTATCCACCTGTACAACTCACAGTGTGACTCCCTGAACCCTAAATCAGGTGAGGCAGTCTGGTCTGTGTAAGATGAAACCAGATGATCACAGCTGAAACCAGATGATCACAGCTGAAACCAGATGATTACATGTACTGTATGAAAAGACACAAACTTTTTTTTTCTTATTTTCTGACATCAAATGGTACTTAATTTTCCCTGTTTTAGGTCTGTTAGGATTATTAAAATGATTTCTATTTGGAAAATAGCAGAATAATGAGCAAGATTTTTTTTTATTAGAATAGAATAGAAATATCCTTTATTGTCCCTCAGGGGGAAAATTCAGGTGTACCAACAGCAAAGCGACAGACAAATGGAAGCATGTAGATTCACAAAAGGTAAAATATAAAAACAAAAAAGGAAATATATTTCCGTAATATTCACTTGCATTGTAATTAACTGTATGATGTTGAGTCAGGTTTGTAGGCAGATTTGTTTGCAAATTTCTTCCCATAGATTTTCTATGAGCTTGGCATCAGGGCCTTGTAATGGGGCACTCAACAACATTTGTTGTCCTTAAGCAAGTTGGTAATTAATGGTGGCATGCTTGGGGTCATTGTCCATTTTGAAGACCACTTTGTACCCAAGCTTTAACCTCCTGGCTAATGTCCTTAGATGTTGCTTCAGTGTTTCCATCTGCTCGTTTATCACGAAGCCATCTATTTTGTGAAGTGCACCACTCCGGCTACAAAATAACTACACAGCATAATGCTGCCAACCCCGTACTTCACAACTGGGAACGTGTGCTCATGCTTGCGAGTTCTTTGTTTTCCAAATATACAATGGTCATTATGGCCAAAGACTGCAGTGTTAATTTCATTTGTCCACAGGACATGTCTCCACATAATAAGAACTTTGTCCTCAACTACAAACTGTAATTTGGCCTTTTTTCTGCTGCTGCTATGCTTTTGAAGTAATAGCCTTTTCCTTGCTGAGTTGCCTTTCAGCCCCTGTCAGTACAGGTCTTATTTCACTGTGGATAATTACACTCAAGGCTCAGCCTGCATCTTCATGAGGTCTTTTGCTTTTATCTCTGGTACACAGAACTTTTCTCCCTAATGAAGAGTATGGTGACTGTAGATTCCCAGTTTGTGTATATTTGTATGTAATTGTTTGAACAGATCAATCTGGCACTGTCAGGCATTTGAAAATTGCTGTTTAAGCTCATTAATTTAAAAAAATATTCCTCAGTAACACGGGCAAAAATATTCTTTGAAAATGAAAATTTTCTCCAGGGAGACATTAATTGTTGAGCTGTATAAGTTTATGTCCTACTCATGGGCACCAATTTGTTTGGTGCCCATGAGAGGTTTGATGTTTCCAGGATTTCCTGGAGAGCTATGGCTTTAGTTGTGGTAACAGCAAAGATGGAGCTTAATTTGTACTGTAAAGGTAGTTATCAGCTCAATAGGTCAACCTAAAGTCACTCTGGATATGTGTGTTTTCATGTAAAACGGATTTAAATGGAATCAGAGGACCAACCACGGTAAAGAGCCAGGAACAAAAGATGGCTGCAGTTAAAAAAAAAAAGAAATGGTGATTGAAGAAATTAAGCTTATCAATAGCACAGCTGAATTATTAGACCATGAAAGCATCTACCATTTTTTTAAATTGCAAATTTTATTACTTTTATCTGTGTGCAAGAATCCCAGCTGCTATGAATTCTTTTTGCTCTAATTGATCTACAAAGATGAAAAGGATTCACTTCAGCAGGCTAAGATATTGTAAATATCATTTTCTGCTGTCCAGACTCCTTAATGAGTATGAACTAAAATGCACGGACTACGAGGTGCATTGCAATCAGATATTCTTCTAAGACAATGTTTCTCAGTTCCGGTCCTCAGGGACCACTGTCCTGCTTATTTTAGATGTGTCTCTTTTCCAGAACACCTGATTCAAATGATTGCATGACCTGCTCTGCATGCCATCAAGTGCTACAGAAGTCTGTTAATCACCCACGTATTCAATTCAGGTGTGTGACAGAGGGGAAACACCAAAAACATGCAGGGGAGTGGTCCCTGAGGACTGGAACTGAGGAGCACTGTTCTAAGAGGATGAGATCTTTTCAGTGGTAGCCATTTTTGATTCAGAGATCCAGTTAACATTTCTAACCTAACAGGAGCAAACTCTAGAGTAATTAGTCTCTATTTAAGCTAAGCATCATTTCTGCTGAGCTATCTCTTTATCTCCTTGTACGTATTTTAATTTTCTCAGAGCACTGATTGATTGTGAGGCAGTTCTTCCATGGTCCTGAACTCTAACCTCCTCTAGTGGTTAGGTTTAAAGGGGTTATCCATACCACACCTTTTCAGATGCCTAATTGCAAAAGAAAAACATTCGTATGCCATTTCAACATTTTGCATTGCTTTGTGTCTATTTAATAAAATTCCTTTAAAATACTGTTAATATTGTTGTTGTAACATAAAATACTGTGAACATTGTTGTTGTAACACAACAAAATGGAGTACAAATACTTTTGCAAGGAACTATAAATGTGTACATTGACACATCTGCTCCCACTGGTTGTGTTTCTTTCGTTTGCGCTGCAGCATCATTGATCACCTTTGCATTTTTTACAATTGGTGACTCAAAGACTTCTTTCTATTCTGTCTACAGTTAAAGAGATCGCTCGAGAAGTGGAAGCCAATGAAAAGATGAGAAATCAGATGCAGGAGAAGACTACCCGTGTAAGTATTTATTAGCTGAAGAGAGCTTAAGATCTATTATTCATTTTTTGGATTTTTGCACTTTATTCATAAGAGTTGGTACTACTTCTCGCTGCAAAAGCAATTCAGTATTTTTATGACTAAAGGGGAAAAAAATGGCATTTTAGTAGCAAGTTCAGAATTTGGGAAACTGCTCTAAACGTTGTTTCAATTTCATAAAAATAACTTTTTATAACCAAAAAGTTATATTTAACAATTACTTTACAAAACATTTGCTTGCCACTGCTTTTTTCTGTTAATGGTTAATGTAATTATAAATGTGCCTTTTCACTTTGACTTGCAGGTCATGGTTTTCTCAAAGAGTCAGTCTGAGAAGGAGATAGAAGAGATGCATTCAAATTATAGTAAGTGCTTTTTTTTCTGTCTGTGGTGATGCCTTTGTCTAGTTTGACATCCAAAGTAGTTCCTTTAAACTGAATATCTGCTGATACAAGCCTATTAAATCATTTGCTATTACATGCTGTGGAGTTTACCCTCCACTTCTATCTCACAGGAGTCTGTGAGCTGTGGATGGTATAACACTAACCTGCAGGCTGGTGTGTGCCACAGTCCCTGTGTGTGCCTTTTAGAGATATTTAGTGTTTATTAATTTTGAATGAACTGCAAACATTGACTCCCTAAATCCTTTATGTGAGTGAGCTGCCAGCAATCACGTAAATCAACCAGTTTCATCCTTTTGTTTTCAGTTTGTTGCTTTCAAGCCCTATGAGAAATGTTGCAGCCTTTGGGTGATTCTATAAAGAAAAAGTGACTTAAAAGTGGTGGAGAATGCACAGGTGGCTATGAGAGAGTCTTGAGAGATGTATCTGTGCTGTTTTCATTCTTAAAATGTCAGTGCAGGTTTTACATTCTCAGTTTGAGCTCAGTTTGGTACCATATCTCTTCCTATTAATAGGTGTAAGTTATTCAGAAAATGTAGATCAGGGATCCTCAAATCAGGCCTCAAGGTCTGGTGTCCTGGAAATTGTAGATGTGTTCCTGGTCCAACACACCTGAATAAAATGGCTGAACTACTTCCTCAGAATGCAGTCAAGTTCTCCAGAGTCCTGCTAATGACCTCATGGTTTGACTCAGGTGTGTTGAATCAGAGACGCATCTGAAAGTTACAGGACACCGGCCCTCAAGACCTGGATTTGAAGACCCCTGCTGTAGAGTGTAATGTGAACCAGACTTTCACCAGTCTCCAAATTTTTGAAAGATTTGACCTGTCACTACATATTTAAGCTGATTCAGATCCCCTCCTACCCACCTGGTTTTTTTTTTGTTGTTGTTGTTGTTGTTGTTGTTGTTTTTTTTTTTTATTTTTTTTTTAAGTCTTATAATTATAACAGAGTTTGCACTTCTGGATTCGATACTGGTGTCCTGGTGGTTTTCTAAAGTTAGGCCCCAATTTTATTTCATTTATTCCAAGTGATGTTTGCCAGCATCAGCTTCCAGTTTGCAGTGGGCGACAAGCAGCTTTACCAACTCATCTGACTCAGCATGGAAAACCCAGTTGTCATGTTGGCACGGACCAGACTAGACAACACAGTCTGCATACTTTCACGTACGCAATATTATGTTCCTTACTCCCCATGCTGCTGCCATCCTTGTTCATAGCCTTGTCACCTCCCGGATCGATTATTGGAACTCTCTTCTTTTTGGTCTCCCAAATAAATAGTCATAAACTGAAACTCCTTCAGAACTCTGCAGCTGGGGTCCTAACTCATACCCCATCTAGAGAACACATTGCCCCAGTTCTGCAGCAGCTCCACTGGTTCTATATATATGAGCAAGGATAAATTACAAGATTTTAACTCTCATGTTCAAGTGCATCCATAACCTTGCCCCTCCTTATTTGTGTGACCTGCTTCACATCGCCTCAGCTTCCCACTCCCTCAGATCCTCGTCTGCCACTCATCTTATTGTTCCTTCCGCCCGTCTTGTCACCATGGGGAACAGAGCCTTCAGTCGATATGCTCCTCGGCTCTGGAACTCCCTTCCTCCTGCCAGTAGGAACATTACAGTTCCTACTGGCAGTAGGCCAGTAGGAACTGTTCTTCCCTCTTTTAAATCACAGCTGAAAACACACCTGTTCAAACTGGCATATTCACTTTAACATGGATTAATTGTTGTTGCATCTTGTTTACTGACTTGCTTTATATAATTGTTGCTGACTCTGTTTATTATTTGTTGTTTTTTTTTTTTGTCTGTTTTTATAAGGCGCGCTCAAATAAAATATTTGTTAATAATAATAATAATAATAATAATAATAATAATAATAATAATATTACTACTACTACAACAGGTGAATCGGTTTGGGTTGACTGGTAAAGCTAGTAAGAACTTCATTTTCATTCGACAGTACAGATAAATACATTAGATTTCCTCTATGAACTGTCCTCATGAAAGAATATTCTACATGCACTAAATTGAAGACTAGACCTGTGGTTCTCAAACTTTATAGGCTTTGCCATCCACTGGAGGAACAATCTTTTTCCAGGCTCAACAAAAACAGGACAAAATTGGTCAAATTTATTTTTGGTTAAAGAAAAAAGGTGAGGAAACCACTCCTGGTATTCATCTGAATTTCCTCTATTTCCTCTACTTTCTTTTGTTGTGTCAAGATGGAAATATACTACATTGCATCTGCGTACAAAGGGTCTATCTGAAAAATAGCACTTAGTGAAGTAAGAACTTAACTACATTTGCATATGTTTGAGACTGTGCCAATAATATTGGGAAAAAAAATTGTTTTATTTTAGTTAAGCAAAAAAAAAAAAAAAAAAAAAAAAAAAAGTTTTTGAAATTCCCATAATTCTTGACTAAAAATAAAGAAGCAAACAACCTTTTACATATTCAAAAATAGATGTCAAAAATCTTATATTTCAAAAGCTATTACAGTAAATGTAATTTATTTGTCCAGAGTCCCCCGAAGAAATTAATTAAAGCTCATGATTTCAGAATTACATTGATTACATTGAGACAAATGTAGCTGTACGTGTTAAAAGAAAAAACCCTATACACTTGTAAAGAACAGATCTCAGTTTGGTTCTTTTAAGAGAATTACCAGATCTGTGTTCATTTCTTACAACTGACAAACTTTAACAGTAGATATCTTCCTCTTTCAATCCTCTCTGTTCACAACATTTATATTGTGATCATTATACTGAAAGGTCCTGTACCTGAACCTTTTCATGGAAGGTAGTACTGTTTGCTCCAAATCTGTCAAGGATATAAACTCCTCCTATGCTGTGGCTGGACAGATGCTCTGCTGAGTGCTTGAGGTTTGCCATGTTGTGCCTGTCACCATGGAAATATTAATTTGGAGAATGTGTAACGCTGAAACAAGTACTGGTTGCTACATTTGAACAAGATAGGTTAGTTCTGCTTGCAAAAAATAATAGGAAAAAAAACTATCCAGAAGGTTCTTGTGCTTATCTTGTTATGACACTCTACTCTTTGAGAATCACTGGACTAAACAAACTTTTTAAAACAGCTAAATGCTATTTCCAGTATAGTGACTCAGGTTGAAGTGTCTAAATCATATGAAATTCAATTTTGACCTCTTCATTTAGGATTCTCTTTTTGAATATTTGAATATCAGACACAGATTGTTCTGTGTCTGATATTTATGCAAACTAAGTGGAGAATCGATCATGAACCTAAAGGCATTTTCCTCACATTTGTACAAGGTACTCCTGAAAAAGGTCATTAAGCAATGTGATTAAGGTTGTAAGCTGAAGATTTCAGTTTTTTAGGAGGGCACAGGGTTGGACCTTAGCGGTATAGGAGATTTATTGTATTTTGACACTGAATAATTCCTTGACAGTTTCCTAAAGCATAAGCTTTTATAAGCATCAGTGCTTGTCTTTTGTGCTCTTGCAGGCAGCTTGTTCATCTGGAAAACAAACCCCTGCCTCATCCATTGTAGCACAGGAGCTTCACAGAATCAGCAGGGTGTTGTTTTATGTGGAATAAAGTGCTGCATAGTAATACAGCAGACACGTATGCTGGTCTTTTCAATACGTGCTTGTTCATAATATAAAATCATTTCACGTCCCAGACAGGACCATTGTAACACAACCATATCCAAACTTTTAATCAGTGTGGAAAGCTTCTGTTTGGAGCGATACCCTTTATCAGTGCAATACCAAGCTCACTGGAGATGAATAGGTATTATTTGACGCCTAGAGGTGATGAAATAAGTGTGTTTCCTATTTTTTGTGACTCCACATGTCTCGATAACTGGCTTAAACCACATTTAATGACGAATCTTTTTGTACCTTAAAGGTAAGCAAAAAACACAGCACTAGAGGACAGCATCCTAATCACAATTCAAGACATGTTGACATAGCTGGATAAAGAGCTTGTTGAAGATAAGTTTATAGAGCTAACTTTAAAAGTGTTTGAGAAATGGATGTGACTCACAGGAGGTAGGTTCTATTTATAGCTGCTCTGCTGTGATAACCTCTTGATTTATCAGAGGATGTGGATGACTCACTCTGCTGGCGTGGGGAACAGTGAGTGAGCAAATAAGAATGTGAAAGCAGCATATACTCATGCAAACACAGACCCCATCAGGACTTTGTTGGCTTTTTTTTTTTTTTTTTTTTTTACTCTGACCTGTTTATTTTCAGCATTGGTCCTGAAGAAAACAATCTTGCATCGAAAACAAAATACATAGAAGAACCTAAAGACTCAGGTCTATAATTGAAGTTTTTAGATTGCTTGATTTTAATGGACACCCTCAGGCAGGCAAGTTAACATATTTCCTCTAGCATGTCCTGGGTCTTAGTCTGGGTCTCCTCCCTCACCTCTTCAGGGAGGCGTCATAACAAAATGCTTGAGCCACCTCAACTGGCTCGTCTCAATGCGTAGGAGCAGCGGCTTTACTCTGAGCCGCCCCCGGATAAATGAGCTTTTCGTCCTGTCTCTAAGGAGGAGCCATGACTCCCTGCGGAGGAAACTCATTTCAACCACTTTGAATCCACAATCTCTTTCTTCCTAGGGCTTGTGACCATAGATGAAGGTAGGAATGTAGATCAACTGGTAAATTGAGAGCCCCGCCTTTCTGCTCAGATCTCTCTTCATCACAACAGACCAGTACAGTACGCCGCACCAATCAGCCTGTTGATTTGCCACTCCATTTTTCCCTCATTCGTAAACAAGAACCCGAGATACTTAATCTGCTCCATTTGGGGCAGGGCATTGCCCCCGACCTGTAGAGGGCACTATAAAAGTGCTCAAGGCCGGAAAATGGTATAGTGTATAATGGTCTCGGATTTAGAGGCGCTGATTTTCATCGCGGTAGCTTTACACTCGGCTGCGAACTGTTCCAGTGAAAACTGGAGATAGCAGTCTGATGAAGCCAACAACACAGAATTATTACAGATTTGATAACAAATTATTAATAACACAATTCACTCAAAAGTATTTCCACTAATGTGAATAATCTTTTTTTTTTTTTTTTTTTAAATATCATCAAATATCCACCAAGCAGACATGACCAACGACAGGTGAAATTAATCACACCTGTTCATTCTGGCACCTTTTAGTGGGTGGGATATATTAGGGTGCAGATAAATAACTTGTCATCGAAGTTAATGTGTAATAAGCAGTTGAATGGGCAAGCTGAAGAATTTGTGCAGATTTGACGAAGGTTAAAGTGTGATGGCTAGACAACTGGGTCAGAGCAACACTAAAACTCCAGGTCTTGTGAGGTGTTTCCAGTCTGCAGCAGTCAGGCTGGCCCATGTGGTCCTATCCCACAGATGGGCTACAGTGGCTCAGATTGTTGAAGTTAAAACTTGTTCCGATAGAAAGGTGTCAGAGTACATAGCTTCAGTTTGTTGCATGCACAATGGTCTCCTTGGGAACACATTATACCAGGATGCACTGTGGGAAGAAGGCAAGGCAGCTGGAATGTTCTGCTAGGAAACCATGGGTCCTTCCATGTGACATGCAGCACCAACCTAAGCATTGTTGCAGACCATATAGACTGTTTGGAACTTTGAAAAACTTTCTCATGACTGTGGACTCTTAACAGGATAATGCTTCCTCTCACAAAGGAAGAAAAGCATATTTGGTATGTGCTGGACAAACAGAACTAACCAATGGATTCATCCACCTCGTAACTTAAGGGTCTTAAATGGTCAGCTCTTAACATCTTAGTGCCAGAGATACAATAGCACGCGTTTGTGGGTCTACTTCTTTGACAAACCAGGGCTGTTTTGGCAGCACAGGGGCACCAAAACTCTATTAGGCAGATTTTTAGTACAGTTATCCTTGATGTGCATAAAAATGTTGCAACATTAAAGCTACATTGTGTTTCCCAGTAAATTATATCTCATCCAGTAATTGCTCTGTAAGCATGATGTGTTGCTGATTGGCATGTTTTCCTGCATATCACAGCCAGCAGCCACCATTTGATCAACTTTCCACGACTAATTCCAGCTAGAGAAGCGACCAACAGCTGCTGTTTTTAGACTTTACTGTCACATCAGATGTCTGTGGTGATGAGTTTCCAATGGCTTCATGGGAAAGTCTTGCTGAAAGTAAACTTTAAAAAAAATGAAGAATGTGACCTATAAATGCATAAGTGGTTTAGACAGCTGAAGTATTTCCCTTTTACTCTAGCAGCCAGCTAGTCTACTATGACAAGCCAGAGAAGTTGTGAGTCTGTTTGTGGAAATGTTGCTTCATCTCTTGTCACTTCAGAACTTCTAAGTTAAAAAGTCAAAAATAATTTTATTTTAACTTGTCTTGTGCATTAGTTAGTCTTTTTAGACTGCAATAAACCATATAAGGTCCAACAGAAAGAATAAACAATACATTTATTTAAAAAGAAAACATTTTCTGGCCAGCGGTCAAATCTGATACAATTTAATTTGAATGAATTTGAAGAACATTATATGGATCTGGGTTTGGCTCCTGCAAACAGACTCGGACTCCTCCAGCAGAGGAGATGTTGACATTCCCCTGCCAGCGAGACCTAATCTCATAGTGTGTCATTGTTTTGCCCCAGGGTCTTTTCTTGGTAAAACATGACCGGAATCATTTATTTGGAAAGCATCTCAAAGGCATCTTTGACAGATGCCTGAACTGCATCAGTTGCCTCCGTGCATCAGTTGAGCAGAAAAAAAATACCTGATTTGAACACTGTCTTTGTCTGCTTTTTTATTTTTTGTTCTAACAACAATCCTGAACTTGTTTTTAGTGTTTGAGCTTGTAGTAATTTTTCCCACTGTCACAGTTCTGTCTGTTTTGTTGTTCAGATTCTTTGATAGAGCATACTCAGTCTTTACTCTAATCACTGCCAAACTAAGCTTTTTTTCCCTTTGGTTGTTTACTTCTCCACATCCACCGTGCATTTGGAGAAATTGTTTGACCTACACCACAAAAGGGAAATTTGCCGACATAAACAGTAGTTTAAAAAATTATTTTCTACATCACATCTTTATTCTGTTTTTGTTGCACTCAAATGTTTCAGATCATCAAACACAAAGCGTTTTTCAAATGATGATTTCATTTATTAAGGGAAAAAGAAATCTAACCCAACCTAACCTTCTGTGAAAAAGTAATCATTCTGGGATTAAATCACAAATTATTAGTATAATTTTTTTTATTTTTTTTTTTATTTTTTGCAAAACTGAGATCAATTTCACAAGCGACACACACCTGATTACTGTCAGACCTACAGAATGATAAGACCACTTGAATAGAACCTGTCTTACAATATGAAGTAGGTTAAAAGCTCTCAAAAAGCAACACATTATGCCTAGATCAGATAAAAAAAAAAAAGTCATTGACATCTATTAATCTGAACCAGGCCCACTGACCACCACCAGTGGTAAAACAGTGGTAAACCTTCCTAGGAGTGGCCGACCAACCAAACATACTCCGAGAGGTATTCACGGGAGAGACCCTTTTGGAAAAATATTCTTTGGACTGATGAGACAGGATTGGAACTTTTTGAAATGTGTGTTCGCCGTTACATCTGGCATGAAGTGTACACATCATTTCAGTAAATGAAAATCATTCTAATAATGAAATATGGTGGTGATAGTAAGAGGGTCTGGGGCTGCTTTATTGTTTCAGGATCTGGGCAACTTGTCATAATTGATGGAATCATTCATTTTACTCTTTAGCAGTAAAACCTGAAGGAAAATGTCCAGGGATCTCATTTATAAAGGATTGCATAGGAGTCATACTAAAAGTGTACCAAAAGGCAAAAATGGCATACGGCAAAAAAAACCCTCTGATTTTTAAAACCAGTTTTATAAATCATGCAATTTTCCTTTTATAAATCATAGCTGTACCTCAAAGTTTGCGCACAAGGTCTTGGGCCTCAACACGCCCATTTACGTGGGCGTGTTGAGGCCCAAGACACCTCATGAATGTCAGTGTTTATTTAAATGAGCCATCTTATCAATGTTATTTCATGATTAATGAGGAAAAGAAGGAAAAATGCATTTTCTCTGAGGCAGAAAGCAATATGAGTGAGGTGGGGAGTTGAAAGGAGTGCCGTGGATCCAGTGGGTCTGTCTCTCCAATACTGGACCCAGTTCAGCGCACAGATCCAAGAGCAATGCTCCAGAGAGTTTAAATAGGCTTATAAGTCCATCATCATCGTTGGCCAGAAGATCTTGGTGATCCCCGAAAACATGTTCCCTCTTAATCCTCCCATTTAGAACGTCTTCCAGCTGCACTAATGTATCCATTGTGCAGCATTATGCACGGGTGTCACAATGGTATTTATATGTTTACAGCAATCACTATGAAAGCTTTGTACCTTTGCATAATTTATGCTTAATCTGTGGTAAAATAAAACTGGGGTATATCTCATCCTGGTGATCAGGGAGAGGAATGTGATGGTGAGAAAATGTTTAAATATTTTGCGGATTTTGGTTTAGGATTGAGACTGCCTTTTGTGTTTAATTGATTGGTCCTCATGTATCGTTATTACTCACCAGCGCAAGCATATGTCACACACTGTTTTTGAATTGTTATGATAAAGTCGATCTATGGTTTAAGTTCGATATGTAATTAAATGTCTGATAGAATCATGATGAAACCTCACCATCTGTGTCGCCATTTCACCCTTCTTTCCAAAACAAGCGTATATGGTCAGATGGGTCAGAGTTGGCGTGAGGGACTGCACATTTTCACTTGTTTTACAAATCAGAACCTTTGCGTGGAAAGTGGCGTACGCAAGTTTCAGGCCCCAGTTTGTGCATATGTAAGCTTTATAAACGAGACCCCAAGACCTTAATCTTAATCACACTTGGGTTATATAGCAGAACAATGATCCACAGTTACAGGGCAGTTTTGGAGTCACCTAGTCGAATTCTGAATTTACAGCTAATGGTATGGTATACTCTTATAACGTCTCTTTATGCCCAAAAACACTCCAGTATGCCTTATTTTAAACTATTGTGGGTCAAAATCCATCCACGGTGATTTAAAAGACTGACTGCCAGTTATAATGTATGCCTGATGGCAATTGTTTTTGCAAAGTGTGGCACCAACTGTTTTAGGTTTAGGATGTAGTTACTGTTACACACAGGCACAGATTGGTTTGGATAGCTTTTGCCCTTTAATAATTAAATCATCTTTTAAATTGAGTTTGTATTTACTCAGGTTGTCTTTGTCTTTATACTAAAATTAGTCTAATCTAAAACATTTAAGTTGGACAAAAACGCAAAAGTGGAATAAATCTGTAAATCTTTAGTAGCACTCGCTCATATTGTAACTTGCATCAGTATTTTCAGTCTGACATAGAAGAAAAATCATTCTTTCCATCTTTTCAACCTTTTTAAATGTTTAAAAAAGAGAAAATCAATATTAATCCAATTGAACTAATGTATTTCAGATTGTTGTTTGACATTGAAATATGAGTCCACATTTAATATTCTGCATTAGTTTTCCAAAATGTCTACTACTGCATATTGTTT
Organism: Anableps anableps; assembly: GCA_014839685.1. Lineage (NCBI taxonomy): Eukaryota > Metazoa > Chordata > Actinopteri > Cyprinodontiformes > Anablepidae > Anableps > Anableps anableps. Next base: position 20,825,192 of record CM026069.1, read on the forward strand.
TCTTAAATGCACCCAGTGTGCGGCTTTAGTCAGCTCTTTACCGATCAGTACATTAAAAACACTTGGTCAACTCAGCCAAGTGGCTCTCACTTCAGTTATTGAAATCCATTGCATTTTTTGCTCTCAATAATGAGGCATGTCACTGTAACATAATGCACACAGATATTTCTGTTGCTCTTTAATATGTACTTTGTGTCCACAGGAAAGCAGCATAGCAGTGACTTCTCCCGGCTAATTGCACAGGTCCGAGGCCGACTGCAGACCACCAAGCAAACCCATGTGAAGCAGGAAGTAAAGGTGGAGAAAGAAGAGGCCCAAGCATCACACTCTTCTGGTACTGCAACAATGTTCATTATTTGATCCTATGAAACCACCATCAACAACAGTTGGCTTTTTTCCAGTTAAAACTTACTAAAATTACATTCCATCTGTAGGAAAACACGTCTTGGATAATTCTTTCAAAATTGATTGCTTTGAGACAGAGTCCAATATTGTGCAATATGATACACAAGTGCAAACCACTAAAAAATAAAGCACTGTTCACAACACATCATCAACAGGGTTTTCACTGGGTCTTAAAAAGTCTTTAATTTTCTTAAGTGTAATCCCTAAAACTCTAAGTTGTTTTTGTTTATCATTATTATTATTGTTATTAATGTTTTAGAAATATGATGGCAGCAAAAATTTGGTACATGTGTTATAGTTCAGGCTAAGCATTAAGGGGGTTTATTAGGTTGTGACATAACATAACTTTTGGGCTCCTTATGCTGAGCAGGAATTTATTGTCCAAAAATCAGTCTTTCCTGCAAATCCATAATAAAGAGCTGTCCATTCTTTTGACCTTATCCTGTTCCAGCTCCTTCAGGAGAGTGTATATATAACAAAGTTGGTTTTGAAAAACACAGATTGGTTAAAACCTGTTGCCAATAGGTGTAAATGGTAAAGAAAGAGTAAAGTTCAAGCACAAAAATAATTGACTCACATGCCAGATCAAAAATCACCATGATAAGTTCAGGGGCGTGGCCACTCCAGAATATAACCAATTTGAATAAGATTAGCTGGGTGTGTTGCTGTTCAGACTTCACTTAGTGAAACCCTGATTAAATAGTTTAACAAGTTTAAAACTAAACTCTTTGTTGCCAAAAACATTTTAGATGATGTGTTACCCACCTGAAAAGCTGTAATTAAAATATATATTTTGTATTCTGTGCAGCCTATGCTGGAGAAACAAACCATTTTGTTGTGGTGAAGGTCGAAGATGAAGAAAATGACGAGGATTCGTCTCCAAGAGGAATGGAGTTGTCATGCAGCCCCAGCTCTAGTGATGTCTCCATCAGCAGGTGAGATATCACCTAATGAATAACTTAATTTATATATATTTTGATAAACTTACCTGACTTAATTGTAGGCTGCAGCCTAAAAGGCCTAACTAACCATTGCCTAAAAGGCATTGGTTAGTTATGATTCTGATGGTTGGATGACTGAGCAAAATTACCTTTGTTTCAGGGCATTCTGTTACAAAAACAGGGAGAAATGTTAAAATCTATTATTATGATTATTGTTATTGCTGTTAAAAGAAATGGAGGATTTATTTAGAGTTATTTTAATACTTCTGTCCAGATTCTTATGTGTTCTTTTACACAGAAGAAAAGTAAAAGAACTTAAATAGCTATCTATGACTGGCCTTTACAGCTGACTGACAACTGAGCTGGGGGAGCACAGTGCTGAGAAAGCCCCACTCTTTGAGTCATCACTAAACAAAGTTGAAATTTCCAAAAATGGTTTTGAAATGGTGATTTATTTTTTTTTTTTTTATAGCAGTCATCAAAACCAGGAACCAGCCCTTGTCTGTTACCTTACTCAAGTTTTAAACAATAACTATTGAAGTACAAACCTGCTGATTTATGCTGTGTAGTTGAGTACCTCTGCTGCATAACTGAGAGCGATATAAGATTTTTGCTGTCTTGTTATATCCTCTCATAGCTCAACACTTGAGAACAACATCTACAACTACATTTCATTATTTCTTCTTAAAATAACTGTCTTGATTTGAAATATTTATTAGAATTTATTTCCAAGCCTTTTTAGAGAATATTGAGAGCATAATTTTAACTATTTCAGAGATATAGGTTAACGTTGTTTTAACCAGAATGTCTCTTAAGGTTAACAGATCTTACAATGGAGACCTTGCAATGAAAGCACATCAGTACAAAGTTGGTTTAAAAATTTGACATAAACATTAAAAACTCAAGTAAAACAGATCAGGGTCAACATAGTACAAGGCCCAGCTTAAAAACAACAGTTTTACTCTTCAGTTTCAGAACTCTGCATGTTAACTTTGAACTCTAAGAGAGACTAAAGCTTTAACATACTCTGAACATTGGAATCAGAATCAGCTTTATTGGCCAAATTTGTGTGCACAAACAAGGAATTTGACTGCAGTTCCATTTTGCTTTCAATGTACAGACTTTGTAAATATAAATTCATATATTTAGTGGGAAATAAAATATAACTTAAAAAGAAAAACACAAAAACTATATATATATATATATATATATATATATATATATATATATATATATATATATATATATATAGAGAGAGAGAGAGAGAGAGTGTTTTTACATAAGAAGACAAGGTTAAGCTAGTGCAAATATGTTCTTTGGGATAAAGTTGCAAAATAAGAACATTAAGCTCTTGCAAGTAAACAAATCTGAAAATTACTGTGAGAGTTTGAAAATAGTAAAAAGCACTGAAGTAAATGGGAAGTTTGCCCAGCATTCCTCAGTTTGTAAGCCAAATATCAGTGCTGTTTTAGTGTACAGCTTTATTTTAGGAAAACTGATTACAAAGTACACAGTGAAATGTGACGAACAGTGATACATAATCTAAAAACCAGTGTGGAGATAGCAACATCTATATAGCACATAATGTCATCATAGTCAATAAAATAAAAAAATGTAGCCTGAACAACTTTCTTCCTGATCAATAAATTAAGACAAGCCCTACTTCTGTAATAATAACCCGGTCTTATAATCGGTCGCTTTTTTTTTTTTTTTTTTTTTTTTTTTTTTTTTTTTTTTTTTTTTTTTTAAAGAAATTCTCAAACAGTCTGAAAGAAAAGTTATCATCTGACTAAATACTGAACTATTTACAGGATGATACTCTGTTGATTAGAGCCCCCTGGGAATAAAAATACCAGTGTGATCTTTGAGAGATTCCTGGAAAACAACATAAACTTAGTTTTAATCACATAAAGAAAGATCTTTAACCCATACAGTGAGTTGTCCAGCAGCTGAAAGGCAGTTTGGTTTGTCAATAGTCTGCTTTAAAGTAGAGCCAACTGAAAAAAAATATGTTAATGTAACTAGAAAATAAACCCAAGATTGACACTAGGACTCAAATTCATCTTCAAAAACAAACTTTTCTATCTCGACTGAAGCTTCTAAAGCTGCATGCAGAGTCTGATTAAGAGTATTTCATGATTAAATGCCTTGAATGAAACCATATTTAGGGCAGCACAGTGCTTCTTCCTGTCAGAGGCATAAATAATATCACATTTTAATTGACTAAAGCCAGATTGATTCACTTAACATATTTTTGTTTTGTGAACAGTGGATTACTTAACACAAAATGTTTTCCCAGTATTAAACACTTATGACAGAATATGATCAGTTACTAAATCTGTGACATTTAGAAACAAGCCATGTGCTGCAAAAGCATATTTATTTTTCAATAAATTTTAAATTTGTAATTTCAGATCTAATAATATGTTGTTGGTAAAATCTGAACCCATAGAGACACGTTAATTAAATGTGTGGGAAATCTAAATTGACCAAACATCAAAATACTGTGAACTGTAGTACTTTACTGACACATTATTAGAATTAAAATAAATCATATCTTGTCCATGTGTGTATGTTTCTACTTAAAACTGTAAAAGTCAGCTTTAAATGAACTATTTAGTGGTTGATAGCAACATAAAAACACATGATGTGCTCTTTTTCAGAACCAAAGCGAGCTGTTCAGACAGGTTCTTGACTTCTGACCCAGTTAGCTCTGTCTCTTCTTCTCTAATCAGTAATGCAAAGTGCTACAGTGAAGTCATGCAATTATTTCATCTTAGCCCAATTATTGCTCAGGGGGTAATTACAACAATCAAAGACAAATAAAGCCCCAAATTACAGACCAGATCAGCACTTACCACACTATTCAATGAATACTTATTGCCTCTTGTTTTAGCTAAGTGCTGCAGCAATTAAACGCATCTGCCTTTTAAAATGTACCTAATATCTTTATATCTTAAAGTCTAATCCATCTTCATTTATAAAGCACCTTACATTACGGGACCAAAGTTCTGTACGTAATACATAAAAACAAAAATGACAAATGCCCAGAGGTGGAAAAAGTACTAAAAATATACTCAAGTGCAAGTGCTGTTGCATTGCTTAAATGTACTCAATTACAAGTAAAAGTACTGGTGTTTAAAAAAAAACAAAACAAAACAAAACAAAAAAAAACTTAAGTAAAAGTACAAAGTACTCTTCTCAAAAATTACTCAGTTTAACCAATGGATGTTTTATTGCGTCGTCAAAGGCAGGCATTCGATTCGATTTATATGCAAAAAATATCTATGTTCACAGCATATTTCTCAGATGAACAAAAAAGTATAGTATAAAGTATACAATAAAGTATAAAAAAATACAAAGTATAGAAAAAATACACAAAGGGCATTTTTGTAAACATTTATTTTTGTTTTGTAAACATTAATTTTTTTCACATGTTGATGTTAGAAGGATTTTTTTTTAGCTGCAGATGCATCCTTTGCTACAAATGATCAAGCGTTCACTAAAGGAATGCTGTTTATTTTCCTATTTAAAAAAGGATTTGAATTATTTGTTTATTTGCATCTTTTAATGTATTTCTAGTATTGCATAAAAAAAACGGTTAAATCAATCTGCCGAATGTGCTCTTTTTTTTAATCAGATTAATCGTCAGAATAACCGATAGATTAATCGAAAACTAAAATAATCATTAGCTGCAGCCCTAAAATTTGCAACAATATTGCTCATATTTCAGCATGTTAGAAGAGATGAAAAGTGCATAACATTTTGGATTCACAGAAAATAGGCTTCATCTGTTTCCTGGCTTTTTTTCTGTAAGCTACAATTACTTGCTTACGACGGAGTATTAGGGCCAGACTGAGTTGTTTTTTTTTTTTTTTTTTTTACTTGTTTGTCTTTAATACAAGAATAACGTTGTAATTTTATGAGAACTCTATACCAAACTCCATTAAAATGAGGATGAGGATCTTGTGAAGTTACAGTTGGTATCGGTTTTACAAATAAGGAAATACTTAATCTTTTAACACATCAGCATCAAATTGTCAGCTGCAGGACTTCGAAGCAATCGTTTAAACGACTAAATCCATTTCAATGAAAGAACCACAGACTTGTTGAGCTGCTCAAATCATAGCTTGATAACTCTATTGAAGCTTCTTTTCTCATTTAAAAAAAAGTTTTTTCTCATAATTTTACGACTTTCTTCTGGGAATATTGCGTCTTTATTCTGCCAATAGTATAACTATTTTCCTAATATGACTGTTCTTGTAATATTAGGACTTTATTCTTGTATTAAAAAGGCCCTGATACTCCGTCATACTTGCTTTACTATCCTCTGCTTCCATTTTTTTTCATCTCTCCTCCATGGAGGTAGATATGTTTCAAAACATTTACTCTTGTATCCTCCTCAGTCAGCTCTGTTTACACCAGTGTGTCTGTGCAGGCTACTTCTTCTACTGGCTTGAACAGGCAGCCTGTTGAGTAATTTCAACACTTCTGCCACCTAGTGACCGGAGGCTTGTTTATCAGTCAAGCGTGAATAAAGGCAATAATACAGTCCTGCTTCTTGCAAATATTATTGTTATATAGTATAATTGTGGGTGTATTCAGTAGCAACTTCTGATTTTAAAAGTAGAGAAGTAGGTTAAATGGTGTAAATTGTACTTAAGTATGAGCAAAATTACACAAGAAATATTCATAAAAGTACAAGTACTCAAAAAATCTACTTACAGTAACTTGAGTATTTGTAATTTGTTACTTCCGACCCTGCTAATGCCATGACACAAACACAGAATGCTAAAATAGAAAATAAAATACTTTAAAAACAGGTATAGAATGCATAGAATAGCACAAACTAAAATCAATATTTCACAAAAGTAAAAAGTGCTTGAATTTTACTGTGGGAAAAGTGTACGAACCCTGAATGAAAATGATGTATTTTATTCTTTATAAGTGCCACTTTTAAAATATTTTGCTTAAAACCTTTGAAACTTTAAATGTACTTCATATTAAAAATACTGTATGTTGTCACAAAGGTGTGAATTTAATACTGATTTGCCTCTGATCTTACAGCATAGGTAGTCAAGGTTTTAGTGAAACAATTGCTTTTGGCTGATATCTGCTGCGTTGGCTTTGAAACTACTTGGTTGTAGTTTCCTAATGACTTGACCACCTTCCCATCTGTTTACTGCCTAATTTTTTTTTATTCTGCATTAAACAAGTATCACTAACTGTATTAAAGGCATAGAAAGCCTTAGTGATGGCTATACTTACCACAGTCCAAGCAGTTCTTTTATGAGATGCATATTTTGTACAGTGTTGTAGTAATAATGATAAATTTGATATATTGTTACAGCCCTAATTAAAACAGTCTAGTCCTTAGGCCCAACCCTTGAAATTGAGCTTTGCTGTCAGCAGTTGAGAAAGTAGGCATTATCACAACACTTGGCTGACTTTGGAGGTTTATGTGTGATAGACCACAGTCACCCTAAAGAGGAGATTAGAACAAGAGTATGATGAAGTTTTCTTTTTCTTATCACTTCAAGTTCTTTCTGACATTTTGTGCAGACTGTGGGTCATAAGGCGTTGCCTGTGATAAGTTGATTGGACATGTCATAGTCCTTCTCCAGGGAAAAAAACCTCCTCCTGGGTCTAAAGGATGTAGTATGATTCATAGATTACAGCTATTTAGGTGTAATTCCGATCATTACTTTTTCCTGTTTCAAGGCAGCAAAGTAAAGCTTGTAAATTACATCTTATTATGTCTCTTTTTCCCTCTTCTCCCTTTTCAGCTCTATTTCAGACATTTTTGGTCCAGAGTCTTCCCTAAATATTGAGTAAGTGGTTTCTGGAGTTTTAATTGATGTTTTTTTTAATAAATGTTGTCATGTTTCAGCAGGACACTTGCTGAAAAATCTTGCTGCAGTCTGTGACTTTGCTTTCAGTGCAGTGCAATGATTATATTGTCAGTCCTCACATTTCTACAACTGCTGGATGTCTTTAAATCTGTTGTCAAATCTAAACAATTGATGCATTTGTTAATATTTTAACATGCTGTGACTGATGCAGTCATTCTTTAAATATGATTATAGTTGCAAGTTGTTGATTTTATGTCTCAATGCTGTACATGTAAATACATCAACCTTCTCCATCTTAGAAGTTGTATAGGCATTTTCAATTAAATTCAATAATACAATTTTCCTTAAATTAAAAAAAAAAGAAAAATACTCAGACCAAATCCATGTCATAATAATGCAATAAAGCCCAATTTACTTTTCCTCCTGAGAAAAAAAAGTTTTAGTTTCACAATTTAGATAATGTTATTGTTTTAGAAAATAGGTAATCTTATTTTTTTTTTTACATTCTTCGCATTGTTAAAAATTTTGTTTCTATTGTAAAAAAACAAAAAAAACAAACAAACAAAAAAAAACAGATTACAGCATGTTTGCATTTACTGAAGAAAAGCAAGCTTACATGTTTTTACTACGACTATAAAAAACAGAAGAATGTCTTTTGGTCTTCAGCATGAAGTTTGTCCCATTCTTGAAAGGGTGCATGTGAAGGTTCTCTTGCATGTGAGATAGTAGTAAAGGCAGTATTTATACCATGGAAGTTTTCACTTTTTCAGTTCAGAAATAGGAAGCAGCAGATTCTCTTCACAGTAAAGCATGTATTTTGCCAGGCTTCTAGAACAGACATTTTAATTCAGATATGAAGAGAATCTCTTAGGCTAACACTTCTCCAAAACAGCTGTGTTATAACAAATGCTGCACACTAAGCAAGTCACTGTGCGTTTAGTTTAAATTAGCATGAATTTATGTGTTCTGCAGTTGCAGAAGATGGATTAAAACAACTCAAACATATATTGATGTATTGAGATTAAGATTGAGCTTTTGAAATGAGTTTGTTGCGCATCAAGGGATGAATATGTGGAAGAACACATCATAAGATCTGTGATGCTGTGGCCCTGTTTCTCCACCAAAGGAACAGAATGGGATCTTCAACACTTTGAAGCACAAGATATTTTAAAAGCAAATATGGTGGCTTTTGCTAGAAAACTGAAAATTACTTGTCAGTAGGTCTTTAAACAGGACAATAATGCAAAACTTATACAAAACCAACACAGCAATGTTTCACCATAAACAAAAATCCACCTTTTTCCAATTCTGCAATAACAAAAAACATTTATTTAAAGACTTTTTACACATCTTTTTAAATGATGCCAGTAAGTTAGTTTTCATACTTATATAAAGGCAATATATTATAGCATAATTTCAGTAGCTAAATCACTAAGTTCAACTGTAGGAAATCCATGCTGTCTGTCTTTAGTCTTTATCTTCTACAATGTAAAGTTTTTTTGAATTAAATAAAACACAACAGCCTGATAGAAGCCAAAACTCTGAAGAGAATATTGAATACAGTGTCATGATGGATCATAAATCAACTTTAGGGCCTCTGCATTTTACTGATCAATAATAAAATCCATATAAAATGTTTATCTTGTATACAGTGAACCCAGCACTCTTGATTTAATGCCACTTCAGTGAACTATATATTACATTTGTCATTTCTGTTAGTTTCATTCTGTGGACCATAGAAAGGAGTGTGCTATGAATAAAAACGAGGACAGCAGTCCAATATTCAAATTAGATACCCTGTCACCCTGTATGTACATATTTGAATTAGAGAAAATATTCCATGATCAGGAATTTTTGGCCAGTTTAAAGCACAGATAATCCTCACAGCTTTTTTTAATGTAATATTAGACTTATTCTTCTGCTGTCCTCTGTCTGTTCCATTGTTTTTTTTCTGCAGAAAAATCTACTTGTTAGAGGCCTGTGGAAAAAACACACCTCGATGCATACAAGTCGTGCCATCAGTAATCTTCCTGGGTTATATGTTTTTATTTTGCTGTTTCGTATCAAACTGTTCTGCAGAAGGTGACCCAACAAAAGGGATAAAACCCTGCATAGCAGCTCAGCAGCCAGAAACCACGCGTCAAGTCTGCTCTCATCTAAAGCTACCTTGTGGCTTTCTCAGTAGCTTCAGTCATTGAATGCACGTTGTCCCTTTGCAGCCATGCTGATTTGTGGCCCACTCGGAGCCTTGCACAGTGAAAGCTTTGTAAATCCCCAGCTTCCCATACAGAGTTCTCAAGCTTCACCTCCCTTACACTGCAACCTGACAAGTCATGCCTGTTAACAGATTTATAAATAATAATAGACAGGTTTTCTGTCTTCATGTTTGGTTTATTTTGACAGCTTACCTTTTCTGAAAATCTTTATATTTTATTTGAGCCATTTCAAATCATTAGTTATGTTGGCGATACATGTTAAAAAGTCATGCATCTTCATAGTCAAATAATAGCTTTATCAAGCATTCTTCTGACTGACAGCTGTGTTTATTCCTTTTAATATATTGCTATATATTTTTTATCATTTATATTCCTGCTCGACTGCTGTCATTTCAATCAAACAATTTTGACAGTGCAATAAGACCATCACACATCTGCTCACCCCCAAAGGACACAAATAAATAACTGCACTGACCTGGAGCTCATTTGCTTGCGAACCACGATCAAGGACACTGAATCATATCCTCATATTAGCAGGGCAGTGTTGTTTTCGGTACACACACACAGTTTCATCACGTCTTCCTCAGGGTTGGTTGTACTGCTTTTTGCAGCTTAACTAAAATAGAGTGGACCAAATCCAAACAGGACAAAGATGTCTTGAAATCTGACTTTTATTTTTGTTCATTTTCCTACCAATGTTAACATAACAATAAAGCTATTTTGGGGACATTAAGTTCAGTTCAGCCAGTTCCCCTTTAAATATATGATCAGTATGCATTCATAATGGACCATTACTTTGGGCCTTGGAATACCTCATCAGTTTTATAGGTTGATGATTTAAAGAGGGCTTATGAAACAAGCCTGAAAAGGAATTTTCTTTTTATCAAGTACAGCTTTATCGCTATCCTCTATCTTTAACCCACAAGTAACGCACTCCACTTGGATGCCTAACCATACTTTTACTACTAACACCTGGTCTTCTGATGAAAATTCCTTCACTGGAATGGTGTTTTTCCCATCCAAAGAGCTGAGATAAAACGGTTTAAATACATTACTTAAGACTTGAGGGTTCTGTATACATCTATAATAGAATCAGCTGCACAGAGCATTCCTCATGCAGCTGAAAGGGATTCAACAAATGAAACACTGCTTTTATGGTCCCTTTTTGGTTTTCTAAGCCATGTTATCTGAAGATTTCTTTAAGGAGAAGATCAGTGAAAGTCAAGGTTGAGTCCGTAATAGATCCATAACTTGACACAGCCACTGAGCTTTGGAGCCCACCAGGGCCCTCATGGCATGGACTTGGTAAAGAGAATCAGGAAAACTGTTTATTTAAAGACATCATATGCCAAGTCCACATGTGTCTTCTGACAACAGAATTGAACAGTTAAGAGTGTATCAAAGCAGATTAAGTAAATAAATCTTAAGAGTTCCTCACAGTGTATGAAATATAACACTGGAGGAAAGTTTAATTCTTAAAAAAAATACCTGCTATTTATTTTTTATTTTAACAAAAAATTATGAAGAAGATTGGTTGATTTTTAAGGTGCCGGGTGTAATCATAAGCAGCTCTGCTTGTTCTTTTTTTCAATTGACTAGACTTTGCAAAAACTTGAGTGTTCATTGGAGAAATTATGTCATTTCTAAAATGTGTAAAAGTAATACTCCAGTGTCCATAGCGTAAGCGTCTCAATTTAGAGATGGTATTTATACCGATAAGGCATAGACATTATGACCACCAGGCTTTTGGAGTGTTGATCCCCTCGTTTTGGTATAGCAACCCAGATGGCTTGAGGCATGGACTCCACCAGCAGGGAGCTTTATTCTGCTGAAAATGACCAAACCTATCAGGGAATATAGTTTCCGTGAAAGGCTTACATGGTCTGCATCAATGCACCGGAACATCCACAATGATTGCAGAACCCAGTTCTAATAATTGTTGCCCATTGTTTGCTTTCTTAGATGTGGATAAGGGTCAGCAAGGGCATCCTGACTGCTCTGCAGCTATGCAACTCCATATGCTACAGGCTGCGATGCACATTGATGAGCCTGTCGCTGGTTCACTACCAGCCTTTACTTGAACAACTTTTGACAGATCCTGCCTACTGCTGACCTTGAAGACCCCACAAGAACTGTCATTTTGAAGATGCACGGAATAGTCATTAAGCCATCACAAATTGGCCTTTGTCAGATTCACTCATGTTACGCCTGATCTAGAATTTATCCAAGGGCTATTCAAATACTGCTGCAATGAGTTTATTATAACATTACTTGATCCCTCGTTGCACTATGCAGACACTCCATCTATAGTGATGGTACTGCATACAAAGGTTCACTCATCTTTGTATGCAGAATTCTTGAAATTGCTGGGTAGTCTGACCGACTTTATAATTAATTCAGATAATTATTTGATCACTATGTATACTTTATAGAGCAGTGGTTTTGATCTGTTGGGTTTGGGATCCACCATCATCGCCTTACTGAAAACCTGCGACTCAAGTTTAGGGAAGTTTTTTTTTTGTTTTGTTTTTATTAAGTCACCTGAACTGAGAGTGGTTCACCTCCAGGAATTACAGCATGCACTCACATGGAACCTCCAAGCTGACTGTCTTGTTGCTTAGCAATGTGCCAGTTTCCATGTTGTTTCCAAAGCAGGCATATATCCAGTCATTATGTCTTTGTTTCTTAAAGGGGCAGTATTATGTAAAATTGACTTTTTTGAGCTTTACATCATGTTATAATGTTATTCCCTCATAAAAAACATACCTGGAGTGTTGCCTTGATTTGATCATGCATGTTTTAAAAATTGTTTAATCTCCTGTGGCAACCATTCAGCTGTGCAAAACACTTGGGTTGACCCAGCTCCTCCTTGGAGCTGTAGTTTCTAAGCTTCCGCCTCACAGAGCACCCCTCCCTCGCAACTTTCCCACCCAGCTCCTTCAGACTAGCCAGCAGCAATTAGCAAACACCTGGTGGAACTGCGAATCTCCTGAGCTCATTATACGAGCTACGTCTCAGTGCAATGCTGGTAAAAACCTTAAAGGGTTAATAGAGGAGCGATGTTGTGATGACCTCCTGAAGGCAGTGTTGGAAAGAGCAGAATTTTCTTAAAGAGACAGAGGCCCAATTTCAAGGCATTAAATTACAAAGTCAAATTTCAAAGTCATATTTGTTATCTACTGCATTTTTATAACAACTGAAGGTAACATAGTTACTTGAGTGTGCTATAAAATGATTCTATGTGGCTGGAAAACACATAATACTGGTCATTTAAGAAAATAGTATTTGCTCTGTGTTTTGCCATGCTCAGTTAGTTTGTTTCTTTGCATTTTTGCGCAGAGAAAGGCTCAAAATTCCCTGAACCCACGTGGGTTCTTAAAGTGGGGAGATCCACCGGTTGAGAGGGGCTGATAAAGAACATTAAAAATCAGCCCCAGATGATCAGGCAGTCATTACCAATTGGTTAAAAAAATAAACTGTGGCTCATGGTAAAAATTAACTTGGTCTACCTTGATGCAATAACACGGTAGATTTTACACTTTCAGCCTTGTTCAACTTGTTGAACATGTTTTCCATATTCCCTTCTTTCTCCTGTGTTGAGGAGGAGGATTTGAACTATATTTGGTCAAAGTAAATGAGCTTTTAGTGTTAACTATATGAACTTAGGGGAGGTTCAAGGCAAAACCTATTTTTGTCTTACATTTGTTCTTCCATTGTGCATCCAAATTACATTGATATGATTGTTAAACCAATCTATTGAAATTATAATAGTTAAAGTAATCATGTTTGCAGAAAATAACTGATTCTCAGAAGTGATTAAAACGTGAGAAAAGAAAGAGGCAGATTTGGGAAGTCTGTTTGTGGCTTTTAATTGAGCTAACTTAAATCACAGCCATTAAGGCTTTAGGACACTGCTGTGGGCCCGCACAGCTGATATGAAGGGTTACCAGGAAATCTGTTACCTTGAGCTTTTGTGATATTGATTGTGTTCAGAAGCCAGGTTACAGTTAAGGTACACAATTAGTGAACAGAAAAAAAGGAAACATGCCTCACCATAAAAAAAATAGAGCAAATTGTACTTGTTGAGGTTATCTAATATTTGTACAACGTGTTTTGAAAAGTCAGCACATCAAACACAATGTGCTTTAATGTACATTTGTGATTTAGTTTACATCAATAAAATGTCAGGACTTAAGCTGCAAATCTAAAAGGGTTTATTTTGGTGGTGGGACACAGTTAAAAAATTAATCTAATTAATCAAAGGCTATATAATCAATTAACTGGATTAGGGTTAGTTAACTAAGTTTTTATGAAGCAGCAATATTTGGCATAATAAGCAATACTTTAGTAAATTTCATTTGTGACTGATTTACTAAATAGACACATACACTTGGCATGGTGATGATGTATATCAATTTATTTCTCAGTTTAGTGGAAACTGTAATGTTGTGGCTTTTATGCAGAGTTTCGTCCAACGATAAAGATCCAGATCCAGTTATGTTCAAAATGTCGTGCGCCAGAGCTACAATGGAATAGATTACAGCATTTTCGTTTGTCACAATGGTTCAATCAAAGTCCAGTCCTAAAACTGCTTGATAATCTGTGGCATAACATTATTCTTCAAAAGTGATGCTCTCTCCAGTATGACTGAGCTTGAGCTGTTTTGTAGAGAAAAATGGGGAGAAATTTCAGTGTCTTGAAAGCAAAGCTGCTCAAAAATGTTGGTAGTTGGAATTGCAACCAAAGGGGTTTCTACAAAATGTTTACTCAGGATCTGAGTACAACAATACACTTTTTGCATTTATTTTCTCAAACATTTTTGAAAACTATATATTATTTTTATTTATCTTCACAATTTGTGTTGGTTATTCACCCAAAATCCCAATAAAATATTTTAGTTTGTGATGTTATTTATCTTTTCACTTTTATCTTTGTTGAATAAAATAACCTGTCGCTCTCTGATTATGTTCATTCACAGAGACATCGTGAAGTCTTCAGCACAGAAGCGACCATCCAGCTCCAGAGGCAGTAATGCAGAAATGTCAAATGTTACAGGAAAACGACAGCGTAAAACGTAAAGGGGTGGCCTGAGATGTAGTGTTAGTAAAGTTCTCGTTAATTTAAAAGGATTAACATATTTCAAAGATTTCCTTCATTTCCAGATGTTTGTTTACTTTATATTTAATTTGAAATAAATTTTAAAGCATTTTATTATATTTTGTTGTGTGTTCAGTATTGAGCTAATGTTTGTATTTTACTGTATTTATTCAGAACAAGAGATGTGAAAACCGTACTTCAAGCGGATTAGGTTTAGTTTGTGTTGAGACGGGGACAAAACTAGTTAAAATTAGACTCAAGCAAATTTAAGATTTTTCTGCTCCCAACTTTTCTTCTTCTGGAAAAAAAATTAAAAAAAAAATTCTGCTGAAGTTGTCTTCTCCCCCCACTTAATCCGTAGTTTATACCACTGTAAATTGCAGCCTAAACCCAAATAAAACTGCAGGAACACTGAATATTTTTCCAAAGGGCACATTTCCATTTTTTTTTTCCTACATCAAATTACTGAATGTCAATCTGTTTGCTAATCTTTGACCCCCATCTTCTAAGTCTCCCACATGTTTTTAAAATTCCGCCGAAGAGCCGTGCTGTATGCAGTTCCAATGTCATTTGCAATTTGAAAGTTTACGGCAAATCTGCGCCTTTCAAATTGATTGTCTTCATTGAATGAGAAGAAACCAGGGTTGGTTTAATTCAATAAACGCAACGCTTGTGAAAACCCCAGGTTAGGACAAGGCAAAGTGTAAACACTTAAGAAGCAGAGTTTATGAGTGCGTGCACAGGAGAGTTGGCAGAAGCTCTTTTGGGAGCCGACCCTGATTGAAAACAGAGCTAGCCTGCAGTCAGACATATGACAGGTCTGACTGTTGCGATTCTCCTCAGATAAAGCAGAACGAAAATATCAGCGGACTCTAATATGAACAGAGAACAAGCCGCACACTCCTCATTTCTATTGCCTGTGAGTCGTTTCTTCCTGCACTATGGTACATTTTGTCTTTGCTGTTTTAAACAGCACTGTAACTCTTGAGTGAAATCTACAAGACTAAATTGCTTTTGATAAAAGCTTCGATTGGGCCTGCTATAAAGCAGGGGGAGATATAATCAATCCAACATAGCCCACTGTTTGGGAGTGATCCATAGAGTACATCTGAGTCAAAGTCACCTTATCTGTCTACGTCTGGGTGGTATTGGTGAAGGGGACATCTTATCAACCATTCAACACAAGTCTCATAAATCTCTGGTCTACAGTATCTAATAATACATGATATTCACTCAAACTTCAGCCTTTTGTGGGAACTTTGACCCCCTTCATAGCTTCAAAGCAAGGGTGACCAATCTTTATGCCTTGGTGAGGGATCGGTGTAATTCAGATCATTAATCCTCAGAGCTGAATGTTCTTTCACGCATCTGCAAGGTCTTCCTTTAAGCTTAGACTATAAACAGTGGTGAGAAAAGTGCTTGCCCCCTTTGTGATTTCTCTCTCTTTTTTTGTATGTTTATCATATGTAAATGTTTAAGGTCATCAAACAAATTTAAATATTAAAGATATCACCAGTCAATACAAAATGCAGTGTTTAAATGAAGGTGTTTATTATGAACAGGAGGGATTCAAATCCACATGACCCTGTGTGTAAAAGTGACAGCCACTTAACTTAAGAACTGGTTAAGCCACACCTGACAGCATACATACAACATACTTTTTTGTTCCATTTCTTTGTACTTTTTAGTATAAAAATTCCAAATTGATTGGCCTTTTACATGGTACACCAACACAAAAGTAGTTCATAATTGTGAAGCTGAAGGAAAAGACTACAGGGTTTTCAAAATTTTATTACAAATAAAAATATGAGAAGTCTAGTGAGCATTTGCATTCACCCTTCCTTTACACTGATAACCCTAAATAAAATCCACTGCGAGTAAGTTTCTTAAAAACTTAACTAATTAACAAAGTTGAGTTATGAAATAATATCCCAGGCTTTGAACATCTAACAGAACACTGTTCAGTCCATCATCTAAAAATAAAGAGTATGGCTGTACTGGAGACCTAGCAAGATGTGGACATCACCTAAACTCAGAGGCCAAACGAGGAAATCACGGTAACTGGAGGAGCTGCAAAGATCCAGAGTTAAGGTGGGAGTATCTGTTAACAGGACAACTATTGTGCACTCCACGAATATGGTGTTTATGGTAGAGTGGCAAAAAGAAACCCATGTATGGTTAGTTTAAAGGACAAGCATGTGGAATAAGGTGCAGATGAGACCGAAAGTGAGCTTTTGAGGCTACATGCAAAACATTATGTGTGAAGGAAAATGAACACTGGAACCCATGGTGCAACACGGTGGTGGAAGCATTAACAGTGACATGGAAGTGTGTCAAAGTTGATGCAACGATTGAGCTAAACACAGGGCACCACTGAAAGAAAACCTGTTTGAGGAAGAAAAAAAGAAAGACTTGGGCAGTGGTTCCACGTCCAGCAGGAGTGCACCCTTAAACATACAGCCAGTGCTATAGTTTAGCACATTTCAATTGCAAGGCAGTTCAAAGTGCTTCACATCATAAAAACATCAATCAGGTATATAGCAAAATCATCAAGCAAATATACATGAAAATCATCAAGCAAATATCAATGCATCAAAATTATGAGGATCATCAAGCAAATATAATTTGAAAATATTGATCAATGTTCCATTTACTACTATTCAAAGGCAGCTGTAAACAGGTGGGTTTTTAGCCTTGATTTAAAGGAACTCAGGGTGTCAGCTGTTTTGCAGTTTTCTGGAAGTTTGTTCCAGATTTGTGGTGAAAGCTGCTTCTCCATGTCTAGCCATAAATCCACCTGAGAATCTGTGGCAAGACTTTGAAATGAATGTTCACAGATGTTGTTGATCCCAACTGACTGAGCTTGAGCTATATTTCATTCTTTGTGATTGTAACTTGACAAAATGTGTAAAAATTTAAGGGCCTGTAAAACAGCTGCTTTCAGCACACTAATAGGTCAATGTGGTTTACAGGTTTATAATTTCTTTGAGGTGAAGGACAAGGAAGAAAACTGTACTTTTAATAAAAAGACACACACACACACCAAGAAAACTGTTTTTCCTTCAGTTGGACATGAATGAAGATGTTTTCCCTCTGGAATTAGGAACGAGGTAGATATTTTCTTTGTTGTGCTGTTTTTTTCTTTTTAACATATTTTCCCTTCTCTTTTAGACGGTGTTTACTTTGGCTTGAAATTTGAAATGTAACCTCCAAGACATCATTTTATGTCATAGTTGGAAGCAACAAATTGCACACTGTCCAAATTTGTATGTACATACATTTGACAGCTTGAACAAAAACAGGTATTTCAAGCTTCACTCACTTGCAAAAATGGTTGGAAAAGAAAGATATTTTTATATGAAATCTTGTCCCTTAACTTGAAGTGCTGCAGAGAAGTTTAAATCCATTCATCATTAGCATAAATGTTATCATTTAGGGGCTTTTAATGATTTATTTAATCTCCTCTTTTTCCAGTTGGTAATGATTATACAACTTTAAGGAAATTTAAAAACAAGAATGGGTTCACAAGTTTATTATGTTTTTTGCTCATCCACTCCAGCTCAAAATTATACATACAGGCTCAACTATATACATAAAGTAACACCAATATTTGATTAAATGTCCTTTGGTAAGTTCTATATCCACCACATGCTTTTTCATAGCCATCAAGTTTCTGGCATAATTTTGGCTGCATTTTTCACCATTCTTTTCGGCAGAATTAGTGAAAGTTGTTGGTTCCCTGGCCTGAACACAAGTTTTAAGCAAAGTCCATAAATCTTTGGTATGGCTGAGGGTGGGGCTGTCCAACAGCTTAATGTTAGCCTGCTTTATCCAGTCCAAAACCATTTGATATGTGTTTGTGATAATTTCTCTGTTGGAACATCCAACTTGCCCTAGTTAAAGTTCTCCGACCTCACCTGCTACCCTGAGATATAAGGAAAATGGTCAGGATGTGCAAAAACAAACCAGAAACCACCCACACTCGTGTTTGCCATAAACTAGAAGATACTAGAACACCAGTGTTACTGTTCAGAGTGAAACCGGTTTAAAATTGCAGTGGACTGAGAGGTTGCCTGCCAAAAAGGAAGTAAATGCTCAAAAATTAACACCTTCAAGCTCAACTAACATTTGTAGTTGCCCAAATGGACAAGCTGGCAGGAAGTAGTTTTGGAAGTGAAAAAGTGACGCTAAAAACAGTGTACTGCCTGTTGAGCATGGTAGTGGTAGTGATATTCTATAGGGCTTTTTCACTGCCAGTGGCACAATCACATAGTAGTACCTCAAAAATCCTCAATTCCACTTCAAATCATCAGCTAAATTGTTTACACAACTGGGTGTTCCAACAGCACAATGATCCCAAACATAGGCATCAAGCTTCTTTGGTGTTTTTTTTCTTTTTTTTTTTTATTTATTTATTATTATTTTATTTTATTTTATTTTATTTTATTTTATTTTATTTTTTTTAACATGTGCTGTCTGGCAGTGTGGCACTCAGAATTGTTGTCTGAATGTCAAGGGAAGGCCCAACAGATTTGCTTTCACAAGTGGAGCATTATGGCTTTCACCATGATGTTCCCCTTGGTGTGTGTGTATATATATATATATATATATATATATATATATATATATATATATATATATATATATATATATATATATATAAAACACTTTATTTAAAAATTGCCTTGAGTTTGTTTCAAATGTAATGTACACAAAGATGAAAAAAGGAGGAAAGAAAAGAGAGAAAGATGGAGAAAATGTTTAAAGAAAAAAGAAGAAATGTAGAGGAGAGAAAAAAGCATAGAGATAAAACAAGTCAACACCCTTGAAGTCTGCCTCGAGACCTGTGGAAAGAAAAAACAAAACAGAGAATCCACAACAACAAACAACATATGCATATATAATAATAACAGTTATAACTTCAATGGAAAGTACACAGTACAAGGTAATACAAGATGTATTTAGTGGTAATCGCAGCCCGACTGAGAGTGTATCCAACAAACATCTGAATCTAGACACCTGAATCTAGGTGTTTTTTCTTTTCAACACCAAAACAAGTGGCATTAAGTAACTCTTCTGGCTACTCTAAATATAAACATAAAGATTTAGCCAGTATGTGCTTGCCTTGAGAAATGTCCATTGGACAGAAAAGTGAAAATAGAGAATTTGTTGGAACAGGACGTGTATCTCTTTAAGTTTGGAGACTCATGTTATAGTTTAGATTGTTTGGTTATGATCCTGGAGTAGCTATTAATGAACACTTTTAAATATCATGAAAACCATATCAAATGCAAAGATAGAACTTTTCTTCTTGAAAGTAAAACTATGTGTTCATCTCAAATATTTAATAACCCATGGAATACATATTCAAATAGTCAGGTTGAGACTATTTATAGTAATACAGAGAAAGATCCCAAACATCCACACTGTAGGACTGCCTGCTAACTGAGGAAAAAAATTTTTTTATTAGTAATAGCACAATATTAATTTTAAATGGTAAATAATTTCCTCTGGGTAGTTCTCATGAGCGCAAAGAGCAAAATTCAAGGAAAATGTAAGAGAATGCAGATGTAAAAGAACATGCACTGAACAGAAAAACAACTTTTAATTGATACAAAAGTTTAGAAATAAAAGGCTATCCTTAACGTTGTCTTTGTATTTGATAGGTTGTACGTTGACCAGCTAAACATAATTAAAACCCACAGACCAACCTGAAGAGAGGTATTTTCTCTGTGGGAAAGAAAGACTCCAGGAATTGTTCATTGTCTAGGCTTGGTCACCATAAACACATTTGCATTATGTTTGCCTTGTAGCATGTTTGGCTTATCTCAAATCAAGACTGAGCATCTGTCTCAAACACAGACATCCATTTCAAACCAATCAGCTGGCTAATCAGTGCAGATTTATAGTCTATAAGGTGCAGATTGGAGCTTTTTCCAGACCACAACAAGGACTCAGTAAACATAAGTAAAACACTGTATCTATAGTGTTTGACTAAGTGACAGTGTGTTATATTTTGTTCAGTGTTTTTTGGTGTCAGTGACAATTTGGTGAAGTATTATTTTTAACAAAACATTTCACTTTGCTTGTTTTCTACTCATTCTAATCTTTTTGGTTTTATGTGTAATTCCATTTACTTTTTTCACTAGAGTACAAGTGTACAATCCTACCTGTATGTTCGTTGTTTGGTAGACATGGACAGTACCAGCAAATGCTGATCCCATTTAGTTGCAACGATGTTGCAACATCCTTTGAACTTTACTCACAATGCAATCAACGGCCACCATTTCTGAGTTTGATGACAGTCATCTTGGTCATGAAGGCAGCCCATAATTACACGTTGTATGCCCATTCATGAGGAGGCATAAGCTAAAGTAGAACCTTTCAATGAGCACATGAAGAGAGGTGCAGAAATCTATAGCATGATCATTTCTTTATCCTACATTCAGCCTTGCAACAGTACTCACATCCCATGAGCTTTTGTTACATTTTGTCATGTAACAACCTCAAACCTCTGTATTTTACTGGAGTTTTATCTGATAGACCAACACAAAGCACACAAACACGGGAATATTTCCTTTTTTTAATATATTAAGTGAGCCAAAGAGTCAGTCTTGTGGCTCTGGGGCTGCAGGTTCCAGACTCCTGATCTAGCAGATGGAAATATAGTTGAATTTAAAAGTTCAACACCTTAATTTTTAATTCAAAACTGTAAAGGAAAAAAAATGAATTTAGTCCAAGAGACCAATTAGTTATGATTTCAGTGTCAATGCATATCATCGTAATAAATTTATTTAGTCTAATTATCTCTTCAGTACAGGTGCCATAACATAGGCCAGAACCAGATTTATGGGGGCACTGGGCCCTGTTGGCCCCTTTCTAGAACAGCCCATGACAGTATTTATAGAGGTTTTGTCTGTAAGGACACACACTAACTAAGTTTGATAGATCATCTGTGACATTTAGTTCTGTGGTCTTTATGATGCTGTTTGTTCTCCAACAAACATCTGAGGCCTTCACAGAACAGCTCAATTAATATCAAGTTACACACAGGTAAACTATTCAATAATTAGGTGACTTTTGAAGACAATTGCATGCACTAGATTTTATTTAGGGGTAATAAACTGAAAGGGGATGAATAAAAATGAGTTCCTTTTTCAGGTTTTTATTTGTAAAAAAAAAAAAACAACAACCATGTTTTATATTCCTGACAATTCACAATTAATTTTAAATAAATTAACTTTATCATGTATAGATTTTGTTGCTGTGTCTCTAAAAGCAATTTGTAATTGTAACCAAAAGTCCATCCATCCTCTATATCTGCTTATCCTTGCAGGGTCGCAGGGGGGCTGGTGCTTATCTCTAGTGGTTATTGGACAAGAGACAGGGTTCACTCTGGACAGGTCACCAGTCCATAACAGGACAACACAGAGACACAAACCAAACAATTATGCACACCTAAGGACAATTTCGAGAGACCAATTAACCTAGCAGTCATGTTTTTGGACTATGGGAGGAAGCTGATCAGCAACGCTAACCCACACATGCCAATGGAGAACATAAAACTCTATGCAGATAGACCCCTTGGCTAGTACTCAAACCTACGACCTTCTTGCTGCAAGGCAGCAGTGCTTCTAACTGCACCACTATGAGGCCCAGTAATTAAATCAAAAATCATATGGAGCTAAACTTGTGAATGCCAAGTTAGGGTTTTGTTTTCAATGATGATTTCATTTCAATTGCTCGATATAATGCACCAATATGTGCACGTTTTGCGTCCAATGGTTAATTTAGTCAATACTATAGATATAGAGTATATACACCAAACTATCAAAACTATCACATAGATGCTAAACTGTCAATGCAAATGAGACTAGTTGAAATAGCAACTCTTCTGGTCTGTTGTCCATTTTAAACAGTTCTTAAACATCCACATCTGAAATCCACAGAAAAGATGCAATATTTATTTTCCATTTCCCTTCAGGTTATTGGTTATGTCAATTTCAAGCTTTCTAGAGAAACCAAATCGGATCAACATGAAAAGCGACATTTTACTGTGGATCAGTTTTTTCTTCTGAACTTCACTGAACTTTGGTTACATAATCAGCCTTCTTTTTGGTATGAATAACAGTTTAATTTGTATTGCTCAGATGAAGCAGAAGATTTCAGTAACAGAGCTGGATTAATTTTCTTCCTCACAGTAAGAAAGGAAACACCTAAGATGTCTGCCAAATCAATGCAATCAGAAGTTCTGATTAAATCCTAGCAGCCTTAGCAAAGACATGAGGCAGTCGCACATGTACGACAGAAAATAGGCAGTTCACTCAAATGAGTCATAATCACTAACTGTAAGACACAATGTAAAAAATAGATTCTTACCTGGAGCAAAAATATATTAGTTAGTGTTCTTCATTCGTTGGTTTTAATTTTAATTCTTACAAACTTGCCTGTCCTTTGCACCCTAAAATGCTCACAGAATATATTGAATTGAAAAATTCAGTTAAACTGAAACTGAATTATTTTAAAAAGAAATAAAATAAATGAAGGAACATTCTTCCGAGGAGTTAGTCTAATGTTGTTTTCCAAAGATCAATCTGTCTGTTCACACCTCTGTCTTCTGCAAGGTCAAATTTTAGCAGGTAATAAGAAAAAAGTGAAATAATACAGATTGAATTGCAGCCATTTAAAGTATTAGATTGCTTTGCTGGTCTCTCAAAAACCAGGGACATGTAACTCAACATAAAAAGCATGGATGAACCACAAAATATTTTTCAAATACTATTGCTATTTTCTACAAAAGGATATGAGCAATAACCAAGCTGTGGTTCTCTGGGTTCAACCCAAATAGGTACTGGATGGCAGGATGATTTATTGGATGCAATAATACAGGATGAATCAGGACTTCCAGTAAGTTGGCAAGAAGTGATAATGCACCCACTGTGGTTTTCCTGTGATTACCTGATGCTCAATAAATTGCTTGAAACAAATGCCAAATTAGCTGGTTACACAAAAAGATTTAGATAAGGTGAATGTATTTGTTGAGCTCCTCCTTGAGAATAGTAAGTACTGTAATAGTGCTGTGAAAAAGTATTTGCTCCCTTACATTTTTTTTGATTTGTCATACTTAGATGTTTCAGATCAAGCACATGTTAATATCAGACAAAGATAAACTGAGTAAATAAAAATACAGTATTCAAATAATGGGGGTGAAGGGTCCTAAAGTTTTTGCAAGGCACTGTTTGCAGTAGCATTTTACTGTAGTAAATCAGCTATTAGATCACTGAGAGTACAGCATCTAATTATCCAAATAAATAATTTGTATGGATATTATTTGCTGATGCTTCTTTGTGTGGAGGGTTTTTTTTTTGTTTTTTTTTAATCCAAAAAGACAAAATGTACTTTTGCACAAAAATTATAAAAAATTCTTAAGGTAATAGTGAACAACTTATCTGCCAAAACTTCAAACGTTTCTCCAACTCTGAGTTTTAGATTAAGCTCAGAAACAACATGTCTTAAACATGACTCTAAGATAAAAAAAAAACCACATCACCCTTTGTTGTGACATAACTCTACAACCAATTTACATTCACACTGCTGCAATGTCTCTTCTTCTACTCAAAAGATTAAAGTTTTGAAGTTGAACTTTTGAAGTCTTTTTTAATGTTAAAATCTTTCTTAATGTAGTATAAAATGCTGAAATTATGATCGCACATGGAAGTATATAGAAGCTCACTTAATTATATCTTAGGTAAAGAAGGACATCAGTTTGTTTATGTGGAACTGGTGCCAACTGACAGATGCTGGATTCAAATATGCAATTTGCTCATCAGACTGCTGGTCTGCTGCTGCGTGTTTGAGAGGCAACAGATTCCTTCTTTTGTTAAATATCTCTCATTAACCCAAAAATCCAAAGTAATTAAAACCTGCTATTTAGGTGACATGAAACCAAATAGAGACACTTACCAACATGGAGACATTTAGTCCTGTTTAATATGCCGGCTTCTGTTTGCAGGTTTGAACAGATGAACTCATTACCTTTCTGCATTTACAGCCAAGTTAATGTTCAGAATCCATCCTGTTGCAACACAAAGTGTAAGGTCTCTTTAGAAGATATTTACCCAAATATACATTAGGAACTTTTAGATTTTACTGTTTAGTTGTCGATGTTGCACAGCTCTACCACAGTTGTGCTTTATCATTTTGAATGAAACTGTCAGACAGCTGTGTTGACTCTGAGCAGTGACTGTCTGAGACATGTTTTACTTCGAACGTGATTATATTTTAAATGAGCGTCTTCTTGCTGAAGTCACAGCAGTTGGAGCTAAACTGATTACTGTATGCCACATTCAAACTTTTTATGATATTTCACAAACTATTGTTATTTTTGTGAACACTGACAACACAGATTTTAATTTACTTGGCAAGTAAAAAATTGTTCTTTTCCTGGGAGAAGCCGCTGCACTTCCAGTTGTTATAGGATATTCAAGTTTTCTCACAAAGTGCCCTGAATCTAATTCAGATTTTAAAACTGAACTGCTAAGCCAAATTCTTTTTAATAGCCTCTTTAATTTGAAGAATTGAGAATGGGTCCTTGAAGAGCTTGCTCTAATGACTTCAGAGACCTTTTGTCTGGAAAATTAAAAACAAATGTCTTCCAGCTCCAATGTATCATTACGCAGATAAGTAAAATGCCTCTACATCACTTCTTCTGTCCTCTGGTCAATCTTACAACCTCAGAGGAGAAACAGCAACCTAAAGGACCCAGTGATGGATAATGCAGGTAAGCTGGAGAGAGAGTCTCCCAGGTTGAATATATGGCAAGCCTTCATTTCAACCTGGAGAGACTCACACAGAGAGAAAGAGACAATTAGAGAGTTTTATTGACTTGAAGTTCTTTGGCACTCAGAGCCCGGCAGAAGATGAGTACGCTGAGAATCACCATGAACTTGAATGAACAACATAGGGTGAGGATTTAGGGTCATCTTCCCCTGGCGCCCGGACCTGGTAGTGGAGCAGGGGTAGGAGAAAGGAAACCGAAGGAGCCTGAGAGTATGAGGGTGAAGACGGGGTGGAGGTGGGATGAAGCTTGGCTGGTGAGCAGGTGGAACCATGTGAGCCTTATATCCAGAATCTTGGATGCTAATTGGCAGCAGTGGAGACATGGACCCAGTGATGGATAATGCAGGTAAGCTGGAGAGAGTCTCCCAGGTTGAATATATGGCAAGCCTTCATTTCAACCTGGAGAGACTCACACAGAGAGAAAGAGACAATTAGAGAGTTTTATTGACTTGAAGTTCTTTGGCGCTCAGACCCCGGCAGAAGATGAGTACGTTGAGAATCACCATGAACTTGAATGAACAACATAGGGTGAGGATTTAGGGTTGTCTTCCCCCCAAAAGAGGGTGCCGAGGCCGAGCTAAGAGATGAGGAAGAGGGGTTTACGGTGCAAGAGTTAGAAGAGGTGAGTCGATGGTTAAGAGAAGGTGACAAAGTAGCCTTTGCTAGAATAGGGTTAGGTTATAGGAAGACAGAGATGATGAAGATGCATATCTGCTAAGGATAAGAGGATGTTAAACTAGCTATGCTAGTGAAAGGCTGCTTGCTTGCACAGCTAAGAGAATGCCTGTGAGACAGATGCACATCTATGGGTGGATGTGCAGCCATGCTGCAGATACACACCCGCACACCAGATCAAAGCAGCGTGGGCGGATGCATGGCTGAGCAGGAAATTGGACACCCGCGCAGCGGATACATACCCGCACAGCTGATGCACAGCTGCTCAGTGGATCGACGCTAACACAGATGGATTCACGTCCGAGTGGAGGATACATGCCCACACCAACTGAGTGAGAGACAAAGAAAGATAAGATTAGATAAGATAAAACACTCCACCACCAGTAAGTGCTAGGTGAGCTTACCTATATGCTGAGAGGGTGATGGGCAGCAAACACAGAAAAGTGGTCTGGGCAGATGGAGCAGGAGGCAGCTGATGGCCAGTGGCCAAGTTGCTGAAGTTAAGCTGTGACTATACCCCTAAATGACACTGGTGAGGCTGCCCCTGAGTAGCCTGAGAATGGCTAGGGAGAAATGTACATCACTCTAGAATTTCCAAAGAACCAGGCAGTGAACATGAGGAAGCCTTCAGGAGTGAGGGATAGAGGCTTCAAGGGAGAGCTGAACTTGGGGCATTTAAGAGCAAATCTGAGTGTGACATGAAAGGGGACAGAAAAGTGGGACAAGTGTTTTCCCTTTTGAACGTTTGAGATTAATTTAAGAAGTCGGCAGGATGACTTGAAAAGAGGCTTTGAGAGCTCCATAGTTGCTGACATTCGAAGTAGAAATAATGATGGCTATTAAGCTGCAGATGAAAGGGAACTTAAAGTGGTGTTGATCGAGGCAATAAATGGTTAGGATTGAGAGATGACAGAAAAAGAGGGGTTGCGTGAGCAGCACAATATTTAGTAAAGCTGTGGCATGTTGAGGCCAAGGACAAGCAAGAGTGTATTGGCAAGGATGTTAAGACAATAAAGTTGTAAATGACAGAATGCTAGGTGATGTGACGAAGAACAGGAATAATGGACTTGGAAGTGGAGTAGCTTTAATTAGTAACTTTGACCACAGCTGCTTATTGTATGGGTGACAATGGGCTTTATTGCCTATGAAGGCCCTACGGGCTACAGACCACTGCGATAGGAATAATTCCTTAGAATGCAGAGGATGACAGTAGGAATAAAGGGACCATTCATCAAAGAACTGCCTCGAACCCCCCTCCCCCCAAAACCTGAGGCATCCTAGTAAAACTGGATCAAATCAGCTAAGTGCACCACAACATCATCGGGAGAAAGCCAGCATATGGCTTCACCTATTACAACCAAAAGCCACGATCAGGCCCGAAGCCGGGTGCAGTGATTGACTCAGACCTGAACCTACAGACACGTGAGACAGTTACAAAGTTGGCCTTCTAAAACGTAGAAGTGATACCATGATTAAAGGACTAATGACCAGCAAGATCGAGAAAATCAAATATACATTTATTAGCAGTCGCATTGATAAGTGCAACTCTGTACAGGTCTGCTTAAAAAGTCAAACAGCTGCAGCTGATCAGGAATACGCCACTTGGGATCGAACTTAAACCGGGAAGATAAAGCTTGACCCCCAGCTTTAAAGTCCCTACACTGGCTCCTTGTAGCTCAGAGAATAAACCACAAGACACTTTTGGTAGTTTATAAATCACTAGATGGCCTAGCACTAAAATACATTAAAGATCTATTATCCTTGCAAACCCCCATGACTACACAGGTCTTCTGGACCGAGTCAACTCAGCATGCCCAGAACCAAACATGGAAAAGCCATATCTAGTCCTTATGTTCTAATCCGGAATAAGCTTCTGGAAAACAGCAAAACACGGAGTTCCATTAGATTTGAAATTTGAAAGCCAATTCAAGGAATAAAGATGGGTGAAGATGGCAAATGAAAAATCAGGACCTGGCTGCATGCATGGAACAAAGAATGGAAGGGAAAAGTGCATAGGCTTTCATTAAAACTAGTGTTTGTCATGAGCAACGTTCCAACTTTTCAGGCCTTACAGAGGAACCACATGTAAAAATTTATGTGCCATTTTAATGTGTCCAGCAACTTAATAGTTAGAAGTCTGTCAACTCAAACATAGAGGGACACATGATATACCTCAAGCCTTTAAAATATTGGAATAACTAACTGTTTTGTGATGGGTGGTTTGTATTTACTTGACATAACCATTATTACTCCCAACAAACTCATCCATGAGCGGGCGATAAACTGGGGTTGAGAGGGAGTGTAAGGCACACCAGTGACGAACCACACCATGCAGAGGGCAAAAAACTGCTTGAATGAGCATGATAAGGAGTTCTTGTGACAAAACCAGAGCGATCTAAACGAAAGCCGGATTGAGAGAGCACTGCGGCAGCCATGGCGGCGAACACCTGATGCTGATAAAAGGGGATCTGTCATATGCGAGACGGAGGCCGCCGATGAACTAGACATGCGTTGAGATTAACTCTAAAATCTTGATAAACAGAGCAAATCACGTTCCTGGAGACGCTGAATGCAGCTAAAAACTGACCAACGGGGGACAAACGCCGAGCGAAAGTGCTCGTGTACTTTTGACATGCAGAGATGAAAGATGAATGAGTCATGAGTGAGTGCTTCTTGCCGAGATACAGCCTGAGGCGGGCATCGGCGGGGGGTTGCTAAGCAAGCTAGACCATGCGGAAGTGATCGGGGGTGTAGATGTGGTGGGCCAGTACTCCTGAAGGTAAGTATGGAGGGGAACACTGCCCCGGAGGCGGAGATCAGCGCTGGAAGGCTGCAGTCGAACAGTTTGGAGCCAGAACGGAGAAATGCCCGGGCAAGCAGGAGCCGGTCCGGAGGAAGGACGTCCCCAGCAGCGTGTAGGTGAGAGGAACAAGGGAAATGCCTGCATGGCAGAGTTCCAAGACGAAACTCACTGCTGAGCAAAAAAGACATTAAGTCTCCTCTCAATTTTTCCAGAACACATCCTGATGATCCTCAAGGCCTTTGGGGAAACATTCTGTGGACTGACGAGACAAAAGCCAAACTCTTTGGAAGGTGTGTGTCCCATTACATGTGGTGTAAAAGTAACACTGCATTTCAGAAAAACATCATATCAACAGTAAAACATGGTGGTGGTGGTGGTGGTAGTGTGATGGCTGTTTTGCTGCTTCAGGACCTGGAAGACTTGCTGTGATACATGGAAACATGAATTCTGAGGGAGAATGTCAGGCCATCTGTTCATGACCTCAAGCTGAAAACAACAAGTCCACCTCTGAATTGTTGAAGAAAAACAAAATGAAAACTTTGGAATGGCTTAGTCAAAGTCCTGACCTGAATCATATGGAGATGCTGCAGCATGACCTTAAAAAGGCAAATCATGCTCAAAAACCCTCCAATGTGGCTGAATTAGAACAATTCTGCAAAGATGAGCAGGTCAAAATTCCTCCACAGTGTTGTAAAAGATTAATTGCAAGTTATCTTAAACACTTGATTGTGGTTGTTGCTGCTCAGGGTGGCCCAACCCATTGTTAGGTTTAGAGTGCAATCTGTTTTTCACACAGGGCCATGTAGGTTTGGATTTCTTTCTATTTTAATAATAAACACCATTTAAAAACTGCATTTTGTGTTTACTTTTGTTGTCTTTGACTAATTAAATTGGTTTGATGTTCTGAAACACTGAAGTGTGACAAACAATTCACTCCACTGTATATTAAAGGATTATTTGCCTTGGCTGTGAGCTAGTGAAAAATAAGAGATCATGAAAAAGAACACTTGCAATACACAAATTTAAATCAGCATAGAAAATGAAATAAACAAAATATACTCTTCCCATCTCCAATGCCTGTGGGGGAATATGACAAATCTGCAATTTGTACCACTGCTGGTGATCTCCAGCAGCCTCATAATTTCATTCTCTGTTGATTAGTACACAGTTTTCCCTTGATCCTTTTTTATTTTAATT
Source organism: Anableps anableps (assembly GCA_014839685.1). Lineage (NCBI taxonomy): Eukaryota > Metazoa > Chordata > Actinopteri > Cyprinodontiformes > Anablepidae > Anableps > Anableps anableps. The sequence goes on from CM026069.1 coordinate 20,855,217, forward strand.
GCAGTTATTATAGCAAGCTAAATTCTTTTTAGCATTATGACGGTGCACAAACTCAGAACAATAAAAATGAACTTCTTTGTGTACTGTTCCACTGGAAAAAACTTTGTTTTCCCTGCAGTAGTTCATAAATGATTTAAATTCTGCAGTGTGAATGTCAAAATACATATGAGAGCCAGCTTATTGTATCTATGTTCAGACATGTTTCTTAGCAACAACATAATGTCACAAGGAATGGCTGCAGGAGTCCTCTATCTCTCAACCATCACCTGTAAAAAAAAAAATGTTTTTTCATAATTCATTCTGTTTTCATATATGGTGGGAAAATTAACTTATAGTATTTCATTTGCCTGAGGCCAAAGCTCATATAGGCCATTTGAGGCTGTTGTTGGAGTTGGTGTGAAGATAACCGTAGAAGGCAGTGAAGCAGCCATGCAGTATCTGCTGTGTTAAATTCCTGCCGTCTTATCTCATAGAGCAGGAGATAAGACCCCATAAAGAAGGTTAACTGGAGGGAGAACTGGGTCTCCAGTTCACAGCAACCTTGTGATTTTATTATTTGTGAAATGTGAATTTGATCAGAACAAAAAAAAAAATTTTAGTTTTGTTTTTGTGCTTTAAACAATGTAATATTTTGCTTGTTCAAATATAGATTTTTGACCTAAAAATTGCCTAATTAGACTGAAAATTATCTCTGTTGTCAGTGTGAAACAGTGTATTCTATTTTAAGGTTATTTTTAGTTAAAAATACAATTTCTTCATTTTTAAGGGAAATCTATAACATTTTGAAATATTTTCATTTATAATTAGTGCAGTCTTTACTGAGTAGTATTTTGATTTCAAAAGTGGAGGCTGAAATATTGTATGTGTTGTATTACAAATGCAAATATATGCATCACTATTTTTTTTATTCAAAAAAACAAAGCTTTACACTACACTAAATGTAGTTTTTCTAGTGTTCAGAAGAATAGTTTAACTTTACCAGCACTGACATATTTATCCATTTAGACAAATCTGAGGTAGTTAGAGAAAGAAAAACAAGGAGTATTTATTTTGAGGCGATGCTCTGCTGCATTACTTAGGTACAAAATTTCAGTTTTACAATACAGTCAAACATTTTTTATTAAGTGAGGTAGGATGACTGAACCTTCTTTATTCTCCATTCTGGGCTCAATAGTTGCTACTGAACAAACCATAGCTAGATCACAGATTTCATTTCTCTGCATACACAGAAAGGCCTAAGTTTAGTCTTAACCTGTTGTACTTTGAGCTGAACAAATAAGACTCTCTGTAGCTGCCTAGAATGGCTTCTGGACTGTCAAAGAAGTGCATCACCTGAGAAGAAAAGTTCTTCAGAATAATAAAAATGTCAGATACCCTGTTCAGACCTAGTGTTACATGAACAGGTGATAAATATTATCTGAGATAACTTGTGTAACATTGCAAATATTACACATTAAGGAGTTTCACTTTATTTTTCATCTTCTGTTTCTTTGTTGAGACCTGCCACAAAAAACACTCAAAATAAAACCTTTTGGCATTAATCAATTAAGTGATTTCCAAAGCTCAGAATGCAACTTATTTTGATTATAAGCTTATTAGGTAATGCTTTCGTTCTTTTCTGACTGCAAGGCAGCATGTTTGTGATTTAACAATATTTTCTGTGGAGATTATCAGAAAATAAGAACCTGTTTGGCTTTGGCTGCTAAACCTGATCCATTCATTGCTCTCTAATGGAATAAAGTCTGTTTGCAAACCTGCACATGCAGTTTACCAAATTACGAGCAGTTCTTACAAATCTATTTGGACAGTTTTAGAAAAAGCAAGCCCAGAAAAAAAAGATTGCTTTTATTTTCTACACTAGCATCAGCTGCCATCTGTTCTGTTCTTTTGGGCTTCTGAATATTGTAATCTGCTTAAATGCAGCTTAAAACATCTTGCCTGAACTATACTTTATATACAAAAGACTGACAAGTGGTTAAAAAGAAATGGCTATTACAGTCCATATTTTATTCTGAGTGTTTTTCTGAGAATCTAGGTTTAATGCTAATGTTTCCTTTGCTCACTCCAGAAAGTATCCCATTACTACAAATCACATCAGATGTACGTCTGGGTAAAAATGCTGTCTGACCACTCTCAGCTCCAGCTTACAGCATGCAAGACAGAAATAAATTTAGTATGACCATGGAAATGGGCACTTTCTCTTTCTATCTATTCCGTCAAAGTCCTGATTTCATAGAAATTTCCTGAGATATCTGTTGCTGTTTTATCAGCAGACCAGACAATTTTTCACTTGTGTCATGCTTTTTGTCTCCCTCATGCCATCCCTTTCAACAGTTTTACTAATTTTCTGATTGTTAGAACACTTTATTAGTGTTTTGTTTGGTATTATGCAAAGGTTATGCTGAAATAGAGGTTATATGAAAGTAAATATTGGGGAACTCAGCAGGAAATTGAAAATCACAGGAGATTGACTTTGTATGCTCTTAAGGGGAAGAGCCCCCATTGCCAGTGATAATGGGATTAGCTTCCAACATCACAGTGACATCTAGAGATGTACAAAAGAGAATCCACAGAAAAGAGAGTGAACAGAGCAAGAGGTGGGTTTGTAGGATAGTATTGCCGGAAGCTTAGTAAATGACTCATTCATTGATATAGACAATGTCTTATAACTTTGGAGTTTATTTATTTTAACTAATTCACATTTATCTGCAACAGTTTTACCCAGTTTTTAGCTTTATAATCACTGTTTCCCAAGCAGTTTTTTAAATGTGAAACATATGCATCATGTTTTTTTAGTAAAGATAATTAGATATAATTGTACCAATCACAGTGACATGCAGTTTTTCTCTTTAAATGTGCACTTAGCCAAATATATTTTGTAGCCACTGTCATGATAACAAATAATGAATTAACATAATTGTATCTCCATATATTTGTCCACTTTTCTGATGAGTTTTTAAAATGTTAATTTGAATTGCAGCCTATAAAAGCGTGGTTCAGGAAGTTAATGACTTCAGCAAAATAGAGAAAACTTCAGATAACACAAAGATATTTCATCCAAAGTTAATAAAAATGAAAACAGTGGGCTCAGATCTAAGACTCATTTATACTGTAAAACATTTGGAACGCAGAATACGTAAACAACAACGACAAAGAAAAAATTATCACAATGCAAATCTCAATTACGAATTGTTATAGTATAGGTCAAAATATTGGAGAAGATGGATCACACAAGATTAAAGGTAGCTAGAACCATCTGAAGTGTGAAGGCTCAAGATCACATGGAGCACATCACTGACGGTAGTTCTGTTACACATCAGTCTCTAAATAAACATTTTGAGAAAAACAACTGACAGGCTGTTAAAATTAACATTAATTTCAAACTGTGACGAACTGGTGATCTGTCCAGAGAGTACCCTGCCCCTCGTCCAATTACCGCTGGAGATAGGCACCAGCTCCCCTGCGACCCTCCATAGAAAAGTGGTTATAGACGATGGATGGATGGATGTTTCTTTAAGTATCACACTCAGCATTCCCACCTCCCTCTCCTAAACTTTCTAGTTTACTTTCAGTAGTTCATTTTTAAATAAAATGTAGACCTGATTTTGTGCAATTTGACCATAAAACACTGCTGTTAGCATCAATGTTATCAGCTTCTAACTTACTTCCTAGCAAAGAGTAGAACTATGCTATATTATGGAAAAATTTTCTTGATACTATGTTAATGCAAACAACTAACCTATTTAAAGTAAGGTTTGGATTTGGTGTCAAAAATTAAAGGACGTGTTCCTTTAAGTTCTTTCAGAAAATTAATCCACTGTTAAAGCAACTTTTGGACATAGAAAAATGGTTGAATTTAGGTAGGCACTTCTTTCTTGGTCAACACCCTCTCTTAACATGTTAATGTTAAAACCGCCATCCTCTCGACAATGACACTAGTGCCTCAGCATGTTTCAGTTTTTGATAGGCTTAGATTATCCTAACTAATTTCCTTTCTTCTGAGAGTGATGGTTTAGGTCAGATGATTGAAACCTTAGCAACTGCTGAGTGTTCCAGTGGGACGGTGATCTCAGACACGTTTCCAAATGGGTATTAAAGTGGATAAAGCAAGCTGACATTTAGTTTCTAGATTGGCCCTCAATCATACTGAAAAATTATGGACTGTGCTTAAAAGTCAGGTCTGTGGCAGAAAACTAGTCGACTTATAAGAGCTCTTAAAACTCAGCCAAGAAGAGTGGTCAAATATAAAGCCAGCAATGCTCTGAGCTTGTTCATGGGTGCAAAGCACATGGTTTCCTTGTTGCTTGATAAGACACATTTACTCAAAGATTAGTGTGAGCTTACTCATTCAAGCCTGTATGTTAAATTTTAACCCTGAGTGAGTTTGGGAAGAGCCACGAATATTTAACATTAAAAAAATAATCAAATGATTTTATAGTAATTCATAAAATATGACATTCCCATGGTTAATGTAGTTAAACTTCTGATCAGAACCGTGATTCATTTAAAACAAAGTTATCGAGAGCAGTCAGTCAAAGCATACGATAAAGTGAAATTGGTGTAATAGTGATTGAAGCAAAACCCAAGGAGAAAAAGTTAGAGAACCACAACAAAAAAAAAAAACTAGAATCCTTTTCTCAAAAATCACTTCACAGAGGGACAGTGTGGTGTCTTTGTTATTTGATGGCTTTCTCCAACCATCAGGCTCCACATTGTCCAACACTGCAGGCACTACATCTCAGATAATTTGCAGTCACTACTGTGCTTTTCTGCTCATCTCTGGAGCTGGTTTGAAACACAACAATGAGCTTTTATATTGATTTCCAATCGAGATACATATGTCAAAGGAATTAGTTGCTAAACTCCAAAATATATTTTTTAATGATGTTGTGAAGGACTCTGTTGTTTAGTTTGCAGAGAGGAATTGTTCAGAAGAGGTGTCTCAACCACTTACAGTTTGAAACTCATTACAGCACCAGTGACTCATCTTTATTGTTTACTTGTTTAAAAATAAGCCTGAAAAAGCTTCACATTTTTAAACTGTCATTTTCATAGCCTGTCTTGTTAAATACCTGGAAACCATTTCTTTTAGAGGTTTTTATATTCCCTCAGCTCCTCTAATTGTTTTTCCTAAAGACTACTGCAGTGTAATCCCTGTCCCCAGCAGTATTATGGGAATAGACCTGAGGAGGGGCATGCTTTGCCCAGTGATGTGCCCCTTTTTTTCCAACACAGAGACAGCTTTACTGTAGAAAGACATGCAGCTGTCCTTCCTGAGGGCTGAATTTTATTTGCTTCCCTCAGCTGGCACAATGCCTCACACAGTACAATGCTTTTTTCTCTTTTTGTTTGCTGTTTATTTAATCCTTAGCAGGGTGCAAAAGAGATCTGTGCTTGGGAGGCCGTGCAAGGATGCTGACAGATTTATCTTGCAATAAAACTTCAGGGAGCATTAACTTGATTTCAGGTGGATTTTGGCAAACAAAATAAGGGGAGGCTTGTCAGACAATTTTCAACAGGTGGTGAATGAAAACCCTGAAAGGTTATGAGTTTTGTGGAGATTGGCGTCATAACTGAATTTTTATGTTTTTCAGCTTTTTGACATTTTGACTGGTTTGATTTAATTAACTCATGCAGTGCCATTTCCATAAATCTTCGACTGTGTCTCCTTTTGATGTGTCCCTGAATGATCTGTTTCAGGGAATGAAATGGATGGAGTGTGAAATGTTTTTAATAGAGCCAAGATCACAACACTTCCAGTTGTCAAGGGGATAAAATGGGATAATACAATAGGAGGAAAGAAAACATGGACTCTGTGTTCATATGTTCAGAACAGTGTACATCTAATTATTCAAACTGCTTGTAAATTAAATGCTTCCTTGGAGACAGCACACCGTGTTCATGTTGTCAAATCTATTACCTGCAGCAGGTTGGTCACATGGGACCCACCTCATAATCTTTCCTCTTATGACTTTGCAGCTGTTCTCAGTTACCTCAGTTAGTTGTGTGACTGTCATCCCTGCATGTTTAACATGGTCCATCATAAGTTACAAATTATATTCTCAGCTGCCTATAGTAGCAGATGCTTTATTCTGACAGATGTTATTTGTAACTATTGACTCCCACATACTCCCTAGATTGCTTTAACCTAACTTCAGATTTCTAAATGTGACGTTTAACCTTTTCTTTCTTGTTTACTTTTTGATATAAATCACCTTGCAAAAGTATTCATATAATTTGATCTTTTTACATTTTTTTTTACATTGCTGCAACAAACTTTAGTATTTTCTGGATTTGTAAAGTAGAAGGAAATGATCAATTTTCAACTTTTTTTTTTCATAAAGCAACAGCAAACAGTTTTTCTTCCAAGCTCCCTCTGTATTTCGCCCACTAAATCTTCCCAGTAACTGAAGAACATCCCCAGACCATGATGCTGCTTTATCCATGATCTGTCTGCTTATTTGTAGGTTTTCATTGTGTTGCTTGTTCATTGATTTTGTTTAATAAACCTGTCAATCCTTCACAGAAAAGCTGAATTTGTACTGAGATTTAAATTACAGACATGTGGACTCTGTTTACTAATTATATGACATCTGAAAGCATTTGGTTTCTTTGGATATTATGTAGGGTTATCATTGTAAATAGATAGAAGTGAACACCACACTTTTTAGATTTTGACTTATAATAAATTTGGAAAACTGTACAATTCTAAATCATAAATCAATATTAATTTCTTTCCACTTCACAATGAGGCACTACTTTGTTGTTCCATCCTAAGAAACACAGATAAGACAGTTTGTGGTTGTAACATGACAAAATGTAAAAACAGTTTGCAAGTTTTTGCAGAGGGGGCACAACTCTGCTCACTAAAACAGAACCAAAGTAGAGCAGCGTATATATAATGTATGCCAGTGAGAAGCAGAATTCATTACTGTATTGCCTTCTGCTGCTCATCATTTAGTCTTTTTGAACATCGTGATTAATCTTAAGCCAAAAAATAAGTCTGCAGCCAAGAAGCTATTCTCATTCCTCTGTCTTCTGTTTGCTTTCACAGCAGGAATAAACTGATCTTCAAAAACAAAGCTCTTATTTATTTTGCTTTCACTAGCACCGCTGTGGTCACACATTGTGGTGCTGTGGTTATCACTGTTGCATTGAGCTTTTCTTTGTGAAATCTCTATGCTCCCTGCATGTGTCAGCTTGTGATGGACTGGAAATAAATGTCAGCAGGGGTTGGCTCTAGGCCCCTTGTAACCTTCTGCTGGATGAAGAGAATAAAATTAACTGATGATGGAAATGGTTGCCAAACTGTAAACTACTAAATCAGCTGTATGGGAGGTGACTTAAAAATATGACCACATTTGCTTTTATTTCTAAAGGCTTTTTTCCATGTTAAAAAAAAAAAAAAAAAAAAAAAAAAAAAATTACCAGGAGTTCGACTTTATTTCATTCCACTAAAGTTTATTCTGCAACAAACAGGGGCAAAGCAAACCAACAATAGACTGCATGCAGAATTCTGAACAACTACAGCACCCAGCTAAAACTGTCATGATGCATGGTGGTTGAGGACCCAATTGTAGAGGCAGCAAGTGGATTTGAAGATTTAATAATGAAAATCAAAAAACACTGGAGGTCACAGGAAGCCAGCGCAAACAAAGCATAAATCTTGGGAGCAAGGAGCACAAGGGGGAAGAAATCAGGCAGGAAAACAGGAGGCTTAACAGGGAGAAAGCAGGCAGATAACAGGGGGAATCAGCAAGGAGATGCTGAAGGAGAGGAGCTTAAAATACTGAGGGAGCGAATGCTGGAACGGGGATGATTACCTAAATGTTTGCAGATGTGGGCAATTACCTAGAGGGGAGCTGAGGAGAGAGAGAGAGAATGGCAACAGGGGGCGAGGGAGAGCAACAGGGAAGCAAGGAAAATAATCTAAATGTAACTGAGGAATAACTAGACACAGGGAAATAACTAGAACTACTAAGAACAGACCGAAGTAATCAAACTAAGAACTGGACACACCAAAGGGATAAACTAGACTGGGGAAACTTGGGAATGAATGCAAAGAAATGGCAGAAGCAAAATCTAACAGAAACAGAGGAAAATTAAGACTATACTAAAGTTGAACCAAAATATGACTGATCTGATATAAGAAACACAGGATGACAAGAAACAAGGAGAAAACTGGACATAAGGAAATAACTGGGATAACTAAGAAAAGACTGAAATGATCAAACATAATCTAAAGCTAACTGGATACTCAAACTAAGAACTGAACAGAGAAACAAAACCCAAAATGTGCAGATCCTGACAAAAACTTGCTGCAAAATTTCATTATAAATGTTGATTAGATGACGTGTTTTTGATATTTTGATTAACTTTGCTCCTTAGTTTTGGCAATATACCCAGTTTCATTATATTGTGCTATAACTTTGTAGAGGACTAAATATCAAAAAAATTATTTGAATGTATTGCAATGAATTGATTGATTTTAATTGAATTTAAAGTGAATCTATGTTTTTCATGAATTAGACTCAGGTGTTTCGTAATGATCAGAAGATGACATTTCTTAGGAATTGGCACTAAAAAACTAATTTGAAAATGTAATTTAATTTGAATAATTTGAGTTAAACAGAGCTGAACTGAATCAACTTGGATTGAACTGAAGCCAAGCTGCAGTGTTTTGCAGTTCTTAGTGCTATTGCACTGCAGCAAGGTGCTGGGTTAAAGTCTTGGCTTTTACATGTAAGCCTATGTTAATATCTTGTTTGTGAGATATCTGAAGATTTACATCTTTTTCTTAAGGATACAAATGGACCACAAACTTATGTGCAAAAGCAAAACAGGTCAAACATGAGCTTTCCATCAAGGAAGGAAGGAAAGAAGCATCCAAACTATTTGCACTAGTTTTAAGTTATTTTCACAGGGTAATAAAGTCATCTGAGAGTTTTGATTGTGTTTTTTTTTCCATGTTGGTTGTGTGAATAGTTAATAAAGTGCCGTTTCTGTGTGGAGTCCCATCTCCACCAAAAAATATTACATGAACATGCAGTTAATAGATCGATTTCCAACCAGTTTTCTGTACTAATGAGTTAAGGATGTATAACCATGTTTTCACTGAGGATTTTAAAGGTATATATATGTACAAATTTAAACTGACATTTGTTATCACTGTGGCTGTATACAAAATAAACCAGAGTGTATTTGCAAATTTATTGCAAGGGAACGCAAAACCAAATGTGAAGTAACGCAATAGGTTTTGCAAAAAAAAAAAAAAAAAAAAAAAAAAAAAATTCCCCCATGTCCCCTTGGGACTCTATATGCCTGAGTATTGGCAACTATGATTACATATTTTTGTCCTGAAAAGCAGAAAAAAAATATTTGATTGTTATTTCTCAGGTTTGACCAATTTTTCCAATTTGTACAACATGCATACATACAAATTTGACACTGCCATCTCTTGTTGTTGAGGAAGACCCAAACACAGAGTCATGGTATGAGGAGTTTCAAAAAAAAAAAATCTGGGAAAACGGAACTAACAAAAACATTGAAAGCAAACCAAGAGCATGAGGCACATTGAGGATAAGAAGCTGGGAGACTGAGAATCCAGTGAGAAATGGATAAAAACAGTTAAAGTTTATGGTATATGCAGTTAATAGAAAAGAGGTATCTTTTCAGTACCAGAGGTACAACTTTAAACAGTATAGCTTGGACAGAGTCTGACAGACATTCTTCCTGAAATAAAAGATGCTAAACTATTAAGACACAGATTCTACAGAATTGTCTAGAGCTCATGAATACCTGATTTAAATAATTTCAGAACCTCATGAAGACCAGATCATTAACCCTATAATTACTAGAGTGTGTATTTAATTTTTGCCATGGCTGTATACTATAAAAACAGAGCCTAAATCAAGGCTCTAGAAAATCCTTGTCTATTAATTTTTACAGTGAAGCTTATTTGTGTCTTTTCTTCAGAGAGCTTTATAAATGGGAATCAAGATTAGTGAATGTTGTTGCAGCAAAGAGCTGAACAGTGACATGATCAGATTTTCCCGACAAAGAGTAGTCCGCTGTATTTCCTGAGAGGAGATAACAGAAACTCCCCAAGGACATTTCTTCCATCACAGCCGTCACTTGAATACTTCTGGGTCATTTCATTCAAAAAAAGAAAAAGAAAAGACAAGAGAGGCACAGAGTTTAGGTAGACCCATTTCAGCGTACATCAGATTGACTGTAACATTTCAATTATGTTGCAAGGCTGTGGGATTTCTGGATCAACAACATGGGCAATTTACTGTCTGACTTGTGCTATGCAATTTTTCCCAGCTCAGGGGAGCCTCTGAACCAAGACACTCACGGAAAATAAAAATGAGGTTGCAGGTATAGCAGGTTGCTATTTGCCATTCCATTCAGGAAATATTTAGAAGCTTAAAACTTGATGGTTGACAGGGTGAATTTGAGACAATGAATGCTAATAATAATTTTAAGGAGCTGTTTGGCTAATATTCAGTTAGAGAGATATTATATTAAACTGAATAAAACTTGGTATTTTTATTCAAGAATTTTTTTTTCATTCATCCATTTTCTCTACCTGCTTTGTTCTAAGTAGAGTTGCAGAGGGTGCTGGAGTATATCTCAGGAGTGAACACATTAGAGGAGGGGGATACGCCATGGAAAGGTTAGAAAATAAAGTGGTGGAAAAAAGTAAAAATGAAATGAATAAGCACCTCACAGAAAGCATCCCAACAAAGGAACTTAACAGTGGCTATATTTCATACTAAATGAAAAACTTTAAAGTGTAACAACCATTAAAAACATCAATGCAATACCAAGTGGTTCACCAGCAAGCCTTTTTCTAAATATGTATTGAGACTGCAGAGACTTACATGAATCTTGTGCACCGTTTCTGATCTTAGCAAACAATAAAAAGCTTTCCAGTATTCAAATATGTTTTATATAATAGTTGAATATAAAGAAGAGCTGGCAGTTGAAAGTGACAGGCATATCCTTTAAATTAAAAATATCTACTTTCTATTCAGACTTAGGCTTTTATATAAAATCCTGTCAGACCACACCATCAACTCTCCACAGTGAGTAGGTTTCCCTCCGTGGAGCTAATTAGGACTCAACATTACACTTCCTTCAAAGTATTTTCACTCCCAGGTGTGAACTATTCCAAATAATGTCTGCAAGACAAATATGCAAAGAGTAATGACAGTCAGAAAATTCACAACCAGTCAACATGCCTCATGTACATTTTTTATGAGGACTGTGCATAAATACATAAATACTACTTGGGTTTTTTTTTGGGTGTTTTTTGTTTTTTTTGTCTCTGAGATGATCATTTTTATCCTCATGTCACCCTCTTAATAAACTGAGAAGGCATAATAGGCCTGATTAGATTCAAGTCTGTATGCAGAGCTGGTCCTGCTGCTTAGCACTGTTTGTATAGATGACAACACCCCCCCGTCACATAGTTAAACGCTGCTATCAGCACTGAGACACAATGATTGCTTAGAAATGACCTTTTCTCTTCCATCTTAGTGAGCTCAAGTGGAATGTCTTGACCTTACTGTCCTCTAGTAAATGAACATCCTGTTATAGCTCAGAAGTCCATGTCATACATAAGAGCAAGTAATATATCTGCAAATTGCTGGAAGCCCGTTCTTAGTTTAAGGTATACTTTTGATTAAAAAAAAAATGAATCACTAATACATATACAAAACACATTTAGAATTTTTCTTTATAATTTTGTGACTGAATTAGGTTTTGTGTTTTCAAATGTTCAATATGAAAAAAAACTTGCCAAATTTGTATTGTTTTTGTGAAATTAAAACAATGTAAAATTAAATCACCACTAATTGATGGTTTTCATTTGTGTTATGTAAAATAAATTCTTTGGTGTCTAATTGTATGTTCAGCTAAATTTTAATCTGTGAAAAGGTGTGTTGAAATGCTGTTTGCTGTTTATGACCGACATGAAACTAGATATGTACATACTGTTAAGAGTTACAGGAAATTTCACTACATTTTGGACTGGTCTTGATTCAGAAACAATGTGTGGTGTAGCTGTCCTCTGTCTGGTGCTCAAATGTCCTGCAGAACATTGTGGAGAAACAATAAAACATGTTATTTTAGAATGATGGACATACAAGACTTAAAGAAGGTATGTTGGAGGAGTTTAGAAAAAATAAAGAAACATTTAATTTAAAAAATATTATACAGAGAGATTCAGAAAATAAGTGATGCAGGCAGTACAGCGCCCAGCCCAGGACAAAAACCACACTGCTCTTCCTGAATCCGAGGTTTGACTATCCAACAGACCCTCCTCTCCACAACCCCTGAATAGACCTTACCAGGGAGATTTCGGAGTGTGACCCTTTTTGAATAGGGTCCACTCTGGTCTGCCAATCCAGGGGAACTGCTCCCAATGCCCATGCAATATTGCAGAGTTGTGTCAACCAACACAACCCCACAACATTCAAAGCCTTAAGGAACTCTGGGTAAATCACACCCACCCAGGGAGCTTTTTAACCACCTCAGTGACCTCAGCACCAGAGATTGGAGAGCCCAACCCAAGGTCCCCAGGTTCTGCTTCCTCAGTGGAAAATATGCTGGTGGGATCAAGGAGGTCTAAGGAGGGTCAGCAGCACATCATCCCCACCATAAACAGTGTTTGTGGTGCACTGCTCCATCCCCCCAAGAGACCAGATGGTGGACCAGAATTGCTCAAAGCCATAAGGAAGTCGTTCTCCGTGGCCTCTCCGAACTCCCCCCACCAGCAAGTTTGAGAATTGCCTCTGCAACAGGCAACAACAACCTTGCGGCCACAGCTCCAGTAATCCACCTCAACAATGGAGGCACAGAACATAGCCCACTCGGACTCAATGTCCCCCACCGGAACGTGTTTGAACCTTTCCAAGAGGTGGGAGTTGAAACTCAGTCTGACGTGAGAGTCTTCCAGATGTTCCCAGCAGACCCTCACCATACCCTTGGGCCTGCCAGTTCTGACCCGCATCCTCCCCCACAATCAGAGCTAACTCACTACCAGGTTGTGGTCAGTGGACAGCTCTGCCCCTCTTTTCACCCGAGTGTCCAAGACATGTGGCTACAGATCAGATGAGATGACAACAAAGTTAATCATCGAACTGCGGCCTAAGGTGTCCTGGTGCCAAGAGCACATATGGACACCCTTACGCTTGAACATGGTATTTGCTATGGACAAGGCATGACGAGCACTTAAGTCCAATAACAAAACACCACTTGAGTTTAACAGCTCACAAGGTGCACATATTATGCTCAATGAATTGGGCATGGATAGAAATGCCAACTGTAAATCATTTCTGTATTCAATTTTTATTCTAATTGCACATCTTTCAAGGCTGGGTGTAGTGACCCGTCAATCACCTTGGGTGGCACCAGAGGTGTCCAATCAGGTTCCAGAGGTGCCCAGTAGCATCCTGGCCACCCCTCTAGCTACATCACTGTTAGAATTTAATATTTTTTCTCTTTACTTGAACTATGGAGGACATGAAAAGATGGATAAATCTATTTAAGACAGCCACTAATATAATGGGTCCTGTGTTGAAGCCACTGAAAACATGAAAAATACTTGCTAATATGTGCACATACAATGACTAGCTGGGAATTTCCTGTTGTCTGGCACTGGCATAGTTGAAAAATAGGTTTTGAATCCTGCAGGTAAGCTTATTTGGGTGGTCCCACAAGCAACAGATAACACAATATATTAAGTCCTGATGGTTTACAGCCAACTGAGTGTCCTGGACCTTAGATTTTAACTTTATGTACAACTAAATGTTTAGGACAGAAAAAAGGCAAGGTAGAGTTTCAGATAACAGGTAGTCAAAGTGAACATGTTAAAATAACATTTGCACCAACCAGGACCCTTAGAAGAACAAAATTATGTATTAAGATGTTCAGCAGAGTTTTTGTACTTCAGAAACAAGCTGTGTTACCCAGTTAAATCATGTGACATTTTTACAAAATATTTGATTTATTCTCTATTGCTTTCTGTGATTGTATTTCATAATTTTATTTAATGTAGATTGTATTCCTTGTTTTTTTGTGACTTAAACATTTTTGCATTTTGTTCACATGGCATGTTTCTGACTTAATTAGTTCAAAACTATTGAGACAGTGTGACGTTATTAAATTAGACATCTTGGCAAGAAACCAAAATCAAGAGAAATTAAGTTTAAGATGGGACTACATAGCTCAAGTGAAACCAAGTATCTCTCTCTTGTAACTATTAAATTGTATAGCGATCAAAGGGATTTAGTTGTATAAATGAAGGGGATTAAATTCTTTGTCATAGCTTTTACATTCAATGCCATCTGTGATTTCCTTGCAGCTTCATCTTCCTTTTAGCATGTGTTACTTGTAAATTACTTGATTGTAAATTACTGGCAAAAATTTCAATCGGCTCAGTGATTCATGTTCAATGCTGCTTCGACTGAGGCTGCACATCATTTGTAATCATACTTAGCATGGATCAGACAGGAAATTATGCAAAATATAAAATTAAATCCAGCTGCTGCTCTGTGTTCCACTGGGGAGTGGAAGAATCAGAGGACATCCGTCAGCATAAAACAACTGGAGCCAAAATAGCAAAGGCGTTAGGGCTTCACATTCTTCAATATTCTGAGACCTTAAAGAATGTGCTGCCCTTTAATGTGCACCGATATTAGAGAACAGAATTAGAATTTTCCAGATCAAAATGACTATGCTGGCCATAGTCATTTTGACCACAACCTGGTAGTGAGTTTTTTCCCCCTCCCTATCATCAGAAGCTTTTTCTTTTACGAATATTTCTAAGCTGTATCCAATTGACTGTTTTTGTGTGCATATTTTTTATGACAGCTTTTGTCAAAGCAAAAAAAAAAAAAAAAAAAAAAAAAAAAAACCCTCTAAGATTGATACTTCAAAAATCCATTTATCTTTTTCACACTTTTGCATACCTGTCTTGCGTTATAATGGTATACTATATGGAGAGATCTCCAGCTAAGCAAGGCTGTCAGTGTTTATTTTGAAATGTTAAAAGATTTTCTGCAACGTGTGAGCATAACCCCGAGATACCATCTGCTTGTACACCAAGAATTTGCACCGCTGCCACAAAACCGATGGTAGTGTTGCAAAAAGGAGATAATAACCTTACTTAATCTCACGACACACAATTCAGAAGCTCTGTTTGCACTGATAAAGATTCATTCCCCTGGCCATGTTGAATGCTTGAAATGGCTCCCACTGATGCCAGCCCAGCCTGTTTTGTGATTATGTACAGGCTGTACAACTCCCATGTACAAACCACCAAAATGACAGGGAGAAACTGCTTAAAGCACCACCCAGCATTGCAACCTAAACTAAATACAGTTCAACCCCCAAGCGGTTTTATTGGCATGTTGATAAAAGAAAAACAAAAAAAACACGTTCAATTTGCTTTTTCAAATGCTTTTGGTAGCATCCACAAGCTCAATATCATTTGAATGCAGCAGTGATACTCTTTACAAAGACTTTTCTCTCAGGAAAAGCCTTACATTGTTGTATAGTCTTATTTGTAAGGAAAAATATGACATGCTGCACAACTTCTGCAGTCTTTTTAAAAAATAGTTTCATCTGTAATTTGTACAGCAACTGAAAGACTGGGTCAAATATTCAATAACTGTGTCTGATGAAGGATCACAGACTACATAATTTGCTAAACCAACTATAACCAAGTGAATGAATCAAACTCCGAAAGAAAACGTAGCAATTGTAAAGGATAAAGTAACCCAGCCATTGTTGGTAATGCACCCATTTGTAGTTTGCAAATAATGTTTAAATTTAAAGAAGCGATGGCAGTAGAAGTAAACAAACATGGACAGTAATCGACTCATTGCTGTTGCGTCCAACCCGCTCTTTTCATAAGATGTTGGCTCCAGATGTTTGCAGAAGGGTCAGTAACAAGCTCTGACAACCCCTTTGCATTCATATTCAGCTTAAAATATAAAAACATGTTTGAGTGGACTGAGGTCAGGCATACACTGACTGTCCCAAACAGTCCAACTGGTGAATTGTAGGTAAAATCTGGAAAAATAAAAATCTTGAAGTGTATCCTCAGCATGACATTGAGCTATTTTGCAAGAAATAATAAACACAAATTTCTGTCTTCCAATTTATAAAGCTGGCAGAGACATACCACAAAAGAGTTGCAGATGTAGGTGCAGCAAAGTAGTTTTATAAATGACCCAGAGGATTAAATATTAATGCACATCACGCTTTTCAGATTTTTATTTGTGAAGACATTTTAAAAACACTTCTTTTTTTTTTTTACTTCACAATCATTCACTTTTTTTCTTTATATCACCTAAAATTCTAATAAAACATACAGTCGTTATAGTATGGTCACATATAGAAACATTTAAGAATGTGAATACTTTTGCAAGTATTACAAAGTACACCTAAAGTAAGGCTCTACATCATTGATATATTCCAGACAAAAGAAACTAAAATTCATTTTATTGTAGGTTTTTGATATCTGAAATACCAATAAATTACTTGTAACTTGTCACTGAGTCTGTGTCAGACCAGGCAGTGATGGTGACATGAGATCCAAAAGGGCTGTACCATCATGGCCAAAATGATTAATAACATCATGCTGATTAATAGTTAGAATTGTTTATCAAGTGTTTAATTGCTGAACATTTGTTTAGCTAATGTATTTATTGATTTTAGATTTAAATGTTTTGCAACCTTGTTTCCTGCTGTGTTTCAGTGGAGTTTATAACTATGTAACATGCAGTTATTGGATCCATGCTTTTGATCATCATACACTTTTATTCAAACACTGGGTGCAAGTCGTGGTTTTATTGTTGTTATTATTTATTCAGTTCTTTTCATATACACTGTGGCACAGAGATACAGTTCTGTTTTTTGTGTATTTTACATTTGTCTTATTTGGGAAAAAAATTCTTGTGAATATAAATGTTTTCCAAAACAGACTTTCTTTTTTTTAAAGATGAAAATATGGTTTAAAATTTAAACAGCCAGCTGGTGGTCACATCTGTGAACATTATAGGATAGTTTGGTCCATAGTGCAGAGGGAAAGCTTCTGGTTCCAATCCAGGTGAAGGGAATGTTTTCATTATAAGAAAATTGTGGAAAATACTTAAGTGCTGCCTGTAATTCGAGTCTCCAGTGTGTTTAGTGTTTGTGTTCAGACTTAACAGCAAATGAATCAGCCATGCTTATCCTGTCTGGAGTAGAAACAAAAATCCCAACCATCTGAAACAGTCTCTCCTGTTTGTCTTTGTTTCTGTTTCAACTGTAATTTTCTCAAATTTTAATATTTATTTATGTCCCAAACTACTTAACAACTTCAGTTTTTGCCCCCTTTCACATCATTTTGGCACTATCTGCTTTATGAATTGAGTGTAAATTTGTTTTACACTTATGTTCCATAGTGTGGGTTTGCATGAAAGTGGGTGGTGGTATTGAGCCACCATCAGGCTGCATGTTGGAAACAGTGGGAATGTTAGGGTACATAATTGTTGCAAAGGTTCTAGTCACCCCAGTCAGACTACCCCAAAAGAGAATTGTTATTTTGTGCTCCAGCTGATCTGCCAAATGTCTGATTGATCTGTTCCACCACTCCTAGGATGTTTTTAGTTTTCCAACGAGCTCACAATGACATAACATCTTTCTACAACAGGGAAGAGAACTATTATAAACAATAACTTCACAGAACCTCATTTCAAAAACTTTTATCTAACCCTTTAGCAAAAGCAATGATTTGTTCTCTTTTAGTTTCCACTTACTATAATGGAGCTGGAAACATTTCCTAACAGCCAAATTTCTCTGTTTCATAAACAAGTGAAAAGAGTAGTATCAGTCAATTACAGTCATCAACATGTGGAAGAGGGACAGTGTTGCTTTTTCCTATACTTCTTACAGCCAGAGAAAACTCTGGTCACTCTGACACTTTTTCTGATGTCTCATAAGGTATGATGGAAAATTTGGTGGGTTTTAAAATCGTCACTTTAAAAAACCTTGTTAGACCTTAATCCACCTGTGCTTTGCTCCCAGCACTATCTTAACACAGGTATTTGGGTTTTCACAACACAGTGCGCAATCACACTGTGTTAACACTATCTTCCCACTTCACTTCATGCCCTCTGGTGCCTATTCTAGACGAGGCAGCTTCCTGCAAATCAAATCACTTCCATGCTCATCACTGGTCTGCATGTGTTCTAAATTACTTCCAAATCGAAATATTGTTTCTGTGTGCCTAAATTTTTTTTTTTTTTTTTTTTTTTTTTTTTTTAAATCAGTGAGGACATGTTAGTTTTAATATAATTGAACCATTTCAGAAATTGACATTCTTTTCAGTGGCAAAGCAATATTGCAGAAAAATAAAATGAAATCAGTTGTAGGTATTGATAAATACTATAGAAAACCTCTAACATAGATAAAAATGTCATTGTTTGAAAACCTCACCCAATAATTTCTGCCTTTAAAACAAGAATAATTCAATTATTATAAAGGGAGTAATGAAGAATAAGCTGGTAACATAATTTCCAACAGCCTGACAGGACTCAAACTGATACAGCTCATGTTCTCTCATCTCTACTTTGTTTGTCCATTGTTTTGGACTTCGACACAATATACCAATTGCACGGAGTAGAAACAGCGGCAAGAGGACATACTGTCACCTCTGTTAGCAGGGTTAGACATATGTCAATCAATAAATTGATTTTTCCTCTGCTTTTACACTTGGACACTGCAAGGACAGATGTCCACTGAAGTCAAGCCTGAGGCAACAACGCTGTGCATCTTCAACAAAAGTGATGCATTATTTTTACCTATCTACCTTTTACTGAGTAAAAACTACTTTGTGATGGCATGTATGACTGTCACGTAAATTCTTGAATTTTGTATTTTTTTTAAATTGTTTATTTTATGATTTTATTTATCTTATCTGCTATATTTGTAATGTAATAATCCATTTAATTTAATTTTTTCTTTGATGTTTATCAGAGTCAATCTGCACCATACACTAAATATGTTTATCAAGGTTATCTTTAGGTTGTCTGACTAAACACCCCTTACAGATGTAGACTTGAAACTTTGTAAATTAACACATTTTAGGTTATATGCACATTTATGTAAAAAAAAAAAAAAAAAAAAAAAAAAAAAAAAAAAAAAAAAAGCAAAAAAAAAAAAAAAAAAAAACATAAGGAGTTGACATCTGCTCAAAATAATACATTTAGGAACACTGCATGGCTCAGTTGGTAGAGGAAGTGCACTATGTACAGAGGCTATAATTCTCAGTGCTGTTATCCTGGGTTCGATTCCTGGTCTTGGGACATTTACTAGATGTCTTCCTCTTCTCCCTCAGAGCCCTTTCTTGTCAGATTACTGTTCAATAAAGGCCACTAGTACCAAACATTGTTAAAAAAAAAAAAAAAAGAAAAGAAAATAATTATATTTAAAGCAAAGCAACACAGCTACCATAAGGTTAGAAAGTTAGGGGGGATTACAAGTTTTTAGTACAATCAAGTAACCGTTACCTTCAGTTATGAAAATGCTGTATGTGTCAGATTTGTATAAGTTTAGCAGACATGCAGTTCCATCAGGTGTTTGCTAATTGCTGTTGCCACTAGTCTTGTGGAGCTGTGTGGGGGAGATGCAGAGGAGGGGTGCCCTGGGGGGCGAGAGCTCATCTGAGCTGAAGATCCAGCCTAAGCTTTGGGTAAATAGGCAATGCACTGCATGAGCAGGCGCTTAGCACCCCCCACCACCACCACACAGATTAAAGGATTTCTAAATTTCTCAAACATGCATAAATGGGTCAAAGCAACACTCTAGGTATACTTTTGATGAGGGAGTGACATTATAACGTGATACAAAGCTCAAAAAAGTTGATTTTGCATAATACCCCCCTTTAATATATGGTTCAACACCAGTCTATATTACACTCGGATTATAAGATTTATGGTTGTTTTCTTTAGTGAAGATGAAAGTTGCCGCTGCCGTCTTGAGACAGGGGAATATTTCAGGCTTATTCTGTCATATACAACATATTCTGTTTGGTTTGCTCTTTGAACCAAAAAATGAATGGATAACTAACTGAATAAATGAATGAATGGCTTCTGGTCCTTAAGGAAACGGTAATAAAGCTGAAGCCAAAACACAATAATGTGTATGAAATCTTGTGATGCCAGGCATAAAATGAATAAAACTAAATAAAATATATTACAACTAGGACTATCTACGTTAACACATGTGATTAATCTGAAAAGTTTAATACAATAATAATGCAGAAACAATCGAATTCTATTTTGACCTAAAAGCCTCTATCCCAAGGAGAGTTACCTGGTTCAAAGCATCGCGTTGTGGACACGATACACGGGGAGCGACGAACTACAGCGAAAGGCATAAATTACACACAATAATGACAGTAGACAGCAACGAAAGTTAAATATTTTTCAACTTTCTTGTGTGCCGTCGCTACCCCGCGTGTGCAGATCTACGTGTGCCAGCTCGAAATTTTATATGCACTAATTTCGCAGCTCGCTTTCCTGGAGGAGGGCGAGCGATTGTCGCCTCATCACACAAGTTCCATAGAAAATTAATGGAGAGGTCTTGTACTGCGGTAAACAATGTAGAGTCGCAAACGCAAGTGAAAAGATGAGCGAGGAAAGTCAAAGTTCTGTGCTCTATAGCAAATTTCGCTTTAAAAAAAAAAAAAAAAAAAAAAAAAAAAAAAAAAAAAAAAAAAAAAAAAAAAAAAAAAGCCACCCTGATGGAAGTTTGGTTAAAACCAAGGTAGTATGTACATATTGTAATAATGAATATCCTTACACTAAGTTTATAACTATAGTTTATAGTTAACATTTCTAAACTAACGTTTAAAACAAAATGACTTCCTTTAAACCTTCCTGAATATGAAAACCTGGAAAACTTTGAATCTTCGCACATGTTTGGTTTGAGACAATAAAACATTTTCTTAAACATTTTTTTTAATGTGCATACAGTGGCGGTTTTTAATAGTGACTATGGGCAGTTGCCCAGGGGGGTATTAGGGATGTGACACCCAAGAACAAGAAAATAAAATATATTTTATCTGTCTGTTTTCCCCTGAACAAGTTTGCTACTATTTGTATGAATATGTAGTGGAGTAAGTTACCATTAGTTGCTGCTGAGTACTGGGAGACTACATTACCTGCTTTCTGCTGCAAAAAAAAGTCAGATAATTGGTTGCATTTTAATTAAAGAAACCTCATCCCTGCTTTTGTTGGCTGTTAGATGATGTAACTTGAGAGCACCCTTTGATAAATCAGCCAGGGTAGAAGACAGTCCTAGACTTGATGGCTGTTCTGGACTGATGGATCTGCTCCTGGTTCTGGCTGTCTTTTTCAGGTCATTGTCCAGCTAAAAGGTGAACCTCAGCCCCATGATGATCTTGTATTTAGCTACATCTTGTCATTAACATTGACCAACTTCTCTGTCTCTTGTGAACAAAAGAATCCCGACAGCATGATGCTGCCACCATTCAGAATTTTGCCACAATGGTCAATTTTAGTCTCACCTGACCCGAGCACCTTCCTCAAGATGTTTGCTCTGTCTCCTACATGACTTATGGTAAACTGTTACTTTCTACAATTTTCTTTCAACCATGGCTTTCACAAGGACCGGATTTGTAGAGTAATTTTACAATTGTGCACTGCTTTATGTTGGACTATCACATTAAAGTCACATCAAAATACACTGAAGTTTGTAGTTTTAATATGAAAAAAACATGAAAAAGTCAGCAGAGTTTAATACTTTTTTTAGACACTGTGCTTCCTGACTTTCTTTTAAAGATCAGAGTTTTCTAATATCTGTGGAAATGAAATTCATTTTTTTGCTAAGTCACAAGCAACGTAAAAAAAAAAAAAAAAAAAAAAAAAAAAAAAAAAAAAAAAAAATCATGTTCTTCTGCTCTTAACTGCAAACGTTCAAATACATCCTGTCTAAAACTGGAGTCTTGACAGACCTGAGTAATGCACCATGGGTGGATCTCAGAAAAAGGTCGCTTGCTGTGGAACAGGCTGGGAATGTATATAATTGAGATTTTGAAGAATGTCCACTTGAAAGCACAAGAAGAGCAAAGAAAGGAAAGAGCTAGATGTAATTTGGGGACATCTGAGCCAGGTAATTCTGTCTCAAGTACAAACATCTTGTACAGTTATGACCATGTATTATAAATAAGGTAGGTTTTCCTTAGGCTTTTGCCATTTACTCTGCATTTCATCAGCATCTGCAGAGAATTACAACATCTACATCTGTAAGCAGAAAACCCTGCTAAGACCGACTTCTACAAAACAGTTTGGGGATTTAATGGTTTTTGCATCCTGCTGATAAATATATTCCTGAGCATTTACATGCAGCTATGACTTTTACAAAACTTTGAAAATTAACTCTTTTTCAAGCCTTGTCAATTCATTCTTGCTGCACTGCTGATATCTGAGTCATTTTCAAATGATGTGATGTGAAGTTTTCATGCACAATGGGCCCCTGGCTATTCAGACATGAGAGAAATCTTTCTGCTAATGCAGAAAGAACATAATCCTCAGATTTGCTCTTAATGGGGTGCTGGAAGACCAACTAATAGGCTAATAAGTGGTGTTTAAGAGGATTATGTTTTGTTTCAACTAAATTGGATTATTAACCCCTGATTTTGCACTGTTTGGTGTAGAGCAGAATCGTAAGCAGAAGTTCATTTTTGTGATTGTTGCCTGCTGTCAAACAATAACTTCATTACACTCATATGATCATAAAGGCATGAAGCTGAAAATCTCAGATAAATCAAGGGTGAAGGAGAGAGAAACTGAAACATTTGTAGGACAGTTGTATAGCTTAGAAATAAAAATAAAACCAGGAAAATCTCCCCCTTTTCCCTGCTAAATCTCTCGCCATCACTCTACAGTGAGAGTCTTTATAGTGTGAGAAGGTAAGCCTACAGTCAGGGAACGTTTGGATACATTTGCTTTCCTAACTGTATAGATGAATATAGAACAACAATTCTGTTTGATTCCATAGAAATTAATTGAGTATAGACAAGCACATTTCTGGCTTATACATATGTCTACAATGTCTGTGTTATTTATTAATTTTACCAGTAAAAAAGCAACTCAGGCAAAATGAAAAATAACTTAATCTTGTTTATATGTATTTGCAGAAAAAGAAGATAACCTTTGTTGAACACTGACGTGTTCAAATCAATGTATTTTAAAAAAATGATGGAATAATGCAGTGTTGTATGCTCCATGTTCCATGCATGGTCAGCATGAAGAATTGCTGCAAAGTCAACAACACATAGTAAGCGGCTGCCCTTCCTGGACGAGTGAATGCTGCAATTCAGTAACTTGATGCAACTTGGTGGGTCTGCTAGAAAATGTTTTTAGCCAATTTGAATAATAAACTGAAATTGAATGTATTGTTTGATAACTTGGATCAACCGGAATATATGTATGATTGGCCTGAATTGACTGTTGTGTGTCGGTGCTCTCTCTCTCTCTCTCTCTCTCTCTGTCTCTCTCTCTCTCTCTCTCTCTCTCTCTCTCTCTCTCTCTCTCTCTCTCTATATATATATATATATATATATATATATATATATATATATATATATATACTGGCTAAAGAAACTCACTGCCCTCCATGAGCGACTGGCAGCTCAAATGAACCAGCTGCTACAAAGTGGGACTCACCCTGAATGGTTAACTGAAGGGCGCACAATCCTGATCCAGAAGGATCCCTCAAAGGGTTCGGTCCCATCCAACTATCGGCCAATAACCTGTCTCTCTACAACATGGAAGCTCATGTCAGGCATCATAGCAGCTAAGATAGGTGGGCACATGGATAAATACATGAGTACAGCACAGAAGGGCATCGGCATAAATACCAGAGGAGCCAAACACCAACTCCTGGTAGACCAAACAGTCGCCCGAGACTGCAAAACCCGACACACCAACCTGTGCATGGCTTGGATTGATTACAAGAAAGCCTATGACTCAATGCCACACACTTGGATCATTGAATGCTTAGAGATGTACAACCTCAACAGGACTCTAAGAGCCTTCATTGCAGCCTCGATGGGGATGTGGAAAACCACCCTTGAAGCCAACTACAAGCCAATTGCACAAGTGTCCATCAAATGTGGCATATACCAAGGAGACGCTCTGTCCCCACTGCTGTTCTGCATAGGTCTGAACCCCCTCAGCCAAGTCATCAACAAGACTGGCTACGGACACCGACTCAAGAACGGAGCCACCATCAGTCACCTCCTCTACATGGATGACATCAAGCTGTACGCTAAGAGCAAACGAGACATCGACTCACTGATCCACACCACCAGGATCTACAGCACTGACATTGGGATGTCATTCGGACTAGAGAAGTGTGGTCGGATGGTTACACAGAGAGGGAAGGTCATCCACACAGAAGAGGTCTCACTCCCAGAGGGAACAATAGCAGACATTGAGGACAGTTACAAGTACCTGGGAATACCACAAGCAAATGGCAGCCTTGATGAGGTCACAAGGAAAGGAGCCACAGCCAAATACCTCCAACGAGTAAGGCAAGTCCTGAGAAGCCAGCTCAATGGCAAGAACAAGATCCGTGCGATAAACAGCTATGCCTTGCCAGTAATCAGATACCTTGCAGGAATAATAAGCTGGCCAAAGGAAGAGATAAAGACCATGGATGTTAAAACTCGGAAACTACTAACCATGCATGGAGGGTTCCACCCTAAATCCAGCATCCTGAGACTATACGCGAGCCGTAAGGATGGAGGCAGAGGACTAGTGAGTGTGAGAGCCACTGTCCAGGATGAAACATCCAAGATCCATAAATACATCAAGGTCAAAGCCTCAACCGACGATGTGCTCAGCGAATGTCTCAAACAATGGGGACCAGAGGATGAGGTGCTGGAGGAACCATCATGGGAGGATAAGCCCCTACATGGGATGTACCACCGACAAATAACTGAAGTGGCTGATATCAGGAAATCCTACCAATGGCTGGAAAAAGCTGGACTCATGGACAGCACAGAGGCACTCATCCTGGCTGCACAGGAACAGGCCTTAAACACCAGAGCAATAGAGGCTCAGATCTACCACACCAGACAAGATCCAAGGTGTAGATTGTGCAAGGAGGCCCCTGAGACAGTCCAACACATAACAGCAGGGTGCAAGATGCTGGAAGGGAAAGCGTACATGGAATGTCATAACCAAGTGGTGGGCATAGTGTACAGAAACATCTGTGCAGGATATGGACTGGAAGCCCCGAGATCAAAGTGGGGCACACCCCCAAAGGTGGTGGAGAATGACCGAGCTAAGATCCTGTGGGACTTCCAGATCCAGACAGACAAAATGGTAATGGCGAACCAACCGGACATCGTGGTGGTGGATAAACAACAGAGGAAAGCTGTTGTGGTGGATGTAGCAATACCAAGCGATTGCAACATCAGGAAAAAGGAACACGAGAAACTGGAGAAATACCAGGGCCTCAGAGAGGAACTGGAGAAGGCCTGGAAGGTGAAGACCACAGTGGTGCCTGTGGTCATCGGGGCCCTCGGGGCAGTCACCCCCAAACTGGAGCAGTGGCTAAAACAGATCCCAGGAACAACGTCAGACATCTCAGTCCAGAAATGCGCAGTTCTCGGCACAGCCAAGATACTACGCAGAACCCTCAAGCTCCCAGGCCTCTGGTAGAGGACCCGAGCTCAGAGGTTGAGAAAGACCACCCGTGGAAGGGTGAGAAGGGAATTATATATATATAAAAAAAAAAAAAAATTCCCTTCTCACCCTCCACGGGTGGTCTTTCTCAACCTCTGAGCTCGGGTCCTCTACCAGAGGCCTGGGAGCTTGAGGGTTCTGCGTAGTATCTTGGCTGTGCCGAGAACTGCGCATTTCTGGACTGAGATGTCTGATGTTGTTCCTGGGATCTGTTTTAGCCACTGCTCCAGCTTGGGGGTGACTGCCCCGAGGGCCCCGATGACCACAGGCACCACTGTGGTCTTCACCTTCCAGGCCTTCTCCAGTTCCTCTCTGAGGCCCTGGTATTTCTCCAGTTTCTCGTGTTCCTTTTTCCTGATGTTGCAATCGCTTGGTATTGCTACATCCACCACAACGGCTTTCCTCTGTTGTTTATCCACCACCACGATGTCCGGTTGGTTCGCCATTACCATTTTGTCTGTCTGGATCTGGAAGTCCCACAGGATCTTAGCTCGGTCATTCTCCACCACCTTTGGGGGTGTGCCCCACTTAGATCTCGGGGCTTCCAGTCCATATCCTGCACAGATGTTTCTGTACACTATGCCCGCCACTTGGTTATGACGTTCCATGTACGCTTTCCCTGCCAGCATCTTGCACCCTGCTGTTATGTGTTGGACTGTCTCAGGGGCCTCCTTGCACAATCTACACCTTGGATCTTGTCTGGTGTGGTAGATCTGAGCCTCTATTGCTCTGGTGTTTAGGGCCTGTTCCTGTGCAGCCAGGATGAGTGCCTCTGTGCTGTCCATGAGTCCAGCTTTTTCCAGCCATTGGTAGGATTTCCTGATATCAGCCACTTCAGTTATTTGTCGGTGGTACATCCCATGTAGGGGCTTATCCTCCCATGATGGTTCCTCCAGCACCTCATCCTCTGGTCCCCATTGTTTGAGACATTCGCTGAGCACATCGTCGGTTGAGGCTTTGACCTTGAGGTATTTATGGATCTTGGATGTTTCATCCTGGACAGTGGCTCTCACACTCACTAGTCCTCTGCCTCCATCCTTACGGCTCGCGTATAGTCTCAGGATGCTGGATTTAGGGTGGAACCCTCCATGCATGGTTAGTAGTTTCCGAGTTTTAACATCCATGGTCTTTATCTCTTCCTTTGGCCAGCTTATTATTCCTGCAGGGTATCTGATTACTGGCAAGGCATAGCTGTTTATCGCACGGATCTTGTTCTTGCCATTGAGCTGGCTTCTTAGGACTTGCCTTACTCGTTGGAGGTATTTGGCTGTGGCTCCTTTCCTTGTGACCTCATCGAGGCTGCCATTTGCTTGTGGTATTCCCAGGTACTTGTAACTGTCCTCAATGTCTGCTATTGTTCCCTCTGGGAGTGAGACCCCTTCTGTGTGGATGACCTTCCCTCTCTGTGTAACCATCCGACCACACTTCTCTAGTCCGAATGACATCCCAATGTCAGTGCTGTAGATCCTGGTGGTGTGGATCAGTGAGTCGATGTCTCGTTTGCTCTTAGCGTACAGCTTGATGTCATCCATGTAGAGGAGGTGACTGATGGTGGCTCCGTTCTTGAGTCGGTATCCGTAGCCAGTCTTGTTGATGACTTGGCTGAGGGGGTTCAGACCTATGCAGAACAGCAGTGGGGACAGAGCGTCTCCTTGGTATATGCCACATTTGATGGACACTTGTGCAATTGGCTTGTAGTTGGCTTCAAGGGTGGTTTTCCACATCCCCATCGAGGCTGCAATGAAGGCTCTTAGAGTCCTGTTGATGTTGTACATCTCTAAGCATTCAATGATCCAAGTGTGTGGCATTGAGTCATAGGCTTTCTTGTAATCAATCCAAGCCGTGCACAGGTTGGTGTGTCGGGTTTTGCAGTCTCGGGCGACTGTTTGGTCTACCAGGAGTTGGTGTTTGGCTCCTCTGGTATTTATGCCGATGCCCTTCTGTGCTGTACTCATGTATTTATCCATGTGCCCACTTATCTTAGCTGCTATGATGCCTGACATGAGCTTCCATGTTGTAGAGAGACAGGTTATTGGCCGATAGTTGGATGGGACCGAACCCTTTGAGGGATCCTTCTGGATCAGGATTGTGCGCCCTTCAGTTAACCATTCAGGGTGAGTCCCACTTTGTAGCAGCTGGTTCATTTGAGCTGCCAGTCGCTCATGGAGGGCAGTGAGTTTCTTTAGCCAGTAGGCATGGATCATGTCAGGACCTGGTGCTGTCCAGTTTCTCATACCTGAGACTCTTTCTTGGACATCTGCCACTGTGATAGTTACTGGGGCTTGCTCAGGGAGGTTGCTGTGGTCATCTCGTAGAGAGATTAGCCACTGTGCATTGCTGTTGTGGGTCGCCTCCCTTTCCCATATGCCTTTCCAGTACTGTTGGGTCTCCAGCCTTGGTGGGTCTGCTCTGTTGTTATTACCCTGCCATTGAGAGTACACTTTAGCTGGTTGGGTGGAGAAGAGCCGGTTAATCCTCCTGGCTTCATTTTCTCTCGTGTACCTCTTTAGGCGACTGGCCAAGGCTTGGAGCCTTTGTTTGGCAGTTTCGAGCGCTTCAGGTATGGGCATCTGGCTGTACCGCTTGGGTACCGGTCTTTTGATTGCACCTCTTTGGATCTCTGACAATTGGCTCACTTCCCTCCTTGTTACCTTGATTTTAGCCTCTAACCGTCTTTTCCATGGTGGGTATTGAATCTCATGGTTGCTCCTATAGCCGAGCATCTCAAGGATCACTGATGCTGAGTTGTACACCAGCTCATTGGTTTCCGTTATGGTGTTGGTAGGGATCGTTCTCAATGCTGCATTCACATCTTCAATGAGACTTTCTGATGGTACTTCACTCAGCCGTTGTAATTGGCATCGGGATTGCCTGGTGTTCATTCGGGCCACGATCCTACCTCTCAGGTCAGTTGCTGCCTCGTTCAGCTGTGATGGTTCGTTCATTATTGGGGCTGCATACCCAATCTGCGGGTGGGGAGTTGAAGCTAACTCCCCTCTGACCTGGCGTCCTGGCTCCCCCTTGCCGTAGCATTTGTGTTGTACCTCGTCTATCTCAAGTTGTGACAGCATTTGCCGTTTGCGGATGTTGGAACACTGAGCTACTAGTTGTTTGGCAGTTAGTGTTGAATGGGGATGTCGACATAACCATTCCTCCCGCATTCTTTGCATGTAACCCCTCTGACTAGGGTTACTTGAGTAGTAGCATTCCAACAGATCCAAGTTTTCACCTCTCGCCCAAGTCCGTCTTGTTCCAGTAACCCATTTTTCGTGAAGGTGCCCTGGTTCCCCAGCACCTGACGCAGACCTTGTTTGGCCGGGCGACGTCTGAGCCGGCATGGCGTGTATTCCTTTATCACTCATCATGAGGTAGGCAGTAGCGCGAAGGATCTTGCCTAAGGACCCACACTGGATATCTCAACCAAGCGACCCGG
The DNA here is from genome assembly GCA_014839685.1 of Anableps anableps. Lineage (NCBI taxonomy): Eukaryota > Metazoa > Chordata > Actinopteri > Cyprinodontiformes > Anablepidae > Anableps > Anableps anableps. The sequence goes on from CM026069.1 coordinate 20,884,425, forward strand.
CCTGGATTCGAACCCCGGTCTCCCGGGTGAAGGTTGGGTGACTTACCCATTGAGCTACCCATATATATATATATATATATATATATATATATATATATATATATATATATATATATATATATATATATGGAAATTTTGTTATAAGTCAATAAGCCCTCCTCAAATGCACCTGACGTAGTTCATCGAATAATTAGACCAATAGTAAACACTTCTGTTTATTTATTGTGGCATTAACATTACAGTTATTGAGGTTTGTTGCATTTAGTTTTTCAGTTTACTCAATGGCATTGGCATCTCCATTGGCATCTCCACAATCCTAAGATTACAAGGAATCCACAGATACCAAATCATGTCATGATTGATCCCTGGGAAAAGGGTAAAATATCAATGCAATGTTCATCACACAAAAAACTTGTGTGACAAGCGAAAGAAATGGTAACATAAGAGAGGAGTCAAGATGATCTAGATAGAGTATAAAGAGGAGTAGTCAAAGACCCCTTACTTTGTATGCTTTAACTTTGTGAAATGTTATAGGAGAAGTGTTATCCTATTAGCAAAGGGGGGTTCTGCAATGTAGCATAGTGGCAAGGGAGCAAATAAAAACCTTTAACTTGGGAAAAATACTCTAATTTCTCCAGTGTGATTATCTCCCACTGAATAAATGTACTTATTGTCCTTAAAAGTAGTATCGTTCTATTATTTTGTGTGTGAGAGACAAAGGGAGTGTGCTACTGCTATGACAGATGGATTTTTTTTTCAGGTTTTTGACACATTTTTACCACTGGTGCCAACAGTCTCGGACATCAACAATGCAATGGACTTGAAAGATCTTTGTGACCTGATTTAATGACAGGATCTATGTGTCGAAAATGGGCTGATTATTTTAGGATATTACTGATATATATTCACAGATTTACTCTGAGCTCTGGTGTGATTTGTTGGGGGTTTTTTTATTAGCAGTCATTGCATTTGATTATTCATGCATTGCTTTGATTACATTCATGCTAAGTTGTGTTTTTACCACTGAACTTCTGCGGTTAATTTGTTCTTTAAACTACATTTTCATATGTTGCTTTTTAACAGAGTGCTGGGTGTTCGTTGTTATTCAAGAAACCAGGAAGTTTGAACTTTTCACATTTACAACTGATTAAAAAACTGGCTCAGTCTCAATGCTTTACTTAAAAGCTTTGCTGAACCTCGTCAGGTTTTACCTTTGGCAGTTTTTTCTTCTTGCCTTTTTTTACATTACTGACTCATTGGCTAAAAATTTAATATAAAATTAGAATCACAGGCAAACCATTAAACAGATGATGGAACACAGTTTTTCAGGTGAATTGTATCAGTATTCTCAAGGGTTGCAAACTGCCTGCAACCACAATACATTCATTCACAAGTGATAACAACCAGGAGCTTAGTGGAGAATTTTGATATGAATCAAACTCTAGCCTTCACGGACCAGTGTACTGAAACTTTCGGATGTGTTTCTGCTTCAGCACTCCTGACTCAAATACATGGGTCATTAGCAGGACTCTGGACCTTGACTGCATAATGAGCAGCCAGCCAGCAATTTGATTTAGGTGTGGAGGAACAGGGACACATCTAAAATTTGCAGGACACTGGCCCTCGAGGACTGGAGTTTTACACCCATGTCCTAAATCAATCCATGGTAGCTTTATCTTTAGGTTTAGGGTTATTGTCCTCCTGGAATATAAACCATCCACTCCTTTTGCAGCCTCTGACAGATTATCTTCCAGGATTGGACCGTGTTCAGCTCTTTCCATCCTCCTATCAACCTTTGATCAACCTTTATTTATCCTGCTAAAGGAAATGATTAGCACAGCATGATGATGCCACCACCATGTTTCACTGTGGGGGTGGTATGTTCAGGGCTATGTGCAAAGTCACTGTAGCCTTCCACTGCAGTGTTTTGCATGTGAAACACAAAGTTCAGTTTTGACCTTACCTTCACAGAGAATCTTCTACTTAATATTGGTTGGGTCAGATTTCTAGAGTGGATGACTAAAAGTGGTCTCACAGACAGATTTTCCCACCTGAGCTTTGGATTTCTGAAGCTCCTCCTTGGGATATTGCTTTATAACCTCACTCTGCTTTAAACCTCTCCAGAACTGCAGATTTTAGCAAAGCAAGATTATTTCATTAATTTAAAAGCAGCATGGTGCACTGAATCAAGAGGAGGGAAATTATTTGTAATGCCAACACATGTGGCCAACACATGAGTAAAAATGGTCAAAAGTCTGGGATTTAACTTTTAACGAGCTCCTGACCCCCTAAAGAAACTGAAAAATGTCACTTTGAGGCTCTGATATGCTGTTCACATCATTACCAGTGCTGCCCTTGATTGTCTGACTGCCCCCTCCCCACACCAACTATCCAAACAAGCAGTGGCTGATTAGCTGATATCATGAAGCCCCCTTTTTTCTCTCTCATAGCTGCCCTTGGATTTACATTGAATTCAAAGTCTCAAAGTCAAAGAAAAAAATATGAAGAAAGTTGATTGGTATGGGCTTTTAAAATGATTTTTATTAGCCTCACTTGATAGACTTTGAACCAGTAATTATCTATTGCTTAGTAAAGTCATAACCTCACCATGAGATCAATGCAATAAATGCAATATTCAGAGCACTTGTGCAGTTGCCATTTGATAAGAAGCTTAACAACAGTCTCATAAACTTCAACCAGTTTACACTGAAGCTGAAAACCAGAAGCAAATACACTACCTCTTGTTTAACATAGTAAGTGTTGGTAATTGCCTCCTTTGAGTCCTTATGATATATCAGAGTGAATCTATTACAAAACTGACAAAGTGACTGACATTAGAGCCTTGGACAAATTAATGAGTCCAACTCCAGGGCTCAAGGATAGATACAAAACAAGTCAGGGGTCCAACACCTGAATGTAAAGTTATCAGCTGCCAGTCAAACAGCCGACAGCACACAAAGTCAACACAAAGACGGAAAATGCTTGCAGAAAGCTTACCATTATATACTGAACAATAAAAAAGTAAATATAACATGAACACTAATGCCATAAACTAGCTCAAAAAGACAACAAGAACTTACAGGCCAAATATGTCACAAAGAAATAATTATTAAAAAATGGACAAGATACCTACCAAAAACTGAGCATGAATGTCTTATAAAGGCATTATATATAGCAAAAACACAAAGATATGCCTAACTAAAACACTATACAGAACACTGAGACACAAAATCAACTCAGAAATGAAGCTGAAATGCTACATTATGTTGTTCCTTTTCCATCAAAGATAAAGAAAGCAATCCCTGACACAAGTAAAACACATCTGTGTTGCTTTAAGATGTTATGTTTAGGGACTATTGGAAAAGAGATAGCTCAGAAGAAGTTAACTCCTGTAGTGTAGCAGATGGTTATGAGACTACCTGACTATTTGTGAGACCGGTGATGGGTCCTGCACCATTTATTCAGGGCAAATTAAAGTGGAATATCAAAAGTGGACAATTTTCACAAGCCTCACATTTTTTAACTAAAATAACTTTTTAGTTATTTTTAATTGAAAATCAAAATGCATTTAGAATAATTTTTAATTTAAAATTTGAATTTATTTGAACTAACACATATAATAGTTGTAATCATACAGAGGAATGTCATAATTTAGTGTTGCATGTTTAGTCGTTTCTGCTGCTTGTGTCTGTGTTGGATCAATAATTCATGATTGGTGTAACTGCAAATTATTCATTTACAGTTTGTTAGCGCAACCCATTTATGTGTCTGCATTGAAACTTTATACATTAGATGTAACTCCTAGATTAAATGAATCTCTCGCTATGGATGAATCTTCTCTCTATTTATTGAATTGTGTCAAGTGGGGACCCATGCCTAATTCTGCTAAGGACCCAATGCAATCTTGGGCCAGATGTGGCCTAAGGTTTTACATTTTTGGCACAGTGTTATGCCTCCTGGAAAACAGGAAAATTGTCAGAAATGTTATAGGTAGTCTGGATTTATTTAGGTAGAAAATGAGGGACAAATCCTTTAATGTATGATAAGTGACTTGTACACGGTGAATGGTACAAGCAAGAAACTAGTTATTTTGCAAAGGGACTTCAAAGATCTTGGCATTTGAAAATAATCCAAGTGAAATCCAACCATTGCTGTAGAGAAGCAGGACCTTTTCTTCTTTAGATGCAAAACCCTGGTATAACTCCTTGGGCAATCTTATCTAATACTTCTAAGAGTTGTAATTATTACAGCTTCATGCTTTAGTGACATATATATGGGCCTGCTGTGATGAATGACTTGACTTTAACTGCTTAAGTAATCTTTCAAATCTTTGAAACATGTGGCTATGATTTTAAAAATACCCAACACCATTTATTCTATCACTGCCATGTAGAATCCTGCTCCAGTTGAGTTTCCCCTTGGTAGGTTTTGATTTAATTTCCAAATGCACCTCATGACAGCAAATCATCCACATCAAAAAAAGCAAGTTGAGAACCTCAAGTGATAAGTCATTACATAAGCAGCATGAGCCAGAAGTATTAGTGTGCAGATCCCTCACATGTTACTTCATTAAGAGCTCAGGCCTGAACCTTGTCTCTAATTAGATCTGTCAGCTCAAAGCCCTGTATGTGTGGGAACTGCACGTAAAACTGCTGGGCAACTGAAATCCATCATGGGGATGGAATATCAACGCAGCATTACTGTCAGTGTTAAAAAAGAACTGGAGTCCTGACTAACCTCGCTTTAATAATAATGCTGGGTATGTTCACCAGCAAACATTCAGCACATGAGATTATCTCCGTGCTGGTGTTTACTATACCTGCAATATCCTCATCTATTTGTAAACCTGAGGCCTGGCATTGATCCTGCAGCTGACGTCTCTGTGCCATATCAGCTGTGTGACTAAACAAACACCTATCCTCTCACTGTCACTCTCCTTAAACACTCTCATCAAGATGAATGTTAGTTGCCAGGACAACAAGTTTCTTCATTGTGTGTTTTATTTAACATAAGACATAAAACATTAAGAAATGAAGTTTTATTGATTTCGCAAGGGGAAATTCTCATGTTACAATGGCAAAGAGAAAGGATGAGTAAAACAACATACCTATTGCAGAACAATCCCTTATAAGTTATACAAGTTATTTAAATTATGCACATTTTTCAGCAACAAAAGCTGCATGTACAGTGACAGCAAAAAGTATTCATGCCTCATGAACTTTTTCCCATTATGTCATGTGTAACCACAGCTTTTAGATTTTATGTGACAGCAACATAACGTAATGCATAATTGAGAAGTGGAAGGAAAAGGATACATGGTTTTCTTTTTTTTTTTTTTCTTTTATAAAAAAAGGAATTTAAAAAGTGTGGTATACATTTGATCTTTCCCAGTTTACTTTGATAACCCTAAATAAAATCCAGGACAACAAACTCAACTTCCTCTGGAAGTCACCTAATTGGTAAAAAGACATATATTTGATTTAATCTCAATATAAGTACAGCTGTTCTGTGAAGGCCTCAGAGGTTTGTTAGAGAACATCAGTGAACAAATAGCATCATGACCAAGAAACACATCAGAGAGGTCAGGGATAGAGTTGTGAAGAAGTCTGAAGCAGGGTTAGCTAATAATAAGAACTCCAGCTTTGAGGATCTCACAGAGCTGTTCAATCCATCGTCCAACAATGGAAAGAATAGGACAAAACTGTAAACCCACTAAAACATGGCCATCCACTTCGACAGATTGGCTGAACAGAGAAAGCTTTAATCAGAAAAGCAGCAAAGAGGCAGTGTGAACCTATGGTGAGCAGCAGAGATTTGCAGTGAAAAACAATGTATCATCTACTTTCTTTATCACATAAGATCTAAATGAAATACACTGAAAGTTGTAACATGGCAAAATGTGAAAAAGTTTAAGGAGTGTAAAAACTTTTTAAGGCACTGTAAATCAAATAGTTATTTGTTAACCACCTTTAACCACAAACTTCTGGCTTTACTTTTCCATGGAATCATTTTAAGTATAATATTAAGTGTCTGCAGACCCTTGTCCAATGTTCTCCCATCTCTCACCACCTTGAACTGGGCCTGGCAGTATATAAATCCCTTAAAATCAGATTTTCTCCTTCACAATCACTAATGCTAGAAGATCCAGGCGCATAATTTTTTCCATCTGCAATCTTCCTTAGTTTCACTCCATGATAGCTTATGCTAACCACAAAGACTGAGGACCTGGACTTCCCAGAGCGTTGTCAACAGGATTTAGCCTTGTCATTGCGAACAGAAACTCCCATACATATTTATTTCTCCCTGGTTTAACACTCATATCTTATGTACTTAGACTTTTGCAGCTTTCTGTTTCTTTAGCCTGACAAGAGAAATTTAAGACCAGACTTCAGTCTGTAGCAAATCATCTGGATGCAAATTGATCCAACATATACAATCAAAGAAATACAAGTGCGGATTTATGTTCATTTCATCTAAAATAATACTTAAAGAACACTTCAAGCTTAGAAATGTTTCTGTCTTATTCTCTTCTTGTATTACTTGACAGAAAAACATTTCAGAACATTTTTCAGAACTAAGGAAACCATAGTTTTCAAATTTTATATATATATATATATATATATATATATATATATATATATATATATATATATATATATATATATATATATATATATATATATATATATATATATATTTAAAAAAAAAACTAAATATTCACAAATAGCACTAATTTGATTATCACTGACTATTACTTAGTTACATGTACCATTTAGGACCAGTCAAGTCCTAAACCCAGTGGTTTCCTTTAAAACTAAGAAAGAACTAATAAAGAACTAATTAAAACAGTGACAGAACATTTAATCCTAGTAAATGATGCTCATATTTGATCTGTGTACAAGTTGTTAGATCTGTACACAATAGATATTTACCACACAATCAGAATTGCTGTAATTATAGTCAGTATAAACAACAACATACCCTTCTAGGAGCTTACCTGTGGTCTCTGCACACTACTGACATTGGTTTCTTTGTGTTTTATTTCTGTGTTTGACTCTTTCAACAAAGATTCTTTAGACATTTGGCTCTACCTTAACATTTATATGTGGTGCTGTGTATTTAGTCCTGAGAAAAATACCATGGTTAAAGAGAGGATGGGGTTTAAGGGCCTGTTATCTATGTTCATTGCGTGGTTACAATAATTGGATCATACTTAAGGTTATTGAGACTCTCCAACCTATTCTCACTTCCAGCTAGTATTGTTTAGTAAGTACTCTTTGCTGTTGCTTTTACCACACAGTATAACCCCCTGTAGCCAATTACCCACCTGAAGGCTAGAAATAACATCCAATACTATTTAAAGTAAATGTGATGAATCCACTGACAATATTCTGTCCTGGTTTTATCACTCTTGTTGCCTTGTCACTGTGTTAACCTATGAAATGTAGAACTAATGTGAGTAATTTTCAAAAGAGTCAGTCAAAATTAAAGGAATCTGCTAAGGATCTTTTTACATGTGCCAAATCTTTAAAGTATAGGGTTTAGAGAGTAGTGTTTATAACATTTATTTGTGGTTTTCCTAGATATAAACAGTAACCATCCATTTTCCATTCTCCTTTTTTCTAATTCACACAAGATCCTTACAGTTTTAAAGGCTCATTTGATAGTTGTCTGGAGAACTAATGTGAAACTCAGATGTCTTTCAGTTGAAGGACTTAAATTATGGAATAACCTTAAAACAGCCTTTACCCTTTAAAAAGATTTTAAAATATGCTTATGAGATAAGCTAATCAAAAGAAGTAGACTAAGGTCTTTAAACAGGTCATATCATGTATTTTGAATAAAGTTTTATTGCGTGTTTGTTTTTTTTTTATTGGTGCATGCCCCTTTACTGCTGTTACTCCTGAATCTCCTCACTGTGAGATAATAAAATATATTTCTATTCTATTCATAACAATGAATAAAGCAGTGCAGAGCATTGCCTGGAGGCACTCATTACATTTTAACATTGTTCTTACAATTAGGAAATAAATGGAAAATGCTACACCAAGTAAATATCTGTTCAGACTTCAAAAATCCTGTCCACGTTTTTGACACATTTTTGACACTGAAACATAATTAGCTACATGCATTGGTACCTCAAAATCTTGTGCTACCAGTTGTGTTAAAATTATTCTCTTAGGCCTGATTAAATTTGTAAAACAAGGCCAAGTCTAGGATCATGTCTTAGCTATTCGTAATGACCCCTGGATCCTGTTTCAGGAAGTAGCACCAGGAACACAGGTTGAGGATGACATTGCCATGATGTCTGTGCTGTATTTATAATCAGCTGAATCAGCTTAAAGCAGACATAGACATGAAGATGAGCTTTCGTCCATGCAAGATAGTGAGACAGACAGGACTTCCATGAAAGCCTGGATTGTCACAGGAACATTTTTTGGTTATTTCCATGCCGCTGACACAGAGAAACACCCAAACTCAGCCTTTTTCAAGCTTTTCAAACGTTGAAGCTCAAACCTTATACATTTTAGGCCTAACTCAGCAACAAGTCCTTCATGATGTGGAGCTCCATAATGGACCTTTGCAATGTGATCACAGTGGTAGGCACCATCAAAATTTCTTCAGCAACTTTCTAGTTTATTTAATTGTTTTTTGTTATTGTTTTAAACTGTAAATGCAGCTGTTTAATATTTGTAGTTTTTGTTAAGCACTGAAAATGAAACTGGTCAGTCACAATTGATTCAGTTTTTTCGTTAATTTAATATGCACTGTTGTGAAAAAGCATTTGAATCTTACAAATTTCTTCTGTTTTTTGCTTTGTCACACTTAAATGTTTCAGATCAAGGAATACAAAGAGCAGTTTTAAAATAATTAAATGTAATTATGAAAAAGGAAATCCAAAACAACCTACTCCTATGTAAAAAGTTATGTCTCCTAAACCTAATAACCGCAAGTGTTTGTAATAACTGTCTTTCTCATGATTATGTTTGATTTCAACCAAATAGGAGGGTTTTCTAGCATGAACAGCTTGCTTTAGTGTATGCCATATCATTTCAAATAGATATCAGTCAAGACTTTGACTCGGCCACTCTGAAAACCTTTTTTGTTTTTTTGCTATCGTTTTGTATGCATTTTTACCCATTAATACATGGGCTTCCGACTCCAGTCCTCAAGGGCTGGTCTCCTGCTAGTTTTAGATGTTACATAATTCCAATTTTACCTCAATTCCTTTATTTTTTCATATCCATACAGTGACCACAGCCTTTAAGAGAGAATATGTCCAAACTGATCTTAAGTGGATGTTGTAATTTAGCTGCATTTCCAAATTGTACACAGAAATGATCTCAGAGATCTTACTCAGTTTGGTGACAATATAGGTTTTAATGAATAGTAAGTAAAATGTGTTTACACACAGATACCTGTGGAATGAGTGGAAGGAGTCAGAGCTTGGAACCATTCTGCAAAAAATCAACTGGTGACTTTAAGCATCAAATAACAATTATACCAATTCAGTCTGAGGACATAATACAAATTCTCCAATTTTATTGGGCCTTAACTGGATGAAAAATAGCATGATGATTCAAAATTTTGAAAGAAGAATTTGAAGTGTGGCATTCATTTGTATTAACTCCTCCCCCTTTCCCCCCATATTCTGCTAATCCTAAACAAAATCCAGTGGAAGCATTTACATCCGTCACCTGGTTAGCAATAAAGTTCCCCTTGTGTAGAAATTAGTCTCAGTATAAATCCAGGTGTTTTTTGAAGGCATCAGAGGTTATCTAATGAAATACAGATGTTTTTGGAAAGTAATTGCTTGAGCAGAGGACAAGTCTTTGTTTGTTTTTTTTTGGCACTCTACAAATTCCTCATCCACATTTCAGTCCATTTGGTAATGGTAAATAACCTAGAAGCTGGGATGCTGACTGATAATAAATAACAACATAAGAATAAGACCTCAGAGGCTTGTAAAAAGCATTATTAAACAAAAGCAAAGCAAAGACCAAAAACACATCAGAAAGGTCAAGGATAAAAATGTGGAGAAATTTAGACTTAAGTTATTAAATATTAGGCAAGCACTGTTCAGTGCATCATCTGAAGAATCTGGCAACAGGATAACTATTAGTTGTGCACTCCATAAATCTCAGTTCTATTGTGTCAAGAAAAAAAAAACATTGACAAAAAAAAAGCTATACAAGTCATGTGTTTACAAGTTTACAAGTTAAAGCTTGTTTATGATCCACACACAGGAAGTGAGTTACTGTTAATAAAATGTGTATTTACAAACTCAGAAAATGATGCACTGTTGTTCTCGAAGCAGTGGCTCAGAAATGACCTGAAGAAAATAGGACCAGGTCAGTAGCTAGACCATCAAGGTCAAGTCATAACAGAGAAGCAATGCCAAGAAACTTTTAGGCTTTCCAGAAAACTCTCCTCTCATAAGAAACTTTTTCAAGTAAGCTTTAAATTAACTAAATTGACTTGCTTGTTTTATTATTATTATTATTATTATTATTATTATTATTATTATTATTATTGCTCCATTTCATCTCTTCATTCATCATCTGCAACATCTTCAAACTGCTGAAACATCATCTAGCCACTCACCAGTTTTTGCAGAACCCCGATGATGTTTAACGATGCCAAACATTCATTTGTTATATTGGAACAATTTCACTCATCATTGTATTGTTTTTTTCAGACCATCGAATTTCATTACTCACATGCTGACTGGTCTTTAGTGGCTCAGCAGATATACAGTCAGGGAGGTCATTATACATTTTATATTCTAAAGGCAGATATTTTGATTTATCGCATTATTCTTTTAATTTCTAGACCCTTTTAAAACAACTCCAGCCCCACTGTCACTGCTTTAAAATTTCCAGGATGTTTGTCTATTTTCCAAACTCAAACCTAAAAATGTGGGAGGACTATCTGACACACATAGTATATCCCTAGAGATTTAAAATTATTTTATTTGACATTTGAAAGAATTTATAAGTGGTTGACAGATCTAAGATTTAAGTGTTTCATAGTAAACACAAATTTAACTGAAAAATTAGGAAAATAATTAAATAAAATAGAAAAATTCTGTTTTGAGTCTTTCTACTTATGAATGGTAAAACAATAAGACAACAGTTTTATTTTGCAAAGTTATTTTGTGTAAAATGAAATATGTAGCAACAACAAAGAACTAGTTTCATACTGATTGTAATACAGTATTTTTCTCTTGGTTCCAGTTTTATGTCTCTCAAGAAGAGGCTTCCCTTCATCTCTGTGACTCCTTCAGCTTTGAAATCACGTAGCTTTGACTCCTACTGCTCTCTTTAACCCGTCAGCAAGAGCTTCCAATGTAAGATCATGCTGTTTAGCAATTCATCTGAATTTAAGATGACCCACATGGATCAATAGCACTTTTCCCAAATAATCTAAAACTCTTTGTAAACTGCAAATAAAGATGAGGAAATTCTTTGCAAATGGTTCACCTGCTGCTGATTCAAAGTTTTGATTTTATTTGTTGAATTTTCACACCTTAAATCCTTTTTGAAATGTTAGAACTGAGGGGCCATATGATGAACACTTTTACTGTGTTTACCTCTTCTTTAAAAAAAAAATGCAAGTTTGACAACAGAAAGTCAACTGTTAAACTTTTTAATACATCAAATGGTTTTAAAAAGAGTCTTGATTGCAGGCATGCCTGACTTGTACTCCAGACTGTTTTTCTGCAGAACTGTGCTGCTGTAAAACGTGCAGATGTATTTTTCAAAACAAGCATGAAAATTAGTAATAAGTACAAAAGTAAAAAATCGGTTATCTTTCAAGAATGGCGATATTTATTTATGTTTGTTTATTTTAGGTACTTTTAAGTCAAACTGGATTGCTCCTCTGTTATATGAATTAGTTGCTTGTTTCATCTCTAAAACAGCTGAGTGACTATCTTTCAAGGTGGCAGTTTTATTTATTTATATATTTATTTATTCAGGAATAGTACGTTGTGTTTTCTTTCACTGGTGGAGTTTTAGTTTGGATTTGTGAAACCACATAGTTATAATTCCTTATCTGTCTCAGTGTCTTACAGTTTAACCTTACTTTAATTTAAATAAACAGGCAGAGCTGAAATTCAATCTATATTTTAAATCATTTATACAGTTTATGTTTTGTGGATTTTACTTTAAGTATTTTGGATTTGACTGTTTTAAAGGTTGGAATCATAATCACTGTTATCGATGAACTCTTTATCATTGCAAACATAGCACTTGCCAGAGGAGTTATGGGAAGACAGGACAGAAATGTCCTCAGAGAAATTCCTGGAATGAAACATATGGACATAAAGATAGGAATCAGACAAGAATGCCAATAAATTTAAGTAGGCAAATGTCCTCTATGTATAAGTGAAAAGGGGATCTCAGTCATTTTCTTTCTAAACTGATAAATTGGTTATGGACATATTATAAAAAGATTAATAGAACAAAGAGTTGTTCCCTCTTGCGTCATTAAAGTAAAATCAATAACAAAGTGTATTGTCCTATTCCCTAGATGCTAAACAGTTTACATTCTCAGAACATCAATACGACTTTAGAAAAGCTCAAAGCGGGTGAGCACATCCGCCTAGAGATGCCTTTTGATATGGGCAATAAAAAGCACATGTTTACAGCGCAGAGGGTGATTTTCTAGGAACATGTTGACTGTGCTTTTAGTGCATCTCCTGAGCAAGCTTATGACTCAAATATTTTATGTGCCGACAAATGCATCCATCCATTTATTACCAGAGCAGCTTCAAAAGAGGGGAGTGTCTTGATGATGTCACATTACTGAATCCATTAACTTTCAAAGCATGACTGATAACATTTGATTTAATCCACTAACACATACCCTGACTTACCACCTCTTGGTTTTTAGGATGTTCTCAATTATCATTTGAGCTGTTGTTAGAAATGTAGAAGTGACCGAATAGATTGACAGAAAGACCCTACACCTCTTGAAAACCCAAAATGCAGTTTCTTACAATATTAGAATATTGCATCAGGCCAATGGAAAAAGGATTTTAATACAGAAATCTGATCATACAGAATCATGGGAAGGAGTGCTGACTTGACAGTTTGTCCAGCAGACAGTCACTAACACCTTCCACAAGGAGGTTAAGCAAAAAGAACAATTTGCTGAAGAAGATGGCTATTCAGTGGATGCAGTGTGAAGGCATGTTAATGGAAAGTTATCTGGGACAAAGAACTATGGTAAAAAAAAAAAAAAAAAAACCCTTGCACAAGCAAAACAGATAACCTATCATTGCCATCGGTACCCTTCATAGAGGGTACAAGCCACACCATACAGTCCAAGGATACAAGCTCTTGAAAAGGCTTAATTTCAGAATTCTCAAGGCTGCAGTTATCCTTATTGGCTGTACACTTTTTCCACTATAGTTCCTCCTTCCACTGAGCTTTCTATTAACATTTTGCACACAGCACTCTGTATATAGACATAATCATCCAAATTAACAGAAATAAATGCTTGAAATAAATGTGACTAACATAAAAAATGCTGATATGTCTCTATTTTTGAATCTCATTACTGAAATAAATTAACTTTTCAAAGATATTCTGTTTTTTAGATTCATGTATTTCTATGTATATAGATTGTTCCAAATTTTCATGATATAAAGCAGCTCTGGAGGTCTTTCCCAAGGATGAATCGTGCTGCAAAGTCGATCAGTGAAAGTGCACATGGCCACCAAGTGGTGGTGATGAGTAAGACTTTTTATTGCTCCTGACGAACTGGCGACCCTATATTACGGGCACATGCACTGTGTTTCTGTCCATTCCGAAGATTCTCAACAGAGGTGATGTTCGAGTTTCACTTTTAAACTTCTTATTTTTTTCCATCTCCAATTTTAACATTTCTGTTTAGACTTTGGGAGTAAAACACCGCAGTCTATAATTTTTTAAAAAATATATATCTTTCTGACTATTTTTGTTGTTGTTTGGGGGATCACAACAGGCATGTGAGCTGTATTAATATACTTCATCATTTTGTTTTAGTGTTTTGTTGGTTCACAGTCTTGTTCTTAGCATGTTATTCTTCATAAAAAATAAAATACATATATTTTCTCTGTTGTTTCTGTTTGGAGAATTATAAATATCTTCTCTGTTCTCCTACATCCTTTCTTTTCACAGACCATGGGTGACGTCCGAGACAACGTAAAACCCTTTTTGCCAGCTGGGAACCATGAACTGACCTTGATCATGCCTTGGCACCTGTAAGGACGCAAGGAAGACTTGGGCTCTGACGACCCTCTCTAGGTGACCAAATCATTACGAGACCATAAGTCCATCTGCAGAGAGGACGAGACGGCAGCAATGGAAACTATTTCGAATGAAAGTGATATCTGGCAACTGAACGACTCTTGGAGGAACTCCAGCCTCCTGAACGGGACCAGCGGGCTTAATCAAACGAACCCTCTAAAAAGGAATGAGGAGGTGGCGAAGGTGGAGGTGACCGTGCTCGCTCTGGTGCTCTTCCTGGCGCTCGCAGGGAACCTGTGCGTCCTGCTTGCCATTCACACCACCAAACACAGCCAGTCCCGCATGTATTACTTCATGAAGCACCTGAGCATCGCCGATCTGGTCGTGGCTATATTCCAGGTCCTCCCTCAACTTATCTGGGACATCACATTTCGATTCTACGGACCAGACATTTTGTGTAGGTTGGTGAAATACCTACAGGTCGTCGGGATGTTTGCATCCACTTACATGTTAGTTTTGATGTCCGTAGACCGCTGTTTGGCCATATGTCAGCCTCTCCGCTCTCTGCACAGAAGAAAAGACCGTTTTTATGTGATATTTTCTTGGCTCCTCAGCCTGCTCTTCAGCACCCCGCAGATCTTCATCTTTTCCCTCAGAGAGGTCGGTTCAGGAGTATACGACTGCTGGGGCGACTTCGTGAAACCCTGGGGAGCCAAAGCGTACATTACATGGATCAGCCTCACTATCTACATTATCCCGGTGGCCATACTGAGCATTTGTTACGGGCTGATCAGCTTCAAGATATGGCAAAACTTTAAGCTGAAAACCAGACGTGAGCAGTGCATCAGCCTGACGCCCAAAACCTGCAAAAGCAACACACTGGCCCGGGTGAGCAGCGTAAGGCTCATCTCCAAGGCGAAGATAACCACCGTGAAAATGACTTTTGTGATTGTGGTGGCATACATCGTGTGCTGGACCCCCTTTTTCTCAGTCCAGATGTGGTCTGCGTGGGATCCAGCTGCACCCCGTGAAGGTAAGTTGAATAAGGAGGCTGTTATAATGAATGCGCGCTGTGCGCAAAAAGGTGGCAGTGCTCTACATGGTGCATTACGCGCGTGGTATACTTTAAAACACCAACACAGAAACCGTCATCTCCGTTTTGTACATGTTTTAAAAACGATTACCCAGTGAAAATACACATTTTATAATTGATCATTCATCTGCGTTTAAGAATAGCTGATTTCCACGCACAAAGATCATAGGTTTCATAAGTTGCAGTAAAATTTTTGGCTCTTAAATTTTATTTATCAGAATGCAGGTTTGTACAGTGTGACTCAGTAATCCAGAGAGTTTACACCCAGATTAAAAAGGATGTTTTATGTTTGTGCCGCTTGGCGATTTTACCAGAAAATAGCCAGACGCAGCTCAAAGATAAAGTCAGTAGACTTTTCTATAATCTGTCAACAAACGAGGAAGGCAAACTGACAAAGATTTTTGTGTTTTCTATGCGACCTTTCAACAACCAAAAGTGCCACAAAATAACTCAATAAGTAGTTAAAAAAAGAAAATACATACAAATGCCCTTGTTTATAATTATTTAAACGTTTTAAGGAGCAATGAAAACCATATTTAAATAATTAAACATGAAAATAATTCATTGAACTATGTATTCATTAAATCTTAAAGTGAAGTAATGTCCTGTGCTGCAGCAAACCATAAATTTATTTTATCTGTCAAAGTCAGGGGGTGGAGCCAACACTGCTATAGATAAATTGATTGGTCAGCACTTAAGTTGCATGGCAGGCTGACCAGATGTTTCATGGTGTCATTCAGCATATGAAACTTAAGATAAATGTTAGAATTATTATATCACACATCTTAGCATACAAATTAGCCAAATTCTAATGAATGATTTTGATTGTTAAAAATTAAAATGGGCATAAGATATTGAATGTTTAAAAAACTAGATTTTTAAAAATTTTATCCATTTATTAGTTTATATTTTTAGTGTTGAATATTTTTAGCAAATTTTTCAGTGAACAGATTTTGGCTCTTTCGACCTATGGTAACTATTAGGTCCTGTGAAAAATTTGAAAATCTCCTTATTTTAATGAATCCAATATAACTAATACATGTTGCATGAGTTAAAACCAAAGGATCAGTGGCTATTTTTTTAAAGCACAGGACAAATACAGAATTTTACAACTTTTCTCCAACCCTCTCTGAGCTGCAGAGACCTATTGATGGCTAATCATTAATCAAATTAGTGTGCACTACTGCGCATCAGCCAGCTTTGGTGCCTGTGGGGAGACTCTGACATTTAACCACAATAAGTGACGAACAGCCACCTACTGCATGTGGTCTATGCATCTACTGTGAGTGACCACACCTTTAAAAAAAACCACACAGAACATGAATTTAAGTGTACAATCTTTTAATTCTTTTTTGCAAAGATGCTAGAGTAAAAGCAACTCAAAACAATGCATCATGGGAACACAGCAATATTTTATGGAAGGGTAAAACGAAGTACACACCTGCTATTTACTGAATAGAAATACAAAAAAAAATGCTTTTCTAGTTTCCTTCACTTAACCCAAGGAGTACTTGTGAACTAATAGCTGAAAACAGAACCATAACATCTGGATAAGACAACTATCAGCCTCAGAGACAATTTATGGCATAAGACAGCGAAGTTGGGAGGTTTTTCTTTCAGTACAGAGACATAACATTTTTAACCATGGTGGTTCTTGCACGGATTGCAATCTGGGTGAGTCCATTTTTCTGCACATACAAAATAAACATACTCTCTGCATACCAGGTCTTAGCAATTAGTATAAAATAGTTCAGGCCAAGTTTGAGCCATCTTTTTAACACTAACTTAGGTGATTCTAATCCTCAAAAGCCTTGAAAATACTCTTTTTGTGCGTTTCAACAAAAAGAATAAAGAATTAATACATTTAAAAACAATGTCTAAAAGAATATCTGTTCAGTGTATAACAATCCTGCATAGTTTTGACAAGTTTAAGTATTTTAGATTTGAAATAGTGAAGATCAAAGTCAGTTCACGTTTCCTAAAAAAAATAAAAATAAAACACTGCAATGGTCCTTTAATTCAGCAAGGATAGCAATGTCTGAAAAAATTATCTTACATACTTACACTGTGCACAGTACAGGGGGCATCTACTTCCCATCAACTGGAGATGCAAATCAACAACAGAAACACCATTTTAAGTCTAAACAATGGATAACTTTTTTGAATGCTTGTGGCACCTTTATGACCTGGTGCCTTGAGAAAAGCTCATATCACCAAAATAACAGCATGTTTCTATTTCTCTTTTGACCATTTTAAACTGGTTTGTTTAAAATTGTCTGCAGCTCTCAAACTCAGAGCCACACGAAGGTATAAGCAAACTAAGCTCCTCCTTATGTCACCATCAGGTCAGCAGGGATCCTCAAGAGCACTTCTCACACAGAATCTTGAATTGGATTAACATTTTTGTAGATGGAGTTTACACTTTACTTTCAAGGTAGATTAATAGCTATTTAAGATAATAAAAATTCATTTCAAAATAAAATAGAAAATTTAAAAAAAAATTGTTTGATAATTTAATACTGAATCATTTCTGTAGCTTGAGTCTTATTTCATGCACACTGCAAATTAATCAATCAATAAATGGAAAATGTCTGTGCTTGTAAACACAACCAGTTCTTTTGTTGAGTCTGGAATGAAACTCTGTAAACTAAGAGAAAAACAAACTTGTTTTGATTTATTAAATAAATTATTTAAATAATAAATATATATGATGGTCAATCTTGGACAATTTATTTAAAATATTTTATAGGTGCAATGGGGCTCATTGCTAAATTCTGGTAAGAGTCCCTTGCAATCTTGGACCAGCTCTTCCACTTTCCAGTCTGTTTGATGCATTACAAGCAAAGACACATTGCTTGATGAAAAAGTAATTGGCTCTGACGCCGCACCTCGCTGTTATATTTAGAGGAATAGTGGCCACAAAATTGAGAAAAATGCTTCAGTGTGTGGAAAAAGAAGAAAACGATTAATCCATTTCCTGTTAGGGAGGGTGAATCAGTGCAGAGGAGGAGGCTGACGTCTGGACGTCACCAACACTTAGTAATGGCAGAGTTTGCCTACGACAAGTGCCAGTGTTTGTGTACAAAGGAGACCAGGAGTGTCATCTGTGTGTGCTGATAAAGAGTTCATTACAGGCAGAGAGCAAACCCAGAAAAGTCGGCCTTGAAAATAAACCTCAATCAAGCGGAAAAATGTCTATATCACCAAATATATCAGTAAAGGTTCATGTCAGTTTCATTTTTTAAATCATTCATGATACATGAAATTATCACATGATCACTCATTCAAAACAACAAGGTAATCTGAGGCTACAGGTGTAGTCCTTCGGATTTAGGGGAATAAACTCTGTGGGAAACTTTTTTTCTTTTTCAGAGTCGCTGTGAATAATAGGATTAGTATTTATGCAAGGTGAATACCAGCTGTATGCTTAACTGAGCCTAATGACAAGAAACAGACCCCTGCATGCTTGACCTTGGCTTTCCCCAGTATGTCTAGCTGTATGAGTGTGTGGGTTTATTAGCATGAACCAGCGAGAAATCCTTTGTTATCTTGACCATTAAATAGCCCAGTCCCAATAAGATCTTCTATGTTTTTACACAGATTAACACTAAATTATATATTACTTTGCAATCTGAATCAGCAAATGAAATGTTAAAGCTGGGAAGAGAATAATTAGTAAAAAAAAAAAAAAAAAAAAAAAAAAAAAAAAAAAAAAAAAAAAAAAAAAAAAAAAAAAAAAAAGCACAGTGGCTTTAGATTCAAAGCATATGGCATTTGTGATCTGCCCCCTATAATCTCATACCCCAAAATACAATCCAGTCCAAACAAATTACTTTTAGGAGCCACAAAAATATTAAATGGCCTCCTTGTGTGTAATTTGATCTCAGTAAAAATGCAGCTGCTCTTTGAAGACTTCAGAGGTTTGTTTGAAAACAAACAGTATCATTAAGACCAAAGAACAAACAAGAAAGTAGGGATGTCCCTATCCGATCATGTGATAGGAAATTGGGCCAATCACATGGTTTCAGACTTGATCAGAATCGTGTGTTATGTCCCGATCAGGGATCGGATATATATTTATATTTATTCTAAACCCAAATGAGAATAATGATATCTAGGGATGTCCCGATCCAATCACGTGATTGGAAATAGGGCCCGATCACGTGGTTTCAGACTGAGCGGAATTGGGCGTTACATTCTGATCAGGGCTCGGATATATATCTATATTTATTCTAAACTCAAAAAAGAATCATAACAGTTAGTATCTACCATTATGTGGTGGTACAGAGTCTGACTTGTCTTGAAACAACCTGCGCAGCACTTTGCAACAGTACTGCTGTAAAGCGAAGCAGAACACGGCATCAGCTTGAAGTGGGAGCACTGTTGTCAGCTTAGTAATGTTGTCGCTATATTTAGCGACTTTTCAGACCCCTCTAGTAATTTTTCTTTTAAAAAAACGACGAGCAACAAATCTAGCAACTCTCTAGTTTTTTGGTGACTTTGGCAACAAAACGGGAAAGCACTGATAGTACTGCAGTTATGGCGAGCAGTGAGAGCTGGCGTGAACCCCTTCCACCTCAGAACCACTTGCAGGCGGTCAGTCTGACAGCAGGCTCATTGTGCAGCAGCCTGCAGTAGAGCAGAGAAGACCCACTCCATTCTATTTCCACAAAATGTTCCAGACAAGATATATATAAGATTTAAGTAGCTCTTTTTGCAAAGTCCTTTTAACAGTTGGCTCCATTGGTTTTAGCAAAACACGTGGTAACACACCTAAGCATGTGCAATAATGATCAAGCATGAACATTTAAGTAACTTCTCTGTCTCATTGAAAACATAACTTCATCTTAAATAGAAAAAATGTCATGCTCGGCATAATTTATTTCCCCAAGTTCCTCTCCAGCAAATGAGAAATCAGCTTCATGACATTGTGATACTATGACTGAGTCTGGACCTGTTGCAGATAGGAGGTTTACCATTTTTAGCACCTGATTAGGCTTATCAGCATCATTTCTGAAAATGTCAGAAAATTACAAAATCCTCCATTCTCTCTGAGGTTTCTTAAAGGGGAACTCAGCCACCTGCGTGTGTGATTTCGCATTTAGCAGCCAGACAGATTTCATTATGTTACGGACAAAAACATCTGAAGGTTAAACCTTGACTCAGACATGGACACAAACTCCCAGGAAAAAAAAAAAAGATTCTGAACAGAAGCATCTTCTTACTGTCGTCGCCACCCCTGGAAGCTGACTCACACCCCACTATTGATTTGCATTAAGAGTTTTAATGGACACTGTATCCACCATTCAATCCCTGAAGTCTTTATTTTTTGTAAAGGTCAGTTCTTGTTTTGTTTTTGCAAGGAATGAAACAAGTCACAGCTGAAAAGCATTTGTATTTTAACATTGAATATAATTGTGATAAAATCTAAATGAGGTTACTGCTAATGCATGTTTACCTTCGATGAACAACAATCAGCGTTAAATGAATTTCTCAGGAGTCTTTTGGACTGGGCAGAATCAGCTCTGACAGCTACACAGATGTACCACCCGCAGGGTGATTAGTCTGTCATTTCATTTGCCGTGTGATCTATCATTCCCCTGTGAAAGACTCCATGAGCCAATTCAGCAAAGGCCTTTTTCACCATGAAGCCACACACTATTCAAATTAGATCCAGGCACTACTCTCATCTGCTTTGATGATAAATCCCTGATAAGTCTTCATTTGGTCTTTTGCACCATCTGTCTTGCACTACATTCCGAAGGTTGCAACTCAAAGGTAGATGGTGAAATGTATGACACTGTTAACTAAGACTAACTCAGTAGAGTCATGTTTCGGTCCACGAGGCTGACCCATAAAGGACAGCTCTTCTTAATCATATCTGTAAGAGTTTCATGCCCTCTATGATGGCATTTACTCTGCGGTTTCTAATGAATCTAGGGGACAGAAGCAATAAGATTAACTAGGCATAGGCAGACTGAGAGAAAGATTAGCAACCACTGAGAAGAGGTTAAATACAGGATACAAACCAATTACATGATCTGAAACTCATTTGCCAAATGTCAGGTGGACGGTGGAGTTAGCAGTGTAAATGTCATCCAGCATGCCACTTCAGGTTGCTCTCTGTAGTGTATCACTGCACCACTGGGCAAGGAACAGTATCACCTCTCCAATCCTGACAAATATGTTTGCAGAAGTCACATTGGTGTATACAGTTAAGGTTAGTTGACCGTGTGAAACCATTCTATATTCACATTTGCCTAATGCCAAAATAAGAAGTGAGACAATGTTTTTAGAGAAATATTAACTGCTTTCTTAAAGGCTCTAAAATGTACTTAAACTAATGTTACTATGCCTTTAAAAAAAAAACTTGGAAAACCTAGACAATATAAATTTTTAATGGTTCAAATAACAACATTAAAGTTAATTAGAGGCACACCTGTGGATGTATTTTAAGGAAACACCTTAAACAGGTTGCTTCCTTATGTGACATCATGAAAAAAAATCTTTTAAAAAAAATGAGCAAAGATATTAGGAAAAGAAATGTGAACCTCCTCCCTTCTGCCTCATCCTTGAGCACAATTTCCTGATAGGACAGTGTTGTCATCCACAGTGAAACAAGTCAGAAACAAAACAGGCTGAAAGGCCACTCAGAAAAGAAGAATCCATTATTCCAAAGCAACATAAAAAGCCAGGTTACAGTTTACAAAGGCACAGAGACAAAGACCTTAATTCTATATGCATATCCTGGGGTCCTTAAAACTAAAACTTAAGTGTTAGGATATAATGACCATTATTATATGTAGAGAAAAAGAGGGAAACCTGGAAGCCTTAGGATACCATCCTGGCTCTGAACTGCTGCACTTCAGAAAATGAATGAAATTATGAGGAAAGAACTTTATGTTAAAATATTGAAGCAACATCTTATGAGATCAGCCAGGAAGTTAAAGCTTAGGTGTTAATGGCTTGTGAGCCTAAGCATATCTCCAAATTATGCACAAAGTGAATTAAGGACAAGAAAGTCAATGTTTTGGAGTGATCCTTTAAAAGCCCTGTTCTCACTCCCTCAGAAAAGTTGTGGAAAGGGCTGAAAAGATTTATGTGAGCAACACAGCCTACAAACTTGATTCCTGAATTAAAGAAAGAAAAAAAAAAAATCTCTCAAATACAGGGAGCTTTGGTAGCCCAGGAAACCCAGGAAAAGCTTAATCTGATTTAATGTCAGACATTGGAAACAAAAAGGGTTTGTTTCCTTTTAAGCAGTGTAATGTAAATATCTGGTTTTACATGTCTCTGGTAGAGAACCATCGCTTGCTGAATGCATAAGGCTTATTGCTGGAGGAAGTTTTACCATGCTGGCTATTAATCACTATCTTCAGAAACTCAAATACTGAAATCACCTAAAAACACCCAATGCAATAACAAGATGTAAGATTAAAAAAAAAAAAACAATTACTAAACAGCCATATTACTTATTTACATACTGAGGGGTTGGGTCATTGGAACTATGGCTGTGCAACATCACAAAACTGTGCTTTTAAAAACAAAACAAACAAAAAAATAGAGATTTGATTTTTGCAGAGTTGTTTTTATTTCTGACTGCTATAGGAACAGTACAATTAATTAGTAAAAATGTAATGTTTTTTGTCCAAATGGCTGGAATTGGTAAATGATAAATACCCTGTACTTGTATAGCGCTTTATGTAGTCCAGGGGACCCCAAAGCACTTCACCCTACATTCAGTCACCCATTGAAGCACACATTCACACACTGATGGTGTTTAGCTACATTGTAGCCTCAGCTGCCCTGGGGGAGACTGACAGAAGCGAGGCTGCCATTCAATGCCACCAGGCCCTCTGACCATTATCATTGAAAGATCTTAGGGTAAGAGGATAGGAACATTGCAAGAGTTTAGCCTCTTCCCCTAATCTAAAATCAATACAACACACAATCCTAGCAGCTGGTGTTGGTTTATTTATATGACTGTATACAGTCTTTTTTTAATCTGTTTTTCAAAATTATGTTTTTTGAGCAAACAGAACTCTATTACATTTTGTGTATATTGTTATTTTCTCCAGTAGTTTTGGCAATGAATTGATCTAATGTTATCTGAAGGAGAGTGAGGAAACCTTTTCTTCACTACCAAACTAACTGATTGCACTCAAGTTAATTCTTTGGGTAATTATGATTACCTTAATATTAGTTTGAATATTGACTTAATTGAAGCAAACTATTGAAAGTGTAATTGGATAATAGCATCCTTTTTCAACAGAATTAAGACAGAAAGTAGAGTTGAAGTCTCTGCTACATTTATACTGTAGTCTGTACTTGCTCTCATTTGTTTAGTTGCAGGGTGCAACAGGATAATTATTGTGCTGTATTAATCCCACCTTTACAGGTCTAAATATCTGCTTTTAAAACAAGTCCTTTGAGGTAAATGTGTGACGAGTCATCAAGAGATTATAGTTGGGAGAGAGATTATGACTAGCTGTGACTACTCCTGAAAGGAAAGGGTCTGTTCCTCTTCCTGGAGCAACAGTGGCTCAGGAGGTCATCCTGTAACTGGTGGGTTGCTGGTTCAAACCCCCACTCAGTCTGCCTCAGTCATTGTGTCACTGGACAAGAGACACTACAATGTAGCTTACCACCATCAGTGTGTGAATGATTGAATGTAGTGTAAGATGCTTAGAAGTCCTCTGGGCTAGACAAAGTGCTAAGGACAGCCTTTCATTATTTGTTAATTACAGGATAAATAAAGTACTAAACAACAGCAAAAACTGGATTATGTAAATACATTTTTTGCTAATACAAACACAAGTATTGGCAATGGATATGCGGTTTCCACCTGCACCTTCAAAACTTCTTAGAGAAGAATCCTGACTTAGTTCGTCATTCTTTTTCCATCTAACAGCAGTGACTTTTCTCTGTCTCCCCATTTGCAGCCATGCCCTTCATTATCTCCATGCTGCTTGCAAGCCTCAACAGCTGCTGTAACCCCTGGATCTATATGTGCTTCGCTGGGCATCTCTTCCATGACCTGAGGCAGAACTTTTTGTGTTGTTCCGCTCGCTACCTTAAGTCATCCCAGTGCCGCTGTGAGCGTGACTTTGACTCCAGCCACAAGAGCAACTCATCAACCTTTGCCATTAAGAGCACCAGCAGTCAGAGGAGCATCACACAGACATCCACCACATAAGCCCCTGGCCTCCTTTTTTCCTGTCCCCCATGCTGCCCACTTCCCCTCTCACTACATGCTGCTCCCCATAAATTTTCCAGCAGTTCTATTTTTTCAAAATGCCTCCTTCTGCAAGACTTGCTGTTAAAGCCCAGAATGGGGAAAACAACCCACACAGTACTTTCATTTCTGTATAAATGTATTATTTAACTGTGAATCTGAAAACATTAATCAACAGATTACCTTTCCATAAATTTTAATGAGATAATCATGGACTAAAAAGAGTGATTGAATGAAACTTTTTCTATGTTTTTTTTTAATACTTGATCTAAATGTACAGGATGTATCTTAGTGTTAATTGTGCATACAAACTGAATAAAAAGAGTATTTGACAAATGTCCATGCGCTGTAAATTGTTAAGGTTTTGTCACCAGCAAAGCTTATGGATCCAGTTTATCAGTGTTGTTTTAAATTTATTCCTGTTATAAATACTATGTATCCTGTTGTTCAGCTTGTTACATATTTGCACAGATATAAACTGTTACTTCAAGATTTTATTAAATTTATTATGCCATGCCTGTCTCTGCTAAACATTGGACAAGTAAAATAAACAATAAAAAAAAATTAAAGCAATAACAAGTTTTGATTATGTTATTGTTAACATCCAGTTGATATTTTTCAGAGCTCATTTTACCATGGGAAAAATGTCATCATATTGTTTTTTTTTTTCATTTTTTTCAGCTCAAACTTCGGTTTAGAATTAGTCTGGCCATTGCCTTCCTATGCAGTTCTGTTCAGTTATCATCTCCCTTCAGTGCTCCGTCTGGGCTTTCTCTCAATAAGCTGGATTTCTCTGGCAGAATTTCAACCAGGCCAATCAGCAAACAGGAGAAGTTGTGAATGATGATGTCAATTTTTGCGCCGTTTTGAAATTGTAGTCTGCCTGTAGTTTGGCAGTAGCAGTGGAGTAAGTGAACAAAGCCATTCAGTCTGTGTTGGCCATGCTTCTTTTCAGTAACTGATCCTCATAACCTCTATCCCTGAATCTTTCACATAGATCTTTAGCTTGCTTATCAAAAGCTTCCTCAGTATTACAAATCTTTCTGACTCTCAGAAGCTGACTAAAACAAAAACTCTTCTTTAGGCTACAAGGATGATAATTACTGTAATGCAAATGTGTGTTCCTATCAGTCGGTTTTCTATAAACAGTAGTCTTGAGTAAATCTGATTTACTAACATCTAGAAAGGGAACTGATTCTTTGCTGTATTCTAAGGAGAATTTAAGGATAGGCATATGGGAATTTAGAAGGCATTTAAATTCACGAAGTTCCTCTATGCTGCCTGAAAAAACAAAGACTATGTCATCTATGTAGCATTTTAGCTTTGACTCAAAATTATTATTATGATACACATGATCGTCTTCAAATTTACCCATAAATAGACTGGCATAGTTAGGTGAACATACACTTCCCTTACTAACTCCTTGGCACTGAAAATAGAAGGAATGTTCATATTTAAAGTAGTTCTTGTTCAACACTAATTTAATCAAATCAACCTGGAAACCTGTAGAGTTTGTAAGGGTGTAAGGGTTTCTCTCTTGTTCAGATAATACACCAATGCTATCTTGAAAGGGGGGGACAGAGATAAACTCTTGATACAAAGGGAAGCATTTTGCATCCATTCTTTACAGACAGTAAATCCTAAACGACTTGATGAAGAATTAGTGTTGAACTGTTTTCTTTGACTTTTGTGATTTTATGTATTGACATGTACTTGAATTTTGTCAAATGCTGTAGGTTATATTATTGTTGTTTGTCACTGAATATGCTCGTTTATCACAGATGTCTCTTTTTTGGGGCTGATTGTCCAGCTTGATTGGCTTAGATGCCCTCTAATTTCCATATAGACACATTGTGTGTCAGAGATCTGTAACAAGCTGACGACTTTTTTATATATTTTTGGAGTGCTGGTTTTTTCCATTTTCTGTAGTTCTTCAGAAACGGGCACCCATTTACCCTCTTTTGCATTGGAGTTGTATGCACTACCTTCTTCCTCCTATCACATAAAATCCCAATTAAAATACATTGAAGTTTGTGGTTTCTTTGCCAGAGACTGTATATTGTTTGACATTATTGATAATATTGATAGGAGGAAAATTACAAAAAGCAAGTCCTTAAAGATAAACGTCTCCCAACATAGCAATTTTACCAAAAAGCATTATCTCAGTTTGTTTTACATGACTGCTCAGTTCTATCTTCAGCTTAGATCATTTTCCTTATTATTAAATTCCCTTTTTTGTAAAAGTACAAAATTGATTCTCCACTCTAACCCTTTAGCAGTTTATTTCTTGTTACATTTGGCAAGTATCACAACCTTAAGAAGGAGTTTGGTGCCTGCCAACTTTCCTAAAACATTTTCACAATCCTCCCTGCCAAATGCCTTAAATTCTTTCAGATCTTTTAGCCAATAATTTACAGATTCATTTTCAGTTTTCTTAAGTATGAAAACCATGAGCATCCTGGTAAAATAGGAGAGGTAAGAGACATTCTTTTCCTGGCATTCTGTATCCTATTTTTTATTACCTTATAGGTATATGACTTTCTTTCTAAAGGGTATCAGACTAGATGTTCATTTGAATTTTTCCAGTATTCATGACAACCGTCTTCCATGAATGCCTATTTGGGTTAGTTTGCTTCAGCTTAAAAGACTTGCTCTTTAGTTTCTAATTTTAATTTTAAAGACTGAATAACAGATAAAAAATAATTGAGAATCGTTTACACTCGTGCAGGAGGGTGGTGTTACTGGTTCACGTCATTCTACCCTACCATGTCATTTCAAACCACCCACTGGTCAAACAATGTAAGAGCATAAGAACTCTTCTTCAAACCAACATGGCTGGCAGACAGCAAAAAATGTTGTGTACCTAAAGATTGTCTTTCCAATCCTTCTATAGTTTAAGACTCTTGCATGTAAAACATACTGGTGTCAGTTAACAACTAAGGACTAATATAATTGCTAAAGTGTTGAAATATTGGTTTCGAGTTAGGGGGAAATGAAGGCTTGCCTTAAATTCAACCTGGCAGATTCTCCAGCCTCCCTGCATTATCCAGCACCGGGCCACGCCTCCTCTGCTGCCAGTTATCGTCCAGGATTCCAGATATAAGGCTCTCAATCCATGGTTCCACCTGCTCGCCAGCCAAGCTTCGTCCCATCACCACCCCGTGTCCACCCTCGCCCTGTCAAGCTCCTTTGGGCTCCCTTTTCTCCACCTCTATTCCACCACTAGGTCTGGGCCCTGGGGGGAAGACGACCCTAAATCATCACCCTATGTTGTTCATTCAAGCTCACGGTGATTCTCAGCGTACACGTCTTCTGCCCGGGTCCGAGTGCCAAAGAACTTTAAGTCAATAAAACTCACTAATTGTCTCTATTTCTCTGTGTGAGTCTCTCCAGGTTGAAATTACAATTTACCATCTCTTCATTAAAGTGGATATCATGCATTACTGGCTATATTTAACTTAGACCTTTACCAGTAAAGGTAAAGGTCTAATTCCTAAAAATATTTCAACAGCAGCAACTGTTTTTAAGCAAAACAATATCTTTGCAGATTAGTTCAGCTGTGTGGTGCCTACAGTTAGTGTTTTTATTTATTTTATGAGACTTAAATAGAGCACATGAAAGAAATGGTATGGAGGTATTAACAGTCCCTCATGCAGAACTGGTGACAGTCTGAGGAGATATATCAGCTATTTAAATCGGGTGAGTTTTAGCAGAACCACATCTAAAGCATGTAGGACAACACCCCTCAAGGGCTGGAAATGCTCAGTGGCTGTTAAGATGAGGATGTTGAGGGAGCTAAGAATGCTAAAAATCCTGAATTATGCTGGGGAAGATGATGATTTTCAACCTGACCTAGCGCTAGGACAAAAGCAAAGAAAGTATCACCTATTTGGAAGCTCAAAAAGGACATGTCTCAATGTGGAAGCCTTGTTTTTATGTCATTTTCTGGTAAAGAAACATTTTTTGTATTAAGTTTGTATGCAAAGGTTGTATAAAAGTAGTGATTTTCTTTTTTTTCTTCTTTTTTTTGTCTTGGGGTGAAGGAAAATATATTTTAATTTTTTAGGCTAGCTGAAATGTAGAAAGTAGGGAGGGTCGAGACTCAAAATGAAGAGCTTAGAGGCATATATGTAGAGAGCACAGGAAGAATTTAAAATGTTTTCATTAGATTGAATAACATTAGAAAATGGTTAAATATGTGGCTGGATTAGTTTAACAGCAACACATTAGCTTTTTTCTTGTTTTCACACATTCTGACATTATTAATTTACTTGCCAAATAAATATTTTTGTCTAAACACGTTTACATGTCAAAATAACAAGAAAGTTTGTTTTTCATGCCTAAAAATAAAAAAAAAACCTGAGAGAGGATGTCAATTCATGCAGGAAAGGGATACTTGCATACATTGCCAATATTAATAAAAATTGACCATTAATATGTTAGTGTGGATGTTCAGCTGACTGAAAGTGTTTGAGCCTATTTTAGAAACAGTATCTAAAACAGCCATTTCCCAGTCTCAATGCTTGCCAAACACTGATATTTTTTCCTCAAAAAGTAAATAAATAAAATATTGCATGAAAGGTTTGTAGGGAAATAAAAGACCAGAACACAGAAACCAGAATGAAAAACAACAATGTTATGAACAAAGCAGGGTGTGGTGGCAGTGAACCATTAAGAAATGGTCTAATGACAGAACACATGAAAACTACACAACAGCATCCTCTAGTGGGTCTCAGTTCACTAGTCAGCACTTCCAGGATGACAGAAGATTTCAAAAAAATTTGTTGTGGATGATTTCTAAAGCTTTTGCAAATGGTTTAAACATTGCATGCAATGAATTCTACTTAACTGTGATCAATTATAAGTTTTAAAGTCTTTGTTTATCCTCAATTAGTACAAAGTATCATAAGAAATGTCATATCTTGATGTAAATATCAGACTGAGACTTTTTCTATCAAAAAAATCCCTTTTTCAAGACTGCATCAAAAAAGGGTTTTCATACAATAGACAGAAAATGAAGCACAACACTCTTTTAAAGCACATACATAGAATCCCAAAATACAGGACAAAGTAGCCGTTTACAATTCATTTCATTCCCTTGAGGTATATAGTGAACAACATGAAGTAAATCAATAACAGGACAATGCCAAAACTTTTAAAAGGAACCAGATTATATGCACAAGGGAGACATCATCCATCTTTGGAGCAATGTTTGTTAATGTTATTATTATTATTTTTTTGCATAATTTTGTGAATACTTTACTTTTCTGCTGGATACATATACAGTGCCTCTCGAGAGTGGACAAACCTCTGTACAAATGCCAAGGTTTTGTGATAAATCCAAGAAAAATCATTTCAAAACTTTTTATATGATAATGTGTCATATGTCCTGTTCATTTCAACTGAAAAATAACAAATCTGTTAAAAGGGGGAAAAAAGGTGCAAACCCCTGATAAATAAGTGTGTAGAGTCTTGAACAAATACTGTTTTGAAGCACCTTTTCATTTAATTTTAGCATTCAGTCTTCTTTGGTAGGAAAATGTCAGCATCCAACATCTTGACAATATTTGCCCACCCTGTTTTGCAAAAGCTCTTCAGATCTATCTGATTTATCACCCTTCCTTATGTGATCCCACAGATTTTCTGCCAGATTTATTCTTACCTCAGTCATTCCAAATCTCACTCTGAAAAAATACATCACTTCTTCTGTTTTCTTGCAAACACCACGGCATTTTTGGTCAAAAAAGACCAGCATTTAGAGCGTCTCATTTCATTGACCTTGACAAAAACCTCAGTTCCATTTGTGCACATTAACCCCAGATAATGATGCAGCCACCACCATGTTTCACAGTTGGCATTGTGTTCTTTTGGTACTGTTATTTCTGTGTCAAACTTACCTTTTAAGATTTATGATACAAGGTTTACATGTTTTTTTAAATTTTATTGCACCATAACACATTATTCCACTTCATTTTATTATTATTTTAACCAGGCCTGGATATTTTCTTCGTGCACACATATGGAGAATAGAGGAAATTGTTGTCACATGTTGAACACAGCCAATATTTAACAGAAATTTCTGCAGCTCTTTCACTGTTGCTGTTGGCCTCTTCGCAGCCTCCCAGGCCAGTTCTTAAACTTTGAAGAAACCTCTGGTTTTAGTAATGTCACAACCATCATTGACCATTGTTGTTGATGTTTGATGCAGTGGATTTTTTGCACACTTCTCCTTGCAGATAGATTTGTAGATCCTTTGAAGCCTTTCTAACTTCTTTGGTTTTAGTTAAAGTGTCAGACACAAAGTGTCAGAAAAATCCTAATAGAACAGATTAACTTCTTGATGATGATGATGATGATGATGATGATGATGATGATGATTATTATTATTATTATTATTATTATTATTATTATTATTATTATACATTTTTTTCTCCTAACAGATATGTTAGTTTTTCAGTTGGATTGAATAGGAGATATACAACATTAAAGCTGGAAACATTTTTTAAAATGATTAATCGTGATCTCATTTTTTTACATTACAAAACTCTGTTTTTCTGTGTAAACTTTTAAAACCACTGTAGGTGTGAATACTGAGCTTCCCCTTATGACAGTAGACTTTCTTCTTCTGTTAGGGCCAACGTAGAGCTGCCAGAGCTGTCAGAGAACCATACTGCCTGCTGCAGCTGTCAAAGCACTTCTGGTGGCTAAATGCACACCGGGCATGTCAGGCTTTAAATCTCTGGCTCAGACTTTGGAGGGCGGAGAACAGCATGTTACAATGAGACGAAGATGAGTCGGTTGCAAAGCAAGATGCCAGGGATGGATTATTTTTCCGCTGTAAAAAAAAGATACCACACTTTCTCCGGTCATACTTCAAACTGCAGTGTGAGTTCTTAGACTTCTTTGCGCAGTGCCACGCGCACGCTGCTGAAAATCTTGCCCAGAGCTTCAAAGAAGGGATCACAGAAGGTCTGAATGCAGAGTGAGTAAATGCGGCTGACGCACTGCGACTCAATCAGGCAGCTCTTGATGCAGGGAACCACAGCCCAGATGTGGCAGAAGGAGATGCAGGCAAACAGGAAGCCCCAGAGCAGAGCGACTGGGATGCCAAAGACAGCAGACAGGACGCGGTAGCACCAGTATTTGGACACCGTGAAGGTGGTGTAGCTGAGCTTCCACACTCCGTCCAGGCTGTGTGTGCCATCAGGCTCTGCGATTACATCCTCAAACTCCACCTAATAAGACAGTTTAAACAGGGAGACATCAGCGCAGATCCTCAGGGAGCACAGCTTTTACACCCCTCCTCAGACCCCTGAGGACTTTAAACAGTTTTCGCAAATTCATGTGAAGTGTAAAGTTTACGCTTTGAAAAAGACAGAGTGAAGCGCATACATTTATGCACAGAAACAAATAACCAGTGCACTTCATGTACAGCTGCACAGACAAAGTGGAAGTGGTGGACTGGCTTTTAATGCTGCACCCAGATCAGTCAAAGAGCTTTATGCCGCCTGATTTTTACGAAATCAAAGCTCGCCTCATGCAAAATTCATGAGAGAATGGCTCCACAATGTTCCAATCTGTTTTTGGATTGCATTACGAGCCACCTGGTCCTCCTGACAAAAGTAGGCCATTACATTCTCAGCTGAGGCTCAACATCGAACTGCTGTCAGTTATCATCAGTAATCAAACTTTTGCAGGCAGACACACATTGCACATCTGACGCTTTTTCTCCCTCTCCATATTATTCCATGGGAAAGGTATGGGAAGTCATGAGGAGATTTTCAAAAGGAATAGCAGACAGAGGTCTAACTCCGAATTAATAAATCACTGGATTTAAACAACTGCTTTATTCTGTTATCTATTTTCTCTAAATTTTTGATCTTCTTAAATTTTAATATGAAAAAAAAAGTTATGTGAACTTTGTGCAGCAGAAGAATTTTGAATCATCCACATTCTCCGTTTAAATAGGGTTGCACCAACCAGTACTTTTCATTATTGTTGTGTAGGAGTATGAAATCTTTTTATAATAGTTCTGGTAAAATTCAATTTTAATTGTTAATTTGACACTAACTACAACATAAGACCAGTATCTTGCAAGCTGAGTTTTATCTTAAAGGTCACGGTGTCCAGCTTTCTAAAAACTGGCTTAAACCAGTTTGTAAATTTTTCTAAAATGAGTCATGCAGTCATTAAACACTTGTTTTACAACCACCCTCATAGCCTCATTTACACAGACCCAACTCTTGTACACAAAATACACTTGTGATTACTTATTTATAATTGACAGCAAAAATATATTTTGGGACATTTCCATAGCAACAAATAAAAAATAAATAGTGAAAGAAAATCAGAGCAACAGTGTGTATCGGTTTCAAACTCCTTCAAGCCCATCCCCAAAATAAATCTTTGCTCTGCTCCAGCAACAGGAATAACTCCTGGTCTATTTCAGGGTATCTCTGCTAGTACAATGCCTCGTTCTACTCTCAGGACTCCCTGTACTTGCTCTTTGCAATTTTATCTAAATTTGTACATATGCAATTAAAGACAGAGAGTTAGATCCCTATAACCTTTGCCATGACAGTTTTTTTTCTCCTTTCTGCACAAACCTTCACCACGTCCTCATTGATTTGCTTGGGGTCTCTGTTAATCAGATCGATCTCCTTGGTGTGGCTGTCCTTCACAATCTTCTCCTCGTTGGTGTTGTACTGGTACTGATCCGCCATGGTTGGGGCTGTGCAGATCCCAGCTCTGGCCAAAGACAGGAGCGCTAAGAACCTTTTTAGAAACTGCACACAGCAGTTCTCAGTTCAGTTCTGACGCTTTCTGTAGCAAGTCTGTGACGCTCCCCGCTGACATACCAAAGGACAGCTGCTGCATATGCCCTGGTAGAAATGGTGGCCTTGCCCCCCGTCCCCCTCCCCGAAAAGCACACATACTCACACATGCATACACACACACACACACACATACAACTGTACACTCGCACACGAACAAGATGTTATGACCACGGAGAGAAAAGGAATGCCTTAAAGAAGAATCCAGAGTTGTGTCATATTTCACATGGAGATGTCGGGTTAACTGGGATGGGTTTGCACGGTGGCACTAACTTCCACTAAAGAAAAATGCACAAACACACCCACATGCCCTGGTTTCAGTTAGGTTTGAACTATATGCTAAGCTTTATTTCAGGTGGACAATGTATCCATATCTCATGAACTTTTCCACATTTTGTCACATTACATGCACAAACCTTGATGTATTTCACTGGGTTTAATGTGATTTGTGAGCAACACAAAGTCATGAATAATTGTGAAGTGGAAGAAAAATTGTGCACAGTTTTCAAATTAAGAAACAATTTTGAAAATGTGGTGTGCACTGAAAGGTTGTTTCGAAAGTGTTTCTAATTTCCTAGAAATCACAAAGTAGTATACATGTGAGTAAACTTTTTTTTCCTAAAGAAACTCAGGCAGAAAAAAAGTGAAAAACATGTCCTTTGCATTGACAATATTACCTTGATCCATATAACATAAGTAGGCACTCAACTTTTTCAAAAATCTCTGATTTTAGCCAAGGATAGATCATAACATTTAATCTTCCTCCAAAATAAAACCCAGCCAGCCTAATTTAGGCTTTGCAGTTGTTGCTATCAGTCTTTGGATTCCATATCAGCATGAAACATAAACAAACCCACACAGGGGAGCTGCCAAATAAAGATGGTAGAAGGGAAGGTGGTGCAGAGATACTCCCTATGAAAGGTGAGGGCAAAAACTCCCAGCTAGCTCTCTGTCTCAATCAGTTGGTGTAAGAGAAGTACAGGAGGCGTGACTCCATAGTGTACCATGCCATTCCTCTTCCCAGTTGCCCAGGAGCTGAGGAGGCAGTGGGGGAATGAGATCAGAGTTCATGTGATTGGGTGCCAGACCAATTAGACAAATATTCTTGGTGTGGCAGTAGAGAGAGACGGAGTTGGTTAGGCATGGAAGCAGGCAGACAGAAATAGCTGTGCAGAGAGATGTAGTGGCATGTTTCTGTGTCC
Organism: Anableps anableps; assembly: GCA_014839685.1. Lineage (NCBI taxonomy): Eukaryota > Metazoa > Chordata > Actinopteri > Cyprinodontiformes > Anablepidae > Anableps > Anableps anableps. Next base: position 20,919,026 of record CM026069.1, read on the forward strand.
ATGGGTATCAATATGGTTAAATGAAACTCCTCTGGCTCTTATCTTTCATTAAATGTAAGCAGGCAGGGCTCTCAGACCTGTGTTCAGAAATAAATGCAGTCAAATTGGTGGAAAGGATGTCACGAAAATTATTTAACACATACAGTTGGTGCTACGTTTAAAATGTTGGGTGTATTACTTCTTACATACTATCCATGCAAGTTTGATTATTAATGATTTATGTGTTAATTTGCAATCGGTAATCCAATGCACACCAATTTAGCCCTAAAAAAAGCAAGTGGAAAATAAGTTGCAAAAAATAATTTGATGTTATCGTTCATCTTTTTAGGCCCTAAGAAAAAAAATTTCCACATTCATTTTAGATATATATTTTCAATATTTTGGATTTTATGAGTTGTATCTCCCAGGATACATTGCCCTATTAAGGTTTAAAAAAGCCCAAATGATAAAAATGTTTATGTTTAAATTTTTGCAGATAAATAATACATTGTAGTATTCCTTGGTCATTTGCATCAGTTCTAGCACTTTTAAAGTTTATTTTATTCATTTTTACCAATCCAGGTAAGTAATCTCATAACAAAGCTATGTCATAAAGTGCCACAAAAACACAACTTTTATGATGAACCAATGGAACTGTTTTTCCACTGAAAAATTACATAAAAACAAAATAACACAGGTATTTGATTTTTTTTAAATGATGCGTACATAACTAACTGAACACTGGAGAAAGTATTTTGGGTCCAGGTTTTCTATTATGGTAGGAACTCTATGAACAATTCCCCTCATTCTACATTTCATTATTTATGAAATGCTTGGAAGCAGTTGCATGGGTTCAGTTCAAAACAATTCACAAAAGTTGCTAAGTAACACCTCAAATACAGTTGAAACATTTTTTCTTCATGAGATCACTTAGAAAACTGTACAAATTAATTTTAAGGAATTCATATGGATGTTTTTTTCAAAATAAGCATGACTAAATACAGAACCTCAAGGAAGCAGGTTCTCCATCACTTGTGGTCTTGATGTTTTCTTATAAGGCTGACAAAACAATGAAAGATAGCCTGAACCAAATCATGTGATCTAGATGCTAATACCAGGCAAGACTTTTGATAACTGCTCACTTGACAAGTGAAAATCTTCCTGCACAGCCCCAACAGGATCTTTAAGAACATGTATCTCCTGTTGCACGTTGCCTGTTTAAGGGTTAAGAAATGAGTCACCCCACCCTGTTAGCCTATGTAACTCTGCTGCTCCAAAAACATAGGAGCAATTTTAAAAGTAAGTTCTTAATATATTTGTTCTCAACATTTATATTCTCATCTGAACACATGTTAAAACTATAGTTCGTTACAGAATATTAGACACCCCAGGTACAACATCACAACAGTGGTGCTATGTAATAGACCCACCCTGGACACCTCACCAGGCCACAGCATCTGACAGTTTATTCTCCGACCTCTGCTCCACCACCAGATCCGGGGCCCGGGGAGAAATGTGACAACAATCATCCTCTAAGTCTGGTAAAATATATTGTACTTTGTGGTTAATGTAATGTGACAATATATGAAAATATCAAGTATGCTTTTGCAAGGGCACTATTGTTTACTTTTAATTGGGGGGTATTATGCAAAATCGATCAAATTTTTAATATTCTCTATATTGAACTCCAAACCAAGTTAATGAGAGCAATTTAGAAAAAGTAAAAAAAATAAATCATGGTGATTTTTGTCAACAAATAAATATATTTTGGATCATTTGAATGGTTTAAAGCTTTTATCTAGCAAGATTTATGCATTTCTTCTCCTTGTATGGAAAACAATATCATCACATAACTCAAGGAATCAGGGGAAATTTCAGTGAGTAAACAACCAGGGCCCAAGTTTAAGCTGGACAACCCAGATCATCAATCGTGTTGACAGCAATGCATCAGGAACCATCACTCATACTGGAGCTGATTTATACACACAGATAAAAAAAGCCACATTTAAATTTTAGGCCAGTATCTGCTGACTTTAAAGTGATGTCTTTTCCAGCAAAAGCAAAGCAAAGCAGAACCACAATCTGCACATGTTCCAAGGGGATTACTGCAGATGGAGAGAGGGTGCGAGGGATCTTTGCAGTGTTTTAACCAAATCTTTCCACTGAAAATAAACTCATCTTCTGGTGGTATATGGCTATATGATGGTCACAGGAAAAAGAAAATTAGAAGAAATTAAAATGTGACAAACTGCCTACAGGTCAAATGGTGCACTGGATTCACAACTCATATGTGTACACAAATGTATGACTTTTATTAGCAATTATTTTCATCTTATTTCTAAAAACTTAGCAAGTATAGCTTTCATTAATGTCAGTTCTAATAAATTTTCCCCTAAAAAAACAAATGTTAATGTTCTTTCTGTCATACTTTTTTATTATTTGTTTGCACTTAACAGCTCTGCTTGCATTTATTAGATTTGCAATAAAACCTGAAGATAAAGAGTCCAATTTCACCAAATGCCTAAGGTAGAATAAAACTCAGATCAGAGAAACTGTCAGAATTTGTCTAATTTAGTGGCATCATCTTTAGAAATCCAACAGAAAAAAAATTACAGAAGAGGATAAAAGTGACAAAATATTCCTCCATAAGAGGACAACCCTCCTTATGCATAAAAAATAATTTTTATGCAATATACAAAACAATGAAAAATAAATAAAAATAACATAAAAAATCCTTTTAGTTTTCAGTTATGTGCCGTAGTTATAAACAACCTAGAGATATCCCAATCATATATATATATATATATATATATATATATATATATATATATATATATATATATATATATATATATATATATATATATATATATTTTTTTTTTTTTTTTTTTTTTTTTTTTTTTTTTTTTTTTGTCCCAGATACTGATCAGATCTGAATCATTTAAGATTAGGCGTTTTTCATATCTGCTGCTATGTTTAATCCACTTCTGCATTAAAGTTAATAAAAATCAGTTCTTAACAAATTCATTGTTTTAAAGTGTAGTAAAATAACAACAGCACATTTCATTAGTATAAAATGGCATATTGCAATTGTCTCCCACTTATTCATTTATCAATGAAGTTCAGGATACTAAAATATCAGTTTATTTTGACAGTGACAGCTATTTTTGTCCAAACTGGAAATGGGCACTTTCATACATTTTAGCTACCAGTCATGCAAAGCTACCACTCACTGAACATTAATAATTTAGTGGGAGTGTAAACAACCCTTTCAAATACCAGTCACTACTGTAATTGCCTCTGATAAAGCTTTGATTATGTCTAGTGTTAGTATTTCCTGTACTTCTTCCTAAAAACCTGGCAGCGAAGCAATTTATTGTTAGCTTCTAATGCCTGGTAACTACAATCTGTCACCATGGCAATTCCCACATTGTGATAATTCTTCCCCCAAAACCAGTATATAGCTTCATCATTTGTTTCTAAAGATTGTTTGACTCTACACATACAACCTCAGTCTTTGATAAACTGTCTTGCTTCTGCGGACACATGGATCGGTGCACTGAACTGCTAAGCCAATAATTGCATTTTTTACTCTGTTTTGATATGACTTGTTGATATTTCAGAAAGTAACTTATTTCAATGCATTTGTAGTTAATTATACACAGACAAAACTTACAGTAAAAGTTCTTCTACAGCTTTATAAACTCAACCTTTTCTTTTGAATGTTGTAGAATTTAATAATGAGTGTTTCAGCTTTCTCAGACTACTATCCATAACAGAGACAGTGGATGGAAAGATCTGAGCACAGTGTGCAGAGCAGGTCACATGACATAGACAGACTGGGATCTGCAGCAGCCAACAGTTTCTCTTTCAATGTGAAAGTCAATTGTTGGGGGTGAAAAACTGATTCATTAATGAAAAATTACAGAATTGTTAGATTGACAAATGAATTTAAATACATTGTACAATCACGCAGTACATCATAGTGGTTTTCCAAGCTCTGCATACAACAATTGAGTCATTTTTAGAAATTGACTAAACAAAATGCTAAACTGGGGGTTTGGTTGCCATAAAATCACAGACATTAGACCACTACAGGTATTAGGGGTTGAATTTAGTCAGGGACTCTGACAATGATGATTTAAAAATCCCTTGATCAGGACTCGGATCCAATAATTGACATTACACCCCCCTAATTACAGTGCTGTAAAAAAGTAAATGCCCTCCTTGTAAATGCCTTGTTCTTTTGTTGTACTCAAATGCTTCAGATCCTCAAATGAATCTTAGTATCAAAGATAACTTGGATAAATATAAAAAGGCTTTATTTCTGATTATGGTTTCATTTATCAAGAAGAAAAACTATGCAAACCTCCAGGATATATGTGGAAAAAGTAATAGGTCCTGCTTTGTTAAATAATAAATAAATAGTTAAATTTTTTTTTTTTTTGAATAACTGAGTCCAACTTTACTAGCAATGCTCTGCCCTGATTACTGCCAGAACTTTCAAATGAAGAAATCACTTAAATAGAACCAGAATAGACAACTCAAAGTAGGCTTAAAGATATCAATAGCAACACATGATGGATGCCCCGATCAAAAGAAATTCAAAAACATAACAAACAAGATCCTTCACTTCAATCAGGCTGAAAGGGGTTATGAAGTCATGCAGGACCCAGGTAAGCCACAGTGAGATCCATCATCTAGCGTGGACAATGGAACAGCGGTGAACCTATCCACAGTCCAAAGTCATAAACATGGGGCCAAGTTGGTTTTAACGGGTTTTTTTTTTCTTGTATTAATTAAAAGATTTGAAAACAGCATTTTGTGTTTACTCTGGCTGTAATTTGTAAGAAAACATTCTCACATGGTTCTGAGTTATTGCAATCCTACATTTTCTTTTAGAAATCTGGCCCCAGACCTTGCAGAAGATTGCACTTAAGATTTTAATCAAAATCTAAAGAGGTGTGTTTAATGTTCTTTTTGTTTGAAGTGCTAAAGTAAATAGCATGCCATCTCTCTAAAATTTAAAATGTGACCCAGAAGTGAACCTGTCAAAAGATATGTGGGTCTGTTGTCCACATGTTAAAGTGTACTTGGGTAACAATTGGATTACTCTAGATTGTGTTTTTGTGTCCTTTGAGCAGTGAGGGAACCACACGGGTGTAACATTTGCTTGTCTAAATGTGTGACACAGAATCTCTGAGGGATCCAATGGACCTTTTTTACATGACTTTATTTCATGAGATGAAATTGGATAACTTCTTTTCACAGACTAAGACAAGTGTGAGTGTGAGGTGGTACACTTTAGATCCCTTTTGTCCAACTTGGAGTTTTTTTAAACTCAATTTTCAAATCCTGAAATATGCCAGATACAGTGAACAGCTGGAATGCTATCACACATAGCCAACTGAAGACATTTGATTGGTGTCAGAAATACTTTTATTTATCTAATTTACAATTCTGTTAATCATTGAAAACAAAATAACAACAAAATCATTTTCTCTGCAGCACTTCCCTATGCCTCTCTTTGTGCTCATATAACAGTTAATGTGCAAGCAATTTAGCAAATTATTCATTTTCATTAAAATGTTTTCCTGTTGTTTCTCTTTTTGTATTTGTGTCGTTAGAATACACATATTTGCTGCTCTTGTGAGGTTCTGCTAAAGTGACTTAGAAGATTCATACGTCAATGTCATTGTAAAATGGAAAAGTTGATGAATGTGTCAGCATACCAAAAAACATGACAGGTGCATAAAAATACAAAATAATAACAAATAATATAAGTTCCCTGTCAGTAAATAGTTAGCAGTCCATCACTGCTTGTCTTTTCTTTACACCTTCTGCTTAATTGCTGACACTGACTAAATAATTAATTCTAACTGTTTTCCACACTTGCCAGTTGGATAATAATTTGACCACAACACTTTCCAAAACTACTAAAGAAAGGACTGATAAAAATGTTCAGTATGCTGGCCCACACAGTCTGGATCCACTGCATATTGATGAGAAGAAGCTGCACGCAGGGCATGATCAGCCTAGAAGGATATAAAGGGGAGGAAAAAACATGAGCTAATTCTCAAATAAAATTCCCTCTGGGGAGAAACAACATATTGAGGAGAATTTAGCTGCAACCATCACAAAATGACCTTTATTCACTAACGGTATGCCAAGTACCTCATCCAGTTCTGTTTTATGTATTTGTACCCCATATCTGAGCTTCAGGTCCTACCAGATGTGGAGGCAGCTGAGAACAGCAAAGAGCAGCCCTGCTGTCAGTGACACCGGCACCGCCAGCACAAGGGAGATGACGCGGTAGCACCACAGTCTGGACACCTCGAACAGGGCGTGACTCCAAAGCCAGACTTTATCAAAGCTCCGCACTGAAGGGGGCTCTGCAATCACATCCTCAAACATGACCTTAAGGCACAGGCAGACACAACAATTTCCGTGAAGATGCCGTTACTTATAGGGAGAAAAAGGGCAGAATGACATGAATGCATTGGATGCATCTTTGTAAAAGAATTACTTGATGTACTTTGCTCTAACAAAGGATCCTAACAAAAAAAAAAAGGGAAAGTTGGCTGTTGTATATTTTAAAAATAAAAAACTAAAATTGTGGAACACATTTGTATTCAGCCCGCTTTACTCTGACACCTCTAAATACATTTATGCAGCTAATTACCCTCCAAAGTCACCTAATTAGTAGTGTTTACCAGTTTGTAAACTGAAGTCAGTACAATTGTTGCTCTTCTGTAAATGCCTCAGACATTCATTAAAAAACAATAATGAACAAACTGCTTCACAAAGACCAAGGAACACATTAAATGGTATATGGTAAATGGACTGAATTTATCATACTGATCACTCAAAGCACTTTAACTCAATTTAAATAATTAGGGATAAAACTGGAATTTTACATCTCACAAACTATGGCACAGCTGCAAACTAACCAAAACACGGTTGTCCAGGTAAACAGACATGCCAGGTAAGGCCAGCATTAATCAGAGAAGCAGCCAAGAGCCTATTAACCCTGGAGGAGCAGCAGAGTTTCTCAGATCAGGTGTTTTCGGGACTATGTACGTCGCATACCTGGCCTTTATAGAAGACCGGTAAGAACAAAATGACTGTTAAAAGAAAGCTATGAGAAGTCTAATTTAAATTTAGCCACAAGCCTTGTAGGAGAGACCACAAAAATATGGAAGAAGGTCCTCTGGTCCAATGAGACCAAAATTGAACTTTTTGGCCAACAAGCAAAACAGAACAATATGTGTCATGGAAAGCACCAAACAAACTATTCACATGGCGTTACTTACAGAAACCAATTGATCCAACATGCATATATCGTTAAAGAAATGATGCCAGATACATAAGGATTTAAAGATTCACTTGAAAAATGCCATTCTTGTGATAACATTGTCTAAAAAACCATAAAGCTTCTGTATACCTAAATATCCATCTCTTGTCATTTGCATGCAGAAAATAAATTTGTGTGTAGTGCACCAAAGCAGGATATAGACTACAGGCCCACATTCTCCTAAAGTCTATTTGCAGACACTTTTCATCCAACCTGACTGAACTTGAGCTATTTTGCAAATATGAATGCGTAACAATAGTGACATAGAGCAGCTGAATACAAATGAACACCACACTTTTCTGATTTTTTCTTGCAAAATCAATTTTAAACCCTTTCATAACAGAGTTATGCACTATTTTTGCATCAGTTTGTTACATAAACTCCAAGTAAAATGCTCTGAGATTGTGGTTGAAATGTGAAAAATGTGGAACATTTCAAGGGGTACGACTATTTTTGCATGGCGCTGTATTAAAGAGAGCATAAGCAATTTTTGGGGACATACCTTTAGATTGCTGTTGACTCTGTTGGGATCCCTGTCTTCAATCTGGGGTCCTGTATTACTGTGGGTGAAGTCCAGACCTTTATCCACCTTCACTTCCATCAGTTCCTCTGATTTCAGTCTCTCCTCATCCATTGTCATTTAACTGAGCTGTGTCCCTGTTAGAATAACTGGAAACATGAAGGATGAGCGGGTGTAGCCAGCAGGACAACTGGCTCATGGTTGACACCCAGGTGGAACATAGTATACTGATGACTGCCTTGACCATTTCTGGGGAATGTTTTTATTGGCTTTGTGTGATACACAATCAGTCTAATTTATACCTGCATGAGAAGTGTTAATCTCAGAGGAAGTAGGATCAAGCAAGAATATTGTGGAACAGATTATGATTAGTGGAAACAATCAGACCTCACAGACCTTTAATCAAGAAAACAGTGATGATGTTTGCCAGAGTTTTGGCTGTTAAATAAACACATCCAAGACTCAGCAAGGTTTGGAAGTAGCTTTTCTCCTTATTACACATCTGATCTAAATCCCCAGTGTTTCCCTCATTCAAAAATGCTCCACAGAACACCAAACTGTATGTTTTATGCATTTAGAGTAGATATATCTTACATAAAATGTGCCAGGTTAACAAAACCAATTTTCAATTTTTAAAAAAAAGCTAAACACAGTTTTTCTCTCATGTATGTTATATCATCAAATTGCTTCCCAGGTTTTGTGGCCCTGTTGCAGTTTTTCAGAATATGACCTTCTCCAAGATACCATCAGAGAGACTCTGGAAACACAATGACACACAGTGAGATGTCATCCATGAGTCATCTCTACTGTCTACACTATAGTCTTTGTTAATGGCAACCTTCAGGAGAAATCTGAACATTAATGTTGAACAAAAGGCCATCTGACATCTCATCAGTGTTCATAGGATGTTATTTTAAATTTAAAAGAACATTATCACAGACTGAGTGAACAACATAAATTTGTGTGTTTGTAGTTAATTGTTTAAGCAGATCTCAAGCCAGACATAAGACAGAGGAAGACATGACCATATTGTGCCCTCTGTTGACCAAAAAATGTTCTTGCAGTTGATTTACCAGTTTCATAGGTTTCTGTTATCCAGAGCAGTGGTTAAATAAGCAGCCTATATTTTCATCAAGAACAATGACTAATTTCGATACATAATCACAAAACATATATGATATTTTTAAATGTCAGACTTTGTTTATAAATTAAAAGATCCTACTTAATGATATGCTCTCATGATCCATATTTGAGATTTTTTGAGCAATTCCTGGGGCAGTGATAGTAAGAGTGTTACTATTTTAAGATATGTTATGAGATTCAAATTTTACATCATGTGCAGTTTTAGTGATACAGAAAAATGTAATAGTTCAAGAAAGACAAAAAAAATTGCCCCCTTTTTATCTAATATTTGAATTTTGATTAAACATTAAGAATTTGATTGAATATTTCTTCTGAGAAAATAATTAATACGTTTAAATTGGAGAAAAAATATTATCTACAGTTTACAAGTTTAAGAGCAATAACAAAGGTGTTAAATGTTGAAAGCCAAAAAATTAAACCTAAAAATTGTTTGATCTAAACATTTTTATTGCTGTAAAAGAAAAATGTAGACAAGTGTTTTAGTAAAGAGCAACATCAAAATGAGTGATGTGCAAGAACTTCAGTGAGGCTATACTGCAGTTCAGGAAATGCATTTAGTTATTTTTCATTAGAACAAAGCAGACATGATACTGGAAAATGTGTGACTCATGTTTTATTACCATTTAACAGCATTTTAAATGGTCAAGTAGCATCTTGTGTATGAGTAAAAGGAGGGCTAAATTAGGCTAAGTTACTTATCATAAACCTTGATACTAAGATTGTCTTCTTTTGTCTCTTTGTTAAATAAAGTTATTTTTGTTTATCTTTCTTTAAATGTTATCTTGCTAATTGCAAAATGTGATAAATAACATTACTTGTGTTGTTTCATATTATCACAGGTCAGGCAGTTGACATGAAATATGTCAGTGTTGTCATCTTTGCTACAATTCAGCTAGTTGACACCACAAAAAACAAGTCTTTCTGGTTGTCGCCCAGAGGCTGTAAAACAATCTGCCTTTACAGGTAGGTTTCGTTAAACTACTAGATTTTTTTTTTTTTTTTTTTTTCAAAAAAAAAGTCTGTTGAAGCCCTTCTCAGATATTTGCTTAGGGTAAATCTTTATATTGGCTGTACATTGGTGCAGTTGCTAGAATTGTTGCCGTACAACAAGAAGGTCCTGGGTTCAAATCCTGGGCTGGAGTCTCTCTGCATATGGAGTTTGCATGTTCTCCCTGTGTATTCGAAGTGGGATTTCTTCTACATACATTCACAGCTTTTCAGCCCTTGTTTTAATATTTTTATATCATGCAATCAATTTTTATCATTTATATTATGTTGTACACTGCTTTGTGACTATGTCTGTGAATAGCACTTTATAAACAAAATCAGTCATTAATTTACATTGCAAAATTCTAATAATCTGTAGACATTTGGATGGAGCAGATAGAAGAATTCACACAATCCTGAAAATCTTTTTTGCACGAACAGCTTTGATCAATTTGAAAGGTGCAGTCAGAGCTCTGTCACACCAGTTCATCCAGATTCTTTTGATAGAGACACTTCAAACATACTTTTATTTAGGATAATGTCTGCTGTGCTGAGATTTGTCCAATGTTGTGTATTCACTGATTTTAAGTTTATTACCAACTGTAGGTCCAGAAGATGTTTTGTTTGAGCACTCCATTAGAATGGGTATGCATTGATTGTGCAAATTCTTACCCTGGGATTTCTATTTTAAATGATAAAATAATGATCATATTACTGAAAAATATGTGTGTTCAAGCATCCACTTGGTTGAAAATCTAATGCTTCAGTAATCCAGTTGTTGAATACACACCTGTAAGGGTGTGTATTCCTAAGTAACACCCATATTGCAGAATAGTGTTTGCTTCTATTTGCTGTAACCACCCAATTCTATCTTGAACGAGCGCTAATACAAATAGCAAAGGCCATAAAATAGCACTTTGTTACCTCTCTTTGGTGCATTATCAATACCCAGTAATGATTTTCATTGTAGAGTTACTATCTCTTCCTTTCCATAACCATGTCCCGATTATGTTGGCCCATATTCACAGAGACTTGTGCTATCTACCTTTCCTCACATGTAAATGAGTTTTTTATCTTACTCAGTCTGTATTTGAGCAGACTTGAATCAAAAAGTATACATCTACCTAGGGGTAAATTTTGTTGCTATGTGAGTCCACCTTTTTATATGACAACAGAGAGAGATGACGTCAAAATCTAATATTTGTTTAGGCAGAAACTCTGAGGTATTATTCCTACCTCTCCTGAAGCTTCTCTCTAAATTACTAAATATACAACAAGAAGGATGTTCAGGACTTTTCAAATCCCATCTAATGCTTGGATATTGTTTCTTATGTATAAATATATTACCATTAATATAGGAAATTCAGCCATAGTGTCATTATGGAGGCAATGTTAAGTCAATGTTTTTGTACAGTGTGGAATGACTGTACAAGCTACAAATTCTGTGATTTTTACAAAAACAGAAATGTGAGCACGGGTTTAAATTCATAATGGATTTTCTACCAATTTGCACAGGGTGAAAATTAGACATGCAGGCAGAAATTTATTCATATAATGTTTGGTTAAAAGTTCTTTTGCTAGTTACTGCAAAGCCGCACTCTTTTTTGTTGCCATCAACAAGCTTGTGGCATATTTCTGGCTGGATTTTTGTTCACTCTTCTTAGTTGATTTAGATTAATGGGTTTCCTGGCACAGATGCTATTTTTACAAAGCCAGTACATTTTAACTAGGTTTAGATTAGGTCCATTTCAGATGATTAATGTTAGCCTGCTTTCTCCATTCCAAAGTTTTAATGTTTGTTGTGGCTCTTTGTTAGGACAGACAAGTGTGCACCAGTTTTAACAATCTGATCCAAACTATCATCCATAATTGAAAGAAAGGGGGTTGTTATATTTAAGAGCAACCTGGAACGCCAATCATCAGAAAATGGGGGATTCTGAACATCAGTGTCAAACTTCACAGCAAAAACAGTTTTACATTGCTACTGATCAAAAGAGTTCTTAGCAAGCAAGAAAAAAAAGCTAAAATTGACACCTTTCAGTTCAACTAAAGTTTGTAGCTGTCCACATGGAAAGTCAAATGCTTTGTGGTGAAACTTTGTACAGTCATAGGAGACATAACTTGCCCTATTTGGCCACAATGACTAGAAGTATGCTTGGAGAAGTCAAAGTGAGGGTTTCAAACCTAAACATACTATCAACTGTGAAGTATGGTGTGGTAGAATTATGGTGTGGGTCTGTTTCAGTGCCAGTAGTACTGGTCTGTTGCAAAAAGTGGGGCAGAATTACAAGCAGGTTGAAATTTTGTTCAATTTAATATAGAAAAGAAATTTATTCAGTCAGAATTACACGAGAAGCATGTAACTTGTAAGAAGGATGTAACTTCTCTTTGTGCAGTCAGATCTTATTAAAACAAATCATAGAAATTGTTTTTTGTATAATTCTACCCTTAAAAAAGAATAGTGCAAATAAATCAGGAAACAAGCAAGAATATTAAGACATCGATGACAATGATTAGTGCATGTAAACTTTCGACTCAACCTGCAAACATTTTGGTATTAATGTACAGCTTTTGCTTTTTTTAAACAAGGAAAATAATTTAATTAGAAAAGAGCATAAATATAAGAAACTTTAACATAATAAAATAATGTAAGAAATAAGTAGCCTATTATTATGTGTTCCTTGAAATAATGGGATGAATATCCAACAAACATCTAAATAATGTTTGGGTATCACGTTAGCACTGGGTTCAATGATTTGTTAATGTCTAGGCATGCTCCTCTGGTATTTGTCCTGGAATAATGTTCACCTGATTTAGTGTGTTTGTGGGACTGGAGTTAGAACAGCTTGAGCGTCTTTCAGGTGTGCTGGTGGTTCTCTGAATGAACTGAAGGAAGTTTTCCTGAAATGAGGCCTCTTGGCTGGACGCCCCAACCTCCGTGGGCTGGTTCAAGCAACAACGTCGAAACTTCACCAACTCATCTCTGATTTGTCTGTTTAAGAGGCCGTAGAAGAACGGGTTGACTGCGAATGAAGAGTAAGCAAGCCAAGTTACGGCTTCCTCTAAGTCCCCGGGGCTCTGCATAGAGCCGGTCAGAGACATTTGAACATGGAAGATGAAGTAGGGCAACCAACAAACTAAGAACTGGCCCACGATGAACACCAATGTTATTGCAGCTTTTCCTCCACTGAAGGCTCTCTCTGGAGACAGTCTTTGAGGCAGAGTGCGTGTGGTGGCAATCATGGTCGTTTGGCTGTTGATGGAGTCAGAGCGGTCTTTTGCAGGGCATGTATTCACCCATGTTGGCACAGCTGGGACTTGCTGCAAAGCTGCTGAGCGAGCAACCTTATATACAGCACAGTACACACTAAAGATGACCACTACAGGAGCTAAGAAACAAATCACACTGAAGAGCACTCCAAATACTCTTCTCAGGCGGCTGTGGGTTGCATGAAGAGAGCAGTGAGCTGCTGCAATGGAACTCTGAGGTCCATAAGCTGGCCATCCAAACAGCGTGACCAGAGCTAAAATTAGTGATTTAACCCAGATTAGGATCATCACACCAATAGCAAGGTTGATGGTCATCTTGACTTCGTAACGCATTGGGTGCACAATGTAGAAGTAACGCTCCAAGCTGATGGCAGTGATGGTGAGGATGGAAAGACAAATGAGGAAAACATTGAGGAAGATATAAACCTGGCACTCCAGAACAGTAAACACCACCGTGCCGAAGAACGGTGAGCTGGATATGATTCCCAAAGGCATCAGGAGGATGGCACACAGCAGATCTACTGCACACAGATGACACACAAATGCGAACCTTTTCAGGTGAGGAGCGCGAGCTATGGCCACCATCACACCAGTGTTGGCCAGCAGGGCAATGAGGTTAAGCGTCACCATGCAGAACAACCCGAAAAGGTCTTTGATTTGGGATTGGGAGCTTGTGACAACGCCAGCATCAGCGGGAACAGTGGGATTGGTGGAGTTTGCAACAAAAAGATCAGAAACAGAGGTGATCATAGACCCCGTCATGTCTGCCATCATTTATTTACTTCCTCCTCCATTTTCAGCTCTGATGTTCTCATGGGTGAAATTTCTGTGTTGAAAAGAAAAGATATTTTACTTAAAATTTTAGAATTATAAAAGAAAAAAAAACAATTCATTAGAATATGCATTGATGAGGCTCGTTTCTCAGACTTAAAGTCCGTTTTGAAAATAACCTTTAACAAAGTATTAAACATCCTTTTCATTAATCCCACGATTTTATTGGTTTGATGTCGTCTAATCCTAAATGTCATGTTTTCATTAGCTGTTAGCAGAAAACTATCATAATTTACGCAAATAAAGCTTAAAAACATTAGTCTTTGTGTGTAAAAAAAAAAACAAAAAAAAAAAAAACCCAGAATGTGTTTTATTTTGTGAATTGAGTTACTAAAATAATGAACTTTTTAATAATATTCTAATTTATTGTCAATGACTGAAGAAAGTGAAACAGTAACTACTGGAAAAGTGGCCAGATTATCAACATTTTTGTGATCAAATTTATCAATTTAATTGCTTAGTGAACAAACCAGTATACATGGTTTTCACTATTTTTCACAATTTAAAGTCTGAAAAGCATGTGGTATATCTGTATTCCACCCTCATTACTTTTATTTATTTAGCCTTTATTTAACCAGGTGAGTTATTAAGAACAAATTCTTATTTACAATAACGACTTGGCGGGAAGGCAAAGACACACACGCAGATCAAGCAGCACACTTTTACAGTAAACAACAAACATTAGTAACACTGTTGAGTTCATAAGAACAAGACTCAATACTCCAAAATAAAATCAGGTGTAATCAATGACCTTCAGAATTCAAATCTGTGTAACTTAGTTTAGTTTATTGATATGCTTCAAATATAAGTTAAAGGACAGAAACAAAGCAAGAACAAAACCTATCAGACATGCACAACAGAAAGTTCAAAAAGGAGTAGTAAGAAGTAAAAACATATTTGACTATATCACTTTCTTAAATCATTTACATCCCAAATAAGTCATTAACACTGCAATCCCAAATTTTTACTTTCAATATTACACAGAAAAAATTTTTCAATAACACCCAATATTTGAATCCCAATGTGACAGAAAGGGACAAGGAGCAAACATCACTACAATCCATCCTTAGCTAAATATCTTCCTTCAAATGACTTTCGTATAGTTTTTTAACCTTCATTTATGTTTTTATTTTATTTCAAGCCCTCATTTGAACTGTTGCATAGATCCATGCCTCAGATCAAAATACATGAGTAACTTTTTATTGAAAGAATTAATTTTTGTTCTATTTGCTTCTTAAATCATTACATCCATCTCTGTCACTAAACATTTATTTCTTGGAAGTAAATTGTTTCTTGAGGTTAGACCATGTTAGTGAACAAACAGCATCTTGAAGACCAACTAACACAGAAGAAATGAGAAAGTAAAAAGCCATTGTTTAAAAGAACCCATAAGAAGTCCTTGCTGTTTGGCAGCCATGTAATTGACAAAGCAAGAAGAAGGTGCTGCGATCAGATGGGATAAAAATAAAACGATTTAGTTGATAAGCAAAACGCTATGTGAAGTTGAAAATTAACCCTGCACCCTTCAGGAAAATACCATATCGAAGCTAAATACACTGCAATGCAATGAAGAAAACCTATTGGAGGTGGCAATAGACTTTAGACTGGAGTGGAGGTTCCCCCTCCAGAAGTATGACATCCCTAAACCCACAGCCAGAGATATGAGGGAATTGTTCAAAGTGCATTTATGTGATATAATATCCTAGTAAAACACCAGACCTAAATCCAACTGAGAACCTGTGCAACAACCTAAAAACTGATGTTCACAAATACTCTCCATCTAATCTGACAGAACATGGGCTGTACTTGCAAAGAAGAATGACCAAAAGTATAGTAGTGCAAAGTAGATGCAAAACTATGGCATTATTTATTGGTGACATTTTGAGGGTACCATGCATCTTTTTCTGTCCACTTCAAAATTAAGAGCTACTTTGTGATCTTTTCACATGAAATGTTAATACATTGACGTTTGGAACTGCAGTCTGACAAAAATATGAAAAATGTCAAGGGGTTATGAATATTTTTACAAAGAATTGCATAATTTATTATCATTATGTTTTAGAATAGATATTCTTATTGACAAATGAATAAAATGATACTGATTTTGAGAAAAATGACTTACCCCTGGTTCTCTCTCTGTCTAAACCATTTGCTTTAAGTTCAAGTCTGCATTTTGTTAACAAAAGTAAACAAGATAGATGTTTGACTTCATTTTATCGAAAGTTTAGCTATCATTCATATGCTTCTGTTTAAAAAAAATTATAAGCACCAGAACTGAATTAACATTTACATTCCCAAAGAAAAAGAAAAATATAAAAATACAATTCCACGATGGTTTGATAGTAAATTGTTCTCCTCTTTCAACCCTCTCTGTCCTGTGCTGTGTATGGCAGTGACTGTCACACATTGTTTTGTGTAATGGTGCACACCAAAGTTTTTTCCTCTTTTGCAGTTAGACACACACTCCACTGTCCCCTTACCAGCCTTCTCTGGGTCCTAATTTCCTCCATTTTCAAGGTAAAAAAAAAAAAAGTATCTCTGTAGCACCACAGATTCTGTGTCCCTCTGTATCCTTGCAAAAGTCACTCTTATCATCAAAACATATGAGAAATACAATGGCTCATAAAAGCATGGACACCCCTTGAACTTTTTCACATTTTGTCAAGTAACCAACACAAACCTCAGTATTTTGGGAAGAGTGGTGGAGGGGGGGGGTCATATATTACAACACAAAGCACATTACTGTGAAGTGGAAAAAAGGTAAGGAGGTGTGGACTCTGTTGAAGTTTTACACTTATCTAATCGCTAGTGTTTGACTGTGACATATTTATAATGCGCCAGTTCGATGATATGAATCTTATCAGCTGGGCTGCAAAGCTGCAATATACGTTTCTCAACGTGTCTGATTCTTAACCTAAAAACAACAGAATTCCTTTTTATTTTTCTTCTTTTTTGCCAGAGCTATAAACAACCATCCCCCACTGTGAAAAGAAAAGTGCCATACAAAGGATGACTGTTAATGTTAATTCAATATGTGGAAGCGTAGCCAACACGGACTGAATGGCTTCGTTCACTTCCTCTGCTGCCATTGAAAAAACTACAGGGAGACAATTCCAAAAACAGCGGGGAAAAAAACAAACAAACAAAAAAAAACAACATCATCGTTCACAAATTCTCCTTTTCGCTGATTGGCCCACTTCAAGGAATCAGCTCAATGGGAGAGAGCCCATACAGAGCACTGAGGGGAGATGAGAATCGAGTGGAATTGTGTGAAATTGCAATGTCCAGGCCAGTTAGAGGTTGCAAACAACTCAAAACTTGAGAGGATGTTTCCTTGAGAAGACGAAGGTATCTATGTATGATGGCTAACAATGTGAAAAGAAACTAGGACATTTTTCGATACAATTTTCTTAAATGTAGAAAAGTTCAGAAGTGCATTTTAGTTTACTGAACCATCCAAGGATCAAGTTTTGTCAGTGCAAAATAGTTTGTTGGTCAGCAGGTTGCAGCAGGCTGACAATATTTTTAGAGATCATTTTGTCAACCCCTTTCTTACAATCTCTAAGAAAGTGCTCCAAAAAGAAACTTCATTGTTTTTCCTCTCTCTGTCAGCTAACCCTGAGGACTTACATCGAGGCAAATTTGGCATATCCTTACATCTATGCTCCTTTAACAGGAAAATGATTACTTTCCAAATACCAAGCTTTTTGGGTTAATTTACCTTTTTGGGTTAAGTTGTGGGATGTCATTCAAAACACCCAGAGGGCAAACAAACCCTTAGAATGTGTAAGCATGGTCAACTCAAAATTACCAAAAGAACTTAAAAATAACTCAACATCTTTTATGCAGTATAGAATATTATTTAAAAACAATGTAAACAGCCAAAGCACATTCTATGGGTCATGCATATGATGATAAGGCACAGAACAGAAAGTGGCGCTTATGCTATATGGTAGAAGTAGCTATGCTCTGATGACTTGCATAATCTGGCTTCTCTTTTTAACGGTTAATGTATTTCCATCTCAAGGAGGTAACGAAGGCGACACTGGCTCTCTTTGTAGATCAGATATTCACTGTTGCTGAAGCTGCTTCCAGAATACTGGGGCTGTTTGATGGCTTGTCCTTGAGGAACCGTAACCTTCTTGCCTTCAAGGGTGACGATGATGTCCTTAGATGGATCTGCAAACAAAACAGAACCACATCAGCCCTCTTCAGTCCTGTTGTGCGGAGAAACCCCTCAGATCTGATCTTTCACAGTCTTTGACTGATTTTTTTATTACCTAAGCCTTTACTGGAAACTTACAGTAAGTAAAAACAACATCTTATCCAAAATTGCACCCCTTACTCTCTTGCTGCTGGATGTG
The DNA here is from genome assembly GCA_014839685.1 of Anableps anableps. NCBI lineage: Eukaryota > Metazoa > Chordata > Actinopteri > Cyprinodontiformes > Anablepidae > Anableps > Anableps anableps. The sequence continues at coordinate 20,937,474 of CM026069.1, forward strand.
TTTATGACCCCTAAAATGATCAACTGGTTGTTTCAATGCCTGCTGATACATGTTGAAGTGTCCCTTAAATATAAAATATTTCCTATTCTGCTACTTCAGCAGTCAGGAAAGCTTTTGAACTTACCCATAATTGTAGAGTTCAAACTTTAAGCAATGATTCTGTGAAAAATGAAATGTAGGTCTGCCATTTTATTCCTTAGATGTTTGCATGTACTTACCTTAAGCGTACAATTAAAAAAAAAAAAAAAAAAAAAAAAAAAAAATCAATTTCTCTCACTGGCTGATTGGGGACATGGTCACATGTTGCTAAGTTCAATCTCTGATTGGCTGATCAGTGGCATTTGGAAGGCAGGTGCTCAAGAGGAAAAAAGGGCACTTAGTGCGAACATGGAACTGCTGGCAGATTTTTGATTGTTCCTCCTGCAAAATTTCTAAATCTTATTGCCAATTTACATCTGCTCACACAAGACAATAAATACCTTTGTCTTTGATGTTATCTTTCATTAAAAACAGATTGTCCAAATAAAACAGATTAGAACAATTTGATAAATTTGAAACCCAATATCAGATGCCTGCACCATGCCTGCCAACATCTGCTGATGGCAAAGGACACCCATATGTGTTGGTGAACACCTATGAAGCAACCTGTCCTGTGGAATCCAGGGACATGACCATCTTGGGAAAATATCAACTCAAAACAAGGATGGATTTGAAGTGCATTTTACAAAATTCTTAGAATTAATAAAATGACAAAGTATTGGAGATTAATTAAAAAAAGGTGGAACACTGCCTCACAACCAGCACTTAGGTCGAACTTTCTGAGTAAAATTTGAAACTTACATTACCCTAAAATTTACTTTTTTTTTTTTTTTTTTACACACCGAGCAGCATGCGTTTGTCTTGACTGCATCACCCTGACAAATCTACTCAGTAGGTCACACTAAACGAGTTATCTTCACAAACCTGAGTAATCGGTGACTAATCCACAACTTAAATCAACTATATCCATCATATATCAAAGTCATCAGGGGTTATTAAAGTATCAAAGGTAACTTAATGAATGAGAGAGCCTATATTTGATTTTTTTTTTTTCTAATTTAATCTAAGAACTATATTTTAAACATTCTCCTGGTGGCTGGTGGAAGCCAGAGAAGACAGGGAAGGGTATGCCATTGACTGATGGCTGTTCTTTGACAAAATTGAGGCAAGTGAACAATGACATGAAGAGCAAGGTAATTGGTAGAAAGTTACTGCACCAAAGTATTTTACCTGGTTCCACTTGGCCCCGTGCTACCACGCTGTGATAACCTGCAGGAGCCTTCTTCAGAGTAGAGTCATCTTCAGTGATGGTGAACTCCTTGCCAAGAGCTACCTCACCCAGAAACATCACTCCAATGTTCTTTGAGGGATACACTAACAAAGAGTAACATACATTTCAGGGAAATAGATTATGATTTCAAAAGAATTTAAAGAAATTGCTTTCCTAGGAGATGTCTCACCGTAACATATAGATTTTGAGTTTTCAGAAGCAAAATAGATCCCACTGCCAACACGGCCCCACGAATGGGGCATGATCCTCAGACCACTTTTCAGGATAGCTGCCACAACTGCTATGTTTGTACCATGCCACAGCAGGCGGCGGTTCTCTAGACTGTCGTTCTCACTAAAGCGTTCTGCCTGAAAGTCGCAGTGTGTTAGATCACAGGCATCTGGACTTCATTACAAGTACAAAACTGACAGAAGTGCCTTACCTCTTTCTCTCGATCCACTTCCCAAACATTGAGAATCTTTGGTTTACGATGCCCAACTGTTGTCATCTTCATGTATTTCTCAATGATCTTTGAATGAAAAAAAACAAAACGTAATACTTTAGTAATTGGAACATGACATTTATTTCCACATTTCTGATTTAGGACAAAATACCTTATACATTTCTGAATTTTTGGCCATCAAAGACAGCTTGCATTTGAGAGACATGTAGTCTTGGTCGATAGGATGAGGAACTGTCTCTATCATCTCATCCTGAGCCTTCTCTGTTTCTGACTTTAGTGTCTGGGCAAGCTCAATGTCTGCCAGCACCTTAACAACAGCATTTAAAAAGGGACATTAAGGCTGACAGAACTTTCTAAAAAGACAAGAAATCTCACCAAATGAAAATCTTACCATAAGCATTTCCTTTTTCTTTTCCACAATCTCTTTGGTGTCAATGGTTGGTGGTCTGTTCCTGCCAAAGTTGTGAGGAATTGTGGTGAAGAATTTTGATGAGAGTTCTTCAAGGCGTTCTTCAAGGCGCCATGCTCCACCGTTTTGGTTCATAGCAGCTTCGATCTCCTCCAAAACTTCAAAGCCCTTTGCAATCTGTAACTTACTGAGTTTACCCAAAGGCATCTTCTTGATGTCTGTAAAAATTAAAAACCATGCACATAAACCACTGGTCAAATCAGGGGTTTCAAAGAACGCAAAGAATGAATGATAAATATTGTGATTTGTCTTTCTAAAACACCCTGCATTTTGTAGACTGCTTTACAGTCTTTAGGATCTCCAACATTGCTGGCTTGCGACAAACTTATTGCAACAAACTTATTACAGGGTGAAAGAAACATTGGCCCTACTTTAAGAAATTCAGTGTAGGAGCAGTGTTCATGAAAAACCAATAGTTGGACAGAGCAATAAATCGATTTTATTGATTAATCGTATTTGCAATTTATGAAGATTTAATTTTTGGAAAATCTGGATTTTTTTTTTTTTTTTTTAACTAATGCACTCCTTGGGCTCTTGTAGTTCAGAGTGGTGTCACTCTGCCCATGGAATACCATCTTGTTTTACAGCTTGTAATTTAGTTGGACTTTGAATTCAAGTCAACTCCCAGAACAGATGATTTCAATTAAAACAAGTTTTCAAAATCTTTTCTGTCATTTGTAATTTCTTTTTAAGAAAAGGAAGGGAGAAAAAATAGATTAAAATTGGAAATTTGATTTGGTAAGAAAAAAAAAAAAAATCAGAGACTTTATTTTCAAGCCATATTGCCCAGCCCTATTACTGACCTATTTTAATTGTTGTCCGACAAAATATTTGAAATAGAAAGACATTTCAACTGACCTGGATACATAAGAGATAGTCACTGATTAATGAGCTGCCTTAACGCTTTCTTTTGAGCACTTTGATTAGTTTAGCCACCAGCATCATTAAGGACACTATTTGGCTATTTCAGTAAGCATAGTTTCTTAATATTTCAGAATATTTTCTGATGTTTAATGATAATTTCTAATACATTTTTGATGATTGCTCATAATTTTCAATTCACTTCTAATAAATTCTGACAGTTTATTATATCTTTCTGGTTGGAAGACATAGAAAACCAAACTACAAGAGAAAGAAGTAGTAAGAATTAAGCAGTGAGCACAGGAGGACATGAAAAAGAAATAAAATTTGAGGAAAATGTGGAGCCTGGAGGTGTAGAGGTTACAGCTGCTAATGAGGACAGTGATATATCTGACTTTATTTAATGTGATGACGATGTAAACTTTGATGAACAGATCTTTGAGACTAACAGTAGGAAGCTGGAGGGGTACTGTACTTCTGATTTCAATGTCTCTTTTGAGTAGTGCTTTACGGTAACTTCCTATACTTTCAATTCTAAAGTAATGTAAGGTATTGGTAATACAAGTGGCATAAGGTCACACCTGTATCTTTACTGTAGCCTTAAATTTTTTATCGACCATGTTTGAAGTACAGCATAAAATATCCAAATGTTAGGGGTCACTAAAACAGCACTATTAAATACCTATATGTAGCACACATGTTGTTTAATGTGGTTCAAAATCGTCCTGCCTAAAACACTTCAATACCCACCACATCGGCAGGCATAGCCCAAATGTTTTCACGAACACTGAATAGGACCGTGCTGTCTTCTCTGCCATCCTATTACAATACCTATCAAATCTGCTCTAGGATTTGAGGATCATAATCTGCACAAACATGCATATACTTCAAACATGAGGCTTCTGCACCTCCACAATCAGTTCAGCCCTCCTGTGGTGATTTAACTACTTTCAAGACTTTCATCATATTATATGCAATATATCTGCCTATAAGCACAGTTTGGAGATATGTGTCCTTCTCCCAGCCAGAAACTTAATCTCATTAAGGGTGCAGCATTTTTTGGCATGAAAACAATAAGTTGTTCATTCCATATGATTAATAAAAGAGAGGACACCAGGCATGAGTGCCAGAACAAATCAGTGCATGTGTGAATAAGGTTAGACTGGCATTTGTCAAGTCCATCTTCAAATTTTCTGATGAAGACATGCAAGACACGAAACTACTGCTACTAGGTAGCACCCAGGACCAAGGCATGCTGCCATCACAATGGTAACCAACCACAATTTTATCATTTATTTAACTTTTATGCTTGCTCAATAAATACATTAAAAAAACAAACAAACAAACAAACAAAAAAAAAAAAATCAAAAAAAATCAAAAAAAAAAAATCAGGGAATTCTCAGCCTCCATCCAGAATGATGGGAAGAATACTGCATGCTTGTCCCATGAGGTATGACCAAGGCCCTGGAGACACCATCCATGTTAAGATGGTGAGATTTGAAGGAGTCACAGCATTATATTATTTCATATGCAGACACACACCCACAACAAAATACTGAAAGAAGAGACCAGTAAAATAATGATCTCACCCGCATTTCAATATGCAAAGATAAGGAGAAGCAAACTTCAACCTTTGTTTTTAACAGTGGTTAATCATTTGCATGTCACAACCTGTTCTTTTAGTTCTTAACTACACTTTGAAGCAAAACTTTCGCTCAACATATAACATAACATTCTTTTAAACACAGTAAACTACCCCAAGCTATATAAAGCAGTTTGCTTAAAATGGTTGTTCAAGTGAGAAACACCCACCTAAATTCATGCATTCCATTGCCTCCTTGAACATATCGTTGCTGAAAATGAGCTCAATAAGGTTCTGTGTAGCTCTATCAAGAGTGCATGGGAGGACATTTTTCGAGACTTTCTTTCTTTTTCCATCAACAGTGTCCACCTGTGGAGCCAAAAAGTACATCTGTAGAATATTTCCAATGCTAATACTGATCAAAATATTAACAGCAACTGTACCTACTCAAAGCATCATATTGTACAGAGATGAACTGTTACAATACCTTGACCTCAGCATCCTGCTCTCCATCCACTTCAATCAGTGTGTACTTCCCAGTGTGAAAGACAAAGTTCATCCGGTCACTCCAGTTGTTCTTTGTCTTGTCCTTAAACTTCTTCTCAAAGTCCTTCACAGCCATCTCTGGTTTAGCAAATGGAGTCAGTTTGGATTGTCCCACTTCCCCCTGAGGTCAGATTCAGAGATGAAGCAATCATAAATTTTGAATGTATTACTAGTGTTGTAGATGGCACATCTGGGAGACACATCAAACCCAACTAAACCAGTTCCAGTAATTAGAAAGAAAACCAGAGGAATGTACTAATTGCTGCATATTGAGTATTGTGAACCTGACAGATCTGAATAGATATAAACCCTAGAAATGCAAATAAAACATGTAGTGATGTAGTCCCTACATCACTACATTTAAAACACAAGACTGCCATATTAGATTTTGAGATCAGGGTTAGTGAGAAATTTGTGATTCATCGGTTGAAATTATGACTTCAAGGGGAGACTGTTTATTTTTCCAAATTGGAACTTAAAAATGTCAGCTTCTGAGTAAAACTGTACAATTAAATTGTGTTCTCCAATCATCATATTGCCCTGGGAGATTTGTTTTATTTAATATAAATTATTTGTCTGGACCCGTGTTGATCTCTGCTTTATGCTGTGGTATTTGAGTCAGGTGGTAATATTAACCACTGCAGAGGCAAGCTATATTCTAGACTTGAGGTAGCATGGAATAGATCAATGACCACAACAAAGAATAAAATTAAATTAATTTGGTAAGAATGTGTAAGTGCTATGTTTCATGTCCTCTCAACTGTTCTGTCTGTTCTGTTGGAGGTATCATCCTGTTAAAAGGGAATCATTCCTTTCCACTGTCACCACATGCTTGCACGAGGAGAATTTTCAGTAAACTCAGTGACTTGATTTGATTTTATCAACAACTGACTGTACTATTATTAGGGTCAAACTGCACCGCTTATAACTTAATCCAACTACGTGATAGAATCATATCAAATTTAACTGGATTCATTTGAAATAAATATGGACCAGACTAGAATGCATATTAATTTAACCTGTGGGTAAAATGCCTCAAAATAACATCAGTTGTAATTTGGCTTTATATAAACAAACTCGACTGAAATTATTTGCATTGTGGTGGATGTAACCTACCACTCTTCCCCATCTGTTCCATGAGTAGTATGACTTGTTTGCTTTTATAACTTGGATGACGTAAAACTTGTTGTTGTTGTTTCCTATGTTTGTTTGGTTGAGCATGCAGTCATAGTCCTCGTGAACCTGTTGGAGATAACACAAGATTTTCACAGTTAAATCTCATTCATGAATAACATATATAGACTGTTAGTGCTGTTGCTCTACCTCCCCTGAAGAAGAAAGGGAACAGCGCTCATCCACCTTCCTTTTGCCTTTAACCTGTGGTCCTGCAGCCAGAAGCGCCTCTTTTGCTGAAGTGAAGGCATCCTTGGGCTCATCTTTCACCTTTTTCCCACCTGCCTTGGCGGCAGAAGCGGCTTTTCTCTTAGGGGCCATGCGCAAGCTGCAAAACCTTCAAAGAAACTCGTTATGCTTATTAGTTGGTATGGTGCCAGGACATGCAGGAACATGCCTCGACTCGCCCAGTGGTTCCTTCTTTAGCGGAGCATAAAAGCTCAAAGGTTTATTTTTCCAAGACATTTACATATTATTTGGTCTACTCTTGCTATTTACCATTCAAGCATTACAATAAATTATAAAGACGTCCAATAATAGGGTAAAACATCAGTTTTAATTAATTTTGAATAGCCGCAGCTTCCTCAGTCCAACACTAATGACCAGAAAAAGATGAATCTCCTTTAGCAGGGAACCTACCTACCTCTTAAATAACCAATATTAACAGCAACAGCGGCGGCTGATCTGAAGTCAGTGAGTATTCCCAACGGGAAAAACCACCTTCTATTGCTGTCTCATTCTGGCTCAAGGGAATCACTCAAGGAAGAGGTGGAACCTTTCTGTTCTCAGCTTTCCCTTGTTAGAGTCAGCTTCGCCGCGGTTGCCACCTGGTGGCCAGATCCGGAAGCGCTTCTAAGAGGTGACTTTCCTGAATATCATTTTATGGAAATATCTAACCTTTGAACTTCCTCGCCTTGAAGATAAATAAAATGCATGTGCTATTCGATTTTTTTTTCTGTTATATTGTAAATATTCTCGCCATCATCTTATTTGGTCCACTGTGCTCAGGAAAAGTCAGGAGAAATGATTTTGTTTAAAAAGAAGAAGAAAAAAAAACAGAATAAAAATGAAAGATTGAAACATTGATAGTTTTATGGAGGTTTATCCTAGGAAAATTTAAAAAGAATAAAATGAAAGCAGTAATAACCTAATTATGAGTCTAAAAGTCATAATTTAAACTTCCAAAGTTATCATGAGGTGTAAAGTTACAATTTGGATTTATTTTGTATGTCATAATAATAATAATTTTGAAAGCTTAAATCAAGATTTTATATTTCATATTTGTGATCTTAAATGTCTAATATATGATTTTAAAAGTCAAATATACATTTATGTATGTATCAGAAAAGTGTCTTGGATGATTCAAGATGTTTAATTTTGTTTTTTGTGAGTAACTAAACTGATGTGACAGGTATATTATACACTGATGGTTTGAAAATAGGGTTTCATCCCAATGATCACTACCAATTATGTATGTCCTCAGGTAAAAATGTAACAAACTATTAGAAATAAAAATTGTAATAGTTCTGCTTGCTGTTGTTTACATACACTGTAAAAAGATGCAAAACACACCTAGTGTCTGATTATTTTCAATATTTGCATGTAATATTCTTTACTGATGATGCCATCTATATTTTTGAAGAGCACATGTCCCTCCTGCAGCGAAAAACCTTCCCACAACATAAAGCTGCCACTTCCATACCTCACAGCTTGCATGGTATTTTCTACTTTCATTATGGTTATCATAACCTAACACTTCAATTTTAATTTCATCAGACCACAGGCATCAGTTTCTGGCACAGGTTCCAAAAACTGAGGTCTTTGTTCTTGGAGCCATTTGCAATCTGTAATTTGGCTTCTTAGTGTAATGGCTTCTTTGTCTCTGAATGGCCTTTCAGTCAATGTCGTTACATGACTCCTTTCAATGAATCTTCTTTCCAGTTTCAGCAAGTTTCTTCACAATGTCTTTTTTTATTATTAATCTGGGGTTGATACATACATTTCTTACCAAAAACATGTTGATCTTTGGGTCACAGAATCCGTCTCCTTCGTAAATGGTAGAATGTCTGTACATTCCCAAGCTGTTTTTATTTGTTTGTACAGATGAAAATAGCAAATTCAGGCATCTGGAAATTGGACTCAAGGATGACCCAGACCTGCAGAGATCCACATTTCATTTCCAGAGAACTTAGCTGATTTGTTCTGATTTTGTCATGTCACCTAAGGAAGCATGTTGTTTGTGGTGTTGGTTTAAAAAAAAAAAAACTGACTTTGTTGAAAGTAATTCAAATGGTCTCCCTCATTATTCTGACATTAAGCAAATACATATATATTTTAGTATTCCTAACCAATCTAAAACAGAAAATGTTTAGTCTGATTTAAAGCCAGACACTGAGAAAATGGGCATGTGTGTTATTATATTGTACAATGTATGTAAACATCTGGTTTCAGTAGCAAGTAATTACTTTGTTGTGTGTGTACTATTAGAGCATAACATTATAGCAGCATTTGCAAATAAAGCAAATCTTTTTTGTTACTTATGAAAACAGCTATTTTATGTGATATTATAATTTCACCAGTATGCAAAAACTGTTGTCGGCTGCTTGCTTTCTGAGTTACAATTAAAAGATGTCAACACAAGATGGCAGTGTGAAGCCACAGATCTGGGTTGGCTCTGATCTCTACATTGGTCTCTGTTGTCCAATGACTGAGGTGTTCTTTGGTGGCTTTGTTGGATTTTCATGCCATATCACCAAGTGGTTTTTCTGCAAAAATAATACATTGCAGAAATACATTTTTTTGGAATAGTCAAATCATTAAAGTGTATATTAAATGCAACAGAAGGTTTGATTTTCTTCTCGCTCTGACTCAAGGTATTCCTTGCAAAAGACACCTTAATCCACTACCACTCCAAATGACCATAACAGGTTTGATAAGTAAAAACTATTTTGTCATAGAGAGTTGTGAATCACTTAACACAAACCGTAGATTTAGCATCATTGAGCTTGTTGTGTAGTTATACGATAAAACATAGTGATTTGTTTGGAATGTGCCAGCTAATGGCATATATAGAAATCACACTCAGAAACAAATAAAATTTTACTATTTATAAAAAACACATTTTATTTACATAAATTACAAGAAAAGCACAAACTGGTTCACTAGGATCTACAATAAAAACGTCTTGAATATATTACATTGAACAGATTTACTATAATTTACTCCATTGTTGCAAGTAGAATCTCCAAAAAAAACAAGAGCTATAATTTCCTTTATTGGCATCTCTTTCAAAACTGCTACGAGTCAAATAACAAAATGACATAATTGGGACATTTGTACTCACAGCACTCTGAGGACAACAAAGTCAGGATGGTCGCCTGTGTGACCCTGTCCTTATCTGAGACACCTGATTCAGGACTAGTGATTATATTACTCTGTTTACAAGACTTGGCAGAAAAAAAAGAACCCAGCTTGATCTTCACAAGGAGGACGTTGTGGAGTCCACCACCTCTCGTCCATTACACACCGTTGGAACAACATTAGAGGCTGATGCTGCAAAACAACAACAACAAAAAAAAGGTTTCAGATTTTAAAAAGAAATACAAATAATAATAATAATAACTATACAGTTAATGTAGTAGCATTTGATAAATCCCTCTTGTGTTTACTTTTTAATTTAGATACTAGTCTAAGGTGCCTTGCCTGGAATCATCTAAACTGACGGGCCAGCTCTAGAGGAGCATTAATCTGAGAAGCTGCCAGAAGCCCAAGGTTGCTCTGGAGATCTTACCATGGGCTCATATGCAAGAATCTATTCAATCTGTTAAAGTCTGCCAAAATCATGTAGGACACACAGCAAACGTGAACGAAGGGGACGACGAAGATGATAACAGAATCTGAACTTTATGGCCAACATGCAGGCTGAATGCACAGCCTTCTTTTCAGATTTTTATCTTTTTACTGAAAACCATTATTTCTTTTTCTGCTTTTCTGTCATGATTCAGTGGTTATGGTGGAGAACCCAAATGCAGACAGGCAGAGGTGGTGAGTTTATTTTAAAATTTAATGAAAAATTAAGAACAAACAACTTACAAAAACCACAGGGAATGCAGGGAGCTAAAGTTGAACAAAAACACAGGAATCCAGGTGAAAAACACAACAGGATTTAACAGGGAAGTAACAGGAAGATAACAGAAGGAACCAGTGAGGAGTGAGAGCAGGAAAGGAGTTTAAGTGTTTTTTTAAAAAAGAAAAATAAATTTAAAAAATAAATGTATACTGTGAGTGTGAATGCTGAAACAACAGACTGGGGCTGATTGGCTAACGAGTTGCAGGTGTGAGGGGAAGGGGCAGAAAGGAGACTGAGAAGAAAGAGAGAATGGCAGAAAGGGGCAAGAGAAAGTAACATGGGAACCAGGAAAATGAGTCAAACAGTAACAAAGAAGAACTAGACACAAGGAATAAATAAACATAATAAACTAGAATGACTAAGACTGAACTAAAGAAACATAGGAACAAGGCTGATCTAATCAAAGAATAAGAAATGAAGGCAAATACAGAACAGGAATCAAAACGAGAATCAAACCCCAAAACAACCCAGGTTCTGACATTTTCACAATTATATGCGACTTTATGTTGGTCTGACACAGAAATCCCTCCTAAATACATTCTGTCTTGTAGCTGTGATGTGACACTATGTGAAAAGTTTCTAGGAGTGTGAACACTTTTGTAACATTAACAATCAAGAACATCAACCTTCTCCCAAATGCACTGGCAGGATAATAACTCAGTAATCATTTACATGCAGTGGAATATATCATAGTAATTAACATTAATATCAAGTTAATTATCCTAAAGTATGTAAAACAAGAAAGTTATCTCAGCACTGTCCCTCTGTCTTTATTTGTGTTTCATTTAAGTTGAGAACATTTTCCTTAAGAATGAAATGGCATGCCTCTTTGGTTTTACAGAACTCCAGAATGCATCATTGAGAAAGTGGTTTCAAAAACCATTTGGCCTCTGGTTTAATTGATATCAGTGGCAGAGACTTCCTGACATTCAGCTCCAACCTTCACAGGGAAAGTGTAAAAACAACAAACACTGAGCATGATGACCAGTATTATAACCCATTTATACTTTTTACTCTATCACTTGTAACAACAATAGGGGAAATGCACTATTGATAATTTGTTTTAATTGAAACTTTTTATGATCTTAAGACCTGCCTCCTTCATGTTTCATGATTCGGAGCGGGGTCTAAAATCCATCCATGGGCAGTGGTCTGATTAATTAGATTATATTATTTCTTTTTTTTCTGACAGTACCTTGAGAAAAACTGGAGGCCGGACCAGTGTTGACGCTAAAGCGGGTGGTGGCCACTCGGAGGTTGCAGACATTCTTCTGAGGTTGAAACAAGATGATGTGGATTTTTGGAGCAAAGAGACAACCCAGAACCACAGACCCACTCAGACTGACTGAGATGCACATGGTGGTAGTTTGCACCTGCAGGATCAAAAAGGGGTGAAAAGATTCCCTATTAAACCCCAAATCCTTTGTATTATTGATTTTTTAGACATTTTTAGCAAGCTATTACTTCTTACAAATATTTCTTTAATGCCATAAAAAGGTCTTACATCAAAACCATGAGTGAACTCATCTTTTGAATCTTAGAATCAAAGCAAGGTGAAATAGAGGAAGAAATAGGATATCTGTGTCACCTAATTACACATTGCAAGTTATATATTTATTTGTTTGTCAATCAACAACTTAACCCTCTGTCATTTTTGCCTCACCTTGCTCACACTGCTGTTTACACTCAGTCTGCTCCATCATTTCCAATCTCTTCACAGCCTTTTTTCTCCCGCCTTAATAAGAGGATACAGCCCAGCATTATGCGGTGTGTGGCAAGCGCATTTCTATTTCACAAGAACCACAGCAGGTGTTTGTTATCACCCTGAATGTTAATGCTGGTATTAAACTGGTGTGAGCACCAAGTGTGGCGCTGTGCACCAACTGTTCTGCCATGAGGAAAATATTAGGGAAGCAGCAAGTGAACAAAAGCAGTTTTTAACAGTTCTAAGCGTAGCACAGCTTCCCTATTCATTGGTGTGTACATGTTGTGGTTGGATAGTTGTAATTATATCCACCAGTTAATTAGAAGTACTTCATTTATGAAAACATAATTATTTCTGTTGGTACTAATACAACATATCAAATTTTCTATTTTTAGTCCATCCATCCATTTTCTTCCGCTTATCTGAGGTCAGGTCGCGGGGGCAGCAGCCTAAACAGGGAAACCAAGAGTTCCCTCTCCCCAGCCACTTCGACCAGCCCCTCTGGGGGAATCCCAAGGCATTCCCAGGCCAGCCAAAAAACATAGTCCCCCCAGCATGTCCTGGGTCTTCCTCTGGGTCTCCTACCAGTGGGATGTGTCCAGAACACCTCACCAGGGAGGCGTCCAGGAGACATCCCAACCAGATGCCTGAGCCATCTCAACTGGCTTCTCTCAAAGTGGAGAAGCAGGAGCTTCTCACCCTATCTCTAAGGGAGCAACTCATTTCGGCTGCTTGTATCTGCAATCTCATTCAGTCACTATCCAAAATCATGACCATAGATGAAAGGGCAACCTTGGTGGAGTCCAACTCTTATTGGAAACGAGCCCGATTTACTGCTGACTATACTGATATTTTTTTCAATCCATATGGAATATATTGAGCATTGTTGAATTGGACTGAAGTGCACTGATGTTGGATTTCAATTGAGGCTCTTTTCACACAGTGAACTGTGACTAGAAGTGTTGTGTGCTGCAGCCTTATGAATACAGTGCCAGTCAGAAGTTAACACTGAGGGCCCTTCCAGAATCTTGATGTTGGTCCGCATTATCCATTCTGAAGCTATTTTTGATGTTTCTCTGGGATCATCATACCGTTGGATCACCAAGTTCAGTTTAAATTTCAACCATTGTTAAATTAAGGTAAAGTTGAATCATTTGGAGGTAGTCCTCTTCCACTCTTTGTGTGATGCACTAGTATCACTAGCAGGAAAACAGACCCTCAGCATGATGCCACCAACACCATGCTTGACAATTATTAAGGCATTCTTAGATTTGAAAGTTTCACTCTAACTCCTCCAAATATATTTCTTTTCACTGTGGCCAAACAGCTCAACCTTTTCTTCATTTGACCATCAGTTTTCTTCCAGAAGGCACTTGAAAGAGACAATAATGTCAAACATACTACACAATAGTCTCCTTAAATGCCCAGGTCACTGTATGTATAATTTACAGCTATAATGGATGGATAGGGTAAAATAGTAGCTCAGGGAGAAGGTGGAGGAGATTGATTTTGTCACAGATTATCTTTCTCATTATATATTGTCACAGCTTGGTGACAGTTTTAACAAATATGTAAAAAATATATTTTATAAAAGTTACATACTGCGGCTTTAAAACAACTGAAATTCTAAATTATAAAACTAACATTTATACTTAAACATCACTTTGCCATGTACCGACAGGCATTTATACAAACAGCTTTGTTTGTCTATAAAACATTATACCATGAAGGTTTCTGGATATCATTAGTGGGATAAAAGATTAAATTTACCATATCTAGGGTAATGGGGATGGCATTACTACCCCATTTAAACTGTTGTTGCAAATTTTCTCAGACTGCTTCTGTTTTTAATGCAGCCGAGGTGCCTGATGATGCATAGCATACTAAGAAGTGGAAGCCATTTGCTGCCGTGTAGCAGCCATAGCATGACTAGTTCTGGTTGTAGTGTTGCAGCGTTAAGCTACATTTGAAATACTGCGATGTTAACAGCAATGATTGCACATACAAAATACATTGCAATTTAATTTTAAATCCAACTGTAACCATGCTTGTGTTACAGTTCAAACAACACCAGGAGTGATCAAATAAAAATTGCAATGTATTTTGACTACATTACCAGCACTTACATACAAGGAGAGCCCTGTTTCCCAAGAAGCAGAGAAAATCTTCAATATTTCATATGACCATCAAATGTGCCATTTGCTCTGTAGACTGTGTTTAGCATTGTTTACTATTTCTTGGCTGACTGCAATAAAATCTGTATTTGTTATTCAGTTGAAGATTTCCATTGGGGTGTGACAACAATCTGAGAAGTGTTGTAAAACTAGGAGAACACTGGTAATGTGTCACTGCCTGTAAAAACTAGAGGCACTCTGCCAACTCAGTTGCTTCAGTAATTATTCATCGGTCAAAGGGGAGCTTTGCATCTACCTAATGAGTCCATTCAAGCTGTGAATTATGTTGCCTGAAGGGGCCAGAGGAAGGGTTCCTCTGAGCATCTCTGAAGTCCCAGGATAGAGGGAGCACAGCTGGGACTCTGCACCCCAGTCTTTCACACTCCATTCCACACAGCTACACACAGGGACATACAGAGACATTCAGTTCCCATTTAGCCCTCATGGTCTTGCCTGCCTTTTCCATGTTTCTGCAGAGGCAGCTGTGTCAGGAGGCTCCTCCGCCTATTTCGCCCTCCTGTTTCTCTTTCATTGCAAGCTGGTGAGATCCCTGGAGGATAATCTCTCACAACTAAGGCCAGTCTTTTCTATGAACTTCTACCATTTCTGTTTAATGCTCTGTGCCTGCAGATAACCATCATGCATTCAGCAACACATTTATGTATTTATCCATTTGTCTGTGTGTTTGTCTAAAACAATAAACTGTTTAACTTAAACAATGAGTTTGAGTCAGATATCACTCTAAAAATTATAAAGCTAATCATTTTTAAGGAGTTACTTTCCCAAAACATTCTGGTAGCCTTTTTTAACCCAATTCACACATGTTTAAACAGCATATTAAAAAGGAAAGGTCAGAATATTTTCAGTAAGGTTAATCTTAAAGGTAGCAGGTTATATCATACCTGCAATGGGTAACTCTGTTAACTTCTTCATTATTTATCATGAATCCAGATTAGGTGATGCTGGAGGCTGAAGTTTATGACTGGTCTAAGATGGGCCACGACCAAGGTGGACTTCTACCATCACAAAGTAATCTTAATCTTAAACACAGAAGTGTATGCAAATACTTTTTAATGACCCTTTAACCTGTTGTCAGATTTGTGTATTTTCAGAAGACAATCATTATTTACACATAAAATGGAGGTAAGAGGCTGGTAAGAGGCCAATGAACATCCTGTGTTAGACACAGGACATAGTTAGAACAGAACTTCCAAAAAGTTTTTGATCAGAATAATTGTATAAAAGTAAGTGGTTTTTCTGGTTGACCATCCAAAGTGTTGTACAATATGCAGGGTAAGTTCAGTTCAGGAGGTTGTCAATTCAGCTAAGAAACCAAATTTTACAGCTGCTTTAAGTTTGCTCCAAGTTGGTGGATCTTTCCTTAAAAAGCACCTAAAGTAGTGCATAACTTTAAAGTTTAATCAAAAAAGCTAGCATAACTACTTTTATTTTTAGTTTTAAGGCTTGAACTGTCATCTTTAAAATTTGAAGGGTCAGAACTAAGCAGCACATTATCCTTTCCAAATAGCTGGAATTAGAATGGCTCGGTCATGGGGATGCTCTAATATGATACAATTGGTTGTTTCACTTTTAGATTTCTCTTTTCACAACTGTTGTACATCTCTGTGTGTCGAGCTAATTTAGAGATTTGCAGTACACCTGCAGGTAAGCTGAAGCCTGTTAATTAAGAGTATCGTTGTGGGGGTGATTGTTGTTTATTATATCCTGTTTGTTGGTTTTACTCCTTTCTAGGTTTCTGAGTTCAACACACTCCACCACAATCCCTAGTCAAGACATTCTGAGCAGACAAGCTTTGAGCAAGCACTGCGTTGATGCGTATAAAACACAATTTCCAGCACAAAGAAAGTCATTATCTGCAAGGATGTATTCCTCTCAGATTTTAAGAGCCCTAAACCATCTGAACAAATCATTTAAATGGTAACCACAGCATGTGCTGTAAATGATGCAAAAAATGTGTTATCTTGGAAAAAAGACAGCATATGAATGCTCATGAGGCCTAATTTAACTTACCCTGTAGTCGCTAGCAGTGACATAGAAAATGGGTTGGAAGGCCAGCCAGATGATGCAGGTGGTGTACATGGTAAACCCAATGAACTTGGCCTCATTGAAGTTTTCAGGGCATTTGCGGGTCTTGAAGGCGTAGACTGTGCAGAGGATGATGAGTATGCAGTTGTAGGTGAGAGAGACGAGCATGCTGGAGTCCTTGCTGTTACACTTAAGGGTAACTATATCTCTCTTTTCTGGGCTCACTTCCTTTCTCACACCTGGGGCCTCCACCAACATCCAGACCACCACCACCACCAGCTGGCAGGAGATCAGAGCACCACAAATGGCAACCTGGGAGGCTGGGCTGATAAAGCGAGGCCTCTGAGCACCATCCTTCACTCCACTGAAAATCCGAGCAATGCGATTGGTCTTGGTGAGGAGCGCTGAGTAGCATACAGCAAATGAGGTGCCTAAACCTAATCGGCGCAAAGTGCACACTGCTGTGGAAGGCTTGGCAATGTAGATGAATGTCATGCTATAGCACATTAGCACTCCCAGGAGAAGAATGTAGGTGAGCTCACGTCCACTGGCCTTAACTACAGGTGTCTCATTGTTTTTAAGAAAGAGCCCAATGACAAATAGTGTACTCATCATCCCTAGACAGGAAATAGTGACAGGTCCAATGGCCCAGGCATCTTCCCACCGAATGTATTCCTCAGGTAGGTCGTAACAGCCTGTGAGATTGGCCAGAGGCCACTCTCCAAAGCTACAGTCAGCACAGGTAAACTCATCTTGAAGATACTGGTATGGCTGGCAGGGGATACATATCCAGCAGCACACGTCGCCAGGCTGCATGCTTTTTACCTCATTCTTTCTGCAGGGGTCGCTACACTGGGAGGTGGGCACAACATGGCTAGTCCAGGGTATCAGGCTGGTGTTTAAGGTTAGGCTCTGAGCCCAGTAGCCAACGTTGCGGTAGACATAGCGGCCACCCTCTTTGTGGTAGTGGAAAATGTTGTAGCGACCAACGCTGTCTCCAAAGGCATCGAAACGAACTACATTCTCTGTGTCGGGAGGACGAAAGGGTGCTGAAAGTGAACAAAAAAGGATGGACAAAAAGTGTTAGGTGATTGCAAAAAGAATACCAACTAAAGTGCAACAACAAACACAAACTAGGATTCAGTCAACAAGACGGTTTAATTTAAAGATGCTTAGGACTTTGTTCTTTCATATTACACATTATACAGCATGTATCATCTCTTATTAGACTTTTATCATTCAACTAAGGCATAATAACTTAATGTGACAGGACACATATATCAAGAAAAGAAGCGAGAGATTGTAGGAACGTTCAGTGCTTTCTTGACTGTCTCAGAAAGTCTTTCAAAATATAGGACATTCTTATTTATATGAACAATAGTTATACTGACAACTGTTTCATAACTATCTAATATGTTTTTCCTTTTACCCTCTCTGAGTCTCCCAGAAGCAAGCTATGTCATGTTTGATCATATTGATTGAATAAATGGATTAAAGCTCAGTTTCTTTTCATAATTTGAAGTTCATCAGATGACACAGTTCACAGCATGATTTTTGATTTTTCTATTTTTTTTTCTCTGAGGTTCTGTGGAGAGGTCATGGGCAGTCAATATCCCAATTGGAATAGATAATCTAAATGAAACACAAATTTGGATAAATACAACTTATCCAAATACAGCTGAAAAACTGAGTTTACTTGAGCTTATGGTTTAAACTTTTACACCACATTAATTTTATATACAATTAATCTGACCAGACTTGAGAACTTGTTCTTCAGTGTAAAAAGGCACCGATCTTTATGGGAATAACTATCTAATTCAATGATGATGGTGTAAAGGTTTGTAAATTAACATTTACAGCAACAGCTGCAACATTTCTGCTCTTGGCTGTGTTTTGATTAGCTATTAGCTTCAGCCTCTATAAAAACTAATCTATGTTTTCAGGGGAGGCGCTTGCATTTGTTTAAAAAAAATCAGGGAAATAGTCCTTTAATTTAGTGAAGTAGAATAGAAATATCCCTTATTGACCCACAGTGGGGAATTTTAGGTGTAACAGCAGCAAGTAAAAGGTAAGTGGGCACATGCAGATTCATACAAAGCTTAAAAAAAACCCCTATATATATATATATATATATATATATATATATATATATATATATATATATATATATATATATATATATATATATAGAGAGAGAGAGAGAGAGAGAGAGAGAGAGAGAGAGACCTGCGCAAAGAACAGCAGGATTATTTGAAATGAAAAATGCAAATGGAAATCTATGACAGGAGATGCAAATATTCATTGAATTCAGGATCTTTTTCAGGATGTAAAACAAGTACCATTTCCAATTACTCATTTGGGCTCTATGAGCACATTTTAAATAAATATGGAGACTCTGCACTTTTGCTTTTGTGTCTTTCCCCAGATGCTTTACTTGACATAAGGTACATCTCTTCATCTGCTGAGACCATCTGTAAACATACAAAACTATACTGTATGTTTACAGACTCACCTATTGCAGCCGATTCATGAGCTGATTTAAGCTAAGATCAGTCAATATCTATACCGGTATCTATACTTAGTTGGACTTTATAGCAAACCTGAAACTTTTAGTCTAATCAAAAAAATTAAGAAGAAGAAGAAAGAAAAAAAACCAGACTTTGTTGAGAAACATGGGAATACCTTCACATTTGACAAACTGCACAAAACATGAACACATATGAGTATAACAAATGACAGACATTAAATGAATCTAAAATCAAACCACCCTTACAACTGGAATCACAGTTCAGTTCTAATATTTGCAATACTTAGATTTAAGGCATATAGTTAAATTTGCATGACTAGGATGACGCATTGTGTTAAATGGTCATTTTGTTTATACTGAATCATCTTTTTGTAAATTCATGTTTACATCACATATGTTATTATTTAATACATATACAGAGCTTAGTGGTCCACCTGTTTTTTTCCTTAGAGTGCTGTGATACCACTTGGGGCTGACTAATTTAAGGGCTTTAATCCACTTCAAAGCCTCTCGATAGTCAAATCCTCTGGGTATGTTTTTTCATTCTTTTTTTAGAAAATGTGAAGAGCAGAAAAGCACAGCTGGATAAGAGCACACTACCCCCTCCTTTATTTTTCATCACTGAAAATGTCAGTATTTCCATAAATCGAAGGATAACCCAAAGCCCTTATAAAAGTGAGAGCATTTGAATAGGTAAGATTATCATTTGCAATGTGGAAGAGCTGATGCAGAAGACGTTACACATTTTTTTGCTCTTCTTTAAAAACAAGTGTTTTTTTTTGTGTGTGTGTGTGTCTGAGGCATTCAGTTGAAGGGTTCTGTTCAGATGTATAAACAAACACCTTCGCAACATGAGGGAATAAGATGAGAAAGTGTTTCATCTTTTCTAACTAGTTTATTACAAAATTGATCTGCAGCAGTGGAGGGACATGTATAATTCGCTTGCCACTAATGTAGTATTTCATATAAATTGGTGCAATTAATAAACTGCTGTAATCTACTTTGGCACATGCAAATTGGATTTGGAAAGATTAGATTATCCTACGTTGAGGTTTAATACACAAATGAGTAAACCAGATGCTAGAATAACTAAATACAATTAAGCTTCTTCAAAACTTTGTCAAACTCAGTACATACCAGATATTAAACACAAACTCAAAACATTTATAGTACTGTGCAAACGTTATTACCCAACCAGGCTTTGCTATAATCTTTTAGGTGATATTGAGCAGTTGCTTGCTATGATTTTTGAATGTCTTTCGGTTTTTCTTTGGACTTTGGGTGAAAATGATTTCTTTAAAATAAGGAAAGGAAATCCAACAGGACCTAAAAAATAAACCCTCAAATAGAGGATCATCTCCTGTGTGCAAACAACACTTTAGTAATTGCATTGTTGGTGCTAAAATACTATTTTATGTCAAAGTATGTTTTATTTGCCATTTTTTATGGTTTTAGTACAAAAATTGGGAACAAATACCATCTTTGTGACAGGCTGCTGTAACAAAGTGCCTAAATGTCCTTTCATTTTCATTTTGGTTCTTTTCCTGGTTTTCTGCTATATGTAGATACACAAACACATGTACTCCTTGGGTTTTGGAGAATTTTTATGCCTGAATGATTCACAGGTCACATTGAAGTGGTCTAACAAACAAAAAACATCTCTGACAGTTGTCTGGAAGGCTTCTAGAAACAGGAGAAATATTGTTAAGTACCACTTTACAAGACTAAGAAAGTCTAGCAGGTTGGAACAAAAATGAAGAATGACTTCAGATTTTTGTAAAGTACTGACCACTGACAGGTGAAATGAATGACACTGATTATTTCTGAAGAATTTCTTCTGTTACTATGCAGATTATAGGCTACAAGGGAACATTTTGTCCTCAAAGTTAATGTGTTAGAAGCAGGAAAAATGCAAAAAAAAAAAAAAAAAAAAAAAAAAAAAAAAAAAAAAAAAAAAAAAGTGAGCATATACTCAAACCACTGAGTCAGAGCATTTCCAGAAGTGCTACTTTTGTGGGGTGTTCACAGTCTGCAGCTGTAAGTGTCTATTAAAAGTGGTCCAAGAAAGTAAGAGAGGTGAATAAGTGACAGGGAAACGGCTGGCCAAAGCTAACTGATGTATGTGAGGAGCAAAGGGTGGTCTGCTTTGTCCAATAGAAGAACCTCTATAGCTCAAACTGCTAAAAAAGTTCAAGTTGGTTCAGCTGGAAAGGTGTAAGAAAAGACAATGCATTGCAGTTTGTTATATAACAGCCCAACATACACAGCAGCAGATCTGTCAGGGTGCCCATGCTGACCGCTATCCACTAACAAAAGAACCAACATTGGACATGTGAGCATCAGAACTGGAACCCCCAAGCAATTTAAGAAGGTGGCCTGGTCTGATGAATCATGTTTTCTGTTACATCATTTGGATAACCTAAGGCATATGCATCACTTACGGGAAGAAGTTAAGCGGTGGAGACAGTGTGAGGCTTTGGGCAGAACCTTAGGTTCTGTCATCTGTATGGATGTCACTTTGACACATACTACCTACCTAAGCATTACTGTAGACAATGACTCTGGCTTCTTTCAGGAGGATAATGCGCCATGTCACAAAGCAAAAATGGTTCAGAAAGGGTTTGAGGAGCCTAGCAATGAGCTTGAGGAGTTAACTTGACCTGAAAATCCCTCAGATCTTCTCAAGTCGAGCATGTGGTGGGATGTGCTGTTTAAACTTGCCCAATCCATGGAGCACCACCTCACCACTTAAAGGGCCATAACTTAAAGGATGCCTTAATATGGCTGTTTTGACAGCAAAGGGGACCAAAACACTAATAGGAAGTGCTCACAGTGTTATGTCTCATTGATGCTTACTGAGCATCAATTAACTAACTTGGGTTTTGGGTATTATTTTTACACACAGAATTTTTAGATTTTACTTACCATCAAACTTGACTTTCAGGATGTAGTCTCTGTAAAACTTTCGTCCATTTCCTGGCTTGAGAGCATCACACACCTTGGTAGAGTTTGGGCACAAGGCTTGCCTCATGTTGTGCAAGGCAGTAGCCATTGCATAGACAGCATTCATTACAAACATGATCTTAGATTCTGGCTGAAATGGAACTTCGCGAAGTGAGTGTTTTCCACAAACCAGATCATGAAGACTGCACTGGAACTGGTTTTCCCAAAATTCTCTGAACCAGGGATTTCTGGTATTGTTATATGGATGCAGAGCAGTGAAGTATTGATTAAAGTGGGGGATTTGATAAGAAGCCAGTTCAATGGTGAACGCCCCATCTGCCACAGCTTCACTTCCTCTCACCACGCTCTCCTGTGCCCCCCAGCCATCACTGGCCACCCAGGTGAAGGTGACGTTCATGCGATTTGCTGCCACCAGCAGTTCCCGAGCATCCTCGCTGCGAGTGAACAGAATGACCACTTTGGCATTTGACTTCTGCTGAAGGGAGCGGATGACATTCTCATAACTCCAGCGGCTCATTGATCGGCTCACCTTGGCTGATGTAGCAATGCAAATCTGCCGAGCACGCGCCTCTTGTTGGAAGGCATCAATACCAGTCTCACCATAGTCCCCTTCTGAGGCCACAGTTGATACGTAGGTCCAGTTAAAGTAACGCAGGATTTCTGCCATGGCCTTGGCCTGGTAGAAGTCAGGGGGCACGGTGCGAGCAAAGTAGTCATATCGAGTCTTGTCACTGAGCTTGGCACTTGTAGAAGCATAGCTGATTTGAGGGATTTGGAAAAGTCGCAGGAGATTTGCCACCTGTAGTAAAGATAAAACACATTAAACATTGATTACTTTCATACGAGCCTTTGCACATTTTAAATAAGCATTTTAAATTAACACTACAGCACCTTGTAAAGGTATTCTTACCCCTTGCCTCTTTCCACATGTTGATATAGTACAACCCAAAACTTGAATTTATTTGATTGGGATTCTATATGATACACCAACATAAAGTTGTACATTAACATGAAGTTGAAGGAAAATGACACATTTTTAAATTTTATTTTTACAAAGAAGTCTGAAAAGTGAATATTTGTACAAAGTATTGTAAACGTCATTATGCCTGATTTTACACAATGCACAATGATACCTCAGAAACATGGAGATTACTTCTGAAATTTGTTGTTGACCATCTGTAAATATTTAACAGTGAATAGACTGCATGCATTTGCCCTGCAGAAGAAAATTAGTTTCACTACATTTGTTTCTTCACTGGATCTCTGCTGGATCCTTTGGTAACTCGCCCCCCTGCTGACTTAGGGTTGAGCTCCTTTGCAAAACAGTTTTTATGAACGGTTTGTTTAACTATTCCTTTGTGAACAGTTTGTGAACTTTGTGAAACATGTTTTGACAAAAATAACAAAAAAAGAGTTGTGTGGCTACATGGTGTTACATATTGTACAAAAAGAGTATATTTTTCCAAGGTTTTTACTCTGCTTTAGAAAGAAGAGGAGACATGGTCTCGGATTACAGTTGAGGACAGAGTTTAGGGGATTGAAAAGGATTCAAGCTATCAAAGAATCCTGAAACTTTGCCTTTTTTAATAGCTTTTGTCAGTGTTGTGACACTGTACAAAGGGTGAAAAAAAACCTGCAGACTAGCTTTTGCTTCAGGCACTTTTTTGGAAGCCTAAGGGGAGCCAGTCTCATAAATTCAAAAGAACACCAACTTATGGTTTACTTTAAGTTGACGCTCCAAGAAGCACGCTTTAAAGAACACGTCTTGAATGCCAATGAGTTATTTCAAAGAGGGTTCTGAAGGAAAATTCACATTCGAAGAGTATTTCCACTTCAGATTTATTTTGTGGCTAAACCGACTCAATTTTTGCCTATAATTATGAGTAAGGCAGTAAAAAAAGTTGACAGTTGTAACTTTAAATTACAGTTATGTAGAAATAAACAAAAAACAGGCAATAAAGGTCACCTTGTTGATACATTTAGTAAAATGTTATTTTTCAGTGGACAAAATTAACCCACTCTGAACAAAATTTGAGTTTTTCCTGGCCATTATTCATAACTAAACCTAATTATTTTATTTTGCAGTTGAACTCACATCATCTTCAAGTGATGTGAAAAGCTTTAGGTTTGTGTGTCTGTTTGGTGCATTTTTGGTTAAACCATGTTTATTTTTAATTTAGTGAAGTTACTCACAGTGGATAGTGCATCCAGAATTTTTTCTCAAATAAGAGTAATGAATACTTCCCCACAATCTTACTCAGTAAAACTAAAAAGTATGATACAGTAAAACTACTCTTAAAATATTTTTTTTTTTTCAGAAAGTTACTCAAGTAAATGTAACTGAGAAAATGCAAGTAGTTACTACCCACCCCAGCAGTCTGCAGCTGGGCTATAGGAAAAATGTAATTAAAAGCAGAATAAAATATCAGTACTACAATGTCTCAGTTTAGTGACTTTAACCAAAGGCCCATCACGACTGTTTTCTTACAACTGGTCAGCTCACGGGTGATTACTTCACTGATCTTACCAAAATGCAACTATCAAATGCAAAAGATATTACAAAAAACTGGGGTGTAAATAATCACATTTAATACCAGCAAAACTTGACACTGATGCATGCAAAATACAAATACTATGGTGCTGCTGTGTAACCCATATATGCTACAGAAGTACTCAGTCAAAGCACCAGAGTAGCTGCTCATGTTGATAATGCTACTGTCACTGATTCTGGGATGCCTTTCAGCTCATTTTGAACTTTACACCAACATAGTGTTGAGCAGTCTCAGTTCAGGCTGAGGAGCACCGCTGGCTATAAAGGCACATCAGTTTAGCTGCAATTTGGCTTGACAGTGGTGTGGAAAAAGAATGATGAAACACATTTGCAATATTTAATTATTTTGCAGTGAAGTATTTTAGGGTCAAATTTATTAGACAGATCACTGAAACACATGACCGATTATTTCAAATGAGTTCAAAAGTTGGTTTCCCCTCTGAGCGTTTCAGGTCAGCTGGAGAAAGGCTGATTATGCAAACAGCATAATAATTACTTTTACTTGTGATAATTATTGTCTTTCCTTAAACTACTTTGACAGCCTTTCTGAGCTTGTGAAGCAGTGTCTGGAGGCAGCATGCTCGTTCTGTTACAAAGAAATCTGATTATAATCAAAAGTGGCAAGTGGCATTAACACTGATTACTTTGTTCATTATCAGATTACTCAATCCTTCATGAAGACTCACAAAACCAATTTCTATTCTTATAACTTCTAATGAGTCTTTTCCATAATCATATCATGACAATAAATTAATACCTCCCAGCCTGATGTGATGGAAAGGACCCTTCACAATTATTGGCACCCCTGATAAAGATGTGTACAGAAATGTTACATAATGAAGACTTGGTACCAAGTTGCCACTCTTTGCAGCAAATTCTCTAATCGTGAGTTTTGGAGATTTGTCACAGATTTCAGTTTCTTGTACCCAGTTTCTAATTTATGAAGAAAAAACACATCTACCTTACAATAATAGTAGGAAAATGGGCCTTTTTGCCATGTCATCTGTATTTTCAGAGGAAACAGGAAGTTATAAATCACCAAGTAAAAGTTTCTAAACATGTTGATAAGTATACATGAAACAACATTTTCAGTTGAATTCATCTTATGGTTGTTATGGTTGCCAACAAATGTGGCCCTGCCGATTTAAAAAAAAAAAAAAAAAAAAAAAGCTACTATTTGTTATCCTGGGATTGGTTCCCAAGTTTTAGATTATGTGACGATAATAAAGTTTTTTTTTTTACACATCTTTATTTGCTAATAACTATGGAGATGCTGTTTAATATCCATATCAGCTAGGGAAGCCATATTGCACCACTGGCCCTTCTGACCACCAGCAGCAGGCAAGGTGGGTGAAGTGTCTTGCCCAAGGGCACAACAACAAAGACAGACAGGGCTCAAACCACTAACCCACTGATTTCAACTCCTACCTCCATCACCATCATCACCCCATATACATGTGAGGGCTTAAATGTAAACTTTTATGCATATTTTTGGCTGGTGAGGTGGTGAAAATGAATGTGGTCATGGGTACACTTACTGAAATATGTGTGTATTACATGTAAACCAGGAGTGTCCAAAGTGGCTTGAGCCCTGTTTGGGGTTCTTGGAATGATTCTGTGCAGCGCCCAAACCGATTTGAACATATTTATACACGTTTGACCTCCAGCCAACAAATTAAAATCTTCCTTTAAAAAGGAGTGTTTCTGTTACTAAGCACACTTTTGCTTTCATTTTAATTTCATAGTAAACAGGACCAGAAACATTCAGCGACATTTATTCAAAAGTGCACTCACACAGGTATTTGGATTCAGGTGCTTACAGATACACTCTGTGTTGGACTGCGGTTGCCATTAAATACATCTTGTATTAATTTGTACTATGCGCTTTTCAGTAATGTTGCTGTTATATAAGCATCTGTTGTTTATTGCTGGGGTTTCTCGGCTCTCTGTTTTTTCTCTCTTTCTGCAGGTGTAGAAGCAGACTTCTATTGGTGTTTTCTTAAATACTCTTTATTCTTCTTTCTCCCCTCTATTCTTATCTCTATTCTCCCTCTTTCCTTTTTAACTTTTTCGCCCACCTCTCTTCTTTTCTTTTTCTCTTTTTCCCTTTCTTATCCGTCTCGATGTCCATTGCATTTGAAATAAGCCAAAAGCAATTTCTAATAAACTTTTTATATATACATCAAGTTGAATTAAATTAAAGTGAAAGCCATAATGCTCCACTTCTGAAAGTAAATCTGTTGGGCTTCTCCTTGGCACTAACACAACAATTCAGAGTGCTACACTGCTGGACATGACACATTAATAAAAATAAATGAATAAATAAAAAAATGCAGACTCATTCATTACACTTGGTTAAATATAGAAAGCATTTTTAAAGAAACACTGACCAACATCCAGTTCTTTTTGTTCAGCCACAATATATTCCTTCTTTTTCTTTTCTTTTTCTGGCCAAAAGTAGAAAAAAATCTGGAAACTGTGTCTGCATTGTCAAAATAATCTGATCGATTCCCCCTTTTAATTAAAAAGACTAAAAGTATTTCAGTCAATGAGGAGGTACTCAGCTGTTTTATTGTATGTAAACCTTGAGAAAAAATGAATTTAGAGATGACATTTCTTCAACAATCAGACTATTTTATTCATTTTCTTGACGTATTGCAGGTTTTTATCTTTTAAGGTTTTTGTGGCACTGGTGGCCTTTATTCATTAGTGGCTGGACAGAAGGAAGGGCAGAGAGAGAAGGGGAAGACATCCAGTAAATGGCCCAAAGACAGGAATCAAACTGGAGACAACTGCGTTGAGGACTGTTGCCTCTGCATATGGTGTGCCTGCTCTACCACTGACAACCACAACATGTGGCACCCCATGTTTAGTTTATTTTACGCAAAACTAACTACTTGGTTTATTTTTGTGTTCTGTTCTTTGTGCATTTGTATTTATTTCTCTAAGATTGTCAGGTCTTTTCCCCTGAGTTTGTAGTTTCCTTGTGTATAGTTCTTCTTTTTGTGTTGTTATTATCAATCTTCCCACAGTCTCCCTGTTTGCTGTGTTCAACAGCTGTTCCTAATCCTTTGATTACCACATTTGCATTGAATGCCTTTCTCCACTCTTTCCTCAGCATATAAACTCACTAGTTTTCATTGTTCTTTGCTGGTTCATCCATTCTCCACTACTCATCTTTGCTGGACTCTGCTTAATAAAGCTTCTTGTTTGTTTTTTGGATTTATTTAGTTTAGCTATCTTCAGCTCATGTCATTTTGGATTTGTGGATCTTGACCTTTGTTTTTGTAAGTTACTTTTTACTTTTAAACGGCTTTATTTTTGCTTCACTTCTGCCTAACTTTGCCACCATTTGGGTCCTCCATAACCACCACTTCATTAGTTACACTATAAAATGTTTATAATAGTTTCTCTTAGGGTTTGAATCTATGCTATAAGACATTGTGGTTATAAGGCAGAGATTATTAACAATCTCTGATCACTGAGGACATGTAGATCTATTAACAGGCAGAACTTGAATTAAAAAAGGTTTAAGCTTTGCATGGGACAGGCTTAGCTAGGAAACATTTAAAACTATGGATAATTAGACAACAAAAAAGATCAGACTATATTTGAAAATTTTGGTTTAAGTGGTGGTGGGGGGGTCCAACAACAGAAGAAGGTGTGTAATTTTGTAATTTGTGGCAGTTTTGTTTCACTTTTAAGTCACAAACCTATGCTATGTTCATCAGTGTTTAAAAAAAAAAGATGGATAAGATTGACCAGTTTCTCAGGACTTTGTCTGTCCCCTGTGAGCAGTGTATTCTGTCAGTGTGTCCATTAACAGAGAAAGGGATTGTCTGGAGGTGTGCAGAACAGTGGCTGTGTTCTTAAGTGCTTTAGAGCGTAAACCACTGGAAAAAAAAGGTCATATTTGTCTCATTTAACATTCTGTTCAGTACGACTTGACTTACGATGCCACAGCTGTCAGCACTGAAGCTAAAAAATAGACACAGTATTGAACACAACTGCTGTCAAAGGGAAGTAGATGAGGAGGTAGTCCAAGAAAACTGTGATTTGGCTATTAAGACTTTAATTATTCAAACTGATCCATAATGAGATTTAGAGGTAAAGTTTTAAGCATTTATTCATTTGTTTTCATTAAAAGATGGATTATAGATTTGAAGCAAGGAATTTGCATAGTGTGTAAAAGACAAACTTTTTTTCACTGTCGGACATCAAATCTGTATTTATTATTATGCTGTATTATTAAGCAATATTTAATGTCAGACAGTGAGACAAAAAGATTATAAGTGTTTCCACACAGTCAGTGTAAATATCTGTTTTTAGCTGTAAATCAGCAGTATCTCAGTTCAGAGAGGATATTTTAATGTACAGCTGAATACCTGACAAAGATTGGTTTATATTTTATCAAGTGGTTTTTTTATACACAGTTGAGCAAAAGGTAAAGTAGCATTTGTTTGATAATGAGACAATCTTTTTAAAATATGTGAGAGATGTTCGTACAGTTCAGTTGTATATCTGGTGAGTCAGTATGAGTAGCAGAACTTTCTGCAGTTCCTCTGACTCTTAGAGGTTTATTAACTCAAACTGTTAGAGTAAGGCATTCCCAGAAATTATTTTCTCTATTGTAAGAATGTTGAGAGCATTTCAGCTGGCTGGTGATTCAATTTATTGCAATTTGGTAAAGTCTAAAAATATAAAATTTTACTCAGTTAGTGTTCTTTGGTTTTCTGTCTAAAAAATTTTTTTTCAAACCTTGTGCTGTAGAAAATGTTTTCTTTATTGCTTGTGTTGGTGTTTAAAATAAATATTCTGCGGTACATACATACTTGTACTGTCATGAGAATGTTTTGGTAAATTAGAAGTAGTTATTTTCAGGGATCTTTTGGCCAATTCTCTGATTCAGGATTCACATAAGGTTAAAATTTCATAATTATGCTTTGATTTGAGACATTTCATTGTAGCTCTGGGTTCATGTTTAGGCTTGTTGCCCTGCTGTAATGTAAACCTTTAGCCTAGTCTCAAGTGTTTTGACAGCATGATGTCCCACTACCATGTTTCACAGTGTGTTTATGGTGACGTACAGTGTTAATGTTCCTCCACATAGCATCCATGTAGGCTAAAAAGTTTAGTCAAAGCATTATCTGACCAGAGTATGTTTTTCTACATTATTGCTGATCTATGAGCTACATAGCTTGTGGTAGGACTTCTTCTGAAAGTTTTTCAACAAATTTAAGTAAATTTCTCTTTATATCATTTATATAGTACATGGATTTTGTACAAGCTGAAATAATTACATTAAGGAAAACTTGAAGCTACTTAATAAACTCTATTTTAAATAATACAGTCCTATCATGTAAGGATGTTAAGCATGGTTAGAAAAAAACTTACTGGATTATATTTGCTTTTCATGAAAATCTGAACTAACTTAAGGGCTTGCAAAAAGCATATTTATGAAATAAAATCATAAGATATGATTTTTAAAAAGGCCAAACTAATGACATAAGATACCTGAGACAATCAGAGGAATTATTAGCAGTGTGTAAACAATATTATTCAATACCAGGATTAGATTTAAAAAATTAATTCATCCATGAAGCTGGAATTGTTCAGTACTTGCAGGACTATGAGTAATTTTTATGTGATTATATTAAATAGAGCTCTAATCTTCTTATAAAGGAAGCCACATTCAAAAGGCTGTAAAGCACAGTAACAGACATGACACTGATGCTTATAGGAGAACCTTTAGATCTTTATAAGAATTACTTGAAGAGCCAAGACTCTCCTGCCAAAACACATCAGTAGCATGCTGAAGACTGTGTCTATATCACCGTTGAAGGTATAATCCAACTTAACTGTTGGACATGAAAATACAGAAACCTCTTAAATCATTTCTGTCATCTTGATAGAATTATTTTTTTGCAATTTTTTACAATCTAGCTTACTCAGACAATTATCAGCTAACTGGCCACTACAGCACAAAGATTTTCTGTGAGTAATCTTTGCTTTGATGACTTCAGAGGAGTATGAGATAAGATTGCAGAGGACACCAGAAGCTTGAAGAGTAAACTGCATGATATCAGAGAGTGTAACCCAGAGAAAGGTGAAGATGTGCTATGTATAAAGTCAAGGTTTGCAGTCAATGGGTTTTTACTTTCTGTCTTGTTTATTTGCAAGTTGTGCTACAACCTTTGGACAAAAGCTGTAAGTTTTCAAAGCAGGGAGTCTTTTAGTTATTCAAACTGTTGTTTTGGTTAAACAGATTTTTATTCAACATGGATGGTTTTATTTTATTTTTTTTTTATTTTTAAATCTGTGGGGGTTTTTTTTGTCTTTTTATATTTCTGTTTTTATTTTTACTTTTTTAGATATATATGCTATTCACCTCAGAATGTATGAAGATCTTGTTTAACTTTTTGGGAGTAACATCTAAAAACAAATGCTAGAAAACAAGGTCTCTCAGCAGAAGTTTGCCCCAAGCATCACACTTCATCCACTGGCTCGCTTTCTTTCCATAATGTATCCGGCTGTTGTGTCTTCCTTATGCGAGCAATGCCCATGGACTCAACCATCCAAATGATTTGAAAGAAAATGGAATTCAACAGACCAGGACACCTTCCTCTATTGCTCCTTCAGCTGATTGTAATCCTCAACTGGATGATTTTTGGTGGGGGACAGTCAGTCCAAACCCAAGACCATTCTGAAGCAAAGTAGCCTCAGATGCACATTTTGTGTTGCAATAACATTCTGTACAGAATTTGATTTACATTTTTAGGACCTTGAGTAATTCCACTTTGGGACATTAGTGAAAGCACATTGTTTCTGATCCATTGGTTTTCCATGTTACAGTAATACCTTTCTTGTTGTCTAAAATTAAATGGGTCAATAAATGATTCTGAAATAAAAAGTAAAAGAACATGAATTAAAATTTTTACATGCTTTAGTGCTTTGAATTAATATTTTTATTGTGGAGATGTGATCACACATAAGGTAAAGAAAAGCAATCAATCAAAAGATTGAGACACTACGACACTAATCTGTTTATTGTCAAAGTATTGTAAATAATTCAGTAGTACCAGCAGCAAGTTACAGGTAAACAAAAAATAAGAATGGAAGACTGTACAATAAGGGTAAATTTACAACAAAGGCATACAGTTTTTGAAAATAGCATATTCAGATCCAAAGAAATGTGAAACTGAGAAGGGCTATTTAAAAAAAAAAAACAATGTACAATATGTGTATTTATGCACAGAAATCAGCAACAGACTATTTACAATAAATTTAAATGTCAGCTGAGATGTGCCAATAACAGGAATGTTATTTGAAATGAGGAAAAAGTTAAAATAACAGCATGGATGTAACAGCTTATTGATTTTGAGTTTGTTGGAAGCAGTGATTGTTATAAAATCTTACAGCTTATGGGAGGAAGGACTTTGTGTGCCTAGGATTCCGTAGTCTGTCACAGAAGGAGCTCTCCAGTCCAGCAACATGCATGGGATGGGAGACATTGTCCAAGAGTGCCATTATTTTAGCCAGAGTTCTTTTGTCTCCCACCAACAGCACTGGGTCAAGGGGTCATCCTAAGACACAGCTAGCCTTCCTGATGAGCGTATCTTATATAAAGTCTAAAATACTATAAAATAATAATTACACACATAATTACATTTATTTGCACAATATCTTAATATGAGTAAAGTGTTACAAATAAGCTCTTTGGGCAACGGTGGGGATGGAGGTAAGAGTTCGCCCTGCAATCGGTGGGTCACTGGTTCGAGTGTCCCTGCCACATCCGTCTCTGTCGTTGTGTCTTTGGGCAAGACACTTCACCTACCTCGCCTGCTGGTGGTAGTCAGAAGGGCCAATGGTGCAATATAGCAGAATCGCTTCTGTCAGACTGCCCCAGGCTCCAATGTAGTTACAATCCAGAAGCTGGCCATCATCAGCTTGTGAATGGGAATGACTGATTTCATTGTAAAGCATCTTTGAGGGTCCTGAGAAGCACTATATAAGTCTGAAGTCATTTCATCATTGCCCATTTGTGTAGTAAGTTGCAACATCTGACTTTAATTCAGCACAGTAGCTTTAAAAAAGTAGAGGTGCTTGGAATCATTCTTGCTTGTCAACCTTGGTTACCTCCAAGTAAGCATGTGTTGTCATCATTCCTTTGTATCAAAAGGTTCATAAGTAAGGATATTGTTGCTAGGAAGATCACATCTAAAATAACAGTTTATTGAATCATCAAGAATATTTAGAAGAGAGGTTCAGTAGCTCTCAAGTAGTATCAAGAAAGCATAGTGTATTCAAGAACATCCAGCAAATCCTAGAGCTCGCTACTGAATAAGATTCACCAAAGTGATCAGGTTACCACCAGTGCAGTGCTTGTTCAAAAATAACAGCAGGCAGAACTTCTGCATGCACATTGAGACAGAGATTTTTAGATGTTGGCCTGGTGTCAAGAAGAGCGGCAAAAGACCCTACCCTCTGAGAAAAACTTCAAGAACACACCAGAAGTAGACTGTAGAGATTTTCTCTGATGAAAAGCCCTTCAACCTGTTTGGGACATCTGGGTAAATGACTGTTTGGAAGAGAGAAAAGGAAAACACTACCCTTTCATGCTGACAGGGAAGCATTCTGAGATTATTTAAACTGCCATGACTAAAGAGTGCGATCAAAACATCCCTCATGAGAAACTTAGTAACAGATTTTTTTGATACATTGTTCTTTTTCCAGCATGACGGAGAATTGTATCCCAAGTGATATCTAAGTTGCTCAGAGATAAAACATTGACATTTTTGGTTCATGTCCAGAAAACTCCAGATCCTAATTGCCATGAGAAACTATTTACAGTTTTCAAAAACTATTTGTCAAAATAACTTTTTCAAACTTATGATATACCTAATAATGAACTTACATATGCCATAGAAACATATGACAAGGGAGCTAACAATACTGAAGGTTTGTGTGTTATTTTTGAAAACTTTGGTCACAACTACAGCCAGAGTAAAAACTGTTAAATTCTCAGAGAACTGTGCTGTTTGTAACATCCAGTCAGTGTAAAATATTTTATGTCCAGAAAGCCGCAAGAGGAGAAGAGAAGATGAAAAAGAAACCTGTTGCACTGCTTGTTTTTGGAAAAAGAGGACAAGGACACTTTTAAAAGACCTGTGCTCACTGCACAATATACCGGGGGCATAATGAGGACAGCATGATGCGGTCATCTGTTATGCTAGGGGCGAGGAAGTCCTGGTACTTGGTGCAGGGAAAGAACATAGAGCACATACCTCTCTGTCCAAGAAACGAAACAAGGACCCAGTTTCTATTATGTGAAGGGAAAATAAAAAGACCGCAAGCTGTTCACATCTGTTGAGTTTGATGGGTGTTTGTGCTGAAACAGCAATAGTCCACTCTGCTTTGTGAATGAGACACAGACATGGAAGAAATAAGAAGCTTAGACATGTAAAACTGATTTTATGCTTCTTGCAGAGAAAAGGGTCTCAATTTTTATTTTCTGAATGTTGAACCTCTACTGACATGTTAGATAGGACCTAATTTATGTAACTTTTGCTATCAACTTGATCACAGTAGCAAGAATATATGTGCAACCTACAAAAGAATCAGTGAACAGGTGATTTTTATAGTCAAGTTACTCAGAACATCTCTAAAACATCAAGAAATATATCAAAATTCTATTCTAATTTATGTGACGCTGGCAAAATGGAAAATGATTGTTCATGTTTCGATGATCATTTCAGAGTCTGTGTAGTGTGGCTATGACAATTTAGGGTAAGTAATTTTATATTTAAGCTTTTATTGCTATCTTAAAGGTTATGTCATTAATGCCGAAAGTTAGTTAATTTGTTGTTTGCTTAATAATTTGGGATGTTTTATGCATTTTTACAGTCCACTTCAATTATTGGTTTATTGATCTGAATTATAATTGTATTTCTTCTATAACAGTGAGTGCTATTTTCATACTAGAGGTAAGATGGCTTTAAAATGAATGTGATCATATTTATCAACGTTACCTATGAAACATACACAAGTAAGTCACAATTTTCAGTAAAACAAATCTAAAATTATTGTTTCTACAATTATCTGATGATTAGGAGCCAACAAGGGAATAAAACAGAGTTAGGGGGGATACAGCAACATCAGAGTGGCCTGATCCAGGAAATATCAGCCCTACTTTGTAGGATGGTCATGATTATTTCTACATGAAAAGCCCATCTGCTCTTCCCAGAAGACTGTCTCGGTATGCATCTACAGCAATAACAGTATTCGCAAAGCAATGGTCGTTAGCTCCACTCAGTGTCACACATATATGGTCCAGCGCAGCTCTGTGAAACATTCTGACATATGCATACATCAGCAGTGGACATAAACGTATATAATTTTTACACATGATACAAACATTATTTTATGTAGTTGGATTTTCCAAGATAATTCCTTGTGATTTTTAATTTGGCTACGGTTTTAACAGTGGTTGAAGAACATTTGTTAGGTGCAGTGAGAAGTCTGAAGAAAACGAAAATACATTACATTAGTAAACCACAATTCCTGTTTGTTTGTGTTGATTTTTATTTAATTGAATTATTAGTGAATATATATCTTAGTGTGATTAATCACTTCTTACATAAAGTAAAAGTTCAGAGTTGCTTTTATTATAACCCGTAACTGAAGTGAGATTATGTTTGATTGATGCTAAATAAATCTTAATTTGAGAGTTATACTGAAATGTTCTTGCTTCTTTAAATATGTGATTGAATTAGTTCAGTGGGAAGGAAAGAACAGTTTTTTTCTGCAATATGGCAAACAAGAGGCCCTGTAGAAGATATTGAGGGAACTGAAAAGGTCATCAAAGCAAAGCAAGCCAAGGGAAAGTTATTTGTATAGCACATTTTGTGTAGAAGACAATTCAATGCGCTTTACAGAAAAAAGCAAAAGAGTAAGAGTTTCAAAACAGATTTAAAACAAAGGCATAACTTAAACACAATAAAACAAATGAAATACAAGAGAAATATCATTGACTAATTAGAAAAGTAGATAAAATACTTTCAGCTGTCATATGTACAGTGAAAAAGAACTGTTTTCAGCCTGGATTTAAACATTGTCAGAGTCGAGGCCCATCTCACTTCTTCAGGAAGACTGTTCCAGGTTTTGGGAGAATAACACTAAAACGCAGCCTCGCCGTGTTTGGTTCTGACTCTGGGCAGAAGCAGAAGACCTCTACCTGAAGTTCTCAGAGTCCGAGCTGGTTCATATGGCTCTAACATGTCAGAAATGCACTTTGGCGCTGGACCAAGAAGGCACTTATACACAAGCAGAGCTGTTTTAAAGTCTATTCTCTGTGCAACAGGAAGCCAGCGCAGAACCCTGAGCACTGGACTAATATGGTCGCATTTCCTGGTTCTAGTAAGAACTTTTGCTGCAGCATTCTGTGTGTTCTGCAGCTGTCTTACAGCTCGTTTACAGAGCCCAGTAGGCAGGCCGTTACAGTCGTTTAACCCGCTTGAGACAAACACATGGATCTTTCTATGTCTGGTTTAGACACTATTCCTTTGATTTTAGTAACATTTTTAGATTATTAAAAGCTACTGATATAATTGATTTAATGTAGCTGTTAAAATTCAAGTCTGGGTCCAATATTACCCCAAGATTTCTAATCCGATTATTAGGTTCAAGAAAGAGAGAGTTGAGGTGATTGATGACACTTTCTCTTTGTTTTTGAGGGCCACAGACTATGATTTCAGTTTTGTCTGAGATTAACTGCAGAAAGTTGTTTTGCATCCATGTACTGATCTGTTTGATACAGCGACGCAATTTCTCTACAATTTCCCTGTAGAAAAATTGCGTCAGTGACACATGGATCTGAGTGCTTTCAATGACACATGGATCTGAGTGTCATCTGCATAGTTGTGGTAGGGCACATTATAGCTGTGAATTAGGTGGCCAAATAGAAACATGTACAAACTGAACAATAGGGGTCCCAGGACTGACCCCTGGGGATCCCCACAGGTCATACTCATTTGGTCTGAGATAGATTCCAATTTCAACAAAGTACCTCCTGTCCTCGAGATAGGGCTTGAACCAGTTTAAAGCCATACCAGAAATTCCCACACAGTCTTCTAACCTGTGTAGTAAAATCACATGGTCAACTGTGTCAAAGGCAGTGCTCAGGTCCAGCAGAACTAAAACTGAGACTTTGCCTGCATCTGTATTCAGGAGGATATCATTTGTCACCTTGATCAGAGCTGTCTCAGTGCTGTGGTGGGGCCTAAAATCTGACTGGAAAGTATCAAACATATTGTTAGACAGGAGAAAGTCAGTAAGCTGTTGATATACAACTTTTTCCAGAACTTTTCCTAAGAATGGCAGGTTCAATATGGGTCGTTAGTTGTTTAGTACTGTGGCATCAAGACCACTCTTCTTTAGATGTGGCTTAATGGCAGAAGCTTTTAAGGTGTTTGTAAATTATCCAGTCTGAATTGAGATGTTGACTAGATGAGGAAGTTGTGGCAACAAAATGCTTAGTACAGATTTTAGGAATCTAGTTGGTAAAACATCAAGTCGATGGACTCAGACTGCAGAGGACTCTACTCTTTGACCAGGATCTGTTTCAGAGCTGCTGCAGTATCAGGGCTCTGAAGATGATCAGAGATTTTCCATACCCTTTTCATAAACTTTTTTGACTGCTTCCACATGAAAAGCATCAACATCAGAAACACCAGAGCGCTCAACAGCTTTCTGCTACAAGCTGTTAAAATACCCAGTTGCTGTTCGGATGATTTTCCGAATATGTTTTCAGATAATTTGTGTTGTCAGTTTAATTATTTTTGCACTGATCTGTTGAGGATCCTTAAAAAAGTTATCCCTTTTTTTTTGAATGTGCTAATTAATTTAGCTAATAAATTATGCTAATAAACTATCACATGACAATAACTTGATCTGATATACTCAGTTGATTGTTTCTCAACTTCAGGAGTCATGCAACTGTTAGGATTGCATTTAGGTGTATGGTTACACGTTATTTAATAGTAAAATTGGTAACTTGGTGGTATGAAGGCTCCCAGTTCAGTGACTACTCAATCAGAGGCACACAGTCTGATGGTAAAAAAATACTCTAATTGATAATTTTCAGGTGCAGCTGACTGAACTTTGTTGTGAGATTTAGCCATTAAATTCAGAGAGCATTCACAGAGCCTATGTGATGGACATGGTATGTATTTCAACAGCTCATATATTGGATTCTGCCGAGCCGCTGAATAATCCAATCACTGTCAATTATTCACCATTTCAGAGCACATTATTCAGTTTCATCCATGAATGATGCATTTTCATGAAACCATTTATCATTAAAGTGCTTCCTGATGTAGATATGTGTGTTCCAATGTTTAAATCCTCCGTATGAATCATGAGTGATTTCACACATTAGAGGGAGCCTATCTGAA
The DNA here is from genome assembly GCA_014839685.1 of Anableps anableps. Lineage (NCBI taxonomy): Eukaryota > Metazoa > Chordata > Actinopteri > Cyprinodontiformes > Anablepidae > Anableps > Anableps anableps. The sequence continues at coordinate 20,975,424 of CM026069.1, forward strand.
ATGAAGACTGTTCTATAAGCAGAGTTGTGAGTGATGATTTTGAATTAGATTGCTGAAAGTTCCCAAACACAAAATATTATGTCATTGATATGGGTTTTTTTCTGGCCATGGATGGATGGATGGATGGATGAATATTTTTGTTGTCAAATCTTAAGCTGATTGTTCATATTTGGTCTATGTCTTTAAATCCCAGCAAGCATCCTTGTGAATGTGTGACTTCACATTTAGTTAATTGGTTAAAATGATGAAATCTCACTTTACATTATTCATGCTTTTTGTCCTAGTTTGTTGGTTCCACAGCTTTCATAAATTTCTTTCCAGTGTTTTATGCCTGAGGTTGCTTTTTTCTGTGAACATCTGAGTGCTTGATATTCCAAAGGTGTTGTTCTTCCTATGTGCCCTGGTGTTTAATACTTTGCCTGGCAATGCTCTCTAACCAATGAGGCATATATAGCAGCACTATCTGCTGTTTGGGTAACAAAACCACAGTCCTGTCTATGTTTTAATCAAAAGCGAACAGCAGAAGCAAGATGCTACTGGGCTGGATCAATCTACATATTTAAGACAATGATAACAAAGCAAATACACTAGGAAACAGCTATCCTGCTGAAGGATATGACCATATTTATGACATTTTATACTTCTTCAGAGTCGCATCCTGCAGAGTTTCCTCTGCAGGATGTTTTCCCAGGAACTAGAGTAACTTTCTAACCCCCATCTTTCACCCCCATTGTTTCTAGTGTCTGAACCATAGTCAAATCAGATTACCCAGTAGAATTTTTCTTTTTTATATTTTTCGCATTGTGACTGCTCTGTTCTGTTTTCAGTTTTTCTTCTTAAACCTCTGACTGAAGATTGTTGATGTATTATAGTTTCATGACTGTCATAGCATGCTAACAGCTCAATATCTGGGGAGCAGAAATGGTAACAAGTTCCGGATGACTCCATCAGCTATTAGCAATATTAGTGCTGTCTAGCTCTGATTTCATATTTTTTAAATTACATTCTGGGCACTGCTGCTGCTGGGGGCAGTCATGCATTTCGCTAGATCACTGAAGCTAGTTAATATAAAAAAAAGGTCAGTGGCACAGTGGTGAATAATGGGATCCCAAATTCAGTTTTGCTTAGGGCCTCATACAAACTTGGGTCGCCTCTGAATGGTAAACTTGCTTGAGTTTTGTCATATTTTGACTACTGAAGCTTTCAGTGAGCAAAACAGTGTTGAACCTAGCAGGGGATCATGTTTCTGGTCAGCACTTGTGGTCTTTATACGTAAATTAAGAGGCTGAATGTAAAAGCATGTCATCATGGATAAACCATGAGGGAAATGTTCAAGGCTAAATACTTGAGTCACATAAATTTTTCTACAAGTACACTCAAACTGTCCAGATGGCACTACAGACTTCCCTCTAACTGTTTATAAGATTTAGGCTTTGCTTGTCAAACGTTTTGACGCCATATGAAGCCATGTGACTCACTCCATCTCCTTCCCCCTCCCCGCTTACGTCTGCCCGTCACTGTCTCAATGTTTCTGTGAAACATGATCTGTTGGTGTGATTGCTCGACATCCTCTGTGTGTGCCTGCACACCTCTGCCAAGCCACCAGACAGCCCGGCTGCAGCCACAGATGGGGGAGATGGGGCCTAGCCTGCGAGAGCGTCACAGAACTTCGCCTCCATGCTTTAACTCAATCTGTGCCCATGTAATGCCAGCACGGCTGGGCCTAGAGCCAGATCCGCCCTCATATCTGCGATTGTCACCTCACAACACCAGCAGCACAGCAACACAATTCAACATTGTGACACATTTAGACAGCACTTGACGTTCTTACCACCTGTCAGTTTGCCATGTTCTGCCTGCATGTTCTACATCACCAGGATGGTGAGGGGCTTTTTAAGCTAATATAGTTATGTTTCCTATAACTGCCTTTCCTTCGGGGTGAAATATACCCGTCTGTATTAACCACCTGCTGTTGTCACCAAGGGGCAGACTTTGTAACCTTTCACACAGCATGGCCGGTTCACCAAAAGGTCTGACAGGCTATAGATTATGCACAAACCAGGCAGTTAGAAAGGACAAAGAGATTATGTGGAGAATCGTATCCAGCGGCAGCCCAGAAATGCCACACATTCCCTTGCCCCAAATACATATCTTTGTGTAATAATATCATCAACTTGGCAATAAAATGTCTAAAAAGATACACCTCATCTTATTTTTAAAGGGCACGATTTGCGCAGCAAATCTTTGAAACCTTACAAATGTGCAGAATAATTATGCGGTCACAGGTTATTTGGTATGAGCACATTTACTGCCATGATTAAACACTCACCAACCAGCCAAGATAAAGACCAAGAGCTGCAACACTCCATGACTGAACTTTATCACAGTGCAGAGAGTTATTCATGGTGAGAAAGAGAGCTGCGTCCTGTGGTTTACTCTTACTGATGGAGAAAATACAGATAGAAGCTCAGGCAGACCTCAGGCTCTTAATAGCACATCCATAAATTACCACAAGACAAGGGCAGTCTCTAAGGAGTCCCAGATGCAGGGTTTTGCTAAAATTACACCTCGTTTATCAACTCCTTTATTTCCAAGCTGTGCCTTTCACCAGGAATCCTTTCACTGTTGCTCTGAATCCTCCTCTTACATCACTTCCCTGGGAGCCCTCTCTGTACGCTCATGACTGTACTGTACTGTCATGCTGTTTTATCACAATTACAGTAAATGCTTGCAAAGTTATGCCATATTTAGGGAACAGTTAATTGAATTTAATGGAAGCTTTTGCTTATTTCAGTTAAATGAGACACATTTTGTTTTCTTTTCCATGAGGGAAAAAGTATTTTATTTATTATGACAAGAGCTTTTCTTCTTTAGATTGTTTTGTATCCTTTAAATTCAGTAAACCACATATTTATGCCACACATGGCTGGTGCCTCTCTCCACCAGTCATTGGGCGAAAAGCGGGGTACACCTTGGACAGGTTCTCAGTCCATCACAGGGCAACAGAGACACACAATACAGTACAAATAACCATGCACACAAACACTCACACTTGAGGGCAATTTAGAGTATTCAGTTAACCTGACAATCATGTTTTTGAACTGTGCGAGGAAGCCAGAGTACCTGGAGAAAACCCATGTATGCACAGGGAAACTCCATGCAGAAAGCCCCCAGGCCCGGGATTCAAACCTAGTACTTTCTTACTGCAAGACATTTATGTGTGTGTGTGTGTGTGTGTGTGTGTGTGTGTGTGTGTGTGTGTGTGTGTGTGTGTGTGTGTGTGTGTTTTGTGTATGCATGCGTGCATGTGTGCAAATGTACTCACCAGCCACTTTATTAGGTAGGACAGTTCAATTATTTGCTATTGAGTGAATTGCAAATCAGCCAGTCACATGGCAGCAAATTAAAACATTTAGGTATCTAGAGAATGGCTTGCTAGAGTTGAAACTGAGCATCAGAATGAGGAAGAAAGAGAATTTAGGTAAGTTTGAACCCAGCATGGTTGTTGGTTCCACAGGTTCTAGTTTGAGTATTTCAGAAACTGCTGATCTGTGGGATTAAATATTTTCTCAGTTTTTCAGAATGGTCTGAAAAACTGAGAAAATATGTAATGGGAAGCAGTTGTGTGGACAAAAATGCTTTGTTTATCTCAAAAGTCAGAGGAGAATGTGCAAACTGATTTGACATAACACGTTACAACAACGGTATGCAGAATACCATCTCTGAATGTGGAACATGTTGAATGTTGAAGCAGATGAGCTACAGCAGCAGAAGACCACACCAGGTGTCACTCCTGTCTGCTAAAAGCTGAAAAGTGAGGCCACAGATTGCACACACTCACCAAAATTGGACAATAACAGATTGCAAAAATGTTGCCTGGTCTGATTAGTCTCAATTTCAGCTGCATTATTCACGTGGTAGGACCAGAATATGATACTAAGACCATGAAAGCATGGATTCATCTTGCCTTGTATGAGCAATTTAAGCTGCTGGCAGTGGTGTGGGGGATGCTATCATGTCAAAATATCTGACACTTTGTTGAATCTATGCTGCTTAAGATGAGAATAATTTTTGTTTTAACCATCCAGTTACCCTAAAACTTGACAGAAATGTATATGTTTCTGGAAGCCTGTTGGATACTCACCCTGTGAAGCAGACAGCCACAGGCAGGTTACATCATAATCTATGGTCTAGAAGTGATCTGAATCCAATTATATTTCTAGGAGAACCAAAGTATGTTCCTTTCTTTAAAGGAGCATATATCTGGAACAGGAGGCTGCTGCAGCTGAACTGAGGTAAAGCATACTTTTGAAGTGAGCGAGAAAGACTTTGTCCTCTGGCTGTCTGAGTCAGGATGATGATGACTGCCTTAATGATTTCGAGCATGCATATTTGTGGATATTTACAAATCTCATTTCCAAAGGACACACTGTCTCCCCTTCACAATGACTTGGAACTGCACTAATGTGGAAGCTACATTCCAGCCAAGGATTCGGAGAGCCAATTAGCAGAGATTTCCTTGTATCAGCCTGAATGAGCCAAAAGGAGCTGAGCGTAATCAGGCTGTCGCTAGTCATTCCGTCAGCCAGTCCCAAGTGCAACATCTGTAGCACGTCTGTCTCTGACAGGACCATTGCCAAAGTGTGAATTACAGGGGAAGAGAAAGAGATCCTCTAAATTAGATCACCCAGGCACATTTGTGTTCAGGTAAACAGATCCTCTTGTGGAACTGATACTCGTTAAGTCTCAGGGTTAACATCTTGCAAAGGGTAATTGCAAGGGTTATTTAAGTCTAAGTGGGCAGTTATGATTTATTGCACTCATAGCTGAATCCTCTTTTCTGTCTTCTCTCTCAAGCCACAGAAGCTGCCAGCTCGGCACCCAACAAAGGTAGTATCACCTGATAGACTCCATTAATGGCATACATCAAAGCCATCTTGCAGCTGCATATAGTGAAAACAATTATATTCTTCACATATGCCTACCTGGATCGATACATCACTGTACGAGCCTCCTATGACCCCAGAGATAGCGAGAGGGACGTCATCGTGAATGGCATAGGAACCATCAGGGCATGTGTACTCGCTGTCGTCTACTTTGGTGAGGGAGGCCCTGACAAACTCCAGAGACTGCTCCAGAGCGTATGTATCCTTGGAGCAGGTGTCCAGTATGTGGGCTCCAAGTCTGATCCCAGGAAGGATCCGCTCATCCCTGTTGATTTCATCCAAAGCCAGCAGCATTGCCTCCAGTCTCTGGATCCCTCTCTGTGAATTGATCTTCCCGCAGTCTTCTACCCCCTCACCCTTCTGATGAACAGGAAACAGGCCGCCAATCATTAGATCACCATCCAGGGTGATCTCCTTCTTGGAGTCTGTGTTATAAGCCACCACAGGCAGACCATGTGTAGCCCGGGTAAAGAGGGAAACGCACAAGCAAAGCAGGCTGAGATGGGACAGCCAGAGGGGTCGGGGCACTGGGCGCACCCCCCACATGGGGGATTTCCCCAATGACATATCCCTGGAGAAAACAATGACACCGTCCTGCCTGTGGAGTCTGCTCAGTGGCTGGTCAGAGCTGATGATGGTGCCACTGAGAAAAAAAAAACAAAAAAATCTCAAAGGCGCAGCAGCACCAGCAAATCTCAAAGCACTGTTGTTTTTATTCTGACAGAGGCCATGTACAGCATCACCGCCATCCCTTTCGTCCGTCTCTTCTTCTGAGTGTTTATAGATTACAGCCTGCAGATCAAACAGAGAGAATTTCGGTCAGAGCTTTGGAGCTGAAGTACAATGATCTCTTTGTCTCACAGACACTGTGTCTGCCAGAGACAGACTCATTCAATGGAAACATTTTACAACATCTGCACAAGTAAATAAACATTTCTGTGAATTGTCAGTTTAGGTGTGACAGGAAGAAGAAAGGAGAGATTTTATTTGGAAACTTACACATATCACACATTAATTTACTTTTAATAGACACTTCTTTAGTTTGTTTTTCTGCAGTCTTGGATATTGGAAACACCAAACAAGTTAAAGTTTTTCATATTTTGCCACATTATCATCATTTTCATTATCAACATGATAACGTGAAAGAAAGGAGATATATGGATTTAATTTTTTTACAATTAAAAATATGATGTGTTGTGCATTTGTATTCAGTCCTTTTTACTCTGATACCCCTAAATAATATGTTACCACCTGCCATTAGAAATCACCTTATTGGCAAACAGAGCCCAAATGTGTGTAATTTATTCTCTGTATAAATTCAGCTCTTCTGTAAAGGCATCAGAGTTTTGCAGAGGATATTGGTGGACAAAAAGCATCATGACGACCAAGGAACACAGCAGACAGCCCAGGGATAAAGTTGTGGAGAAGTTTAAAGCCTTGTTTTTGGTTATAAAACAATATGCCTGGCATTAAATATCTCACAGAGCAACAATCAATCTATGATCTGAAATCAAACTAACATTAAGAGAGCAGAAATATGAACCATGAAACTGGAGAAACAGAGATCAACAACTCAGTGAAGAGAATGTGTTTACTGGATGATTATTAACCATGCATTCCACAAATCTGGCCTTTATTGCAGAGTGGCAATAAAAAGCTATTGCTGAAGAAAGATATAAAAAGTCCTATTTGCAGTTTCCAGCAAGCCATATGGAGAAATACAGCAAACACGTGGAAGAAGGTGAAATGAAATTGGAGGAGATAGAATTTGAAGTTGTTGTTTTCTTTTTCATGTGCTGCACCCTGATCACACCATCCAGTGGTTAATGATGGTGGTAGCATCATGCTGTGGCAAAGCTTTGAGATTTAAAATGCAGCTGATCAGAATTGATCAAAAAGTGGTTGGAGCTAAATGCAAATTAATTCTGAAAGACAACCTGTTTAAGGTTGTCAGACTTAAGACTGGGCTGGAGGTTTACCGTCCACCACCAAAATTACCCTAATGTCACAGCCAGAGTTACAATGGAGTGGTTTTGATCAAAACATATCCATGTTTAAGAATACAGAATCAAATTCCAGGCCTAAATACAATTAAAAATATTTAGCTAGACCTGAAAATACATCTTCACATATTCTCTCCATCCTCTCAGATTGAGCTTGCCTAATGTGCAAAGAAGAACGGGGAAAAATTTCAGTCTAGATGTATAAAGCTGGTATAGACGTACTCCAAAAGAATAGCAGTTATTATTGCAATACAAATGCATCTAACTCTTCAGATTTTTATTTATCAGTTCTGAAAACCATCTGTCCTTTTCTTTCTACTTCACAATTATGCACTACTCTGTGTTGATCTGACACATGAAGTTTATGATTATAACGTCACAAAATGTGAAAAAGTGCAAGTGGTGTAAAAGTTTTTGCAAGATACTGTTTTAGTGTATAATGCAAATGGAATGTGTTAAAGGTATACTGTATGTCGGTTGTCAACATTTTTTCAGGTAATAAGTGTTAACAAAAGCTTGAGGTCAAAGTTCACTGTTAGTTTACTGAAGAAAACACAAACATTCTCTGGATGGTTTTCTGGGGTCTCCAACAAAAATACCATTAATCCCTCAATGTAAAAGGTCCTGTTTAAAACATGTGTTAAATTTCAATTGTTGTCTTTTCCTCTCACTGCTTTATTGTATCTGTGACCTCATTTTGCTTGTCTTCTAAGGCAGATGGTTGCACAACTCTATTATAATCACATGACTAAACACTCCTGTACTACAGGTCTGCAGCGATAACGAAACGTATCCTCAGGAAACATTTTGTCAAATCACATCAACTGTTCACCATCTTTCAAAAACAAATACTTCATGCAAAAGCAAGAAAAAAGAAAAGAAAAGAAAAAAAAAAAATATATATATATATATATATATATATATATATATATATATATATATATATATATATATATATATACACACACACACACACATACACACACACAAAATGGGGGAAATTACTGAAATCAGCTCCAAGTAAAAACAAAAGATTGTTGCTTTCTGACTGAATTGATATGATATAATCCAAAGGAACATGAATTTGTTTAACATAGTTCATTTTAGTACATTATTGTCTGTTCCATTAAACAAACATTTTATTGGATATTTAAATCTGCCTTTAGATTAGACAGGACAGTTGCAACATTTATAAAAAGAAACAAAAATGCATGAATGAGCTACAAGATCACAGCATAGATTGAAGAAAAATAGAGGTGCCACGTCTGTGTATCCAAGCTCCTGAAAAACATAACAAACTGCATGTTACACTTTAATGAGCAATTTTTTGTGTAATGTCATCCAAACATAAATATGTGGAATTTGTTAAACAAAATGGGTCTTTACTGGAGACTTGTACTTTGGTCAGGTGTGGGATGAGACTGAGTGTTTTAGCAACAAACCCTACAGATAGGTTTGGTGTCAAGCTATGGATGATTATATGGAAAGACACCTCATGCTCAGTACTAAGGATGGTAGAACATCTATGGTTCTGTAGGTCCATTTATCTTCCAAAGAACCTAAGAACCTCATTAGACTTAATGACAATATGGACTCTTTAACACATTAGCCATTTAAAAAAATATATGGTTATCTCTGCTGGAACACTGAAAATGGGTCAATACTGAATCTTTTAACAGTATAATGAGCCTAAAAAAACATTGGCCAAATCAACACAGAACTGGTTCATCAGATCTTTCCAGATCTTTCTCTCTGTGTGTGCTCCAAGCTTGTGACATCTTACAGAAAAAAAAACGTTATCACATTGGCAAATGGGAATTGAACAAAGTTTTAACAGGAGGGCTACAATTAAGTATAGTTTTCTTCACAAAACAATTTTAGTCAAATTGAAGGTGGGTTGTTTCTAAATGGTTCATTGTCAGTTTATGTTTCTGCAGTTAAAATTTACAGGATTTTACACATCTTTACCAGAGGTGGTCGATAAATTTATAGGGCATTGTTGATTTAAAAAAAAGCTCTGCTCCCCAGTTTCCTTTTTTCTGAAAATCAGTATGATTTATATAAACAGCACATACCATATATAAGCTAAATTCTTAAATAAATTTCTGTTTTTACTGATCTCCAAAATTTTTAATTGAGTTTTTGCCACTGAGTCTCTTTCAGAGTGTGTTTTTGTTGTAAATCCTATCATGATTGACACCCAGATATAAAATATGAAGATTACAGGTGAACAGCAGCTATAAATAGCTAGAGTTTTGCATGGCAGTCGTGCATAATGAAAGCTGTTCTGCTGACAACGGAGAGAAAAACTCCAATTATCTATATGTTCGCTGATGCTGAAGGAGACTTCCACATGAGCAAGTTGTAACATGGCTTTTTTATGTACTCCCAGTTAAACATGCATATTTGTGGTTTTACAAACCCCACAGAAAGAAAACACACACATTGTGCACATAGTTTTAGTTGTAAATCTGAGATTTATGCTGCTAGTCCCAGGTGTCAGTCCCCTCAATTCTCAGAGGCTTAATTAGACAGTGTTAAGAAGTTTATCTAAGTAAATTATCAAGTCAGAACAGTCTGTCTCATTTCCTTTTTGCCCCAACAAAGCAAAGAGTTTGACAAGCAGTAATTAACTGTATTGATGAGAGATTATGAAAATAGCAGAGGGATAATAATGCCAGTATCTATCTCTCTCTCTCTCTTGCTCTCTCTCTCTCTGTTTAAAAATATAGACTCACCTATTACAACAACATAAAACACTCAGCAGGAGTCAGACTGCAAAACACATTCTTTGGGATTTCTCTCTGTCTTTCTCTCTCACCCCCACCACCCCCACCCCATTTTTTTTTTTTTTTTTTTTTTTTTTTTTTGCACCGTTGTTTCCATGGAAACGTGCCAGGAGATGGAGGGGATGAAGAGAAAGTGGAAGACAGACCAGGACATGTGGGCCAGCCCAATCATGCGTGGTCCAAGGTCTTGTGGGAGAGCTGGGAACCCTGCACTGTGAGCTGACCAGAGCGAGGAGACTCCTGCCAAGACTTTGGCTTTTTAAAAACCAAGCACACCTCAGGCGTAACAACATTTGAAAAATACAAGCATTTACTTAGAAATGTTTAGATGTTGAATTGTAACATCAGTGAGATCACCCGTCCTTGTTACTCAGCAGCTGTTTGAAAAATAAGAACTAAAGAAAAAAAAACTTCTTTTAGTAAGAAGATGTTACAGAAGATGGAGCATTTCTTGTCTGAGCTATTTAACGTTAGAAGATTGTTTATTCTCTGCTCAAAATAACAACATGGATGTTAGACTTTATCGTTTGCTACCTCAGCCACTTTTTAACAAGCAAAACTCCTCAGCAAAAGTATGTACATTCACATGAGGTTAAGTCACATCTATTTCTCATAATTATAAACAATGACAAGAACAGTTTAACATGGCTATAAAACTAGAAGGTTTTATTGTTTAGGACTTTGTTTTAGTCACAGAATGGCTCAACAGCATGTGAAACAGTGCCATATAAGTAATAAAATCCCAGTGTGGGATCTATAGCAAATACATTTGTTTTAAATAAAACAAAATTCATATTGAAAATAACACCTACTCACACTGGAACCCTTCATCTTGTAAGTGGACTCAGTATCTCAATTGTTTTTGTCCTCGTCTTTAATTTGAAAGCTGACAGTCTCACACTGGGAAGTATATCTGTGATTTTGTTTGGTTTTGTTTTTAATATGTTGGAATGTTTGGATGACAGTTTAGATTAAAACTGTAAATACTAGAGGTGGGTAGATCAATCCAAAATATCGACAACATCCATACCAAGTTGGTATCAGTATCGGCTCGATACTGCAGTTTCAGATTCCCTCTTCAAATTTTAATATTTTTTGAATTGCAGTTTCTCAAATTTAGCTCAAAAAGATTTTGTTTTGATTTGCTCTCAAATGAGTTTTTTTGCACTTTGTTATAGGAAAAAATGCACACAAATTTGTTTTGTTTTTCTATCATTTTTGTTTATCATGTTAATATGGTAAAGTATTTTGTAGACACCTTAAAACTTTGTCAAATTTTGTTGCAGGTTTTAACAAAACAATTCAAATGAAGAACCACAAAAACACAGAAGGTCAGAAGTTTGATTATATATATAACCTAAATCATAACAAGTTTCAGTATCTGTATCAATATCAGTAATACTGGCTCTGTATTCAATTGGTAACAAATCCATACTCACACAACTCTAGTAAATACAGGACCTTGCAAAGATATTCATACCTCTAAACTTTAAATGTTTCTTCAAAACTTTAATGCATTTTATTGATATTTTGTGTAATTAACCAATTCAAAGTAGTGCATAATTATGAGTAGATGGAAAATGATAAATGCTTTTTAAAAATATTTTACAAATAAAAATCCAAAAAGTGTGACATGCATTTGAATTTAACTTTATTTACTCTGATACCATTAAAGAAAATCCAGTGCAATCAGGTGCCTTCGAAGGTTGACTAATTAGTAAATAGAGTCCACATGTTTAGCTTGATCTGAGTATAAATCCAGCTGGTCTGTGAAGGCCTTAGAGGTTTGCTGGAGAACATTTGTGAACAAGCAGCATCATGAAGACCAAGGAAATCACCAAACAGGTTGAGGATGAACTTGTGGAGAAGCTTAAAGTTGGGTCACATAATGCAATATCCCAATCTTTTAACATCTCATCCAAATATGGAAAGAGTATGGTATTACAACAAATCTACAAAGACAGACAAATTGATGGACCAGCCAAGGAGAGCAACAGTCAGAGAAGCAACAAAAAGATCTATAGTAACTCTGGATAAGCTACAGAGATCCAGAGCTCAGGTGCAAGAATATGTTGACAGCACAACTAGTAGTCCTGCACACATGCATAAATCTGGACTTCATAAAATAGTGGCTAAAACAAAGCCATTGTTGAGCAAAACTCAAAGGAAATTTCTATTTGTTTCAATCTGATGCAGGGATCACAGCGAACATGTGAAAAAAGGTGATCCAGTCAGATGAGACCAAATATGAATATTCAGCATGCATGAACAGTTTTAGGTGCCTTGAAAAATTAACACTGCATATTACCTTAGACACACCACTCCCCTGTGGGGAAATTTTTCTCTCCCAGGAACAGGGAAGCTGGTCAGAGTTGACTTGAAGATAAATACAAGAAACTACTAGCAGAAGACCTGTTAAAGGCTCCAAAAGACTTGAGACTGTGGTGGAGGGTCACCTCTCAACAAGACAATAAAGGATTAGAGCCACATGTGTTATAATGGCCTCGTTGATGTTCAGGCTAAAATCCAATCAAGAATCTGTGGCGTGGCTTAAAAATTGGAGGTCATCATCACTTCTCATCCTGTCTATCATCCGGTATAAATGAGTTTGTGCTATTTTACAAAGTAAAATTAGCTAAACTTTCAGTCTCTAAATGTAGAAAAACTGGTAGGGACATAACCCAGAAGCCTTGCAACTCTAGTTGTTGTGAAAGTTGGATCAACAAAGTACTGGCTCAGTAGGTCTGAGCAAACCACACTTCCAGATTTTATTAGTAAAAATGGAATACTATAAATCTTTTTCCTTCCATTATACAATAATGCACCACTTTGTGTCACTCTATCAGATAAAATCCAAATAAAATACAATGAAGTTTGTTGTTGCGACAAAATGTTGGAAAAGTTAAGTGATGTGAATGCATTTGCAAAACACTATATGTGCAGATGTATCCACATATATTAACAATCAACAGAAAAGTTTGACATCTTCAGAAGAAGTCTTTGCCTGTCTTGGACTAGATAAAAAAGATTAAATCTCTCTGTTGTATGTTGCCTTTTTGTTCAGTACCTGTTGGATATTGTTGTTTCTCGACCATTCTCGATCACTATATCAGCCTGTGCATGCAGAAATCACAGCTGCGAACAGTAATATTTACACTTTAGATGACAAATCCCACCCAGGATTTGGTGTGCACACTTCAAAGAAAAACAATGCCTCCTATTCTTTTCTTTCTCCTCTTATCAAGTCATCTCCATATCCCTTTTCACCAGATGGCCTTTTTAATTCAAGAGAGAGTAAAGCCTGCCACTGGACTGTGTGAGGGAATTGGGAGGGAGGGGGGTAGAATTACAAGAAAAGATGGCAGATGTGAGTGGAGGGGGTTGGGGTGTATGACAGCGTGGGCAGCAGCAAAAAAGAAATAAGGGTAAGGTTTGAGTAGGATGCTGATTTTTTCATGACACTCATTTTCCGTTAGGAGTGGAAGTGCAGCATTAATATGGTAATATCCCCCCAGGCGACAGAAAGTGTTGAAAAGTGGAGGTCATCCACTGTATGTGTGCAGCCGTAAGCCTGGATGAGCAGGTAGGAGATCCCAGGTGAAATGAGTTGCAGCGTCGCTGAGAGGAAGCAAAGGTAATGGAAGTCAGGCTTCCCTAAAATCACATTTCCAGCTGACAAAGAGAAGGGTCCTTGGTGGTGGGGGTGGGAATGCACTGAAGATGATCGTTTGTAAAAGGAACGCAGACACAACATGTACACACTCATACACGCACATGTTGCCATGCACAAACAATAAATTAAACTCGAGTTGGAAGCACCTGCGGAGAATTAAATGTGGTAATGACCTGCTTTTGAATATTTAAATTAGTTTTATTTTGATCAGCATTTTTTTCTTCTGCCTAAATATCTCTGCTTGTAGCAAATAAAACCACCCAAATCAGAGATTTGTTTGTACAAGTTGAGCCATTTACTCACCATTCGACCAAGAACTTCACATACCATACTTCTGTATATTTACATGGGTGGTATGTACTTTATTAAATATCATGTGCAGAAATTCCAGGCAGAGACTACTTTAAAACAGTTTGCTGGTGGAGCAAATGTTGGTTCTGACATAAAATTTCTGTATGGGTAACATTTTGTAGTATATAATGCAACAGCTGTTATGAGGAACAACATAAAAAGAAAGTAGTTATGTGTAAGTTTTAGGGATTTGCTTATGTGAGTGGTGAGTTTGGTGAGTTTAAAAACTGAAAGCATAATTCATATTTAAAAATGTGAACAAATGTCAGCTGTTTATTTGAATCTTTCTTTTAAACATCTTGCAAATTGTATTAAAATTGTTACAATTTAGTCTCCAAACATACATTGCTGTAAATCATAAAATGTGCCAAAGAGAATTAGGAGTTATATTATGCAGTTGTATATGTAAATCTGTGCTACATATGGTTGGCACGTCTCATTCAAGTTAGCTATTTTTACTGGAAAAGAAAAACTCTCATGGCATAATTTAACATTGCTAAATATAGTGTTACTGTTCAGCATAATAGGTACATAATAGGTACTCTGATTTTTCTGGTCTGAATAATAAAGGTAATTTCTGGTCATGTTCTCAGCAGATTCACAATCAGCCAGTTGTAAAGGTCTTAAACCTTACGTTTAGAGACCATAAAGAAACAATGTCATAACTGTCAAAACTGCAAATTTGAGGTTAAATGTACTCACCAGTGATGTCATAGTTACTTTGAAAAAGTAACTTGATTTCTGATTACTCCTTAAAAAGTAATTTAGTTACTTTACAGATTACTTGATTTTAAAAGTAAACAAGTTAGATTACAAGTTACTTTATTAGTTACATTCAGCAGCTGCCAACAACAGCCCCCACTGACTCAACATAAAAATAGCAACCAGGTTTAATGGCAGCATTTCCTCTACTACATACTGTTCGACCAACTTCTTCAAGTCTTCCCCACTTTCTGGTTTTGCATCGAAGTCCAGCTTTTGTTGTCTGGGTTGTGGAAAACCTCCTGCACTTTAGTCGCAGCTCTCTGCTTCGCACCACCTGGTGGGACTTGCTCTGTCAGTTTGACTGTGCCGTGTTGACAATAAATATTAATTAATATTAGTTGACATAAGCCTAAAGACAATGTAAGTACAGTAAGAAAATTGTTGAGAAGTCATTATTTTTCATGTTGTATTAATGTTTGTATCATTTTATTCAATTGCGATCTGTACATCAGAAATCAGCTAGTAAGCCTGTTCTGGGATTGATCGGTAGTGGCTCCATCCTCGGGCTTTCGCGCTCTCACCTCTAATTGCATTAAAGTGCTGCATGAGAGTACAGAAAATCATTCTCAGTGTTCTGTCTCCCCTATTTTCAAGGGTGTCACAATAACACTTTGTCGCCAGCACAGAGGGTACAACGAACGATTTCTGTCTCCCCTCTCTCCACTGTTCACGTTTGTGTCGCTACGTAGTATTTACACATGAGACGCCACTCGCCGTGACGCAAGAGGAAACAACAATATTGTTTTACTAAAATGACAAAAACAGTAACGCAGAGTGACTTGGATAGGTAACTTTAATTTGGTTAGTGGATTGGAAATAATAACGCGTTAGATTAAAAAGAGGTCAGATTAGAGGAACGCGTTACAAAATAACGTTCTGACATCACTGGACGAACCACAGATATAAACTGCGCAAAAAATATGGAATATGTGCTTAGTCAACTATTTCTTTGTTGTAACAATGCTTGTTGGCAATAAATCTGGCACTCTGGTTTTTCATAGGAAATAAGAATCATTGCAACAAAAAATAATATTAATCAACCAAAAAGACATTCCTTACTTTTTTACCAAGCTTAGTTATTTTCCAGGTTTTATGAACACAGCACCATTCTTTCCCCTCACTCTACTTCATTTTTACCTCTCCAACTCCAGGCATGCACGGGGATGACATGCAAACTTCATGCAGACCCCAGGCCATGATTAGAGCCGTGGACCTTCTTGCTGTAAGGCACCTGTGCTACCAACTATCCCATCGCAACATCTTAGTAAGCATATCGATTAATTGTCCACATATGTTTGTCTAGAGTTTATTTAATCTAGAGGAAATAATGGTAAGCAGTTGTAAATGGCACAGTTTGGCACACCTGGTAAGGATGTGTAAAACAAAAATCTAAATAAAAGATTTTTTCATGATGATAGCATGATCAGACTGAAAAAATGCAGAAAAATCTAACCTTTAATTCACTTTTAAAATGTCATGCATTAGGCAATGGTTGTTTTTACCCAAATTACAGGTGCATACTTCTTTTAAGACACTTTGACAAGTCAGAAAGTTGAAGATCAATAATCTGAAGTTCTGTTTGAAGGTGAATCACACAACCACAAAGCTACAGACACATTAACACCTCATTTTAAGACAAAAAATTCATCCATGTTATTTCTGTACCTCCTTTATCTTGCTCAGGGTGGGATGGGGCTACTGTCAACAAGTAAGAGGTGGGGGCCCTTTGTGACCAGTTGATATTACATACCTTTGGGTTCTAGTAACACGCAAACCAAATTGCCAAATTTTTGTAAAGTTTTTTATGATACATTTACCTTTTAAAATAAAAACATCTCTGATAGCATCTGAGAAATCTGCAGTAAATCCCTTAAGGATTCTCTTTAAGCTGTACATATAAAACAGGCATTTAAATCTAGATCTAATAATTCTGGAGGGACAATAGGCAGACTCAGTGATAAGCCGAGCTACATCATTAACATTGTGAAATGTCTTCTACAAACACAAACACTGACCTTTTCCTGTGAGGCCATTTAGGCATGTACCAATTAGAGAATGAGGTGGAAGTTAAAGGTTAAACATGAACTTGATGGATATATTGAGACATTCTTGAATAGAGTGCAAAAACAATCAATATGTAATAAATAAATTACTAGCAAAATAAATATTATTCATACATGTGATGATTAAAAATAAATAAATTTAATCTTTCCATTATTTAGATATATCATTATATTTTTAAATACCTTCAATTTTAGGAAATATAGCTGTCTTTTAATACTTAATTAATTATTTTATCATCATTATTTCATCACTTTTGCTGCAGATCTTCAGATATGGAGTCCAGCATCTGATTGGCTAAATGTCACAACAAGTCCAATTCAAACCAATAAACTTCATTTGGGCAGTACTAGGATGTTAAGATATGCTGCAGCATCCATTTCCTCTGAAACTGATGCTTTTGTCTAAAAAAGAAAAAAAAAAAGAAAAAAAAAAGAAAAAAAATCTATTTATTTTTGTATGTTTTTACAATCTTAATTGTTTACTGATTCATTTATTTTTTATTGAATAATGACTCTTCTAGATCTCTGTCTTCTTGCACATGATCATTTGCAATTACAAAGCAATGCAACTATTCAGAGCTATCTACATTCTTCAATGAAATAATCCCACATTCAGGACAGTCTAAGGTATAGCAAACTTTATACAGCTCCATCTTTTTTATGTTTATATCCTTCTGTTCTAACAAGTTACTGGCTGAGCTCCACCTTTCCCTCCTCTTTTTTCTTGCTACACCTGCTGAGGGGAATCCCTTCTTTGTGTTCTCACTGGCGCCACATTGTCACTTCACTCATTAAACAGTCATTCACTCTCTTTCTTGTCTGAACGCTCATTACTGTGAGCCCAGTGATTGCCCTGAATGTAGCGATAAAGTGTGACTTCTTTGTTTGAGAAGGTTTTATTGCTGCTTCCACCATCACAAGTAAAGTGGCCTAAAAACATAGGAGGCTTTTAAGCAAGTTATTAGAAGTGCTCCAGTGTGACCAGAATATTTAATGATTTAAAGTTAAATTAGTTTACACATTAAAAAACATGAGATATATCATTTGGCTTTTCTGTGACAAAACTTTGTCATTTATATAACCATAAATCTGTAAGTCAGAGCTACAATTGCAGCTTGGATGAAGCTGCTTCATCTTTTTCTAATTTAGGTCTTGTGTGTGTAAAATGAGTTTCATTCTGTGCATAATAAGAGATATTTTTACAAGATCCTGCAGCCGTACGGTATCCCATCATCTCTATTTCAGTGGGTCATTTTGTTCCTTTTTGCTGCTTTCTTTTCAATTAAGCTCATCCCTGCTGTAAATTATGAATCTGGGAAACTGTACCTCAGGATCGTTCCTGAATAGATTTAAAAACATATTTTGTGTACAGGTTGTGCTATTGGAAACTGTAGTAAAATTATGTTGATCAAACTCATAAAACCATTTAAAAGATAACAAATGACTGATTTTTAACTAGGATTATTTGGTGAGTTGATGTATTGTCATCATCTGAAACAGTATGTGGTTTGAAAAAAAAGCATACAACCTTAAATCTGTCATCACGTTTTTTTCCACAAATACCAATGAATCCTAACTGATGCACTGCAACCATAAATACAATTTTTATTCAAGCAAAGTCAGGTCAAACTTGTAATTATAACAAATGCAACAAAATAAATGCCAAAAAACTGCAGATACTGATATGAATGTCTTACAGACCCTAAGTAAAAAGCTCTAATACATGAAAAATTAATAATACAGCTTTAGCTCCTGAAGTGCAGCAAAAAATTTTTTTAATTTGTCCCAGGTGTCACTGAGAAAAAGGAAGGGTACACATTAAACAGGCAGCTAATTGGAGATATCACAAATGCAGAGAGACAGATAGCCATTATTCCTTGTTCTTCCCTTGTCGGATTAACTAACATAAAGTTTTCTTTACATTTTAATAATAATAACAAACTGTGGACTAAAAAAAGAAAACAAAAACAAAAGAACCTCATCAGTTCTTAGAACAGCAAATGCAACCACAACTTAAACAACAAAACAATCAGTTGCAAAGCTTATATTTGAAACAGGCTGTCTTCTTAATATGTTTCTTGTTTGCTGAAAATTTTGGCATTAACATTATGTTGCTGCATTTATGTAACACTTGAAAGATCAAGAGAGAATCTACACTTCAATCTTAATTATTTGTGGAAAATGCATCAGGGATAAATATTTGGTCCAGTCGTTCATAAAGCATCCTCGCTTTGGCAGCTTTGAGTGTGTTTGAAGTGTGTTTTTAGCCTGAAAGAATATTTTACTGCTTAAAAATGATTTAAAATGTCATTCGCTTAGTTAAAAGAAAATGATTTTGCTCCATACTTAACTGGTTTGTAAAACTTTAATTTCTACAACTGGTTATTCTGTGTTATTGTTGTAAGTTTTCTGCATTGCAAAGAAATCTGAGCCCTGATGGTTTCTGATATGGATATCAAGGCTGATTGCCCAGGGAAGCATTCAGCCAAGGGAAGTCACAAGCCTTCTAATGGTCATTCGCATTGTCCCCTTCCTTTATTCATCAACACCAAGAATCACCACTGAGTGTGAAACTGAAAGTCCACAACAGGCAGATGGCTGAAAAATACTAAGTTCAGACTAATGAAGGATTTTAAGAGAGACCCAACTTATTGACAACATCGGTAAACTTAATGATTCCATTTGATTTATTTGACTTGTTGAATTTTGCTCTCTAACTCTGGTTAGTATGCAACTCTCCTGCTACTTTTCAAAACTTTTTTTTTCTGATGATTTGTTGAAGCAAAATTCAGCCTCAGTAACTAGCAACACTGGTGTCCATTTAGTTTCTAGTATTGTTTTAAACTAAACCATCTTTTTTGATCAATTATATTGTTTGAACAGTTCAAGCAGCTTGGGTCAGCTTCAATCACTTTGTTGTAAAAGTTAAATGACAACGTCAGAGATGGGTCACTTTGGCTTGATTCTTATCTGTCATTGTTCTCTGTCTGGGCAAACAATTTGCCCTTCTTAGTTAATGTAGGCATTTTATGAAGCACAAATTACATATCCAGGTTTTTATAAAGATTTGAAAAAAAATCTAATGTTATTAACTGATCTGCAGCAAGACAGTAATCCCATTTCAACTGAAGACAGAAACATGGAGCAGTTTTAGCTGGACAAATCAGCAACAGTTGATTTTTACTCAAAATGTAAATTATTAGTGCAGCTTACTTAGGACTCACATTACTAATTAATGTTTAGCTTTTATGTGCTTTCACCTGAATAAGTCCATGCTTGAATGTTTCTGTTTGAGTAGCACAAGGTACAGTGTTGTTTCAGCTCAACGCACCATGCTTCTGGCTTCACTGTGTTATCACTGATGTCATGATCAGGAAAAAATATAGAACATTTTCCTAAAGGAACCCTGAGTTTGTTTTTTTAAGCTTAAAATGTAATTTATAGGAATTGTAACAACAGTTGAACTATTTCTATTCATTGGATGTGTTAAAATTAAGCAAAGATGTTTTTTCCGCTATTTTCCTTTTTCATGGTTGCCATGGCACAACTGCAATCAGGCTGATTGGAACAGTTGTCTTTTAGCTGTACTGTTGGAGATATACTATAAACTTTCAAAATAAAATTGGAACTATAGTTTCAAGCTGGAAAATGCTACAGGCTCACAGCAAAGACTTTACATGCAGAAATACAGCCTAACTGTGCATCACCTTCACATCAGTGTGTGAATGTATTTGTTCAGGCATATGTAAGAGTAACCTATTAAGCTGTCACTTTTGATGGGAGCAGAGATGGTCTTCATACAGTGGCAGTTAGCTTATACCGCCTCTGAGTAAGAGCTGTACATGATGTTAACAGGACTGATGTTTTAACTTTAAACCAAAAAAGTAAAAGGGGCAAAGTTCATTTCTGCTCCAATGCTAAATATTTGTTTCTGTTTGAGTGAACCTGAGCGTATTTCTAAGTCCTCAACAAAGAATTTTACAAGTGTGAGGAACTTTTTTAGAAAAGGTAGATAAGGGTTGCATTCAAGTTTTTTAGAATAAGCTCCTTTATGTAGATATATTGTAGATGCAAATTTGTCACCAACCCTGAAAAAGATGTTAAAAATTTATTTTAAAAGTCTTTTTTATTTTACTGCAGTAGCATAATTGCACAATTAATCATTTTGATTAATGAATGAATCTTGATTTGATTTGATTTTATTAGAGGAGAAAAGTCATTGTTAAGACTTAACTGTACAATCCAAACAATTCTTTGAAAATAAATGTAACTGAAGCATTTTTTTATTTGTACTTTCATTTTTCATCAGTCTTCTTACTAGTAATCTATGAGTTTCTGTTACACTGGTGTATAAAAATGACACACAGGTCCATTTCTCCTAGCCACTTGCCTATGTAGAATGAGGACACATATTTATCTTTCCAACAGGCACATTGAGGAATGTGGTAAGGTAGGTAAACAAATATCCTAAGCTTACTGTTAGAGAACTACAGAAAATGCTAGTAGACACTACTTTGGTGTTTGGAAATGACGACTAAAAAACTGCCTTTTCTGTCCTACCGTCACGAATATCAACATGTGAGTTTAATAAACTCTACTGGGATTTCAACTGGGACATTGTGTTTTAGTCAAATGAGACTAAGATTAAGCTTTTTTGTATCAAAAACTTCAAATTGGTCTGTGTAAAAAACAAAAAATATGTGCAAAGAACCTTCAGCCCACTGTTAGGTAAGATATGTGATTCTGTGTGGTTTTCTCTTCCAAAAGTCCTGAGTATCTCAATTTAAATAAAAATCTGATGGCTTCTCCCAGAAACATGAACTGTTTGTCTTTTGGACTTTCAGTAGGATACTGATCCAAAACATGTGACCACTTTGACATAGAAGTGGTTCACCAGACACCTCCTCCATAGGCCTTTTAGTCCTAAATCCTACAAAAACCTGTGAGATGAGCTGAGAAGAAGACAGACAGAACGGAGGATACCAGAGTCTAGATGATGTAGCGCGATCATGCGGGAGATCCAAATCCCTCTTTTAGTACCCTCCAACCTTGTTAAAGGTAAAAGAAGAAAACTAAGTTCTGTCTGATTGGCAGAAGGGGGTTGTACAATGTCTTGACAGCAGGGGCACCGATATTTGTGCCACCAGTCATTATTTTGTCTTAACATGAGAATTTTTGCCCCCCACTGAATACATGGGCTCAAATTAAAGGTTGGGATTTTTTTTTCTGAAATTTTCAATATGAGATTATGCTGCTGGAATAAAAAAAATTTATTTTAATACATTTTACATATCTTTATCAGGGGTTACCAAAATGTGACACTGTATCTTTAAATCATTCAATGTAGCAGATGATGGATAACTTCGCATTGCTTTCAAGTGTTGCACTATGCCCTAACAAGTAATGCCCGTTCCTTTGTTGCACTTTTTATTTTGTCAAACCAGAGATTAAAGTGAAACTAACTGCACATGAGATCGATTTGTTTAGGGACCCCAGATTAGACACCTCCTGTCTCCTGTCACTTTTCATATCTGGTTTATCCTGGCAGAGGCAGAGGACGATTCCTTTGTCTTTTAGTCAGCCATGAGCTGAATAATTTACAACTATCAACATCTTCAAACGTGAGCACTGCTCTCACACATCACTCCACTTTCTTAGTTTTAAAGAGGCATTCACACAGGCATTTAGTTATGTAAGACCCCTGGGAACGTCTCTGATTAAACAACTCATCAATCGTTTGGTATGAAATAAATCTGTGCGTTAACTGTGCTGATTAGAGCACACACTGAGCTTTTTCATGAGCGAATCATGCAACAATGATCCCTTTGGGAGTGAAGAAATCCTCCACAACATTCTGTCTCAACATTGATAGCTTCGCACAGCACTAATTAACAACACAACCCTAAAATACCTGCAACCCGGTGAACCATCGGCATCTTCCTGTTTATATAAAAGTGAATTCATATGCACAGTTACAGTTACACGTCACTGTTCTTATCCTAATTTGCTCATCTATGATGATTATCAACAATCATAGCAGTTCAATTAGCTTCATTAAAATATGTAATTCTGAGAAAAAACATCAGCATATCAATTAAAAGGCTGAACTGAATTTATTTACGAATAATTCCACCCTCCACTCAAACGATATCTAATGAACACATTGAGTTTCTGAAAGTGTTTGAGTCTTTTAATTACACTGATATGTATGATATGTAAAATGAGCGACATTAGGAGATGTCAGGGTAAATGTGCAGTTCTGCGTCGCCTTTTTGCTTGTTTTTTCTGCCGCACATTTGGAAGGTTGTGCAGATTTTAGATATGGCAGGAGGGAAAGATGTAGCGATAAAACAAAATAAAACATAAAGATAAGGAAAATAAGGAAGTGTAAAATAGTTTCAGAAAATTTATATGTATTCCTGCAATTTATGCGCCAAGAAATCATTTTATCATTTGCTTTAGACTACTATGTTATTTTGGATTTATTTGGCAAATTTAAGCAGAGGCAGTAACAAAGTAGATAAATCCCATCATGTAAGAGTGATTATGTCCTCAACAAATTACCACCTGAAGTTCAGAAAGAAATCATAACCCGTACATTTAACATATTTATCATCTTCTTACCTGTGCAGGGGTCCTCCGTTTCCAGCGCTGGTGTGCAGAGCATGCACAGCGCACACCGAACGCATATCTTCCGCAGCGCTGTTTGTCTTGTTAGTCTCAAAACAAGTGGATTACACTGGAGTCAGATGAATGAGTAAAAGAGAGAGGCGAGTGTTGCTGCTGCCTCAAGTTTGAGGCGCGTACAGCTGAGCCGCACGCCAGGAGCTGTCCACGGTGCTGAAAAACAACCACCCCACACTCACACTTAAACAGAGAGCGCTGCTGGATTCCTGGAGGTACAGATCCTGCCAAGAACGCTTCAAAAGTCACATTTCTTCAGCTCGCAAGAAACAATGGGAACAGACACCCACGGTTTCATCCTGCAAAACAGGGCGTTCACTTTGTTGCATCTAATGCAACAGAGATAATAAATTCCAAAATCAATCTGGGATTATTTTAATCACATCTATCTAATTTAGCGTTTGTTAAGTGTAGCAGAGTTGGACAAAGTTGGATTTCACCCTCTTTGGATGTAAAATCTCCTGTAACCACCAGTTGTGTTTTCAAATACGAGTTGTTGAACGGATGTTAGGGAGCCTTAAACCTAACAGCGTTTTCACACTTGAACAAATATTTCCTCACGCAGGGGCAGCCCTACAGATATTCTAGGAGGTCGTTGCCAGATTACAACAAAGTGATTCAGAGCGTAATGTGGCTTCTGTGTGGCGCTTTTTGTTTGGAAAACTCTTGGGCTGCGGCTGGAAATGAATGTCTTTTAGAATCGCCCCCTATTTGTGGAATACACGGTGGAGAGGAGGGCACAAAATTACAACAATGACTCTTTAGAGACTTATTAGCGACATTGGTGTAAATGTATGTGTTGTCCAGAAGACAAGTTATAGCTTGCCAGAAGAAGAGTGCGAGATCTCTTCCAGATGATACCGTGATGCGCACAGGGAACTGTGACCCCTTCCCCTTTCCACTGTCTTTAGGAGTTTGGGGTATGCAGGCTTGACATTCAGTAAACGTGTGTGCTGACAGATCTTTTTGCTCTCTTTCCATGGATTTGCGTTGTATTTAAAGTATTTTTTTTTTGTGACATAACAAATTTTAATTCATTTAATAGGAATTTATATGGACTAACAGGAACTAGTGCATTATTGTGATGTGGAGTGAAAAGGACGGCAAGGTTTCCGAATTCTTATAAATAAAAATCTGAAAAGTGTGGCATGCATTTGTATTTATCTCCTCTGACTCTGTACTATGTAGTAATCTTGGCTGCTTCTTCAGCCTGTCAGTTTTGTTGGATGACCATGTGTTAGTAGATTTGCAGCTGTGCCAAATTCTTTCCTTTAAACTTGAGTTATTATTTGAAAACATAGCCCTGCTTTAAACAGGTGTGTTCCTTGGCCTTCGTGATGCAGTTTGTTTAATACTCCTCTCCAACGAACCTCTGAGGCTTTCACAGAACAGCTGTGTTTAGGATGAGATAAAAATTACACACAGGTGGACTCCAGTTATTAATTAAGTGAATTCTGAAGGCACTCAGCTGCATGCTGCATTCTACTAAGAAGGTCCTGGTTTCAAACCTTGGTCTGGGGTCTTTCTGCATAGCGTCTTCCATGTGTGGATTCTTCTTGGGTATTCTGGCTTCCTCCCACGTTCCAAAAACGTGTGTTTGGTTAATTAGTCTCTTAAATTGTCCAGGGTACACCCTCCCTCCCTGGAGATAGGCACCAGCATCCAATACTGCAGCTCCACACAGATAAGTAGATATAGACAATGGATGGATGGATTATAATGAGGGGTATCAGATTAAAGGTTGCAGGAAACACACACATGCTACACTTTCCAGATTCTTATTTGTAAAAAATGTTGAAAACTATGCACCATTTCCTTTCCACTTCTCAATAATTTGCTATCGTGTGTTGGTCTATTATATAAGAGCCTAATCAATTACATTGAAATTTGTAGATGTAATGTGACAAAATCTAAAAAAAACTGAGTAGGTGTGAATACTTTTGGAAGATAAAGCACATTAATAATAAACACCACAGGAGGGCAATAATCAGCACGCTTGTGAAACTGCATGACACCCATGTGAAATTCACAATTAATTAAATCAGAAGCTGACCCGCTGTGTCATTGCTGTCCCTCATCAACACTGCTTTTTGGGTTTGCCTCTGGACGGAGGTTGAGGGTGCCATGATCAAAACTGAAAGCACAACAAACTAATAGACTAAGCAGACAAAGCAGACAAAATGTTACAAGTAGTTGGTTATCAGAGAAACTACAGGAGTGATATAATGTTTAGCAGTTATTCATTTTCTTTGATCATACCTGCATCTCATCATTTTTGTTAAAATACCAGAATCTAAAAAAAGTTAGAGAATAACTGATTACAGTAATCAGATGCATTAACTTAAGCAACAGAAAATATCAACCACTTAACAAAAATTTCATAAATAGACATGTTAGATAATGTCATCCCCAGAGAGGCTGATTTTATACTATTCCCAATAAATTGCAGTAAAATCTGAATTTCTCCAACATTTTAGTCAAGCTTGTTTTCTGGTCTCACAATCTTCCTGATCTTCCTTCACTGGCAGCATATGACTCACTGTGAAGAAACTTTTATAATAATGGCTATTAATCACCATGAAAATTAATGGAGCCACACTTCAAAATAATTATCCGCCTAAAATGGTGCCACAAGGCAAAACTCAGTAAATGGATTTTGAACAATCCCATGATTTTTAAAACAATTAGCGTAACTCACAAATAAGGTCTTTTTCAGGCACTTTGCAAGACAAATAATTCATATTCAATTATATACAACCCTATCTGGTCCAAAAGTAGCTTAAACCAATACATGTTATTACATTCCAATTACATAGTCAGATTCATACAGTCCAGCTTAATGCTAACCACAATGCAATGATATTCAGTTGATCAATTAATACCAACTGATAAAAAATTATCTATCTTCGGAAGCCCAGCCAATTACCCTGAATCACTGACTTTGCGGTAATCCCTCCTCCTGAGCAAGCATGTGGTGACAGTGGAGAGAAATCTCTTCCTTTTAACAGGAAGAAATCTCAAGCAGAACTAGGTTTATGATGGTTAAGAGTACAGAAAGCAGTCAAAGCAAAAAAAAAAAAAAAAAAAAAAAAAAAAAAAAAAAAAAAAAAAAAAAAAAAAGAAGCACAGAGAGTTATAAACGGCTACTTTACTAAATAGCTGCAGCACCTAGCTGTGGTGCAGTGCTAACATTATAGTTTTTTGTACACAGAAACAATTAGCTGTGTTTATTTATTTTGTTCCTTCCTTTTTTTGGAGTAAACTGTCTGCTATATCCTTCAGTATAAACACTTATCGAGCTAATTCAAAAATTCAGTTGGTCCGAATTATGTAAGCATTATTACCTCTACATTAGCTCAGACATAAGATTTGACTCTAATATATTCTTTGTTTTTATTAGGTTAATATCTCCAGAATACAAGCCTGACTAAAAATATGGATTGCAAAACATTTTTATTTATTGAAAGAATTGTATGTGAATACAAACAGCACAGGAATGTCCAGCAATCATACCATTTAAGGAGACAGGTTCTGTGTCCCAGGGAAGAACGCCAGAACAAAAGAAAAAGACCTTGCGAAAACTCTTGGTGAAGCTGGTAAAAGAGTCTCATTATCCAGAAGAAATCTAGTTCTATACCAACATGGTCTGTAATACCACTCAGGGAGGAAGAAGCCACTACAAATAAGGAAAATCAACATTAAAAGCCAAAGACTAATTTTTTTCTCAATAGTGTGTCAGCAAGATGGTTTACAAGCTTTATTCTGTTCTGTCGGAAAGAATAGGCCAAATTTCTACCATCTAATAAAAAATATATGTCAACAACTGAACTTGAAGAAGTACAAAATTATTTTCAATAATCCTAAACTACTTGAAACAGGTAAAGCCTTATACGATATCTGATTTAATGTCAGTCCATGAGAGAAAAAGGTTGTCTTTTTATAGTTTATGTAAATACCTTATTTTAGCAGCATAGACAATAAATTATATAGTGGCATCTTGTAATAATATTTTCACTTTACATTATTGTGCTTTCTAAAGTTAGTCACATTTTTTAAATTAAATTCCTCAAGAATGGCACAGGAATTCACTCACCAAAGATCATTTTAAAACAGATGAGATTTATTTGCATAACTTTCACTAATAAATCATTAGTTCTGGTTCTCACAGTTGTCATTTTGTTCAGCTTCTGTTTTCCTATCTGAGCTCAAATGAAGCAGCAGTACTAGCAATCATTTCAAGCAATCATTTCATTGTGAAACCTTGAAAACAGTCAGCCTCTAAGAGCAAGCTTAATAACTTATGAGCAGCTCGCTCACTTGTCAGTGGCCTGTGAAAAACGCTGCCACCCACACTCTGTTACGTCTCCTGTAACTGTTGGGAAGCAGATAAATAAGAATTTCCTCAGACCGCAGACGAAATTATGCGCCTGTTGAGGTGAAAATCAAACGACACTCTAGGAATAAGCTATCTCTTGAGATCTTGAAATTGAGGTGCATTCAAACCAGCATCTCTGAAGAAAAGAAAATGTCAGTATCTTATTTTGTATGTGTGAGAAACAAATTAATGATTATTTGTAGGTAAACTTTCCATTTGAAAATTTTATTCAGCACAGAGGGACACAAACATGGCAATACATTTCTTCATTTCCAGTACAATATCAACTTACAAAGAGGTCATAACTAGTT
Source organism: Anableps anableps (assembly GCA_014839685.1). Classification (NCBI taxonomy): domain Eukaryota; kingdom Metazoa; phylum Chordata; class Actinopteri; order Cyprinodontiformes; family Anablepidae; genus Anableps; species Anableps anableps. The sequence goes on from CM026069.1 coordinate 21,003,384, forward strand.
TCTGATAGCAGGTGAATTGTGGCTACATCAGGAAGAAAATAAACTTTGTGAAGAGTGGGTTAATAATTCAAGTATAGAAAGACAAATCACATTAAAAAGCAATTATCTGAGCACAGAGTGATGATAAAATGACCTGTACACTCTTAAAGAAAAAGCTTACAGGGTTGAATTTCATTAAAGGTATTATTCCTGCTGGTGATGGAAATACATTGTTTTATTGCCTCACATTTGAAATTTTCTTTCGTTGAAATAAAAAAATGTATCAAATCTAATCGCTATAGCAGCAGAAGTTTTTGTACTTTTTAACCCAATCATTATTAATTTTAGGTGTTTTAAGTTTAATCTACCAAAAATCCGGCAGAAGTATCTGTAGAACCTGGATGTGAAACAAAGAGTCACGCAGTCATATACTGTTTGATTTTCACTGAAATGAAAACATCTGTTGCTGCACATCATATGCTCATTACCTCAATGATGCTCTGTCCTGGCAGCATTTAAACACACAAACAGGACTTACTTCTAAAATTTGAGATTACGTTAAATAAAAAGTACAGGCTTTGTTAGAAGGTGCAGAAAAATGTGATGTTGGTCATGACATGAACAGCTTTAGATCCACCAACAACTTTATTTGACAGATAACCAACGACAGCACAGCTGAGAAACACTCTTGCATACCAGTCACATGGCCACATCCCTTATTTCTTCAGCGTACTTCCAACTCCTCTCTGTCTCCCAGGAGCTTCTTCTTAGCAACCAGTCCAGCCTCTTCTTCTGCTCCTTCTTCTTCAGGGGTTCCTTTTTCCTTTCCATCTTCTGTCCCTTCTCCTTCCTCCAGCTCCTCCTGGTCCATGTCAAGTTCTTCGAAGGATGAGCCGCTGCCTACAGAGTCGTTCGAACCTCTGTCGCTGTGCTCCCTGTGCTTGTTGTCTTCATTTGAGTCCATTACATCTCTCAGGGGCAGAGAGGAGGCCAGAGAGGCAGCCGTGGAAGCTGCCAGGGAAGTCTCCCTGCTGTCCCAAGGCACACCGCCACTTACTGAGCTTACATCACTGTGGGAATCTGCACCTGCAGCAATTGAAAAATTGAGAGGGATTTAATGGGGACTGTGTTAGAAAGTGATGTGCAAATATGATAAAAACTTAAATGAGAAGAGGCAAAGCAAGCTAATTTCAGGCTGGGTGAACCAGGAAATTTGTGATAATTTATCAAGTAGACGCTCAGATAAACTAAATATGGACCTTTGGCCAAAGATAACGAGTCAACATTTTATTAGAATACCACTGTGGGTGTCTAATGCCATGATATTTGGACTAGATGGTTTATATCTGACTAAAAACACACCTAGAAAGGTAATTCTGTGTAGATATTAAATGCATTCATATAATATCATCTTTTATATATTTTATAAATATTATTGGTGTTAGGAAAGCAAAGCCACATAGAAAGAGATTTAAAAATATTTATATTCCTTGAATCTATTTCAACCTGGAGAGACTCACATGGAGAGATAGAGACAATTAGAGAATTTTATTGACTTAAAGTTCTTTGGTGCTCGGACCCCAGCAGAAGACGTGTGTTCTGGAAATTGCCATGAGCTTGAATGAAGAACATAGGGTGATGATGGAGTAGAGGTGGAGGAAAGGGAGCCCAGAGGAGCCCAGAGGAGAGGGTGGAGACAGGGTGGCGGCGGGACGAAGCTTGGCTGGTGAGCAGACAGAACCATGGATTGAGAGCTTTATATCCGGAATCCTGGACGATAACTGGCAGCAGAGGAGGCGTGGCCCGGTGATGGATAATGCAGGGAGGCTGGAGAGAGTCTGCCAGGTTGACTTTACAGCAAGCCTTCATTTTACATTTTGTCTTGTTACAAACAAACATCTTAATGTGTTGTCTTGGAATCGTATGTGATATTTCATATGATAGATTAACACAACATAATGCATAACTGTGAACTGTGAAGAATACAATAAAAAAAAGAAAAAATGTGGAGTGCATTTGTATTTGGTGCCCGTTACAGTAATACTCTTAAGTAAAACTGAGTTCAAGCAATAGTCTTCAGAAGTCATCTGTCACCTAATAATGTGTGTATTTTAATCACACACAGATGTTAGAAATCTTTAGTGGACAAACAACACAAGGAACACAACAGACAGGTTAGGGATAAAGTTGTGGAGTCTGGACATCTCATCGGTCTTCCAAAAATGGAAAGAGATGGACACAATTGTAAACCTACCAAGAAATGGCTGTCCAGCTAAACTGAAAAGCAGGTGAGGAGAAAAGTCGCCAAGAGGCCCACGGTAACTCCAGGGGAGCTGCAGAGATCCTCAACTCAGGTGAGGGAATATGTTTAAAGGAAAATTATTATTTGTTGATGAATCCAGAATTCCTTCATTAAAGAAGGCTATTGTTGAAAAAAAGCTGTTAGAGTTCTTGGTGGTAGTTTTCTACAATGTATATAGAAGAGACAAAATAACATGCAAAAGAAGGCGTTTGGTCATAAAATGACCAAAATTAAAATTTTTGGACAACATACAAAACAATTTGTGTGGCAGAAAGTAACACATCACCCATTGTAGAATCATGTTGTGGGGCATATACCTCTTAGCAGGGATGGGGAAAAATGTTGATGAGAAAATGGAGAGAGATAAATAAGAGGTAATAATGGCAGAAAACCTGTTAGAGGCTGCAAAAGATTTGAGATTGACCGGGGAGTTTACTTTCCAGCAGTACATCGACCATAAACATTCAGCCCAAGCTGCAACGGAATGGTTTAAATCAAAGCCTATTAATGAGTTAGAATGACCCAGTCAAAGTCCAGACTAAATCCCTTTCAGAATATGTGGCATGTTTGGAAAATTGATGTTCACAAATGTTCTCAGTTTAAAAGAGGGCATTATGTAAAACTGACTTTTTTGAGCTTTATATCATGTTATAACGTTACTCCCTCATCAAGAACATACCTGGAGTGTCACTTTGATTCTTTCATGCATGTTGGAGAAATCCTTTAATCTCCCATGGCAGCCATTCAGGGGTACCTAAACACTTTTTCTCACTGAGTGCCACCTTTTCCACAAAGCTCCTCCTATGAGCTGCAATCTCCAAGCCGAGCTTTCACCTCACACAACACACCTCCCCAACGACTCCCCAACTCAGCTCCTTCAGAGCAGCAATTAGCAAACACCTGGTGGAACTGCGCAGCTGCTGAGCTTATCATACAAACTATTTCTCAGTTCAATACTGCCAAGACCATTGTAAATGGCTTGATGGAGAAAAGTTGTTGTAATGACCTGCTGAAGGCACAGTGTCGGAAAGAGAAGGAGCTTCTTAGAGTTCCAATTTCAAGGCGTTAAATTGCGAGGTAAAATTTCTTCTAAGTCATGTTTGATATATACAACATTTTATAACGACTGAAGGTAACGTAGTTACTTGATTGTGCTGTAAATTGGCACTATGTGCCTGGAAAATACATAATATAGCCCCTTTACTAGGAATGAGCTTGAGCAAATTTGCAAGAAAAGTTGACAAACACTTAAGTTCTTAGATATGCAAAGCTGGTAGAGATATCACTCCAAAGATCTGGAGCTGTAACTGCAGCAAGACAAAGATTTGACTCAGGAGTGCTGAAAATAATGTATACCACACTTTTTTTTTCAATTTGTTAAAAAAAAATAAATAAATAATTTTCCATCCACTTCACAATTACACAACTTTCACAACAAAATACACTGTCTTGTAACAGCCACAAATTTCAATGTGAAACAGTTCAAGGGGTATAATTTTTTGCAAGACACTGTAGAGCGAAGAAATGTAACCAATTAGTTAAGTTCAAAGAACACATAATTATATTTAAAGAAGAAAAGACATTCTATAAAAAGTCCCAGATGACTCATTAACATGCTTTACACTTTTCAACTTATTGCATATTTCACTCTCAGCAGCTTACTGCAGCTATGCTTGTCTTCTGGAGAGCATCCATTTGCTTAATAGATGGAGATTTTCTCACCGACATGATCAGTGTGCTAATGCTTTCTCTCTAAGCCTATATTTTTCTGGTCTTTGATCTATATTTCACTGTTAGCCAATCATCATTCATTGCCTCTAACTAAAGGTCCTTGTTCATCTAAGCAATTGGTTCAGATTGTTGTTGCTGAAATGCACACAGCTGGAAAACTGCAAAAGAGTTGACAGAATGAAGAATTAACTGGAAGTTAGAAATAAATTTTGTCCAACAAATCCACAGCCTGGAGAAAGATGAACAGATTTAAACTGGCAAATGAAAAATATGAAGTCTTTCTAAAATTGCAAATGAAAGTAGAGTAGGTGTCAGCTCTGGGAAATGTAAGGAGCACATCATACCTGCCACCTACACAACAAATATCACTGAGTGATCACACCTCCAGTGGTCTCTTTGAATAGAGAGATAGAAGTGGAAGGAAAGAGACTGAAGACAAGCAGGAAAAAGGCAAGTTTCCATCACATTCATAAATACCTGCTCAAGCTAATACATACCTACATACATACATACATACATACATACATACATACATACATGTATGTATTTTGTATTCTCCATTGTTAGATCCAATCCCTGTTTTAATATATCGTGCCTTCAACAATACCTGTTGTATTTTGGCAGTAAAGTGACCGCCTTGACGTTAAATGCGTTTGACAGATAAATCCTGACTTGACTTTAGTCTCCCACCGGACACCATGCTCATCCCTTTTCTTTCTGCTTTTACACTGCCAATAAACATCAGGCGCACATCCGCGTGGGCTGGCACTAAAATGCGTCATTAGGGACAGAAATACAATAAACATGGAGCCTCCAAGATGCTCCCTGAGGTCAGCCATTTCTTTTCATTTGTTTGAATCTCCACCAACTTAATTATCACGTCCAACAGTTGTGATCCTGCCTGCAGTGTACATGTGAACTTCATATTGGTTATTTATAATATCTGCTGATTGGGTTGCAAGTCCAGACAAAACCTACAGGAGGGGTCCTGAGAGCAAAAGGCACAGGAGAAATTATTTTTGGTGGTGGTACTAGTTTGAACTGCATATGGACAGATTGTGTTTTGATTCCAATAACATTTGCATGAACTGATCCAGTGAGACTCATTTCATTGTATAAGTAACTTTGAAATGTAAGGAATTTTATGGGGTTTAATTAGCCTTTTTCAGGCTACTTTCTTTTGAGCAGCACCTTCAAGAATACCTCAGCATACTGGACAACTTCCACACTTTCAAAATCAGCAAGCAAGCCCTAAAATTTGTGTGGTAGAAGGCAGTGGAAGTCTTTTGGAAAACATTTGCCTAAATGAATTTCTAAATTGGGCCCATTGGGATTATTAGCAGCGGATCAAGGTCTTGTTCTTCAAACTGATGAAACAGAGGAGAGGATTTTTTTTTTAAAGAGGTAATTAGGTACAGAAACAGCTGAGACATGGTGGGAATTTGAAGAATCAGAGTCTAACCGGATGGTGAGACAAGTCCAACATGAAATATGTAAACAGAAATTATAAACAGAAATTAGGAAGTGCTAAATTCGATAGATCATCTTGTTTATGAACACTGTCCAAGTGGAAGGAACGTTTAGGGATTCTCATTTAGGGATTTCTGGGTAAAAGACCATTTGTTTGAATCTGCTAATGTGTCCTATGAGGTCTACCTGGCAGCACGGGAGAAAATTAATTATGAAGAAAGACGTGAGCTGGTTACTGTTAGCAAAGGTTTTAAAAGGTTATGGCTTTTAAACCGCAAAAATTTTCTATCACACCACTACTGTGGTTTAAAGTCCTTTCAATGAGATACTAGAGAAGGTGTTAAGGTGACTGGAGATTTCTACAACTGTCTGGAGCTTAAAATAACAGAGCACTACCCCTCTCACACCTGTTGCTGCTAGGTCAGCTGATTGAAAAATGACTCCTGCACTTTTGCCTCCCATATACAGTCTCTCTGCCCTGCGACGGACTGGCGACCTGTCCAGGGTCTACCCCGCCTCTCGCCCGATGACTGCAGGAGATAGGCGCCAGCCCCCCTCGTGACCCTGCATGGATAAGCGTGATGGATAATGGATGGATGGATATAGTTCCTCCATTTTTTTGCGATTCTGCAGTCGCAGAAATTGATCAATCAACAAATCAACAGATGGCCACATTTTTCCGCACAAATGCTTAATTGTGAGTTTACAGCAAATTTTCCGCAAAATGGTCAAAATCATTGGATTTAAGTAACTGATAATTCCCACTTGCAGGTGGCAGTATTTCTTACTTCTACTGCACCTCTGCCTCAGTCTTAGTTGATGTTAAGTTATAGTCCATGATCAATATGGTGAGTGATGAAGTTCAAGCTATTTAGGTTCTTTAAAGAATAAAAATGTTTGTATGTCCAATCTGTGTGCATGGTATTTTTCCTCATCTTTTTTCTTATATATGTAGATTTTAGAAGGGGTTTAATGAGGAAAAACTATTGCAAAATACTCTGCAAATATGTCTAAAGTAGCACCACAAAGTCAGTGATTTTGATTGCAAAAAATTATAAAAACAGTTGCGAAATCCTGGAAGGATTGCTTATAATAAGTTCAAATATTTCCTGTACAAAAAAACAATCATGGCCTTGAAACTAAAACTAGTGCCACCAATCACTCTCTTAGGTAACACTGTTCTAAAACTACAATAATTAAGCTAAAATCAGCATGTCTGTTGAGCAGGTGAAAGTCAGATCCATCAGATAGTCTGACTAATCAGCTGACATCAGCTTTTTATACTCAGTTACTCTATAAAGAGCACAACAATAGAAAAACTAAAGTATTCTGCATTATAAGCCACTAGAAACAGATATTGTTCATAAATCTGTCCAAATCTGTGATAGTGAGCACTTCTCCTTTGCAGAGATAATCCATCCCACCTCGCAGGTGTGGTATATCAAGATGCTGATTAGACAGCATGATTGTTGCACAGGTGTGCTTTAGGCTGGCCACATAAAAGACCACTCTGAAATGTGCTGTTCCATCACACAGCAGAATGCCACAGATATCCCAAGTTTTGAGGAAGTGTGCAATTGTTATGCTAACTGCAGGGATGTTGACCAGAGCTGTTGCCCATGAATTGAATGTTCATTCCTCTACCATAAGCCGTCTCTAAAGATGTTTCAGAGAATTTAGCAGAACATCCAACCGGCCTCACAATCACAGACCACCTGTAACCACACCAGCCCAGGACCTCCACATCCAACATGTTCACCTCCAAGATTGTCTGAGACCAGCCACCTGGACAGCTGCTGAGACAATCAGTTTGCACAACCAAAGAATTTCTGCAAAAACTGTCAGAAACCGTCTCAAGGAAGCTCATCTGCATGCTCGTCGTCTTCATCGGGGCATTGAACTGACTGCAGTTCGTCGTCATAACCAACTTGAGTGGGCAAATGCTCACATTCGATGGCATCTGGCACATTGGAGAGGTGTGCTCTTCACAGAAGAATCCTGGTTTTCACTGTTCAGAGCAGACGGCAGACAGCATGTGTGGCATCGTGTGGGTGAACGGTTTGCTGATGTCAATGTTGTGGATCGAGTGGCCCATGGTGGCGGCAGGGTCATGGACATCGAACACAGGTGCATTTTATCGATGGCATTTTGAATGCACAGAGATACCATGATGAGCTCCTGGGGCCCATTGTTGTGCCATTCATCCATGACCATCACCTCATGTTGCAGCATGATAATGCATGGCCCCATGTTGCAAGGATCTGTACACATGCTGCATGTTTAATATCGTATTTGTTGCCACATTTAAACATTTTTTTCATGCCAAAATATTTAATTACCTAAACCAAAACTGCCACAGATGATCTTTTGACCATTTTCTTTTAAAGTTGATGCAGCCATGCTTTTGACATGATCGCATCAATTCCCCACAGATGCTGGGCAATGCTGCACTGATTGACTATTTATGCTAATTACAACAATTTACAAATGGACATTGAATCTATATGTTCCCAATTAAAATATTTAATAAACCAGCAAAGCTTTCTAAAGACTTTTATTTGTGTATTTATTGGTGTCTTTTGATGAAAGTTGATATTATTTTCCACACAATGTTACTACCACAAAATGATATGAAACTTAAATTAATCCCACAGTTCTGTTTTTTACTGACTCTAAATTAACCACCTTCAACCAGCATAACAATCTCTTCATTGATCACCAGCTAATATAAAAGCGCTTGTTTATTTATTTTTTTGTTGTTGTTGGAAGTGTTTTGTGCTTTTTCTGGATGAATCAAAATTCAGAAGCAGGGTGGTCTATTACTTGGATGCGGGATAGCAGAAGGCTCTCCCAGGTGGCGAAGTGGGATTTCAGCTGTGTTGTCAGGCTGAGCTTAACTCCACTGATTGATCTGCCTCCTATTAAGAAAGCTCAGTTGTGTCTGAGGCTGAAAAGTACAGACATAAAACCTGCACACACACGTTTGGGCTTCCTGCAGAAGAACTTCAACCTCTGACACCACATCTTGAATCCTTAAATGATTGTACGCAATACTGGCAAGTTTACTGGTCAAACAAGCACAGTGATACCACAATAATTAAACCAGCCACTGATACTTTTGGCAGTGTGGAGATTCAATTCAAAAATACTTTATTTATCCCAAAGGGAAATTAAATGTTGATGTAATTCATTTAAAAAGTTATTATACATTGTGATGGCTGTGGGCAGGAAAGATCTCCTGTAGTGGTCCATTTTACAACCAGTCTGAAGAAGCCTCTGACTGAAGACCCTATGTTGTTGTAAAGCAGTCTCATAAAGAAGATGCTCAGGGTTGTTTGTAAGTTTCTTGATTTTATGAAAAATACTTCTTTACAGCATCATTTCCAGTGCTTACACAGTCGTCTCCAGGACAGAACCAGCCTTCTTTATCAGGTTGTTGAGCCTTTTTAGGTCCCTGGCTCTGATGCTGCTGCCCCAACAGATGACGCCAGAGGAGATGACACTCTCAACAACAGGCTTATAGAAGATCTGCAACATCTTGCTGCAAACCTTGAAGGATCTTAGCTTCCTCAAGAAGTACGGTCTGCTCTGTCCTTTCTTGTACATGGCTTCACTGTTGAGTCTCCAGTCCAGTCTGTTGTCTAGATGAACACCGAGGTATTTATATTCCTCAACCACGTCCACTTCTTCTCCCATGATGGAAATAGTGTTTGATCTAATCCTGTTTCTCCTCAAATCTACAATCATCTCCTTTGTTTTGTTCACATTCAAGATAAGATGATTGTTTCCACACCATGACACAAAGCGGTCCACCAGCTTTCTGTACTCAGCTTCTTGTCCATCTCTGATACACCCAACAAATGCAGAGTCATCTGAGGATCTCTGTAGATGACAGGAGTCTGACTTGTGCTGGAAGTCTGAAGTGTACAGAGTGGAAAGAAATGTGAGAGTACAGTCCCCTGTGGAGCTTCTGGGCTGCTAACCACCTAGACACACAGTCCTTAAGTCTCACAAACTGTGGTCTGTTTGTCAGGTAGTCATGGATCCAGGCGATTGTTGAGTCCTCCACCTGAGTCTTCTGGAGTTTCAGACGAAGCAGATCAGGCTGAATTGTGTTAAATGCACTGGAGAAATCAAAGAACATAATCCTCACAGTGCTTCCTGCTTTGTCCAGGTGACAGTGGGCTTGTTGAAGCAGGTGTATAATGGCATCTTCAACTCTAACTCCATGGCAATAAGCAAACTGCAGGGGGGTCCTGATATGCGTTGGTTTGCTTACTCAGGTGGGCCAACAGGAGTCTCTCCAAGACCTTCATGATGTGGGATGTCAGGGCAACAGGTCTATAGTCGTTGATGACTGATGGGCGAGTTTTCTTTGGTACTGGAACCAGACAGGATGTCTTCCAGAACAGTGGTACCTTCTCTTGGGTCAGGCTAAGGTTGAAGAGGTGTTGCAGAATCCCACAGAGCTGCTCTGCACAGGCCTTAAGGACTCTGGGGCTGACACCATCTGGACCTGCAGTCTTGTTCCGGTTCAGTCTCTCCAGCTGCCTAGTCACCTGACTTCTAGAAACAGAAAAGTGGGAGGGAGAGGCAAAAGGAGCAGCAGCATCTTCTTTGGTTGAAGACAAACTAGTGGAAGCAGAAGAGTCCATGACTGAGGTAGAGGATAAAACATCTGAGGTGTAACAGGAAAGCTGTGGGTCAATGGAGGGTGGAATGTCTGTTTGGCTGGGGGCAAGAGGGGAGGATGGTGAGCTTGTTCCTGAACTGAACCTGTTGAAGAATGTGTTCAGCTCATTTGCTCTGTCCAGACTTCCATCTATCTGATCCTCCTTTTGCTTGAGGTCTGTGATCTCCTTCACCCCAGACCACACATCTCTGACATTGTTCCTCTGCAGTTCACTCTCCAGCTTCTTCCTATACACCTCCTCACTGTCTCTAATCTTGACTTTGAGCCAAGTCCAGCTGGAAAATGAAATCGGTGTCTTCAGAAAGCTTGTGATCAGAGGGAAGCATGCATTGCTCTAAAGTATCCTGGCAGACCACTATGCTGACTTTGGACAAACCACATTGCTCCCCAAATTATCACCAACTGTGAAACTTCCTTCTGGAGCTTTAAGCAACTTGGATTCTGTTCCTTTCCACTCTTCCTCCATACTCTGGGACCTTGATTTATAAAATAAATGCAAATCTGGACTTCGGACCATTGAGCAACAGTCCAGTCCTTTTATGACATGTATTACAACAGGTGTCTCTGGTTAATGTGATCAAGGTGCAGTAGTTTAACTGCAATTAAATCACTTTAAAATGCAATATTAATGACTATACTTATTTATATAGTGAAGTTTAATGTATTTCTTAAATGGATGTTGTTTGTCTTTTTATGTGTCCATTTAATTGTATATCTATTTATTCTCTATTTTTAAACTTTTACTATTCTTGAGCTGGAAAAACGCACAAGAATTCCAATGTGCTTGTACTATAATGTATCTGTGCAAATGACAATAAATTCTATTCTATTCTGTTCTATTCTGTTCTGTTCTATTCTATTATGTTATAATCTTGTTTCTGGTTAGGGAGTGATTTAACACAAGGAACTCAACAATTACAGCCCCTATCCTGCATATGTCTATGTGGTAGCTCTTGAGGGAGTCTGCATTCCCAGTCCATGGCTTGTGATTCCACCCCAAACTCTTAATTGAGCTTTGCATCCCAATTCGTATTGCTTGGGCCATTCTTCTACCATATGGTTTTCCTTCTACTTAACTTTCCATTACTACCATCCTTTGGAAATAACTGTGAAGAGCCAGCTTCTTTATCAATGACCTTTTGTGGCTTAAGCCCCTTGTGCAGGGTGTCAATGATCATCTGCTAAACAACCTTTCCCTGAGGAGGATCTTCCTTTTGCAAGGCAGCAGTCGTGAATAAGAATTTACTCATGATCAGTTATGATAAAAAATAAAATAAATAAAAGCTGTTAAGTCTGTCCTATGTTTAGGCCATATCTATGTTCTGTAGATGTTATGTTATGCTTATGTAGTCAATCACTAACTGGTCCTAAATGTTGTAATTTTCTGAGAAACAAAATTTTTGATTTTTATTCGGTGTAAGATATAACCATCAAACACTTCAAACAGGTTATAAATTGACCTACTCAAATAACTTTACTTTTCGGTAACATTTTGATTTATTGAAATGCTCCAGTATTGTACAATTGCATTAAACTTTAACTAGAAACTATAACTTTAAAAACTCAAGAAGATAATTGAGGAACAAAACACTCAACTAGGGAAAAACAATTTTTAATTTTATTTTTTATAAATACTGCCATAGCAGTATTTACAAAATACAATAAATACCAGACAAACAATAGCCTCTTATCAAACCACATTTTTTTCCCCTGCATTATCTTCTAGAATGTGTATTTTTAAGGCCAAGGCTTATCTAACCTTTAAAACAGAATAAATTGAGATTTTTCTGTTGTATCATAACTGCATCATGATAAGACTGGACGTACCTGCAGCATCTTTATGACTTTGGCATTAATTTAGGCTCTCCTCAGAGAAACCGCTGCTCTATTATTTTCCAAAAATGTCTCTCTTAGTTGCCTACCATGTGTATTTTTATGCAGAAGGCTCTCACAGCCTATAGATTAGAAGACACTTTACTCATACTGAAACATATTCCAAGACCAGAACAAAAACATACAAAGGGGTATATGCCAGGACCAGAACCATCTCCACAGTCCCTTCTAGGAATCCAGTAAGACTCCCTCTGTGCGTCCATGAAGCAAACCACTAGAGCTCTCCACTTGACAAATCTCACTGAACCAGAGAAGGTTACCTCTGGTTTGAGGTAGTCTTGAGGTGAAAGATAGGGTAAGGACAGGGTGCTTAAAAATAAGGTTAAACAGCTTAAAACAATTTATTTCAGATCATATAGGATCTATTTGCTTTATTCAGTATTTGAGTGGAAACTTTTACACAAAGGGAGATAAACAGTCTGTGCTGTGATAAAGAGGTAATAAAAAATACTATTAGCAGGAAAGCTGGACACAAATAGTGTTATCTTGAATGGGGCCAGCAGTGTAAAAGCAGCTATTGTGTAAAATAGTGCCTCTCTACACAATATGTATATATATATATATATATATATATATATATATATATATATATATATATATATATATATATATATATATATATATATATATATTCAGTGTGTATGGGTGAATGACTGGCCGGAGTGTAAAGCGCTTTGGGGTCTTCATAAAGTGCTGTACTAGTACCATACACAAGACTATAACTGAGCAAGTAAAAGAGAAATTATGAAAACAAAAAACCATCAAAAGATCTCCAGACCTAATAATTACCAGAGGGACAAAGAACAAAAACTCCCTGCCTGGCTTTGCTGCCTTACTAATGTGTGTAAGTTTGTATATTTGTGTGAAATTGTCATGATATTATTGTTTCCATTCCCACTAAAACTTTTTCAGTTCTTTGTCTGCAAACAAAACTTTCAAAAAAAGTTGCTCTCTTGTTTTATAAAGTTAGCATCTTGCTTTGGCGAGCATCAGTATCGAAGATGTTGTGCTAAGCTATGCTCTTTGCTTTCCTCGTGTCTTTCCCACACACACAGTTATGTGCTGCTTCGAGACCTGCAGCTGAGCAGAGACATGCACTAGAGGGTGACACAGGAGTGGATCACTCCTGTCCCATCCTACTCCCGCAAAAAAAAATCTTGTCCCATCCCAATCCCAGGCAAGAGTAAAAAATAAATAAATTCCCGTCCCACTCCCAGTAAAATGACTCCCACTTCTTCTTCATTTAGTCTTTATGCTTTGATTTTTAAAAACTACTAGACTACAGATTAAACTTAAGTCATCTGAAATGGACCAAGATCACCTTCATGTGTTTGTTGAGATTTTACAGCATTACCAATAGGCCTATGCAATTTTATAATACTGTTGTTGAATATTGTGACCAGGATATCAACTGTGATAAATCCTCACTCCTCCCTTTCTCAACTTTGATTAAAATACCTCCAACTCTCTCCAGTACCTTTAGTGCCTTGAGCAACGTTGCCTTTGGTCAGGTCTAGACGTCTACTGGATAAAGACGCCATCAAAGTGTCTGCATATATCACTGGCATGCTAACTGTCAATTCTTAACATGTCAAATAAAACAGACCAAAAATGTTGCTCTTAAAGGAGTCTTTTGGGATATATATCACACACTCTGATACTGGTGGTGAGCAACACCTGCCACCCAGTGAGGCGAGGTTTGCACACCATTCCGGACCGCATATCAGCCAAGGAATATGCCAAATGACTCATTTAGATCCACCAGTAAGCTCTCTGGTATTTAATGACAGCACTGCTCATTTGCATCATTTGAGGTTTATGTCAAATACTCTCAGGTACCGCTGACAAGTTGTCTCTGACCTCCTCTTGCTTCAGATGAAAACTCTTTCAACCTGGTTTTGAAATCATCTCACTTCAGAGGACTGATTAGGAATGCAAGCATATAGAAGTGTTTTACACAGTGATTGTATACTCTTTTGCAATCAGAACTAGGGGATTAACCACTGATGCAATGCACTGTGCATAAATTGTGCAGAGATGGGAATGGATACAGAAAGTTAAGTGATATTTACAAAGACATGCTGAGTTTTGAGTCAATATTTAGAACAGGTTTAGGGTATAAATTTAGGATCAGCACTAAGCAGATGAAATGCAAAGATATTTTGGCTCAAAGATTCAAGGCCCAAGGCTACAAGCACCCACTGGCTCAAAGATAGTATTAACATGCATGGGCTCAGCAGCCTAACAGCTAGTGTGTAAAATACAGTTTTTCAGCAATACTACATTGTGTTTAATTTTCACTTGTATAAAAGGGTTCACACATAATGTTTGTTTGAATTCAGAATACCAACTAAATATTTTAAATGTGTGAAATTAAAGAGAATTTCCTCCTTTAAATCGAATACACATTTTGTCATGTTTTTCTTGCATTAGAGTTGCAGCATTATAAGGACAGGGTATACAGGGATGTGACCCAGCTCTTGAATTTCACAAAATGTCACTGAATAACATTTGACTTAGGATACTTAAAGAGACAAAAATATGTTTTAAAGACTCACCAGAAAATGACAAGTAAACAAAAGCCTAAGATATAAGCACATGTGGTTGTGAGAAAGACCAGTTGATTGTGTGGGTCTGTATTAAGAAATGAAAACATCAGTACAAATGTGTTTTTACTTTACGAGATTATCAAATATCCAAATCCAAATTCTATGTTGAACCATTTTCTTATTGTCCCCATCAATGTTATCAATTATTGAAGAACAAATCAATAATCAAACTTTTTTTTTTTTTTCACTGGAAGTGTGCTAAAGAATAATCTACAGTTAAAAATGTGTTCGGACCTCTTGATCACATTTTGTCATGTTGCAACCACAAAATTCACTGCAGTCTTTTACAATTTCATGTGGTAGACCAACACTAAGAAGTACACAACTGTGAAGTGGGTGGAACAGGACATGTTTTCTAAAAAGTTTTAAAAAACAAATCTGGAACATGTAGAATGGATTTGCATTTAGTTCCTCAGAGTTAATACTTTGTAGAACCATCTTTTGAAGTATTTACAGTGGCATGACTTTTCAGCTATGTCTCTATCAACCTTACACATCCGGAGGCTGACATTTATGCCAATTTATCTTTGCAAAAAGATGAGCTCAGGCTCAGTCAGACTGGATTTGAGACATCTGTGAACAATGTTCCAGTCTTGCCACAGAATCTCAATTGGATTTACGTCTGAACTTTGATAAGGCCATTCTAATAAATTGATATATTATGAACTAAATCATTCCACTGTAGCTCTGTTGGTATGTTCATCCTTGTCAAAGTTGAACCTCCAGTGAAGTCTAAAGTCTTTTGCAGCCTCCAACAGGTTTTGCCTTATTATTACTTTCGACAGATGCTGCCACTTGAGATTTAGATCACGTTAGAGCTACCATGGGAATTTTGGCTGAATCTCTGATTAATTCTCTCCTTCGTTAAGCTGTCAGCTTAGGTGGACTGCCATGTCTTGATACCTTTGCAGTTGTGGTATGCTAAGATGTTCAAAACTCATAAACGAAACTGCTTTAAACATCCCCAAAACTTTCTCCCTGACCTCTCTGTTGTGTTATTTGATCATCAAGATGTTTGTTCACTAATGTTCTCTAACAAGCCTCTGAGGCCATCACAGAAATGAGTACTGTTTGAGATGAAATCACACATAGATGGACACAACTTACTAATAACTTCTGGGGGAAATGAAAACCCTGCTGCTTTGTGTTGGTATATCAAATAAAATCCCAATACAATATATTGAAGTGTGTTGCAGTGACACTGCAAAATGTGAAAAGGATCAAAGAGTGTGAATACTTTTGGCACTGTAAAGCTGTGGCTAGGATTTGCCTTCTGCTACATTTGTCTTCAGAATGTACTATAACTCATCTCAGTTGCTAGGTGTCACTGTATTTTAGTTTAAGGCAAACTCTTCCTGTCTACCTCCTTTTACTTTGCCCCAACATTTCTTTTTTAATCTGTGCATTGAAAAAAATCAATACTGCCATATGATGAGCCTTCAAGTTGAGCAAGATGGCAGCCGAGAGGACATTGCATGTGCAGATGCATAGTTGTAATGACAGAACAATTATAGACTCATGTCACTTGCTCTCAGTGATCAGGGGCTGAGGTAGAGTCAAAGTGGCATCAGACAAAATAAAAGGTGGCACATTTATTTTCTTTTTTGCTTCTTAAGAAAAGCAGAAACCTGCTGCAGAATGATTTGTTATACTGTGATAAGATGACATTACAAGCCTATTTCAGAGTTTTAAAGAGTGAAGTAATTTCAGTTCTCAGTGATGGGTGTGTTTGGGTGTTGTCAGAAGCTCTGATATACACCTGTGAAAACATAAACCACTGGAGGTCAGCAAAAACAAGATTTTTAAAATGAGTTAAGTCACTCTTTTATCCTTCTACCCATCAATTTTAAAAACTTCTTCCAGTCAGATACAAACAGTCTTATTTTTTTGTTGTTATGAAAGACATTTGCCTGAGGCCATACATTTTTCCCCTATTCGATAACTGACACTTTCTGAAAATGTCTGATGGTTTACCTGTAATATCAGTTCCTCTGTCCTCATCAGAGTCCTCGTCTTTCACATCTGTTTTGAGCTGCTCTGTGAATTCTGGCACAAAGAAGTCCATCTGACGACACAATGGAACCATGTAGTTGATGACATCTGAGTGGGAGATCTCAATAAATGGGAAGGCACATAGTTTCTTCTCCTAAACAAAGGGAAAAGGAAAAACAGACAAAAAGAGATGACATATATGATACTATCTCAAAATCATCACACACATTCTCTGAATTAATGTTAGATCTTTTGAATGCATGGGGATGAGAACATCCCTGATCATTAGGTGGGATTTGCAAAGTTTTGTGTAACAAATGTGGACGTGTCTGTCTGATTAAAATAGGAATTGTAGACAATATGATGTTAGAAAAGTGCTGAGGTGTAGGAATGATTGACAATGCACAGATCATTAGATCAAAGGAATGCCTCAAGTTTCCAAACTCTGGCAGAAATACAACCATAAAGAAAGAAAGAGCATTCTTTCTTTGAAATTAAAGGTTTTATCATTTAGGACATAACAGAAATCCCTCATCATTGCTAGATTTAACTAACCACCCTTCACGGGTTCCATATTTAAGAAGTTCATAAAGAGGAAACACACATTGTTAGTCAGATACATGTAATTTATTGAGCAACAAAAAAATGCAAGCTGTAAAAAAGTAGGAAAAATGACAGCTGCTGATCAGGGACATGTAGGGACGTGAAAACAATGTCAAAGAGGAAGACACCAGCAAAGATCTGAAAGAGATAATTAGTGAGGGAAGTTTATACGATGATTTCCATGTAATTTTCAGCATTCTGCAGTGAGAAAATTTATTCACAACTACAAAGTAGTCAACTCAATTATTTAACATGTCCAGGAGTGGGAGACCTAGTAAGTTCAACCAGAGGTCAGACCATGCAATGCTCAGGAAAAAAGAGCTACATCTTGGATTAGTTGTAAAGTTGTTGTCACATTGTTTCTGATCTTGCCATATACATTGGCACACCTAAAAATGCTTTTTACATGGGTCCCTATATAAAGAAATTAAATGCATTTTATTAAAACACCAAGCCCTCTCACTTTTCTAAGGTATGTGAATTGTTTATGACAGGCTCCTTTTATACAATCTGGGTGTGTATTGATGAAAACTTTACAGTCTACTGCTGTGTAAAGCCAAAATAAGATTCTTTTGCCAGAATGTCAATCTTATTTCATTCTTTTTCCATATTCAATATCCAGGTGTTCATCTTGGAATAAAAGTTAAAAGCTCCATACAGACTTCTTCAGTTGTACAGTTTCTATACAGAATAGAGGGGAAAACTAGCCCTACATAATTATTTCATGCCTTTATTTTGTTCAAAACGTATCATAGAGGAGTGAGCTGTCTGATGAGCTACAAATGGACAGCAATAAGAGCAAAGATGATCTGAACTATGATCAGTAACAGAAGGACAAATTACTCTTTTAATGGTAGTCAAAGACAGAGAATAAATGACAGTAAAGGCTAAACAGTGGCTTCAGCGTTGATTCGTTGCCTGACAGAGCTAGGCATTTACACCTGAATAGAGTCTACATATTCTGCTGAAAGGATGTCAAATGTATTATGATGTAGTTTTGTCTGCCTATCATCGTGAAAGTACAGCTAAATATGGTCACAAGTTACACAATGGTTCCACTTATATTTAAATCTTGCCATCATTAAAGTGTAATTTTTTATTCTTTTAACAATGGTTATTCTGTGCATTTATGAGTGGTCATCGTCTTCCTGCAATAGACACCAGTTGGTAAGGTGATCTCAATAACTGAGAAAAAACAGATTTTAAATAATGCCGAATTGAAGCATGAGAGTCAAAGCAAAAATAGAGTAATAAGTAGATTTTAAATAAGGCAAGTTTTAATTCAGTTTAATTCATTTTGATGTAGCCAGTGAGTAACCCACATTTTTCAAGGTGAAGTTGGTTTCACCAGGTGATGTTTTATCACAGAAAGTTAAAGTCGAATTAAGTTTGCAATGAATGAAATGTCTGTTGAAGTTTATAAAAAGTTAAAATCTGAAAAATGTTTAGGGCTTGCTATTTTAGGGGTTGAAGCTGAAGTCTAGAAGATCAGTATCACAGAAAAACAGGCTCATCAGATAGAAAGTAACAATAATTAAAACAGCAAAGCTTGTGTATAGAAAAGAAGTCTCACTGTAACCAAAACTGTAGGTCTGTGTCTGGTGCATTTTTGGTTAAAACATGTTTGTTCTTCATTCTGTAAAGTTACTTCAAATTAACATGACTCAAGTAAAAGTAAAAAGTAGGTTTTAGTAAAACTACTCTTAAATGTACATTTTTTCAAAAAGTTACTCAAGTAAATGAATAAATGTAACTAATTACTTTCCACCTCTGCAGACAACATGTGAATTCCATGACAGCATTGAGTGAGTTGAAATGTATGGCTGTGAAAAATACATCTGTACTCAGAATTAATTTAATGTAATAAAAAATAAAAAAATAAAAAAAATAAAAAAAACCCCAAGGTATTAAAAAGCAGGATCACATTAAAGCTCTGGCTGAAATTATGGATTTGGCTGCCACTCAAAACATTTCTCAACAATGCCAAGATGAAACAGAAACCTCACAAAACAAGTTAAATTTCATGAGATCTTAGATCTGATGAGCAAACTTGATCACTGAAGTGCCAGCAATGCAAAATACACCAGCAGAGGCATTTAAAATGAGGTTCTGGAATGTTTAAGTGAAATTGGGAGGGGGGCATTTTCAAGGAGGTTAAAGCGGAAGTATGTAACTTTTACAAAAAAATATGTTTTTTACATATTTGTTAATACTGTCGCTATGTAGTGACAGTATAGTATGAGCAGGGTCTTAGCACTGTCAATCATGCCTGTGTACGTACTGCTCACACCCTTCCCCTTTCTCTCTGCTACGCTACAGCTTCTTCCCAATAGCAGAGCCTGTCACAAATGCTCAGGCTAGTTAGCATGGCTACCGATGACGGTGGATAAACAGTTTTCCTGGAACGACAAGTTGTATCACCGCCATTAGCAGATTGAGCAGCATGTACACAAGGGTGATTGACAGCGCTAAGACCTTCCACCGGCTCTGATTGGTTGTTTCTGACCAGGAGCGGTGCATTTCTGCAGATGGCAATAGTAGCACTGGGAGGAGGTGGAGGAGCTTAATTTTTTTCACAGATTATCTCTCACACTATATTGTCACTACATAGTAACAGTTTTAACAAATATGTAAAAAACATATTTTTTTAATAAAAGTTACATACTCCAGCTTTAAAGAAAGTGAGCATTTTTATTTATTTATACCTAAAACTTGTCTTTGTTTTCTTAGAAGAGATAATGATACAATAAACAGTTTTCACATACTTCACATAGGAGGTATAGCACTGCCACCAAGCTAAAATAACTTTCCACTCCTTTGCCCCCCCATGTAAAATTAGCTAAATCCACCAGTGGGATAATTGCTTGCATCATGTCACTGACATTTGCATAGTTTTAACTTCACTGGTCCATTTACATATTTTTTTTTTCTTTTTAAAAAAATATTATTGAAATCTGTTATGTTTTGCTAATCTTTACCACTTTTATTTAATGTTTGATTCTGATGGTACATATGTCTGTTTAACCAATTATCAAACTTACCTTTTGAAAAATAAGAATACCTTTACAAATACATGTTTAATATGTTTCAAATGCCATAAATGTAACATTCCTACTTAAAGCTGCAGTATGTAACTTTCACAAAAATATGTTTTTTGCTTATTTGTCAAAACTGTCACCATATCGTGACAGTATAATATGAGACAGATAATCTGTGAAAAGATCGAACTCCTTCACCTCCTCTCTGAGCTACTATTGCCGTCTGAAGACATGCACCGCTCCCGACCAAAAAACAACCAATCAGAGCCAGGAGGAAGGTCTTAGCGCTGTCAATCACCCTTGTGTATGCACTTCTAAATGTGTTAATGGTGAAAAACACAATTTACTGTTCCAGGAAAACTGTTTATTCACTATCATCGGTGACCATGCTAACTAGCCTTAGCATTCGTAGCAGGCTATGTTGTGGTGAACTAGCTGTAATGTAGAAGAGAGCAAAGGGGAGTGTGTGAGCGGGGCATACGTGAGGCTGACTGACAGCGCTAAGACCCTCCTCCTGGCTCTCATTGATGGTTTCTGACCGAGTGGTGTATTTCTGCAGTTATTACTGGGAGCACTGGAAGAGGGCAGAGGAGCTTGATTTTTTTTTTTTAACAGATCATATATTACACTGTCATGACATAATGATAATTTCAACAAATATGTTAAAAACACATTTTTCATAAAAGTTACACACTGCAGCTTTAAATGATTAAAATAAACTTAGCATGTTTTACAATTTATGTTTTTCATACTCCACTCAACTGCTAATTTTAAATTAAGAGTTTTATATATCAGGTCACTTTATTTAAGTCACTGTACATCAGTTGTTGCCATGGCTTGTGTTACAAATGTGTTTATTCACTGCAGTTCTGGGAAAATAAGGCTAAAAGCAGCCACATAGCTCAATTTCCTGTGGTTCGAGGTGGTCTTGGTGGATTGATTGCTTTTAATCTACTCTTAGCACAACATTTTGTAGAACACGATATGAATCACCTGGTTGTTGCTGAGCCTGAAGCTCTCAAGTCTGCCAATGCAAATCAGCACTGATCTTCCTGAACTTGGTTAGATAATGAGCAGGAACCTGAAACAAAAGCAGTCTGGTATACTGTCAGCACACACACACACACACACACACACACACACACACACACACACACACACACACTTGTGCTTCTATAAAAACTGAGGACTTTGTATTGACTTCTATTCATTTTAGCACCTGCATTTATGGCTAACCCAGACAATTCCCTAACACTAAAACAGCACTTCTTCTTATGGGGCTCGGGCTTTGGCACTATAAGGAGCAGTCAGTCAATACAACATAAGTATTTCTTGGAAAAATGGGCCTTACATGGTGAGAAATGGTAAAACACACAAACACGCACGCACAGACAAGAAAATAAGATATGAGCAAGATTAGAGTTTGGATTACTGACAAGATTTACTTTATTAAAACAGTAACTTGCATTTATATCACAATGCATTAACACTATAAAGTTTCATCTGCACATAAGTAATATCTATCTCTAATTATAAATCCCTACAGCAGGACAACTGGTAGCTTTTCCATTTAGTGATTTTAATGATGATCACTAATAATTGATATTTTGTGAGACAGGAGGCCTTCTACATTATGTGTAAGTGTCTCCCCTCAAAACAGGACAAACTGAAAGGACCCCAGAGACTAAAGTAACTAAAATCAACATGAGGGACCCTCTGACAAAAAACCCCCCAAAAGCTAATGATTCAGAGGAAGTGGGCAACACAAAACTCAAGAGTAAGCAAAAGCAAAGATGACTGTATTCTGTATAGAGCTTGTAATATATGGAGAACAAGGAAAACACATGGTATTTATTCCTGTCTCTACATCAAACTCTAAATCATTGCTGTGTAAGCCCCCCTATACCATTTATGATATCATCCATATTTTGTGACTTTGTAAAACAGCAAAGCAAGAAAAAAATCAACACTAAAGAAAGATTGTGAAACAGTAATATTGATATTTAGTTTTTTTAAACTGCTTAACTAATGCCTAGTTCACACAGCAAGATTTTTATGCAGATTTGTGTCCCGATTTTCCCCTTCCAACAATCTTAAGGATGCCCTGATTATTGGAATCGCTCTTGAGATAATCTTAAGAGATATTCTTGCCAAGTGCAGTGTATTAAGAGTGATCTGGTCTGCTCATAAGGATGTCCAGACTGCTCCAATCCAAAATCGGGTATATACAACATGTTGGATTATTTTGGCCCGATATCGCAGCATGTGGGGTGTTCCTTGAGGACAAACGAGAACACAGCCTGTTGAATGTGACGTGAAAGTGAGATGAGGGAAACATGGTTGGGAATCCAAGATACACAAAAGACAAAACAACTGGCATGGCGCACCAGAAAGTCCAGTGGATGTTGTAGACATCTTTGTTTTGTTTTTTGTCTGTTAAATATAGTCCACAAAGTATAACCATTGCTTCTTCCCAGTGAGTTCAGTTTAATCTGAACTCACATTTGATCTCGAGAGGTTTTGTGAGATATACCTGTTAAATCGGTTCTTGTGTGGCATGTTGGTCCTGTCGTGTGACTGTACATCACACACTGTACGACCAAACTTGTTTTATCATAGATTTTTTTTTATCACTATGTGTTGTCTCTCAGATTTTGAAAATCAGCCAACAATTTTAAAACTATCTTAAAGGAAAAACATACTACAGTGCAGCCTGCAGTTAGACCCACGCCAGTTACACGTCAACCAAGCTTATCTAGCCCAGTGTTAGGTGGCTTGTGCAAAATCTGACTTAATATGATACAGATCCTGTGATATATGGAAATAGCAGAATGTAGCAATGCCTGGTTCCCATGTGATTTCTAACAAAAACTATCATTTTGGTGGACATGTAGGTTCTGTAACATTACTGTCATGTTATTAAGTTTGTTTTTCATTACTTAAATAATTTTGTTTTGTGATGCAATGGCAATAAAAAAACAAAAAAACCCACATCAGAGATGAACATAACCTTTGTGTCTGAAAATCAAGCCAATTTCTTAACTTAAATGTGGTGCATTTTACATGCACCATCTGGCAATAACAGAGGTTGAAAAGGGAAGTCTCATTCAGAGGACTAAAAGGCCCAACGTGGTCAGATATAAGTCGAACTGTCGACGCGTGGTCACGTGGTTTTCAGACATTCGTTTTTGCACAGAATCTTCACGGTCCACAAGACACACTGAGCTGAACTCTTGTGAAACGCCCTCCCTCTGCAGTCTACGTCATGGTGTTTTGCCATGTGCGAGTTTTACAACAGTACAGTAAACATGCCAATCATGATAAAGAGGACCAACTATTACGAGTTCACAAGTTCAGAGGAGGAGGAAATAATGACTGATGAACTATAAAATCTCGTTTTATTTTCCATGTTATCAGAAAATAAGAATGGAACGTGTCGGTGGGATGTTCTCCCATTGCATCGGACCAGAACTGAGCAGGGGGAATTTAGTGTTTCAGAACATACTTCCTCATGGCCTTGGACAATTGCTCAAAACTTTCCATCCTGCTCTTTGGCTGAAAAACAGAATTATGGAAGTTGAGTAGTTGGGGCTGTTTTCCGCATAAATAAACACACCCATGAAATTCTGACCAATCACAAAATAGTTTTGCATGAAGAGGGAGGCAAAAAGTTTGCGTGGGGAGTTGTGACAAGAACGAGCGGACGACATGAGGTTGAGAAAAAAAATGAAGCGATTTTCTTCATGCAGCTGCGACAATGAGAACTGATTGTGGCAGTTGGACCTGATCATGCAGGGCCCGTTAGACTGACAAAGTCATCGGCTCACAAATGTGTAGTTAAAGAACAAGTCCTTAAACATCAACGTCTGTGGGATTAGTCACATTTCGACCTCTCAGTTTGCCGGTTTTAAGGAACAATCTACTGTAGAGCTTAACTTTCTGGTCCAAAAAGCATCATTTTAAGCAAACACTTCTTAGCAGTTCTACTCACTAACTATTTATCATCCAGGCAAGCAGTTCTACAAACTCCTCTATCCGTGAGAAACTTGATCCTAATAAGAACTTAAAAGGCATCAATGCTGTTAATACTTTAGTTTCTGAATATGTTGTGACACTAATCAGTAAGTAACACCAAGTTGGCAATGTAAATAATGTTACATCTTTTACTATGATAATATGTGTCATTCTGAAATCCAGGTATTATTCTGTAAGTAGTCAAAGTGTGACTGTAGAAAGTTTCAAAGTAAAAAGATGACTTTTTCAAAGTTTTAATCTCACCTTTCTATCTGATTCCAAACTGAGCTGTTTATGAAATGATGTCCTTTCCTGCAGGTATTTTGGATACTAAATCTGTATTTTTTTAAATAATTATTTCAATGGCACCTTCTTTTGATATCTAAAATGTTGCCCTTTGATGTATTTCAAAGCTTTTAGGGATGCCGCATGAGAAAACTGGGTCATTTCTTATCAGTCCTTCTATTGTTGACATGAAGCTCTAAACTAGATGGTAATTTATACACACTTGGCAGCAAACTTCTTGGTTTTTGTAAACACCTGACAAATATTTTGCTTATGCTAACAAAACTCAAATGAACCTTCCTTAAGTGATGCTGATACTTGCATTTTCTCTATATAGATTGACATCAGAAATTTCACAAAGAATGAAAACTTATACCTTCACATTTTAACACACACTAAGATTGGCATGCAAGAATGACTTAGTTGATTGGTAATAATCGAAAATGTTTTATGCAAAAATGAACATAATGTAATTTAACAATAAAGGTTTATGAAAATCATTTTATATACTTTGTGTCCAGAGAGTGCCACAACAGCAGGTTATAGACACAAGGGGATAAGGGTCAACTTAACCTTAGAAATAGTTTGTCCCCAACTAGGTAACATGTACCAGTAAGTGTTTCTATTTGTTTTGTTATTTTGTTGTAAATTGTCATATAATCAAAACCATTCAGGAAATTTACCAGCAATAAAACCCACAAGATCTGTTTGTGAAGAGGACCAACACAGACTGGAACGGCAAGATTTCATTTGTAGATCTTGAGCAATCACATGAAAGGCAGATGGAGAAATTTAAACAGGAATCTAAACAGATTCATACCATTTAAATGGTGACAAACACTACAATCATTACACAACAGTATTTCTTAGAGTTTTACAGTTTCAGAGACATATGTAAGTGTAGCACTGTAGTGTAAAATTCCAACAATACCAATTCAGATCAACCCCTCCCAGGTCTTGTAACCTAACTTTGTCTTTGCCTTTATGAACCAGAATGTTGAGAGGGATTACCCAAAACAAAAGTCAACACCATAAATTGTAAATCTAAATGATTAAGTGACACAAAAAATCCTGAATATAAATGGCATACAAAATGTGCATGATGGAGATGCAACAGCTTGATCAGTACTTATTTTTCCCCTATGTGTGATTACTAATATTTTTTCTGATGAAGTTAACAATGTATGCAATTGAATTCTAAATAGCATTTGAAATGTTTATTTCCTGTCATTTAGAATTGCTGCTGTCTCCTTTGTTAGCTGACAAGACAAACAATATCTAGGAAAATGATGTGTGGAACATAGCAGGTTTCATCAAGAAGACAGCAATTCATCTCTTTACTCACTGAGGAAATAAATAAATATCTTGCAAATTAATCTCATCAATTTCAAAACTTGCTACTGGCTTTAAAGACTTAATTATCAGAAACATGATTCTCTATTTCCTTCATCTGCCTTTTCCTGGTCTCTGTCTCAACATGTGGTGTGAAAACGTGCCATGTTTTCCCTATAGCTCATCATGAAGTCAACACACATCAGCTAAACCTCTCTTTATGCGTGTTTGTGTTTGGGCTGCTGGGACTGAAATGTGCTGTCCTGCTGGACAAGAGAGGCAGATGAGACTTGATGGTATAAAAACAGGCCAGTGGGTCTTTGCCTGCTGCCTCAAAGCAGACTCAACAGTTATGATCATCATTGTCAACTCTGCTTTCTCAAGAATGAAATATCATCATGGGCAAAGACACCACAAAGAAAAAAAAAACACATTGGATCAGCATAACCAGCACAACTTTGTCAAAAGCTCATCATCTTTTACTAAGATTTTAAAAGATCTCTAAACAGAATAAATTGCTTCTTATTAAGGTTTGTCTTTGAGGCTTCTGGGAGTTAGACCTCCTGACTTAAAATAATTACTAGGGATTTCAATGACTCTGTGATGAACCTCAGGCATGAGTCTTTAATTACTGCAGGCATCCTACTAAAGATAACTAACCAAAACAATTGTATTGAAAAATAGCTGGTCAAGTGCATCACTCTTATTTTATATTTTCCCTGACTGCCAAATTTTGCAGATTATGAGGTGCTTGAGTAAAAAAGGAGATAAAGAAGAATTTGTATAATTTTGAGAAGAGTTAAAATGGAAAACATCTGACAAACACTTAAAGAATCAGCCGTCCGCATAATAGACTGCAGGGCTTTGCTGACCCACTTGCACAATGCTGTGGTGTAACTTAAGTCACTTATAAATAATTAGTGCCTTAACAACAGTAAACAGTAGTTAAAACAGTATGAGTTTAAAGATGATGAAATGATTTCTTGTGGATGGGCAAACACTTTAATGTCAGTTTTTACACAGCACTAGCTTTCCATGACATAGCTTCTCCATTTTAAAACTTGATTTAACACATGTACAGTGTTATACTGACTAAGGACCATATTGCAATGATGCACTTCTGGTTACTATTTTCACTGATGATGGTCAGCTCATCACACCAATGTTCTTTTATGAATTCATTGTAACCACCCTATGAACAATTTGGTGGTGTGTGCACCTCAACACAGCTGGGAGCTCTCATTGCTTACATATCTCTTCAAGAGATTGTAACATTTTATTTATTAGTGTGAAGATTGTAGGTTGTTTATATCAACACACTCAGAGCAGATGCACAAAGACATAATAATTTATTACTTAAAGTGCATGAAGCTTTATGAGGATGTGATGAGTTTGTAACCTTGGCGTGAGACCAGCATATTTCTGATGCACCCCAGAAGACCACCTCCAAAAGACCCTGCAAAGACCATACATATTTTGCCAAATTTTTACTGTTGTGGTGCAGTCATTTATGCGTGAATAAAGCCTAATTACAGTTAGAAAAGAACAGTTATTTTAAATAAAGCAGCTGTTCAAAACTTAACCCACAGCTGAAAAGGCTAAATTTTGTGTTTCAACAGTCTGGATCTAAGATTTCCCATCCAAGCTATGGGTTTAGACAGTCACATATGAAAGCCTATAAAGATTATAAAACTCTTGTTGATTGCCTCAAATACAATTAAGTTAGTCCTGGGCGATTGCTTTATGAGCAGCAATAAAAAAACGTGACACTTTTATTGATTTAGTTGGAGAATTACCACTTGTATCTTACAGGGCCAGTAAGAGGTCAGACACAGACTAATGCCCTGCAGGGTTTGAGAGATTCATTGTATTCAAGGTCAGGGGCACTTCTGACACAACTGACACTTGAAGGTGTCTCTTTCAGTTTGTTAAATGATGGCTTCCCATCTGGCAGTATTGAAACTGTGCCATTTATCCAAAAAGCTTGGATTCAAAGGGTAGCAATTTAGAAAGAAATGGCTATATTTGCATATCTGAACAAACTGAATGATTAAATGTGTCTGAAATAATCTCAACAGTTATATGCTTCTCAAACTGACTGGGATAATTGGTACATTGATACTGCTCAGTCCGAGTTTATAAAAATAAAACATTTCAAGCAGGTGCTGCTGAATACATGTTTGTTATCTCATGAGTTGATAAATCTGTTCCACAACTATATGTTACGGTAAACTTAAAAAAAGGATTGTGACAACTGTCCCAGTTGGAAACTGAAGAGTAAATGCAGTTTGAGAGTGATCTGTGTGTAATCGTGTCTTTGCAGCTAATAAAAAAAAAAATTTACTTTTATGAAAACTTTCCTGTAATCTAAGAGTACCTTTAGAGCAGTTTCCATGGATGAGTGGTCCCCAGGAGAGCCATTAAATGACTGTGCTATACATGACTGAAAGTAATTTGTGACAGGTAGACCATGATGCCAGATAGTGCAGTATGGAAAACTGATCAGGTCATATTTTATATATATATATATATATATATATATATATATATATATATATATATATATATATATATATATATATATATATATATATATATATATACACACACACACACACACACACACACACACACACACACACACACACACTACTAGAAAGTAATATATTGAGGAATTATTTAGGGCCTTCATTTAACTGTATAGGTGGTTAAAATAATGTTTCAATATGGTTGATAAAGTTTAAAAGTCTATAAGGCACAGACCTTTTCTGATATAAACATTCTCTGAACCAGCACACTGACCCCATGATTCTCTGACGACTTTCTTTCTGTTGCAAACTTGGGGTTGCCATTTGGTCATCCATTGATCCATTTTCTTGACCAGCTACATCTCATTCAGGGACCATAACAGAGGGGAGGGGATCCCCAACCCAGTGTTCTTAAGTGTATTCAAGTGTTCTCAAATTATAGCATTCTGGACAAAGAGTACAAATAATTAACTTTAAAGTGTTTGAATAGTAATTAGGTCTTATCTGTTTCAATGTGAAACAACACAATGCTGACATTTGCTTCTGATTAGTGTTTTTTGGCCTACGTACTTTAATAGATCATCACTTTTTTATAACACTTTGATTTATCAAATAAGGGCTGGAGTATCCTAAAATAAAGGGATATTCTTTAAAGAATATAACCGTATAAAGATAACAAAAAATAAAACAATTGCAGTTTTGATACTTTGTTTTTCATTTTGACCAAACCTAGTTTAAAAACCACAGGTCCAAGAGTTAAAAAAATAATCATAAAATGGCCCTTTCTTCAATTTTTGAATGAATGTGTATTCAGTCAGTAAGTCAAAAGCAAAATACTAATGGATAAAATTCAGTGACGTGCAATTAAGGGAGGCAAATGAGGCATTGCCTCACCTGTCATCATCATAAGAAAAATCCTAACAATGATACGAGAAAATCAATTTGTTACTTGACTGTTCTATAAATTTGTTTTCTCTATGATTTTTAACATTTGTAGGGTCATAATTGCTGAATTTATGGATTGTTTATTCAAAAACATGGGAGAAGGGTAAGGTGATGCAGTGATGAGCTGTGCCTCACCTCTGATGGTGCTGCTGTGTCACACATACTGAATGTTGCAGCCAATTGGGGCAAGCCCATTACTGTATCTCTTTAGATCATCAACATACATGTTGGACTACACATTTACTGCACATGTCTGTCTTATTTATTTAATAAATGTGTGTGACATATTCTGTCTTTCTGATCTTCTTTAAATATGTAGTGAAAAAGCATAGTGTGAGCCAGAAAGTACCGAGCCGCACTGACAGCTTAATGCTATGAACTAGACTTAGGAAAAGAAGAAAAGGAATGTGTGGTTAGGAAATGGGAACAACAATAGGCAAAGGGGTCAAATGACACAGAAGGGAACCTTGCTCCAGCCACCAACAGCATTTGCATGTGGAACAAGAACAAAGTTACTTTTTTTTGTAGCTAAGACAAATATTGGACAAAATATAGTGGCTCAGAAAAGGTCTTAAGTGGCTGGTACATTTTTCTAAATATATATTTTTCTATACTGTCTTAAAATTTAAAGATCTTGATTAAAAAAGATTTACTGATAAAAGAAACTGTCTCTTCATACTCCAAGCTACACCGTAACTTAAAATGGAACAGTACATTTCAAGATGGTTAAATAATACTGTCAAATGCAAGATATTTTTTATTTTGAATGAAATGCTATCATTTGAATTAAATGACTGAAAATCATAAGACTGAAACCCAATTGTTTACAGCATACGATTAAAAAGGTAAAACAAGAAGTCAGTTTAAAGGTAATTATGTACACCTTAAAACACTTCACTGCTGAATAAGAGGATTATCACAAATAATGTAATCTGAGAAGTTGGGTGAGAATTTCTGCTTTCACTGTACTAGATTACTTTAAAGAAACTCCTGTTCCTAAGATGGAAAAAGCTGTATTCCTATGAGGAGTGTGAATCAGTGACAGCACACCACCCCCTCAGGGGAGAGACGTGAGATAAGGCTGTGGAGCGGGAGCGAATAATGAAAGGAACCAGGATGTTCCTTCAGCTCTGTATTTGCACTGACGGCCTACAACTATAATGGACCCAAGCTGGAAGAAGACCCTAACCTCTACCTGTGGGTGGTAAAATCTATTCCATGCATGCTCTCCTCTCCATTGATCAAAAAGCATCTGAACATGGTAGCTTCATGTTTGAATGAGCAATCTTGTAACAATAGTATATACATGCCACAGGGGCAATCGTGGAACAGACATTTTATCCAGTTTGTCTGTCTATTTGTCTGTCTGGCTATTTCAAAAGATAAACTTTGCAAACAGAGAAAATACAACCACATGGATCACTCCAATTCATAAAGACAGCTTGAATCTAGAACTTAGAAGTGGGAATTTACAGCATGTATATGGTATCAGCTCATTATATTCAAAAGTAAATATTTATATTTCTGAATTTTTTGGCTAAGCACCCAAAACTAACATCCAGCTCATTATTGTCAGTAAAAACTGTATTGCTTCTGCAGGACTTGATGAAAAAGGGACAAATTTCTTTTGGCCTAACCTGTGGACAAACGTAATGTATTTCTGACACAGTTCAGTGCAGAGTGAGAGGCTGCAGAAAACAGATTTTTAGGTTGATGAGTAACAGTGGTGCAATAAAACGCAACATGACCCATTACTTGCTGGTCTTCTATATCATATGATGAGGACTATACCTTCATAAAGCATTTATATCCTATATCTGGGTGAGTGGCAAGAAACATATCCTTGTATGAAAACTATAAGATGTACCAGATGAGAACAAAATGTAATTTATTCGCAGATATGCAATAAGCAATATTTCGCATTATCCTGAACAAACCATCCCAACCATGAAACATGGTGATGGCAGTGTCATGCTGTGGGGATGCTTTTTCTTCACCGGGGACAGAGAAACTTCTCAGACTTGATGAGAAGATGGATGGAGCGCAACACAGGGCAATTCTGGAAGAAAACCTGTTAGAGACTGTGAAAGAGAGACTAAGGTGGAGGTTCACCTTGAAGCAGGACAACGACCCTAAACACACAGCCAGAGTTACAATAGAAAGGTTTAGAACAATGTATCCTCATGTGTTAGTATGACCAGGCCAAGGTCCAGACCTAATTCCAACTAATAATCTGTGGCAAGACCCAGCAGAAGACACTTTCTATCCAATCAGACTGGGCTTGAGCTGTTTTACAAAGATAAATTAGCAAAAATGTTCAGTCTTTGGATGTGCAAAACTATTCTAGCTGTACTGCAAAATATAGCAAAATGTGATTTTACAAAGAATGAACTCTTGGAAGAATCTTAATAAAAACGGATGCCACACATTACAGATTTCATTAATAAAAAAGTTACTTTCTTTCCAACCTCCAGTTATGTGTGACTTTGTGTTTGTCAATAACATAAAATGTATATGATTTTGTGTCTGCAACATGATAAAAAGCGAAAAAAGTTCAAGAGGTGAATAGCGCAAATTTAAAGTCTAACATTGAAATTATGTCAGCAAGAAAGTTGGTCTCTTTTCATATTGAGAATAAGGCTAGAAATACTGTTGCTGTGTGTGTGAATATAATCACCAAGAAATTGTGCGTTTTCCTCTCATTCATTAATATGCTTCAGTTTCAGTTCTCTTTAGGATCAACACCCAATTAAACAGAAAAAATCCCAATGGTACCTCAACAGAAAGGTAATCTACAAAGAAGTGTGCACAAATACATGCTCAATTCCATATTTCCTTCAGTTTTTCTATATAATGTCTCAGTTTCAATCAGTGTAAAGAATCTGCCCATTCTGCAATCAAACTACAATCAGGATCCTGGAAGTCCTGCAGTCTTTTTATAAAAGGTTGCTCAGATGGCTATAGAGACAGAGCAGTTCACAAGCTAAAACTTCACATAAATGGAGCAGCCGACCGAGCAGCTTAAATAAGCCTAAAGTATGCCGTGGTCAGCAGAATTTAAATTTCTTGTAGAAGTACTGGGTTTTCATACGGGCCATAAGGGTAGTTGCCCAGGGCAGCATTAGAGGGGGGGGGGGACATTAACCATGTAAAAGCACATAACATATCTCTCAGTTGCACCTTGAACATTATGCATACGTTATGCGTACGCAGTCAATGGAGAGCAGGGGCTCCTTTCTTGCTTCCTGCTGAGAAACTTGCACCGGGGAGGGACCTAAGAAGGTGCTAATACAGGACACCGTTTATTTGAGAACTGGCATTGGCTTGTGGTCTGTGACACAAGTAAGCAAAATAAAGCCTAATAATTTTAGTCGCACCACTTCTAGGAGTTATTATAGCAAAAGACAGACAAAAAATTTACTGCAGGTTATTTAAGCAATCTCACACAAATATGAGCTACATACCATAGTTTTCTCCTTGTTTGTTTGACTGGACAAAGAAAACAATGACAAGGCGCTGTCACTTGAGTTGGAAGTCCATGTCAGACTAGGGCTCATCCCAACAGAGCACATGCTCATTCACATAAAAAACAAACATATGAAATGTACCTTTTCCAACACACATGCTCAAAAATATATATTTATATTTAAAGGTGGTTGACTTTTCACACCAATTGAGAGTTCACAATAAAGAAAAATGAACAAAAAGGTTGGCAGACTCATGGTGAGAATTGGTGACAGTCTCCTGAGCATTTGTCTTTCCTCTGCTCTCTTTATTCCCACTGCACAATTACAGTCACACAGCCCCCCTCCGCCACAGTCACTCCACCCCCCACCTGCTATAACCCCCTCTCCCTTTTCCTTTTCTCTGTGGAAGAAGACAAAAACTCTACTTCACACCTCTGCAGAGGTGTCCAATTCCAACTGTCCCTTATGGTCACACGTCCTCTTCCTCTTTCCACAACGGAAAATTTTCTTTTTCACCAACAGCAATAATGTTATTTTTGGCATCTGTCTCAACAAGCCCAGACCTCCTCCATCACCTTCTTTCTCTTAAGCCCAAGTGAAAAAGCCTACAGTCTGTTTGCTGGAGGCAGCAGAGGTTTGAAGGCTGAGAATGGCATCGGAATGGAAACTGGAAGGGCAGAAGATGGGAAGATTGGTTGGATGCAACCTCTCTGTGCACCTGTGCAATCAATAAGAACAAACACTTGATGAGCTACACGTGTAGAGACTCTGCCAGCGTCTGTGGTGTGTGGTGTGGTGGTCTCCAGAGGTTCACCACAATTGATCTGGTGAGTTGGCAGGAGGTTAGAAGCAATAAGAGGGGTAAAATCCCAAATATGGATGAAAATATTCCTGTTGTATTTCATTTTCCTTTGTCTAAGCTCTGTGCTTTTTCAACATACAAAATAATACAAAACAAGACAACTAACAGTGTAATAATTGGTATTATTGCTGATGCTTGTGCTTTCTAAAAACACATTACAATTGGAGCAGCTCACTCACAACTAATGTAAAGCAGTTTGTGGTTGGTAGCTATTTTAAATTGTAAGACAAACTGGGTTAGCTGTGATACACACGGATGACTTAAGAAAACAGAAACTTTGATATAAAAAATGTAAGTTTGAATTTTAGAGTAACTGACACAAAGCCTCTGAAGTAAAATTTGTGATTCATCTTAATACTGAAATTAGGAAAACTAGGCTTATGTAACAGTGTTCCAATTGATAGACATGCTACACATCTGAAATGCTGTAATGTATTTCAATAACAGTCTATCAACTAAGACTGGGCTACTTAATATGTAGTTACAAGGCACATTTGGCTCATACATGAGTAGGCATGCGCCAGTATGAATGATGACGGTATGATAACCTTAAGTAAAAAATATCACGGTTTCGTGGTATCACTTATCACTTACAGCTCTAAATTGTGTTATTTTGCATTTTCTTTAGCATGCTTTGATGTGACTGCAAAGGTGATTTACTTCTTAAATGTTTGCTAGATTGTGGGCTGATCTTCACCCTTTGACATGACCTGTTTCTGCCAGAGCCACTGCTGTGCTACAAGAACAATTAGAATATACAATTTGGAATTTCAAATTAGTCTATCGCCATAATCTCTATAGTCACAGTCAACTTTAATTGTCTATGGAAGCTGGTTTTAGATCACAGGTATGATGCTGAAATTTCTTTCCCCTCAAGTGTGCGTGTTCATACTTGTGATTTTTGGCACATAACACAATTAAGCTATACTGATAAAATTTACACCTAATAGGATAACTGTGTTTCTACTGATTTAATAGCTAAGGCAAATCAGGTTATACTGCGCAACAACAGTCATCTTTTTATTGTTGGGAATTTTTATTGTGTTTTAGATTTGCTAAATAAATTTGATGTATGGATTTAATCATAGTAGGCAATGTGTATATGTGTAATGAGGGATGATGTGGCCAAGGGTGGTCAATACCCTATATCAAGGTGTGCATAATTTTTAGGCAGCTTCTTTTTAGGCATAATGGGCCAAAAAGAGATTTAACTGCTGCTGAAAAGTCAACAATGACTAAAAGTCTCTCAGAGGGATGCAACACTCTTGGAATTTCTGAGATATCAGGGTGTGATCACAGAACCATCAAACATTTTGTTGCAAATAGTCATCGTCGCAAGAAATGTGTTGAGAAAGCAAGATGTAAATGAACTGCCAAGGATTTGAGAAGCATCAGCCATGAAGCTACCAGGAACCCATCATCTTCCAGTTCCGTCGTATTCCAGAACTTCAACCTACCTGGAGTACCTAGAAGTACCAGATGTTCAGAGCTCAGAGACATGACTGAGGTAAGGGAATGTGAAAGACAACCACCACTGAACAAGAAGCTGAAGTGTCTAGACTGGGCCAAGAAATACCTGAAGACAGATTTTTCAAAGGTTATATGAATGAAATGAGAGTGACTCTTGATGGACCAGATGGTCCGGTGGGTGCATCAGTAACATGCACAGAGGTCCACTTCCAGTCAGACACCAGCCAAATGGAAGTTGGGTACTGGTATGGGCTGGTATTATCAAAGGTGAGCTGGTTGGACATTTTCAGGTTGAATATGGGCTCAAAAACAACTCCAGAACCTGCTACCAGTTTTCAAAAGATGCTTTCTTAAAGCAGTGGTTCAGGAAGAAGTCTGCATCTTTCAAAAAGAGAATGCTTTTTACGCAGGACAATGCTCCATCACATACATTCAAGTACTCTTCTGCATGGTTAGCTTGTAAAGGTGTTAAAGAAGATAAACTGATGACATGACCCACTTTATCACTTGACTTAAAACCCAGGTGAGAACTTGTGAGCGAGACTTAAATGGGAAATTTCCAGTGAAGGAAAACAGTCTCTGAACAGATTATGGGAGGCTGTGGCTGCTGCACAGAAAGTTACAGAAACTGACTCCATAAATTGTTACTGAAAAGAAGAGTGGCCATATTGACCACTGATTTTTTTTGTGGTTTTTTTTTTGTTTTTTGTTTTTTTTTTGTTTGTTTTTGTTACTGGAAGCTTTTGAGTTGTTTTAAATTCTCACTTAAACAGATCAAAATAAAAAAGTGAGATGGAAAATGTGTGTTTTTCATTTAGTTGTGTGATAATTCTGCAAAAAAGTGGTTGTTCAATAACTGTGCACATATAGATATGCTGCTAAGAAAACCCAAACCTGACTTTTACTTCTTGTATGCACAGAAATGACAAGAACAACCGTGTATTTACGAAATGTGCATTCAGCTAAAGAGCTCCTCAAATGAATTATGGAGACACTTGGTACTTTCGTAATTTCACTTAAAATTAATAAGATACACAATCCAACAACTGCAAAACACTCATGCAGACAAGTTGAAACTACCACAACATGCCACAGTAACATGGTGATACTTTTTTTTTTCACTAATGCTGGTTGCTAAAGGTAGCTCGTTCATTTCAATACAGCATAAACTTTACCTTGAATTTTGCAAATAGTCATGGGTGGTGCTCCCCTAGACGCGCAAGAATGTTCGATGTGTTGAGTTGTCTGGCTGCCACTGTCTGTAAGCACATTCTGCATGTTGCTATCTGTCTTCTTACGGTGGTTGGGGGGAGGGGGTTCATCTCTTTCAGCCATTATAGAGCTTGCAGAGCTAGCAGCTATACAGGGGTGCGCAGAGGGAGGGGTCATGATACTGCAGCTGCACACAACTGGTGGGATTTGACCTCCACTTTATGTCTGATTAGACATTAAAAAAAAAAACAAAAAACGCTTATATCACAGGAAAAGTATGATGGAAAATTTTAGTGGTTTTGAAACTGACTTTTTCATATCGTGGTATACCTTGAAATCAGTAACCGGCCCATGCCTATACATCAGAGCCTAGTTAAGCACAACCATGAAAGATAACTGGTTAATTTCGGGTTCCCCACAATTTGAACACAACAACCAACTTTCAGTTTGCAGGTTTCCCTTCATTTTAAGAGTCTACCAGTGATCAGTTTGATAGACTACCACTGGGAAAGTAAAATAATTATCAAAAAATCTGCAGGAGAAACTAGTTGAACTTTATAAAACAGGAAAATGATATAATAAGACATCCAAAGAACTGAAAAGGCCAATCAGTAGTGTTCAAACTCTAATTAAGAAGTGAAGGCTTCTGTTGACACCAAACTACTGTCGGTAAGCAAAAATGCTCAGTTTACGCAAAATATGCCATAACAATAAAATAAGGTTTCAAATATTTCACATACCAGGACATTCCTATTCTCATCAGAAATAACTGAAACAAACAACAACACATGGAAGATTCAAAAAAATAATTATTTTCTAAATCAACTATCTATTTAAAGGAAATTAAGCCAGAGAACAAACAAATGTGTGAAAATCCCAGTCTGCTCAATGATTCATTAGTTTAGCACATCTAAATGGTTATGCAAACACTGTGAATAAGTATACTGAACAAAGCCCTGTTGTGCCCACGTACAGCCGAGATATAATCCTACGTATGAACTGTCATGAAGGTGCTCTGAATTTATCTAACAATGAAGCAAGAATAAAGTTCTACATGTTAAAACCTGGAAGCGATTTTCCATAACATTTTTAAAAACAGAAATGCTAATAGGTAATGTAAATACATCAGTTTAAAAAGACACAAGAGCAAACAGCTGGAGTAACACTAATGGATAAAAACATCCAGTAGCAGTGACACAATTTAGTTTATGATCATTTGTTCTAGAGGAACCATACAAAGAAAAATGCTATTACATTAAAAACAGCTATAAGGCTGCACATCTTAACACAGGGGGAGGTTTGCAGATAACTGTTTCAGCACAGCTCTCTTAAGGTCACCCCACAACATTTTAAAATGGGTTAAGGTCATTGCAACACTTTGGTTCTTTATTTATTCAGTCATTCTGTTGCAGACTGGCTGCTGTATTTAGGATCATCTCAACCAGGGTTCGACTGTCAGGCAGAGGGGCTGGTATTGAGTCGAAAATATTTTGGTATGCTGAGTGGCAGCCCAGATCATCACTTCTCCACCACCATGCTTGACAGTTAATGTGAGGTGTTTTTGCTGAAATGGTGCTGTGGACTATAGCCAAACATCTTCACTTTGCTTTCACATCACTGACACGACGTGATGGTGAGAAAACAATACCATATAATTTACAAAATAACCTCGTT
Source organism: Anableps anableps (assembly GCA_014839685.1). Lineage (NCBI taxonomy): Eukaryota > Metazoa > Chordata > Actinopteri > Cyprinodontiformes > Anablepidae > Anableps > Anableps anableps. The sequence continues at coordinate 21,041,483 of CM026069.1, forward strand.
AAGATTATTGGATTTTTTTGTTGTTCTCTCTCATTAACTCTCTACACTTTTTGACATGGACAATTGGTGATCAAACTGAGGATGTGAGGACTTCTCAAATTTTGTGATCGCTGTCAAAACACACTTTGAAGTCACAACATGAAAGTATGTTTCTTCTAAAAATTACATTCTAACTGAAGCTGTTTGGTGTAAGATGTATCTCTTTTACTTAATTTTTCTCCAGTTGCCTGTGGTGAAAAGAAGGCGGGGAGAGGCTTATAACCTTTCCAGGTTCCTAGTCCCCAAGGGGAAGTCAAAATACAGCTTAAGAAATAAATTTCCTCTAAACATATCCATTAAAGAGGATAGTGAATATGCCTCTGGGGCCAACAGCAAACAGAAGCTAAGCAAACAGAGACTTAACAGTAGCTTCAGATTACTCTGACAACAGTTCAAGAAAAAGTATGGGATCATTTGGAAAACTATTGGAGAAATTTGGTCTCAATTAGTCCTAAAACATTAAAGCTTTAAAATTCAGTGAACCAGAAAAGGAGAAAGAAAGATATGGAAATACACAAATATGAATAGTGATATGAAAAGTCATTGATTTTATAGAGGCAGTTTCCTTCCCTAATTGAGATCTTAATCTGGGAGTCTAATGTTAGAGATATCCCCTTTTCTATTCCAATGAGATGCAATTAGGAGGAGGGCATCGGCAGAGCAGCTGTAACAGGATAATAAAAATGGACCCTCTCTTCCTCTGCAGCTCTCTTATGTTCTTAGAATCCTAAATATATATCACTGAATAGCTCTCTGCACACTGCAGCAATTTTCTTGCATTTCAAACAAAAGGTAAAATTGAAAAGAAAGTATTTTTTTAAGTTTTAACAATAGAATGAAATTTCAACTTTAGAGCAAATCCCTATAATTGCTAAAATGGTCCTGCAGTAACTTTCTATAGACATAAAACAGTCAATCATTTTATACAGACATCCTGTCCAGACACAATTAAAAAGGTATAAAAGTCCTCAGGAGGCAATAAAAGGTACTAGCCAAAGACTGAAAAAAAATGTAATTAATGTACCACTGATGTGATAAATGTGGCTGTAATGAGGTTTTTTCTGGTGTTTGGCAAAAGGCTAAAGCAACAGAGAGAGCACAATGTGACAAGAGCGGGAGAGAAATAATGAGAGAGGAAACTTGTTCCTTTCGCATATCAAAGAATAACAATACAGGCAGCCAAAAATAAATAAATAAATAAATAAATCTGTCAACCAGGATTTTCTTGATTTGTTCCTTCATAAAGTTCTGATCTAAACAGCACTGGACACCTACAAATAATGAGCTATGAATTAAATGCATGTATCTCTCATCCAGGAGGCAACAGCATGGATCAAATTAAATTCAGCCAACTGGAATACAACAAAACTGATTCATAAACCCTTTTATTGTTTTTATTTTTTTTTTTTTTACATTATTTCCCTTTTTTTGCTATTTAACTAAATATATGTTTATTTTTTTATAGGCAATTACTTCTTTTGTTAGTTTGAAGGAAATGATTAGTGAAATAATGCATATTTTCAATTATATACATTTATATACAAATGTCAGAGTATTTTACTGGGATTTTATGTTACAGACCAACACAAACTACAGGCTCCAAACCCAGAATTTGACTGGGCCATTCTAACATCTGCATGTGCTTAGATTTGACCCGGTCCAGTGTAGTTCTTACTGTATGTCTGGAGTTGTTCTGTTGAAAGGTGAACCTCTGCCCCAGCCTCTTTTGTAGCCTCTGGCTTTTTCAGTCCAGGATTGTCCTTGATCCAGCTATGTTCATCTTCCCATCAGCTATGACTATCTTAAACTCCCTGCTGAAGAACCACATCCACACAGCATGATGCTGTCACAACCATGTTTCACAGCAGGAATGGTCTGTTTAGGGTGATGTACAGTGTAGGTTTCTACCACAAATTGCTCACCATGTTGACCAGAAAATTTAATTTTGGTCTCATCTGATAAGAGCACCTTCTTCCAAATGTTTGCTCTGTCCCCAACATGGCTTGTGGCAAACTGTAAACAGGACATCTTCTTACCTTCTTTCGGCAGTGGCTGACAGCCATGTCTTGACAGGTTTGCAGATATGCAATACTTTTTTCATTTTCAGATGACGCATTAAATAAAGCTCTGTAAGATGTTCAAAGCTCGGTATATTGTTTTATAACCCAGCTCTACGTCAGACTTCTCTACAACTTTGTCATTGACCTGTCTTGTGTGTTCCATGGACAAAATTTGTGTTTTTTTCACTAATGTTTTCTGACAAAGCTCTAGCCTTCATCAGAGCAGCTGGATTTTTACTAAGATTATATTACACATAGATGGACTCTATTTACTTATCAGGGGATGTTTGCACAGAATGGGGTAAATGGGAGTGCAAATGCATGTAACAAAGCATACTATGCGAACAAAAACAATTATCACTTCTGATAGAGGGTTATCAGGCCTTGGTTACGATTTCGTCGGGCCAGCTTCTTGCTGGTTCAGTTTTGCTTCTCCCTGTGTGTCTTCGAAACCAGCTGACAAGTGAGTCGGCAGGAGTCGTCACAAGTCCCTGATTAGCCAATCAGATATGGATTTTGGGAAACTGTGAGGCCACATGCGCTGGACAGCCAATTTCAAAACATTTGTTCTACTTCTTTTTCTTCTACTGCATTCTTTAAACTAGAGGATGGCCCAGAATCCTCACTGATAAAAACTAGTCCTAGGTTGAATCCGTTCCACATTCAATCCAATCCAGTATGTAATTATTCAACTGACCAAAAAGGCAGCTAAATCTTCAGAATTTAACACAAAATCGACATTAAAATGAACAAATTGGATTATTTTATAGCCTGGCAAAAACCAGCCCCTTGTCCTACGCTTTGCTTCATACAGAGTCTGGATGTTTGGCTTTGGAGAAATGATTGCTTGCTGGAGGTGAAGACTCTGTTGAAGTTTTAAATTTTACCCAGTTGCTAACCTTTGGCAGAGACGTATGCAATGCACCACTTCAACGCCATGAAGCTTGCCAGAAATTGTCTGTGCTGTAAACAACAGTCCTCCATTGTGAAGAGAGAAGTGTCGAGCTAAACAAGATGGCTGTTAACATTAACTTAATATTTGGAAGCATGGCCAGCGTGGACTGAATGGCTTCATTCACTTCCTCTGCTGCCATTGCCAAACTACAGGCAGACTACAATTCTAAAACAGTGCAGAAAATCGACGTCATTGTTCACAATTTCTCCTTCTGTTCGCTGATTGGCCCAGTTGAAATTCTACTGGAGGAATCCAAGTCAGTGGGAGAAAGCCAAGATGCAGCACTGAAGGGTGATGAGAATCAAGCTGAATTGTGTAGGAAGGCTAATTACTTTAACAATTTCCTAAATTTCTAAATGATCAAAATGAGATCAATCATATTAAGAGATATTTTAACACACACTGACATAAATTCAGTCAACACTTCTTTTGAGCGTAACATGGGGAACAAAAATGTGCTGGTCGTTTTGAAATCACTACAGAATTGAAGAAATTACAAGATTACTCCAGTTTGTGTATCAAAATAAGCCATATATACCTAATTTTTATCCGATTTTTTACAAAACACACAACAGTGCGCTGAAGAGGCGGATTGATGATGAATTTAAGTCACTGGTTTCCAGTAGATTTTATCATTTTTGATGCCTATGTTAAACAAACAGATTTTTTAAAGATTTGTCATAAGAAAAAAAAGATAAAGGAAATATTAGGCTAATTTTAATCCCTGGTTGAATGAATGGAAAAATTTGACATCCTTTTGTATTTGTAACTAAATACTAAACTACACATTCAGACTTCAGCATGCTCATTACCACTTATTTGTTAAAAAATATATCCTTTTAGGAGGTTGCTGTTAATTTTTAAGAGCTACAAGCCAAGCTGGAACATTTTGTTGATAACTTCCAGTTGTGTCTGCACATTACAGCTCTGAATGAGCCTACATGACATTCATGACAAGGCGTAGCTCTTAAAGTAATTAAGTTGTCAATATCTAATTATGGCAAACCTCAATGGCAAAGAGGAGTTTAATTCTGTCTCTGCCTTTTAATTAACCCTCATAAACTCCACAAAAGACAATAGAGCTGAGATTAAGAGGACAAACAAACTTTGCCTCTGTGGATACAATCAGCTAGAGTGGAACGAAGAGAAGAAAACAGGAAACTGCATCTAATTTTATTACTCTGAGTGTGCTTTAAGTGGAACAAAGGATAGCAATCTGTTGTCCCATCCCGCCCCCAACCCAAGAAAGCTGAAAAAAGCAAGGGAGGGAATGATACAGTGTCAGCAATGAGACAGAAGTTATTGGATCTGAGTAAAAGTCCCCACTGTCCCACTGAGGCGCACAGTTTAAGAGCCATGTTTAAGCCACAGGCCCCCCTCTATTAAAGCTCTGTCAGCATGGCACACGGCAGCCTAATGGGTACAATTAAAAATCTTCTCTGCCTACAGAGCTCTGATCTGAATACCCCCTCCATGCTACACACAGGCTGCTCCTGACCTAATGACTGTGTTCAATGAGAGCTGAGAAAAAGAAAAGAAACCTGAGCCAGATGATGCAAAAATGTGAAGAATTAAGGAAAAATATGAACAGGGAAACAAGTGAAGATGAGATAGAAGATGGAAATAAATCCCACGGTGAGTAAAGAAAACAGCACATCATATCTGAGGTAAAACAAAACACGGGGCTGTAATATGATGTATATATTGCTACACTCTGGAAAAGTGTAGCAATAAAGCATATGAAAGAAATGAAAAACAATGCCAACCAATCCCTCATTTTTGTTTGTCATGATGCTTCCTGTGATGAAAAAATAAGTTGTTTTAGGAGATGGTTCCCAAGTGTATTACAAGTTTTAGGAATATTACCATATCCTTATCTTTTCTTACATCAGATGTTGTTTTAAGGGACTGTTTTTAAAAAGCTGGTATTATGGCAAAGAAATGAGGAGAAAGCACCATACCCAACAGAATTACTTTGTGTAGAGCACACAAACATCTCAGATTTGTTCCTTCACCCACCAGAACTGCTCTTTTTCCAGGTCATGTCCTCTCCTGACATTTAGGTTTAACTAAAATTACCTTTTATTTCACACAGGTGAGTCCTTGGTCTCCAAAATGTGAATGCATTTGTGATCAAAAGTAATTAAATATTGACTGTTTAACATACCTTAGCTCTCATGCAGCCCCACAAGTACGCCCTCTGATTGGCTGATTAGTCTCGCCTGACGCCTCCTCTGCCAGAAGCAGATTGTTCCCGGTGAGCTGGGTTCCGACTTAGTAAGAAAGAGCCAACAAACCCACCAAGAACCCTTTCCCAATCAGGTCAGGCTGATCAAACCTGTCAGGTTCTGTTGCGATAAATATTTTTGTTTGCGTCATACACTTTTCTGTGTTGGTCCAATTTTGTGTCAGGTGGCGTGACCTTCTAGGCAAATTAACAGCCATTTGTGCAGAGATTTTCATTTCGAATCACAGTAAGACACCTAATTCTTTCTTTACAGGTGGTTCTCGCCCTAAAAGCATGCAGTTCCAGGTGATTCCAAGAGTTTGGATTTTTTGCTCACTTTTTCTTTCCTCTCTCAGATTAATGTTAGGCATTACAACTCAGAACTAGTCCATAAAACCCTTTTCTCTAAACTTCTGAGAGATGGACAGAGGTCTCAAGAAACTAAGACTTGACATATGTTGGACCTTAAATTTTTTCAATAATATTGTGAATGTTGAATTTCACATTCATAAAACGTTCCCATCTTAGTGGTAGTTTGTACTGTAGACTTAGCATTATTATATTTGTTCCTTGAATTTGTTTGTTGCCTTTAACTTAATCATTAGAAAATATATTTTAATAATCTTAAATTAATTTTAATACATTTGAATGAATTTAACAAAATATTATTTTTTTAATCGTGTTTTATTTCAGTGTCGATCCTAAATAAATCCTAATTTTTAGAAATATACACAAATCAGGTTGCTTCTTGGTTTTTGTTCAATGCATAGGTCAAGATTCATTAATCAGATTGATTTTGAGCTTATGAGACTGACTGTTTTGTGAATCTTAATGTAGTTGAACATAACCTGACTCCTGTGTTTTGGCAGGAAAACAAATTTCCCTTTTTGTAAATCTTATAACATTAACCTTAAAGTTGGTGATAACTATTTAATTGGTAATTTCCCTGCTATCTGAATGAGTGCCCAAACTGAATACCTTCTCATATAACAGCTTTAATTATTTAGTGATTCAGAATAAATTGTACAGGGATGTTGGCAGCCACAACCAGACAGGCCATCTGGAGGCGTGGGAGTTTTCCTGGTGGGCTAGTCAACCATTAGGATGTTAACGAATCTAGCAAGAACAAATATAAAATCAGGCTGAAAAAAAAAAAAGTACAATCTAGCTGTATTTGATCACCCGACAACTGGTTGCTTACAAATGTTAACCCTGCAGTATGTAAATTAATATATCTTTTTTGTTTTCCTATTTCCATAATTTCAACTCCTTCTGTTGAGCCATCCTGTTACAAAATTTAATTTTACATTGCAATTAAAAAATAAATATATCCGTTTGAAGTTATTTGCTTTGTAAGGGCAAGTAGAAAACTCTGTAAATGAAGCAGCATGCATAAAATAATTCTCCACTAAAACTGAGTAGAAAGATTTTGGAGTATAAAACCATAAAGCAAACATTCACTGTGGATAATTATTGCTGTAGCTGCAGCTTTATTGTGTGAGTGACTCTACGCCTAAGACTGAGCAGCTCCGCGTCTAATTTCAAGCTGTGAAGAGACATCCAAACACAGACTATTTAGATAAGGTCGGGTCATTTTTTTCCCCACAAGACGGTTACTCTATAACAGTGGTAATGATCTTCATCATGGTGGCAAATCAGCCCGGAATTACATCAAAAGGAAGGGGAGTGGAGTCAAAACCTAGTTTGACTCAAACTGAAATGCTGCAACATGAATTGAAACTGAAAGTGCATGTAATGAAACAGCCAAACATCTTACTGCTGAAAGATGTAGGAAAGATAGAAAAATATCCATACATGGTAGTCAGAAGAATTTTGAGTTATTTCTACAGATGGAAGAAATTGCACTGCATTGGACGTTCGGCCTTTAGCTGGACTGAAAGTATCATACGCAAAAGAGAGTGCTTGTTAAATTTTATTGGGCCAGTCACTATTAAAAAGTGTAGATAATCATTTATTTGAAAGGATGAAGATCAAGTGGAGTAGTAAACCTTTACACAACTATTAGAAAAAACTTGAGATTAGGTGGCTAATGAATTACAGATTGAACATTTGGTCAAATTTCTGAATTGGTGCTTTTTCTTGATGACCACAAATTCTTTAAAGTGGTGTTACACAATAATTTCAGAGTGATGTGTGATGGAATAAACAAATAAATCCCTTTCCCAACTAACAAAATATAATATATATAATAAATATAATATTTGTTCTGAAAAAGTCTCATCTAGTGAATCATAAAACTGCAAAAGATTCATAAGCTCATATAGGCTTGTACTGATACATTCACTGTACCTTGGAAGTATAGGACGTCAAAACCTTTTTGCTCTTTCTTTTTGTTCCTATAAAAAAAGGTTAATCTAATTTGAAGTATTAGAAGTGTTTGTCTTAAATATCAAATATTTTAGAGTAGGTGTGCTAGTGTTTCCCTCAGTTCAGCCAGTGAGATGAAATGGGTCCTCAGGGATATTGCCTTCCTTGCTACTTCCTGATTTAAAGAATTCTGTTTAAACATCTGAGTTGACAGAAAACACAGAGGACACAATTTCAATGACCAGATTTCTCTGGAATATATGGTTTGACATACATTTTATCCATTAATTTAAAATTTTCGAACAGTTCTTTATAATTTGACACATATGTATTCTTTAAAAGTTTTATTTTTGTTTTTTCTTTTGTTGCCAATCAACTTTGTGATGTCTTGTTGGGGGTAAATTCAACAACATCAACCTTCTAACGATAGACCAACCATTTTGGAAAAAAATAAATCCTAAAAAAGATTTAAATGTGGGATAAAAATAACCCAGGTATACACTGTTTCTGTAGATTTAACTCGGTAAGTATGTAAATCCTGACAAATCTCTAGATTTTAATTAGAAATTTGATTTTTCTTTAAGGGATTCGATCCTTAATCTCAAGAATTACAGACTTTTAGACAATGTTCAGTCGTAACATTATGACCATCTATTGGTTTTACTAGCTTTATGTCTGTCTTTCTGTGTTTTTATCTTTGTAAAGCACTTTGTGCTACACTTACCTAGATGAAAAGTGCTCTATCAATACAGTTTCATTGACGTTAATATTAAGCACACTCCTCATTAGCCATGAAACAGCTTTGATCAGTCACAACGTGAACACAGTGAAGACCTGGGGGATGTGGTGAAGTGTCTAATAGATTTTTTGGCTCCATGGATCATAAGGCAGGGTCTCTGGTGTCCTGCTGAGGGGATGATGCTCCTAGAGGGGAGCGCTGTTGTGTGCGGACTGAGTGTGTTACTGGTCCTAAAAAAGTGTTAGGATAAAAATGCAGCATCTATATAAATGCCAAAACACAGGCTTTTGCAACAGAACATTTTGTTCCACCAAGATAAACAGTGTTTTTGACTTTATCATTCAATATGTTATGAATAATCTATGTAGTTCACGTTACTAAAAAAAAGTCCTTTGTTAAATGTGTTACTTCCTGACTGGGAAATCCTACTTCAGATCAGCATTTATGATTTCAAATTGATGACAATGCACCCTAAGCAGTAAGTCACAAACAGCATCACAAGAAAAACATTGTTCAAAAGCCTTCGTACCTGGTTTAACACAGCCATTACGTCACTGAATTATTTTTGGAAAAAGATAGTGCTGACAAGGATTAATATCAACTATTCTTAGATGAACTCAGGAAAGGAAACTGCTATTGAAGTAGTTTCTTTTTAGTTAGATGTGAGCTGCAACACAACTTACAATATTCTTTATACTACAATAACAACATGTGTAGGGGTTAACTGTGTGTAATTTATGTAAAAATTTACAGATTCACAGAGTTGCACAATAGACTTGAAAGCCCCTTTAAAAAAAAAAACTGAGTAAAGTGTCTCTTTGCTCGATCTAAATACAGCTGCTGTGAAAAGAGGTGCAAATTTATGGTTAAAAGCACAGCTGTTTTATTTCTATTGTCTAGTCATGAATGTTTATTATAACCTCAGGAACTCATATTAAAGTTGTGGGGAAAAGCATGAAAAGGCTCATCAAAACATTCATTTACAATGGCCAATACTAAATTAGTATTTCTAATACTGTTTTTTTAAATATCACTGTTACTTCTTAGCATTTTCAATATTTTGGGGGCACCTCTGACAAAGAGCTACTCCATTAAGTCGACTTGCAGAAATTATTTTACTTCTGTTTTTGTCCATGAATTTTATAATCCAATATTTCAAATAGTTTTTATGAAAACAGAAATTTCATATCACTGATGCTTATTTCAAGAAATACACTTAATAGAAAAGTTTTTAACTGAAAAACTCAAGTTCCTCTGCAACGTCCCATACTACACTGATAGTTCAGTGAAATTTAAATAACCATTAATAGTCAACCTGACTAACATAGGAGTACTATCAACCCTCTAAATACAAATAACATGTTTAAATGGCAGGATCAGATGTTAAAAATTAGTATTTAAAGCAAACTTTTTCCATAAAAGAATGAATATAATTTTATTCAGCAGTGAAGAATGATGAAATTTGTGACATGATTTTGCACATTTGTTAGATTGGAATAATTTAAAACCAATGCTAACCTCTACAACTGACAGCGGGTGCACTTCATTGTTCTTTTTTCCATGACTGCATGTATTGCTGCATTTCATGACTGACAGTCTCATTTTGGAACTTCACTGTCAGGAATTTTTATGTCCAACTTGTCACCATATTAGAAACCAGATCATAGAATCTCTCTGGAAACAAGTCAAGTTTTTGCCAACAGCAGAACAGCTTACAGTGAAGACACCAACAGCCCCGGGGCTGGCGAAAAAGCCTGTTCAGGTCAAAACTACTACACAAGTATTGACAGCTCTTATCAATTAAATATGCATTATTTAGTTTTCTGGACTCTGGATGCTGATCTAACCTGGAGAAAAATGTAGACATATTCTCTATATGACAGTGTATTGACTTTTTTTTTTTTTTTTTTTTTTATGAAGATATCAAGCTTAGAAGTGAAAACTTTTTTAATTAATCATATTGCCACATTGACTCATTTCACTTTAGCACATCTGTTTTCTTTTTGATGGAGCTTCAGAAAAACCTGCTGCTGCAAAAAGAGAAACCTAAGGCTTGTCAGGTTGAGTTTTTATGATGTTTTACTGAGCTGACAGCAACATAGATGCTGGAAAATGTCAACTGTGACAGCTTCTTAAAATGAAACACATGATACTGACTTCTGTTTGGAAGGAATAGGAAGAAATTGAAGCACTCAGCTTCTCAGCCTAACAATCACTGACAAAATACGGTCTGAGTGACAGCAGCTCAGAGAAAAAAAAAGGCTAAATGCAAAGCAGAACATGTGCAAGTAAAGATAACCCACTGTTAAAGTCTTTCCGACTGTTGGTGTAAAAGTTCTTGTGTATATTAAAGATAATTGGAAGACATTCAATGAGCAACTACAATCTACAGTTTACTGATTCTAGTGTCGGTAACGCGAAGAAGCAAAAAAAAAAAAAAAAAAAAAAAAAAAAAACTAGAATGATGCATCTAAGAAACTTCATTGACAAGAACCTGTGTTGGAGATATTAATTTGCTTACCTAAGAAAAAGAAGAAGAAAACAGAGGAAAACCAGTTAGTTAGGTTTTTGAACACTTTGTGATGCAGAAGTAGTTCATTATTATGTAATAAGAATGCCCACTTCCAGCTCACTGTTGCATAAATAAAAAACACAAAACCTTATGCACACCTAAATTCAAGGTGTCTTTATATGAAAATGTTTTAAAAATTTGAATTAAAGCTGTTACGGTATTTCTCGTATTGCTATGTTGGCACATCCGAGGGCATCTTTCATGTGGGTGCAAATGTCAAGAAATAAAGCATATTTTTTGAAATGTCAGCTCTTGTCATATCTATAATGTGCTTCATATGCAATATGAAGTACCCATGTTACAAATACTGCATGCCTATTGGGGATGAAAAGTGTAAAATTTAGTGTAAAATTTACAATTTACAGAATGTAAAGATGGAGTGCACTCACTAGCCACTTTATTAGGTACACTTTGCTAGTTGCACCCCTCCTTTGTTTTCAGAACCACCTTAACTCTGTGGAATCTTCTGAAACATTTCAAAAAATTTTTGGTCCATATCAAAATTATCGCACATCCACAAGGTGCTCTGTTGGATTGAAATCTGGCGACGGTAAAAGTCACTGAAGTGTAATGAACTCATTGTCATGTTCAAGAAACCAGTTTATTGGATTTTCTCTGTTTCTGACCATTCTCTGTGAACCTGAGACATATGGTCCTGTTCCGCTAGCACCTCTACAGCGCAGTTCGACTCTGCTCAATTCTACACAATTCAGGTGGTTTACCATGATAATTGAGTAAGAACTCTTGTGGTTGGGATAGCCATATAGTTGGCAACTTGATCTGTATGCGACACAAAAAAACCCCCACAATCCAACAATGGAGGACATGCTTAGAACCCCAGCAAAGTTGGTTTTAAAAAAAAGGGGGTGGTACCACGTAACTATTACTAGTAGAAAACTCTTTTAACTGAGTAGAGCCGAGTCAAGCCATCCTGAGTAGGCACTAGTGGAAAAAGGTCATTAGTTGTGCATTAAAACCTCAGTAGATCAGCAGTTTCTGAAACACTTGAAGCAGTCCATCTGGAACCAACAACCCTGCCATGTTCAAAGTTACTTAAATCCCCTTTCTTACCCATCCTGGCGCTCAGTTTGATACTATGTCAGGAAAAGTATTTGCTCACCCCTCCAAATAATGAAATTTGGGTTTTCTAATCACTTCAATGCCCACAAATGTATAAGATACAGAACCAAGAGATGCAGACTGCTTCTACAAACATCAGATCCAGAGTCAGAAGATACAGACCTCCAAGCTTCACGTTGCCTTCAGATTAGCTCAAAAACACTGTGTAGAAAGCTTCATGGAAGAAACTTATATGGGTGAGCAGCTGCATCCAAGCCTTACTTCAACAATTGCTCTGCAAAGCAATGGAAGCAGTGGTGTAAAGCAAGTCACCACTGGATGCTAGAGCAGTAGAGATGTGTTCTCTGGGGTGATGAATTATTCCTCTCTGTCTGGACATCCAATGCAGAAGTTTGGGTTTGGCAGTTGCCAGGAAAACAGCATTTGCATGACTGCAATGTGTAAAGGTTGGTGCCAAGAGGATTAGTGTGGGGCTGTTTTTTAGAACTTGGGCTCAGCCCCTTAGTTCCAGTGAAATTAACTATTATTGCTTCATACTAAGACCCTCTAGAAAATATCATAGTGTAATATTGGCATGTCAAAGATGGCTTCCCAACAGTTCCAAAATATAAATATTATAGACACTGACATTGCAAAGCCGATATATTTGTGATATATGGTGCAGAGTCATTCAGTCCTGCTTAACTTTTTTTAACTGTTATGCTTTAAGCTGTCACTCATAACAGATTTTCTAATTCATGATAAAAAATTACATAAAATGAATAGGAAAAGTTCTCCAAAAACAAAAGAAAAGCAGCAAAAAAATTCACATTTTCACTACCTTTAACTACTTTTCCTACAGCTCAGACTGGAGAGTATTATGGTCCATTTTAAATCATTTAGTGGGCAACATCTGTATTCTACCTTATTATTAGTTTACTTTTTGATCATAATTCTTATTTTGCAGATGAAAAGTTATACTTGGACTATCAGAAATCAGTATATAACTTCTATAGCGAAAGAGAGGGAAGTTAAATCACAGCTTTACTTCAGATTTGGTCCAGACCAGGAAAGCGTACAATGATCTGCTCTCAGTTTAGCATTTTCAGCTCTCAGCTGTAGGATATTTCACACTGCTCTCACCCTGGTCATCCTGCAGGACAGAGACAGGTAGGTATTCAGTCCTGTCAGCTGTCTGCCAAGTTCCAGCTATGTGTTTCTGTCCGTGTCTCTGGGCAGCTGACTTTACATCTTGTTGCCAGGGTAACCAGATCTGCCGGAGATTCTCCCTTTCTGTTTTCCGTGGAGACTAGATACTTTGATAATCTGAGGGTTTGCAGAAGATGTGGGGGAAGTGAAGAGAGCCTGCCAAATGTTCTCTGAAGCATGGGAGTTGTCTCAAAAGAGCAAAATCAGATAAGAAGTAGAAATGCCACATGTGATAATGTGTGTGTTTAAGTGTCCACCTTTCTTTCACCCCACTCCATTGAAAAACGTGGGTGTTTTTACATAATCTTTCTTGCATTTTGGGGGAAAAAACAATGCATAACTACTACATTTTTTGGTAAATATTTATTCAAGAGCCTTTATGATAAGTGGAAGGTGTAAATGAAAATACACTGGTCAATTTTCTGCAGCACTTTCCATGTTTGTGAAGCAATAACATGGGCAGAACATAACATTTAAATAGTTCCTTCACAAAAAGCTAAAAGTTGAAGATGTCTCCTTAAAAAGTAAAAATAGATTGTTTCAATGTTAATTTACAGGAGTACCATTCCTCTAGCTAATATTCATACAGCAAGATTTTGTCCAAGTGTATGATTATGTTAAACGGATTTGTAACAGAGATTATATTATGAATGCTACAAAAATGAGGCAACACTTCAAATTATTTACCAACCTGGATTTATGCTGCCAAAAATCTGTAAAATATTATAAAAAATACAGAGAACTCCATGCAAAATGGATTTTTAGCAAATAGCAAATTCCCCCTCTAACCAAAAGATTCAGTCTATGTATGTTGCCTACTCATGACATCATTACACAGAAATATTCTGTAGAGAGACAGGGAATGAAAAACAAGAACAAACACTAAACCACCAGCTGGCATTATTTGAACAAGTGCAACTTCACAGTAAGCTATAAACATAAGTGCTCATTTAAATTGCTGTTTTATTATTAACGAATGGCATCAACAGAAAAGTAAACAAAAACACATACATTTCAGCTGCCCATGGGCAAACAAGCACAGAAAATTAGCTCATATGCAAATAAATAAAGGAAAGAAGAAAATGTAAATTTGTTCCCTACTCGCCACATGAAGCATCAAAACTATTCATCTTCATTTTCAGTCCGATATAAAATGTAAAAACAAACCCCTAACATGGAGAACAATATACTTCCAACAAGTCTCAGGGGACAGAAGAGCAATACAAGAGGATCCCTCATTGCAGAGGCTCTGCTGGTTCCATGGGAAAGATATAAATGACAGGACATCAGACTGTTCTGTTCTTATCTGTGGTGGAGCGATGCTGTCAGGTACCATCATTAATGCAGAGCAAATAAGCATTCTAACAAATGCAACATCGTGACATGTAAGATGCATTTAGAAACTTGCACATAAGTTCAGTTACAAATTCAACTTCTTAGGAAAAGTGTTCAGGATTAGGGAAAACTGTATTTATAACTGTACTGAATAACTGTACTGGCTACATAATAATACCTAATGGCAAGAGGTGCAACAAGCAGATTGGTAGGTGTCATTTTCATCAGACCATGTTAAAAGCTTGGCCATATGTGTGGATCGGACCAACAGAATTGGCTGGGTGATGCCGAGTGCTTTAAGAAAAAAAATCTTTTGTGAGACATCTCTAAAAAGAGAGTTTGACAAAACGTTGCAAGGAGGTGCTTAAGATAGACAGCTGTATTAACTGCATTACATTGTGCAGTTCAATCCACCCTCAAAAGTGCACAGTGAAAGTGAACCAACCTAAAAGAAAGGCCTGAATCTTTTTGGCATTCACTCCACAATCAAACCGATTCTCCCAGAATATTCATGTGTGAAAGCACAATTATTAGTTAACTTAGTAGGTAACAAAGGCACAACTATATAACTATATATAACATATATAGTTATATGTCTATATCACTATATATGTCTTTGAAACCTGGCTATCAATTTAAGAATCTAACTCTGGACAAGTACTTTGCACTTCTTTAAGCTTTATCTAGAAACTGTGCAATTAATTTTGTTATTGTACATTAAGGTATGTGAGCTTTGTTTTAAAACGGACACAAATGATGTGTTTTTTAGCTGACCCTAATCTTTCTGTTATACTCTTCATTTTTTCTCTGCTTTTGCGGTTTTCCTCTGTGATCTTCAGCACAGCTGACTGGTATCCTGCAGCAAAAGTCTGTGTGCTCCTTCAGGCATGAATTTACTAGGTAAGCTACAGTACATGCCATAAGCCATACATATAGGAATCCATAAATATATACACCAGAGACCAGAGAGGAGACTGCTTACTGGTCTAGTGGTTTAGAGAGAAAGATGCATTCCTCATTCTTCTGTTTATGTGGCACTCTTCACTGTAACCGGGTGCATCCCATCACCCTTTGCCATCCTGCTCAGCAGACCACCCAGTGCCATGAAGATGTTTATGGTATTTCACACCCTGCCCTGCTTTGCCCTATTCCTCTGAGCGACAGCTTACTGAATGGCATTAATAAACTGAGTTGCCCCCTTGGCGGTCTTCACTTCAGTTCACAGAAGAATGAGCACTCAGAGTCAGAAGGGTAGGTTTGTCTGAAGCATTTTATCAGTTATAACATATTCACTTTGTGGTGCAAGCTTGTATATTAAATTAATTCATTTTCAGACCCCTCTGATTCTGATTCAGATCATGTGTGCAAGAAGCTGGTCTGGAATTAGTCCTTTCTTGGACTTCTACAACTGTGGCTGCATAACCACATACAACCCTGGAGATACAGGGAGCGCATGGACGTTTAATCACTTTTACTTGTCAAAAATCTTATCTATTCAATCATCCAAACCCCTAAAAGGCTTTTACTGTTAGCCGTTTTCACTCTGTTGCATTTATAACCATCTCACGCATGCTCAATTAAGCTTCTGTATGTGTACAGGCAAGCCAATCATACTTTCTGAGATAGATGAAATGTGAAAACACAAACTTTAATCATTTGTTTCCCAGGGAACTCACAGGCTGTTTGACCTTGACCCCACATTTTGACATCATTTCTGTGCAACATTAACCTTTCCTCCCATTCCCAATTTTCCAAGCCCCTGTGGACAAACAAGAACATTAGAGTTGGAGTGGGGAGGGAAGAAAGGCCGATATAGATGACATCTTCTGTAGTAAAGCATGATCTATAAAGGGTGGTAAAGGGGAGATGAAGGTAGAAAAGGTTGTGCCTTAGATTGCTCATCTATAACCTGTGGCATGCAGAATGTTAAAATACTGCTTCTGCCCTTTAGAAGCAAAGCCCTCCCCACTCCCACTCTCCTGCCACAGCTAAATGATTTAAAATCATTGCCAGGGACATTTGCTGCTAAAAGGAACATTCAAGTGTTTATCTCTCTTTGGCACGCATCTTATAAATTAGTTGAAGGCTATCTCTGGGTCAGTTCTAGCTGCACAGCTGTTTTGATATACTTCTTACATTCATTCCCTGAAACAACAAAAAAATCTGAGCACAACCAAACCCTATTCAAGTCTCTAAAATTTAATTTAATAGTTCAAAGCAGTACATTTTTTAGCAGATGTGTCCAAAATTCAATTCAATCAGGTTTATTTATCTAGTACCATTTAATGGTGAATGTCATCTCAAGGCACTTCAGATGACAAGAAGGTCCAATTCAGGTCTATAAGAGGAGCAGAAACTGTACAGTGACACCAACAAGACAAGGGACATGATCACTGACTTCAGGGGAAAACTGTGCCCAGACACCCACCACTTTCTCAGCAGTTTTTTGACTCTCTGTGCTGAATAAGAAGTCATCCTCATCACTGTCTACTAAGGCACCAAAAACACATGTACTGTGTCAATAGGGCCAGTCTCAACATCCCTAATCCCACCTTTTCCTACCATAAACTCTACTGTTGTGCTCTGCAAAGAGATTTTACACCATTAAGACTATGAACATCAGATTCAGTCAGTTAGCCACTGCACTCTTGACCCTCCATTGCATTCACAATTTTCCCTTGACCAACTCTCACTTCTCCAAATCATTGTTAACAACAAAAATCAGAACATCCAAAGTTTTCTGACTATAAACACACCAACAAACAACATGTACTTCAAAGCCTTTTGATAATTGTTGGGGAGGCATGCTTTGATGGATAAATGGGGAGGATCTTCTGATTTCTTCATTTCTGGTTTAATTCAAAAGTACTACCTCTCCTTAAAGAACTGCACCATGTTTATTTATCTTGTGTGCTAAAGTCTTGAGGGTTGAAAACATAACAGGGGAAGTTTAGACGTCAAAAGAAACCAGAAAAACAAATCAGTTGGGAAAAGCCTGACTGATGCATCTTTACTGATGTTCACTGGTTCCGATACCATGTTCCTGTAAAATATGTTTTATTATCTTCTTTATTCAATGTAATATACAGTTTAGGACCATGTAACTAGGGCAAATAATTATTTTATCTATCTGTATACACACTATTTAGATTTTTTTCCTCAAGGTTTTGATTTTTTTTTTTTTCTCAAGTTTTTATTCTATTTATAGGCCAGTTGTAAAGCAGTAAAGTGAAATTACATTCTGATGAGCATCAACCGTTATATATTTTTGAATGGCAATAAAGTGGCTATTCGATGGTCCTATTCCAAATGAGTTTGAGGAAAACCTAAGTGGACTCCTGTCATAAAAAAGCTATTACTATTCTGGTCTCACCATTCAAATAATTCCTCTTTACCATTAAAGCAGAAATTTACCCTTAAAAATTAAGGCATCTCTGAAATGGCAACCTATACTACATGCAATAACACCCAGCAAGCAGTGAACACACTTCCACAGCAGCTGGGATCACCTTGTAGCTTTGCCAAAAGGGCACAAGCCATAGAAAGCGGAGCTGCAAGAGACCAGCTTTCTACTACGCATTCAAGCCCAAAAGAATTGGCCTGGGTAGGGTCAACTGCTTCTCCATCCGTTGAGCTGTGTCTATCCTTGGGATATGTTTGGACAGTTGTACTGAAGCAAAAATTTCCTCAGAGGAGTTGCAGTTATGTTAGTGTAACTGTGAGCAACGTCTTTAAACAAGATCAGGAATTTATTTTTTAAAAATTCTAATCTAATAAATGTAGAAGTTGCTCCCTTTTTGTTTTGAAAAAAAAAAAACATCTGAGAAAACTTTTCATATTCTTCTATTGCTACAAAGTAAAATTCTGGGAAAAGAGATGCATTTGCTCATGTTTAATTTTTGATGTGCTTTGAAAAAAATTACGAAAAGGTCAAAAGAAGAATAAGTATGGAGGACCAAAACTGACATAATTAAAAATAAAAGCAGAAATATATATTTTTTCTTTTTCCTTACACATGCGTTTTCATCAAGAAATGTATATATTTTGTTTTTCCTTTTCTTTACACCTACATTTTCATCAAGAAATGTATATATATTTTGTTTTTTCTTCTCTTTATACATGCGTTTTCATCAAGAAATGTATACATTTTCTTTTTCATTTTCCTTATACATGCATTTTCATCAAGAAATGTATATATTTTGTTTATACTTTTGCCTTTATGCCTTTTCCTGATACAAGCATTTGTTCTTTTTACATTTCCTCATCTCCTCTTTTTACTTTACCATATGCATTTCTGCCTCATTATGCAAAGGAGGAGGGCTGCCTTCTTGGTCCAGCTCCTCTACTATTGGTCAATAAACAGGAAGGAGCAGGATCCATGTGCAGATCGATTGAGTACGCCTGCGCCTTTGGCTTAAGTTTAGCAACCGAAGTATAGTTATGGAGGGAGCGGAAAAACGGTCTGTGTCGGAGTTGTTAAGGGAAGCTGCAAATAGACTGGATGAATTGGAAGGTGGTAATTTTCAGCTGACCAATAGCCAGCTGAAAACTGACTTAAAAGGTAAAATTATATATATATATATATATATATATATATATATATATATATATATAAAAATTCCCTTCTCACCCTCCACGGGTGGTCTTTCTCAACCTCTGAGCTCGGGTCCTCTACCAGAGGCCTGGGAGCTTGAGGGTTCTGCGTAGTATCTTGGCTGTGCCGAGAACTGCGCATTTCTGGACTGAGATGTCTGATGTTGTTCCTGGGATCTGTTTTAGCCACTGCTCCAGCTTGGGGGTGACTGCCCCGAGGGCCCCGATGACCACAGGCACCACTGTGGTCTTCACCTTCCAGGCCTTCTCCAGTTCCTCTCTGAGGCCCTGATATTTCTCCAGTTTCTCGTGTTCCTTTTTCCTGATGTTGCAATCGCTTGGTATTGCTACATCCACCACAACGGCTTTCCTCTGTTGTTTATCCACCACCACGATGTCTGGTTGGTTCGCCATTATCATTTTGTCTGTCTGGATCTGGAAGTCCCACAGGATCTTAGCTCGGTCATTCTCCACCACCTTTGGGGGTGTGCCCCACTTTGATCTCGGGGCTTCCAGTCCATATCCTGCAATATATATATATATATATATATATATATATATATATATATATATATATATATATATATATATATATATATATATATATATATATATATATATATATATTTCTGCTTTAATTTTTAATTATGTCAGTTTAATTTTTAATTATGTCAGTTTAAGTCCTCCATAAATAAGAAGAAAAAAACCTCTTTCTCTCTTTTGGTCAAGACTGCAGGTGGATGTTCCTGCTGAACTCACCATGTCTGGCCTTTGATAGCAGAGCTGAAGCTCTCAAAGATGAAGGATGAACTCCATCTTTCACTGAGCTCTCAGGAACAAAGGCCGTCTTTGTGAGTTGTTATACATTATAATAAACTGCAGTGATACAGTGCATGAAATGTGCTTTACATGAGCCATCAAACATAATCAGATGGAATCAGTTATCCACAGCACAAATACATTATATACATCATAATAAAAGGCATTGATTGTGCAGTTTAAAGCTTTACACATTGCCTTTACCATTCATATAACTGGAGTTTGAGTTTGGAACAAACCAAAACAAAGAGAATGTATTATTCTGAACAGACAGTTCAAACATGACACACATTTTCTACTGCTTGCTACTGGCTATGTGAATGAGTGCTCCTAAAGATTCATGCAGAGGGTTGAATGGCATAAACCAAGATGGGAGCTGCTGCTCAGGGTGAATAGAAGATCTATATGCCCAGTGCAGGTGTGAGAGCTGTGAGCATGATGTCTGTGGGATGGAGTCTCAGGCATGCTAATTTGGCATTTGGGTTCAAAAGTGAGTGTGACAGGAGATAATGGAAGTGGACAGGGGATAGGCAGTACCCTTATGGCTATGATAACTAGCTCTTTTTTTCCTCCAAACTTCATAAGAGGTCAATCTGTATTCAGCAGGAAAATTTTATCAATATGCTATTGCCCAACTCATTCTATGATGTAATTAGCCTCTGGTTAAAAACTTATCAACAGCAAGAAAGGATGGATTTGAACTAAATAAGCAGAAGGGTATTTATTTAAACAATTTTACAATCTTATAAAAACAGCAGAATTTTTAAAACATGGATTTTCTTGGCAGGATTTTGCAAAACCAGTTCTTTAAAAGTGTTCTTAAAAAGCATAGTGATACATCATGAACGTCTGGGTAATCTGATGTCAGAAAGACTTGACGTTTGTTTAGTAAACACGCTATGCTGAAACCTTGATAGACTCTGACAAATTTTTAACATTTCATCACATTTAAAAATTGTTGTTGTTTTTTTAACTAATATACCATAACAATGAGCACATCAGAGTTCTGATAAGGACAACTTAACTGGAAACTTTTGAAGTCCTTTAAAAGCTACATAGTTCTTACAAATCCCAAACACTACATTCAGTATGGCTGACTTGTATTTAATGTTGCAGGCTCATATTTAAGTTGGAGGAACAAACAGTCTTATGCAGTTCTGATGGTCTGTATGTCATTAAATCAGTGGCACATACAACATCAATAACATTTACTTTAGAACACGATCCTTTAATGTTTGAGTACTTGAAATATATATAAAAAATATTATTTACTTGTAGGACCAGAAGAGATTAACTCCGTCACCTAGCACAAAAAAGCAACACCTACTGACTTTATGACTTGCAACAATAACACGATGAACATCACTGTGAAATTAACTGCAGAGACACATTGGAAACACTGTGGTCTGGCGAGTGTCAGTTTTTACCATTAATGTATATAGTAAGTGATATGCTGTTAACACTTATTATTACACTTCAGCCATGGGTAGTTTTCTCTTTTTTGTTATTTTTGGAATCTGTAACATCTGAAAACAGAAGACTACTAAGAATGATCATTAGGCTCCACCTTCTGGAGCAGCAGACAATCCGAAACCATTTTTATAAATTAAGCTAACAGAGCTGTATATCATACACTGCCCATGCACAGCATTATGAGCACTGACAGGGAAGTGAATAATGTGGATTATTTCTTCATGGTGTCACAGTTAGTGCGTAAAGCATGTTAGGAAGCAAGTAAACGTTTTGTCCTCAAATATGGTGTGCTAGAAGTACAAAACGTGTAAGTTTAAGGATTTAAACCAGTTTGACGAGGGTGAAATTGTGATAGCTACATGACTACACAAGCTACAGGACTGAAGGATCTGCTACTAACATCTTGTTGAGGGATAACAGAGGATCCCTCAGCGGTCTAATGGAGTCCTTGTCTCAAGAAGTCAGGCCTGTTCCATTTTATTCTATGATTTAAATGGTAAAATGTTGTATAAAGGATATTTCTGTCATGGCATTTGCATTTAGGATGTTCTTTGTATTTAATGAACACACAGTCAGCCTCAGGAAGTCAATAAAAATCACTTGACCCTATTGGCACATTATTCCAATCTGCAATAGTTCCCATAATGCAGATTGCATTAGCTACTGAGTGATCAAATTAGGTGCCAGCATGCTTACCCGCCTCCACAATCATTGGCACTTTCCAATACAGACAACTGCACGCTTACAATCAATTTGCTGTTCTAATCTAGTTGAGAAGCTCACACGCAACACAGAGGCCTGTTTTATTCCCTGCATACTTGGTGACATGGAAAACATGATTTCTACTACTCAACAATGACACATACACACACACATACCCACAGGCACGCCCACACAAGCTGACATAAATTCATGCAAGCGTATGTCATAAACCCTTTCTCCAACCTTCTTATCCACACGTCCTCATGGACATGCATGGTTCACTGGGTCCACAAATAAACATATCGGAGTCCTGCCTCTCCCAAGAGCTCACTGCCTTCTTGTTAGGAGACGTTAAATGTAGAGCAGAGATGCTGTTGACACGGTTTCTTCATCAACATCATTCATCTCGTAAGCGTGCCTTTAGCTGCATCACAAACAGGTGAGATCCAGAATCGGCTTCATGGAAGGACAGGCGGCAAACATGTCAATGTCCTGCTTAAAGTCAGAAATGGGTCAACTTGTATTTTTATGTCATGCACAAATCTTAAGTATAGCTAAAAATAATAATAATAAAAAAAAGATCAACGGTATTTGAACAGAAGTATATTATGCAAATTATACAAATAAGGATAGCAATTGCTTATATTTTAAAACTATTTTTCACAAACATTTCTATTCAAGATAAAAATGTTGGATCTGAACGAACCTCTTTTTTCCCTTTCATACCAACATACTGTTTCTCAGTATAATTAAAATGACAGTTTCACTTTAGTTTACAAGAAAACAAACGTAGGAGAAAAGTGCAAATGAGTTTTTCCCGTGAACTATAATCCAAACAAAAGATTTAGTATGATTATTTTGTATTTTGTTTTTTAAATATCTTATTTTCTCATTTGATTGAACACACACATTTGAGAAAAATCAGAACCAAGCAAATAAAACTGTATACGATAACTGAAAACAATAAAGCCTCTATTTGGCTATCTGACATATTAGAACAAAATATTAATGGCTCCTGTCTTTGATCATTAATCAAAGCGAGTATTCAACCTCATGGACCAGCCCCACAGGGAGAAAGGGGAAAAAAAATCAATATTTGGAGCCATGAAGCATTTCTCCAGGCTCTACAATATAAACTACTGATGTCTCATTTTCTTTAATGAGGATGACTCGCTGTGCATGTTTAACACTTAAATTGTTTCCTCTGCTGTTCTACACTATTATTATTCAAAATGTGATGCATAGTGCTGTTAGTGTGCAAATACTGTGATTTATCAATGTGTTATGTGCAGTAGGAAAAGAAAGAAACACCAACTTTTTCTTGGACAAGCTACGAATTTATTCCTGATGTGCACTGACCGAGACATTAGTACAATATGCAATGTCACATTTACTTACATCACCAGATGCAATAAATCTTTTCTCAAGATCTTGTGATAATGACAAGAAAGCCAAACCAGTCTTTGACATAATCCACAGATTCTCAATAGGGCTAAAGGTCTCACGATCCCTGATCCATTATTACACAATTTGGCCCAATAAACCCCAGCACTGTCGTCTGTCGACTCATTTCTTTGACAAGTGTATTACTTACTTCTTTACAGGAATGACAAGCTGCCTTGTTACTTCAGTTACGGCTTCTTCCAAAGGAGCCTTTTAAAGGGGCAGTACTATGTTTTTTCCAGGCACATAGAATCAATCTATGACACATTCAAGAAACTATGTTACCTCCAGTTGTTACAAAAATGCTGTATTTATCAAATATGACTTAAAAGAAATTTGACTTTGTGATGTAACGCCTTGAAATTGGGCTTCTGTCTCTTTAAGAAACTCCCTCAGCTAACCCTTTAATAATATTTTTACTAGCGTTGCACTGAGAAGTAGCTCAAATAATGAGCTCAGCAGGATAAGGAGCTTAGTGGGGAAGTCTCAGGGGAGGGGTGTTCTGTGAGGCAGAAGCTCAGAAGCTTGGAAACTGCAGCTCCAAGGAGGAGCTACACCCCGAAAGTGGAGCTAAGTCCATCCAGGCGTTGTGCACAGCTGAATGGCTGCCATGGGAGATTAAAAGATTTCTCAAATATGCATGAAAGAATCATGGCAACACTCCAGGAGGAAATTACATTATAACATGATATAAAGCTCAAAAAAGTTGATTTTACATAATACTGCCCTGGAGAATCAACAGACTGGTTTGAAATACCAGAAAGGCAACAGCAGCTCAAATAACTTGTTGCAAGCAAGGTATGCAGAAAACCATCTCTGGATGCTCAACACACTGAACATTGAAGCAGATGAGCTGCAGCAGAGGTGGACCACACCAGCTATCACCCCTGTCAGCTAAGAACAGAAAGCGGAGGCTAAAATGAGCACAGGCTCATCTAAATTGGGCATAACACTGAAAATTGTTGCCTTATCCAATGTGTATCAATTATAGCTGCGACATTCAGATTGTCGAGTCAGAATTTGGAGTGAACAACACAAAAGTATGGATTCATCCTGAATTCTATCAACAATGCAGTTCATTGTATCAACAATGCAGACTGCAGGTGTTGGTATAACGGTGTGGAAGAAATTTTCTTGCCACACTTTGGGGCCTTTGGTACCAGTTGAGCATCATGTAAACACTATGACCTACCAGAGTATTGTTACTGATCATGCCTACCCCTTTAAGCCATGTACTCATCCGCTGATGACTAATTCCAACAGGATAATGCATAAAGTTACAAGGCTCAAATTATCTCAAACTGGCTTCTCCAGTTCAAAACGTGATAATCAGGTGACTGTACTCCAGTGGTCTCTGCAGTCACCAGATATTTATCCAATAGAGCACCTCTGGCATCCAACTGTTTTTTAAAGATATTATGATTAACTACATATTTGAAATGATAGGTTGCCACATTCAAACTGCATCCTGAGTAAGAGGTCCGAGGATTCAAAGAGCAAATGGACAAAAGTTTTTTGGGTTTTTTTTAATACAGATATTTCATTACCTTACTAGTTGCCATGTACTTTAAACACAAGGGAATCTAAAACAACACCTGTTAATGGATATTAACAGGTGTTTTTACTCAATACGTTGGTCATGCTGACCTTTGATAGGAACTGCGGTTTCATACAGCTAAATCTACATATCACTATGGCACCAGCTTAACATCTGCTGTCACAGGTGAGGTAGGAAAAAGAAAAAGTGACAACAGGCTCAAGACTGCAATATAACATTTTTACAGAAATTACTACTGATTTAGCAAAGTGATTAATACAAAAACTAAAAAGAAGGTGCAAAAGAAAGTTTTTGCAAGTCATAGATGTCTCTACCCATATCAGTGTGCCAGCCTATTTTTTGCATTTTTTCATTAGTAAACACACAATAATGAACTCCTGACTGCTCAATAAATAATTGAGTGCATCAGTGTTTACATCTTATCTGCAGTTTGACTATTCACACTCACTTCACAGATTTTCAGTAAGTTTCACGTTCTACTTGAATAAAGCGGTGATTTGGTTTTGTCAACAAAATCACCCCTATAGATATCAACAGATCTATATCACAAAGGAACATTTGTTAGCGGCTGTGTGGAATTTCAGCTTCAGTATCTGCTGCACAGAAGACTTAAGTTCGGCATTTTTTACATGTTTGCCTATCTCTAAATCTCTCTGGAGGACTTAGACCCATGTAAATGTGACTTGTGCAAGGTATTCGACCGATGAGTGTGAGGGTTCCCCATGGGTGCAAAGTTGGGTGAAGTGAAAACTTGTCTGTAGGCGTGAATGCAAGAATGCAAGAGTAAATGTGTTAGTTTCTCCATGTGTTGACTGCAAGATTGTCTAGTGACCTGGACAGGGTGACTCTCATCTACACCAGTGCTTTGGTTCACTTAAATCACTCACAGGAACAAACATCTTCATTTCTGGAGCACAACTATGTTTGATTAGTACAGTAACTGTAGTTTGAGCAGTATTTATTTGTGTATTTGTACTGGTTCATTAGCTGCTATAAGCTAATTTTCATGTGTAAATTGAGTGTTGATTTGAATTCAACACTCATATCATGTGCTCCACATCTCACATTGACCTGCATTTAACTAAATGGTGCATGAGCCACTGGGACAGTGTACAAGACAAAAATATGTATTTTAGGTACATATAGTGCCTTACAAACGTATACACACACCCCTTGAACATTTTTAGATTTTTATCATAAATACAAATTTGAACGTGTTTTTGGAGATTTTATTTGATATACCAACACAAAAGAGGTGTACAGTTGCACAGAAAATTATACATGTTTTTAACATTAAAAAATAAATAATTGGAGAACTGTGTTCATTTGTATTCATACCCCTTTAATCTGACACACCTAAATAAACTCTAGTGCAAACAGTTTCCTGTCTGGCCCTAATACTTCGTCATAAGCAAGTAACTGTAACTTGCAGAAAAACGCCAGGAAATAGATGAAGACTATTTACTGTGAATCCAAAATGTTATGCACTTTTCATCTCTTCTGACATGCTGAAATATGAGCAATATTGTTGCAAATTTTGCACAAAAAAATCTTAAAAAGCTATATGCCATTTCCAAAACATTTTTGCCATTTTTTTAACAAACAAAATTCCTGCGTTATTGTTTACAAAAAATGGCCTTAGTGTAATTTTTTTATACTTTGTTTTCTTTTCTATACTTTATTGTTCAGCTGAGGAATATGCTTTGAACGTAGATATTTTATACATATGAATCAATGGTGGTGGTAGTATCATGCTGTAAGAATACTTTTGTGCAGCAAAAGTGACGGGACAAGTTGGACAGAGTTGAAACAACAGATGGAGCTAAATACAGGGAAGACCTGGAATAAAACCCCTGAGAGGCTGCAAAAGACCTGATATGCAGACAGTCGCTCACCTTCCAGCAGGACAGTGACGCTAACCATTCAGCAAGAGCTACAATAAAATAATTCAGATTAAAGCATATTCATATGTTACAATGGACCAGTCAAAGTCTGGACCTTGTGATAATAATTGAAGACCATATATCATTTTTCTTTCACTTTGAAGAAAACATTTAACTTTGTGTCTATAACATGACAAAATGTGTCAAAAGGGGGATAAATATTTTTGCAAGATACTATTCTTTTAAGAGCATATTCAAACAAATTATACCACAAAAAACCTATCTACTCATTGAGAGCATCTTAGAATGTGTCTACAAACACCTCCGCTAAAACACTTACAGTGTTACCAATGTTTTGCAGGTATCATGTAGTGATGTATGTTATAAATGTTCACTTTTATATTTTTCTCAAATATCATTAGATCAGGTGACTATTTTTCCAGTTTTCCTTTTAGATATATTTTTTATGAAAAATGGATTTTATTTTTTGTGAAGGCTATAAGATGGAACCACAGGTTCAAAAGCATCTGCATTTTGAAGCCATGAGGGACAAACAAAGGATGTACACAGAGCTACAAAAGGAATCCGACAATTGCCTTCACATGGGACAAGGCTACATCTGCTGCAGGGCCCTCCATCTTTGAAGCTTTGTATTTCCCCTTATAAGGCCAGAGCTGCAGGTGGGCACCAAGGTAGCATTTGGAGAGATGAAAGAGGACAAAAGCTTGAGTTTTATCTGAGCAGATTTAGTGTTTTATCTGAAAATTTTCCAGCATCTGTCCTCATTTCATTTGAGATACAATTCAGTCTGATTATAGATTGGCTTTCAGGGAATTCTTTATGGATGGGTAGAACCAGATTACTGCTCGTCCAAATAAGAGTCAACAATCCTCATGACCACATTCTCTATTTGCAGCAGATAGTATTTGCAAAAAAAGCATCTGAACTTGCTTTAAGGGGTTATGTTCAAGTACGTTCATTAAACATCTTTGATTAAGGTTTTTTATTTCACAAATTTAGGAAGTACAAATTATAAAAGTGTTTGGAATCCTTCCACGTATGTGGAATCAAAATATTAGGCGTACTCATGAGCAGTATTTCTGCTCCAAAGAGTTTACATGCTTTTGTTTTCAAGAAAGGAGGCATGTTTTTATCTGTATGTCTTCAACATTGACCAATATATTCTTTAAAATGAAATATATGCTTCAGCCAACTTAGGTAAAAAAGGTCAAATATGTCTCTTTTTTATTTTACCATCTAAGGATCATCAGCTCTTGTTAAAGTAGAATGTAGTTAGCAGTTTGGCACTAATTCAAATTTTAGAAATGTCCTCACAAATAGCTTAAGCTTGTGACTGACATAAAAGGGTTAAAGATCATATATCTGTATCGTCTCTGGCTATACATCAATTTACCTCATTTTTGAAAAAGTCAGAATAACACATCTTCAAAGAGGCATTTTGAATTTTACTTAAAGGGTATGTTTGTAAGGAATACAACACAACAAGATGACAAGATCAGTGACAAATAAGTTGCATGTACAGAGCCCCCACCATAGTGTTGGCAGAACATTTCCACACAAACTGCACACTCCATCTCCCAACATCATGTTATTCTCTGCTCTCACTTTCAGGATGGAAATGCCCAAAGTCTGTGTGGCTACTTTACATAAGTCCAGCATCTTAGTATGCAGCCACTGAAATACTGATTCACAAACTCTGAGAGACAAACCCCTGCATTATAGCAAGGGCTATAAAAAATAAAAACAAGGTAAAAAAGCTATATTAACGATCACATCTATTCATGGTCCTCTAGGATTCATAAAGAATATGAATAGTATGAATTAACTGTACAGATAAGCATCTTTTAAAAAAAAATCTGGAACAAATGTATTATTTACGCACCTGCAGTGGCATCTGAAATGACCCTTTTCATGGTAATAACTCCTGAGTGACAGACTGAGGAGGCTGTAATCATTTAATCCCCTGGATATGATTCTCCTGACCTCGAGATCAGGGTTCTATGTTGGACAAAAATTACCGGTTGACCATCAATACATAGAACTGGACAGGTGGAGGTGACCTGGAAATAATCTAAAATGCCATGAATAAAATATTGTTCTTTTAATAATAAACAAAGTACAATGAGTGTGGTTATATAAACATGACACTGCTTGAACAGGTGCATCCCAATAACTCTGAATACAGTTAGTCCCTGAACTATTCATACCCCTAGCAGGCTTAGGTTTAAAGACATCTTTTAATTTCAACAACATGTTTCCTCTGAATGGAAATAACAGGTAAAGCAATAAGTAAGACATTTTTTAAAGACTGAGCAAATCTTTTAAAGGGCTGTGAAGCGACAGCAGCGGAAAGCAGCCTTTTTAACATTGGCAGGCCGATGGCTGGAAGATAGCAGAACCAGGTTCATTTTCCATTATTTTATGGTGTTGCAAAGATGTTGTGAGAGTAGTTTTATCGCACCTATACATGGCATAGAATAGGATTCACATATGCTGAAGATGATGCAGAAAACAGAAAAATATCTTGCTAGTATAGTACAGTCTAAAGCCTTGATGAATTGGAGCAATAAAATTCATGTTGACTTAGTTCTAGGCTTGTGACAGCAGCAGTCAGAGTCATTAAGTGTCAGCTAGTGTTAGGGTGTTATGAGGAGGAGGTGTGTGTCTGTAGAGCTTCTGTGTGAAGTCTTCAGCTGCAGAAGGTAAAAGCTGCATGGTTGGTATTGACAGTGAACATGACTTTCTAATTTTTAGTATTGATTAGGGTCTGACTATCACACTCCTATCTTAGATTGATGCCAGTTACTTCAGCTTAAAGCTTCTTGGCAATCAATATGTTCAGATCTGTTCAAGCATAATGATTCAGTCATGTAAAGCAAGATTAAAGAGGTAAATACAGGCACAATAATGAATAAGTAACTGAGCCACAAGCCTTAGAATTTACAGAGGGATAATTTGCATAAATATATATATAGGAAGGGTAAAAGCAAAGGTTTCCTTACTGGCACTTAATTATCACAGCATTTCTTTAATTAATCCTTGCAATCTTTAAATAAAAAAAAACAGGTCCAAGTCTCATTAAATCTGATTAAATCATCTTTTTTGGCAGCCTATTGGTCACAAAAATAGTGATCTGCGTGGATATTGAAAAATGTCAAGAATATGTTTTACATTAGGATGGAAAATAAGACTACAAAGTAATTACATACAATTTTATTTTGCTCAATTTTATCCTTTTGAGCTCTCAACCTCAGTTTGTTTTGGAACATGCTGAATTTGGTGGAAGTCTGAAAGATTAAGTAACAATCTTCATTCTCAAGGGAATAAATATGATAAATATATTATACATGTATTTATCATACTCCTAACAGTCGCTAAAATAAGATGGTGAAGACAGTTTAAGATGTAAACTCCATAATTATTTTGTCTTTGTTTTAGAATATTAGTTAAATGTTATTTTTCAGGAAAAGCTCTCTCGCATACATGGCATGATATCACCTCTGCTCCTTGTCTATATCAAGAGAATAGAATTAGATCAAACAACACTCAACTGCAGGTAGGTCAGAAATAATATTTGATATTGGAGATCGGAAATGGGCAATAAAATCTGACCAATGCCTTAATATGATGAAGAAAATAGCCTACACATATTGCATGCCAAACACTCATTTCCGGTATTAATATTGCAGTTCCTGATATTGTGATGACATTGGGAGTCAAAAAAATTTCCATTTGAGTTTCAGATCATAGAGTTTTGCTTCAAATTTATTTGTGCAATATTTTATGATTTTCCACTGATAAAATTTCCCATGTTACCAACTAGACATAATTTTAAAAGATTTTAAAAAGTTAAAGTTTCAAAGGCAATTAAATACTTTGTCGTACCACTGTACAATATAGTTTAAAGCTCTTTCAGTGAGTCGCTAAATCAGGAGTCTATTAGGAGTCAAAGTCCAGCCCTTGAGCGCTGCTATCCTGCAATTTTTAGATACACCTCTGCTTCAACACAGCAGAATCAAATGGCTGAATTCGCTCATCAAGGTCACTCAGCTTTGCAGAGGCCTGGTAACGAGCCATTCATTTGATGCCGGTGTGTTGGAGGAGGAATGCCTCTAGTACTCTCAAGGACCGTACTTGGACACCCCTGCTCTAGAGAAAGCACTGAAGTGACATAGCCCTGCTGCTCACCCACATATTGCTGCACACAAGAGATTTTTAATTTTGCCATCAGGTGCAAGACAGTTCAATTGTATATTAAAAATTTCTGGTTGCAAAAACAAAAAAAAAAAACCCAGAAAACTAAAGCAGCACCACTCATCACTCCTTTTAAGGTAACAACATTTTAAAAGCAAAGTTGCCAAGCTATGAGCACCATGTCAGGTAAGCAAAAGACTCCAAGCTGGCTAGCTGGGCACGAAGGCCAACTGATTAATTCATTAGACTCCCATTTTTGCACTATAAAGACCAGAACAGTAAAAACATATTTTGAACAACAAGCACCTGAAAAGTACTTCTAAATGTAGCAGGTATTTTTTCTTTTTTTTTTTTGCCCATGTCTGTGTGGAAAAAGATACAAGTTATTAATTACACTATTGTAACTGTTGCTAATAATCTGTATTTTATATTATTTTAGTAGCAGTAATAACAGCTCTAGAACTGCGACACTCATGGTGGCAGCATGTTGGAGTGGCTCCATTAAATCAGTTCTGGTTTGTTCTTTTAGAAGACCTTTGTTGGGTTTTTTTGTTTGTTTGTTTGTTTGTTTTTTTGTTGTTTTTTTTTTTTTGATTGAGACATTGTTTTTTTGGACAATTATTCCCTCTGGTTTGGGATGCTTTGCAGCTAGAAGGATTATGTTCTAACGTTTTTGCTTTTGGACAGTTGTTATGATGTATAACTGTGGTAACAAGGTATTGTTTCAGCTGATTAGCATCTCAAAAGCTCAAATAATATCTGAACTATGATGCCAAATTCCAGAGGAGTTGAAAAGGAGGCTTGATGGATACAGAGCAGGACCAAAGAGCAGAGAGAGAAGGAGGAATTTCAAACCATGTCTTTCATCGATCATAATAGGCAAGGATCCCGGACTGTAATGTCTCTCTGCTCGGCTTTCTAATCATACGGACAGACAGAGGTTTAAAAAGGAGCAGCAAAAGCAAATGAGGTCAATTTGCAGTGCTTGTCAACAACTGATGGTTTCATCCAGGACATGTTACTTTAGAATATTGTCTCTGCTCTCCAGAAACTGAGCTGTTTGTATGTTCTGACAGTCATGAGATTGTCATACAGCAACAGACAGCTTGTTCAGATTCATTGCAAGACTGACCGCTACCGGAGATCCTCTTGCCCACAGCATCACCATCCACAATGACTCTTTGAAGATTCTTGGAAGATATGAGTTATAATAACATTTCATTTCCCTTTGGTATAAATAAAGTATATTTTAACTGAATTCAACTGAATAATAATTCATGGTTTTCTGCTTTAAATTTAAAATCTTTGACACATTTTTGTTCTAAATTCTTGGGTAAATTCTATGAAACTACCAGATTTTTTTCAAAGTTATTATATTGTTAGAATCTCACACTAACAGTTTAAGAACACAGTTACAGTGGGCATTTACCCATGTTTAAACCATTTCTATATATAAAGTCAAAGTTAGACCCACCTGTCCTTCAGACACTCAGCTCCTTAAAGCTGAGTTTACAGGATTGTGGAACTCTTGTAAGGAAGATGATACAAAGATAAACCTAATCTATATAACCTACTCTTACAAAGTCAGCTACATTAAACAGGCAGATTTCGACTGAGCCAAAAATATTTCTGCAGAGAATAGCTTTTTAAAGGCCATGAACTTTTGCTTAAAGGCCAAAATGTGCTTGCCGACTTAGCAGCTTGTGAAAAGCTGAAATCAAGTCAGTAAATTTACGGAGATATCAGAAAAGTAAGTCACTTGACACACATAAACAGGATTTGGTGTGTGCGTGCATGTGTGTGTACCACTAAGAGTAGAGGTTACAAAGATTTTATGTACATAGAGATGACTGATGATAAAATTAGATTTTTTTTAAACTCTATGCAATGATCTGTTAAACTTCACATTTGTGAAAAGGTTGCATTAAAAACAGCCCCTCACAGGTTTGAGGTGGAGTGGGTAAGAAAAATGTTAGAGGCCAATTTTCTTCAAACCCAAACAAGGGTTCTTGTGCAGACAAGAGAAGACGGATGACTCCACATGTACAGGTCACAGATGTAACACCGGAGACACTACCTGAATGTGCTCCAAAAGATGGTCTAATTGGCACCATGGTGCGTGACGCCCTGCTGGAGCTGCAGACAGGAGTCTCCCAGAGATGAAGAGAAGCAATAATCGATAACATCACGAAAGCTTCTGCTTGTTATCAACCAAACTTACTGCTTCACTGAATTGTCACAAAGAATATGAGCTGCAGACCAACGAAACGAGGACAATACCGATTAAAGACTTAAAGTTCTTTAAAATTTAAAATATGTATCATTATTTAGAATATAAATAATGATCATAAATTCAAGGTTGAGCAACAAGATTTACTAGAGTGACTGCAATGTTGATGTATCCTTTACGCAACAACCAACTCTGTGTAAATGATGACTGTGGAAAGGGGCTTTTTAATTCAGGCAATGATCAATGCATCCTATGCAAAAGATTCATAAGGTAAAGGTATTCAATTGTATGGTCTGGTCCATAAGTATAACTGAAAAATTTTGTTGAAAGACCTAGTTTTTGAGGGCAGAGAGCGCATAAGATGTTAAAGAATGTCCAAATAAAAAAAGAAGTCTGCACTACTCTAGGCTCCATCCACCAGGAGAAAAATGTCAATTTAACTCTTGAAAATTTTTTGTGGTTTTTAAATCATAACTTTTAACAAACCTTGGAATACCTTGATACCAGTAACTTGAACCTTAGAAGCATAAAATGTTCACCCCAGAGTCTAAACTACTAAAGCCTTATTGTAACCACCACGTTTAGCCACCAACTGATCAAGAATATGTCTCTAAGTGAAAAACAGAAACAGTCTACTGCCTTCATCGGATGAAATTTTCCACCAAAACAGTCTAGCACTGCAAACAAGAAAACAGGCGTAATAAGATGTTTTATGAAGAGTCCAACGTCTACACTGGGACTCGGCCCATCTTAGAAAAAAAGAACAGAAAGACGTAGCAAAATTGTCATCATCGTCTCAGGAGTCTAAATATAGCGCCATGCATCTACAGACAAGTGTTCCCACTACAGACTGTAAAATGGCAGACCGAGCAGATAACACCCATATTAAGTGCAAACACATGATATAAAGTCTACCAGGTCAGAAGCCGTCTCCACCTCTGGATGAATGCTCTATTATTTTCAGGTTATTATTTCTGAGAGCCCCAAAGGAGCAAAGTTGGATGTTAACCAATAAAATTGTATCACTGAAGGAGGAAACAACACGGAGGAATGACAGCATTAATAATGAAGGAGATTTCTCTCGCATCCATTTTAAAACACACGTTCAGGACAGAGCCAGAGAGGTACGTCCCTTCTTCAATCTGAATTTCCAGCCAGTTATCAGCCGCAGAGACAGATGCTCCCTCGCCATCTCACACGTCTCACTTATCGACTTTCACTCTGCTTTCTGCGCCTTTGATGCCGTCGCTGCTTCAGCCCCTGCTATTCTGCAACATCCCACGCAGAAGTTGCTCAACAGAAAGCGGTGAGGAGAGTCAGCGCCTTAAGCCAAGGACGCATTAAAGATGTAGAGATGGGCTGGAGAGGATCAAAGGAGGTGTTGTCCTGTCACCACCATGATCAATAGCCACTGTGATTTGGGCTGGTTTAACTTTCCCAATGCATGATGAATGAAGAGTCACTCTAGAACCGCAGGGTCACCCATTAGGGGTCGCGCACCAGGGCAAACAATGCTGAAATTATATCTTTAGACAGTCATAGAAGACAACTATGTTCCTATGCTTTCAATGCCAGTGCTCAAAGACAGTATGTTCTTTTTCTGGGCAGAACATTTTCAAGAAGCAATCATTAAATTGTTAAGTACGATGTTTCTTTTGATGTAACAAACTCACAGAAGCTTAATTTTATGGATTTCCACTGCAAATAGTAGATGCCATATGCTGAAAGCTTTCTTTTTAATCATAAAGACGTCTACATAGTGTAATAAGCTGTGCTTAGCAGCAGACAGCTGAGCATTTATCTCACTTGAACTCAGAAGGAAAAGTGTCCTCATGTTCAAAATAATTTATTTTCTCAAAGCCAACTTTCACTCAGCGCACTTAACAAAAAAGCCGTCCAAATTATCCTTTAACTGCTCTCCTCTTTCAGAGAAAATTGAGAAAATATTTACAAAAGCAGAGACCGTTTGCATACTAAATTAAGCCATACTTTAAAGTTAAGAAGGATAGGATACAGCAATAACTACAATCCCCAAACAAACAAAAAAAAAAAACCAAAAAAACGGAATAATTTTAAATACTGAATTACATACAAAGCTCTGCACAATTATTAGAACCTCTGGTAAAGACATATATTTAAAAAAAAACATAAAACAAATGCATATTTTATTGCCTCAAACTAACAGATTAAGAAAAAATCTGCTTTTAATTTGAGTACATTAATTCAGAGAGGAAAAAAAATCCCATAATAATTGCTCTGGTGCCACAATTAGTGACAACTTAATTACTCATAACCATTTCAACAGTTAAATGGACACATTTCTATTCACCCAATGAGCCATTTAAAAAACACCAAAAGGGACCTCAGTTCTTGTTTACACGGTAGATACACCTGAAATCAGCACAATTCCTCTGGTCAATCACTAATTACACCACTGCATGAAATAATACATGGTGTTGACAACCAAAAACAAATTTTCTACCTTTAATTTTAAAATGATAATAATAAGATGTAGAAAGCTCTGCAGGAGGTGCTTCTGCACAAATGATTAAAAAGTTGAGGTGAGGAATCAACATGCTGTCACAGAGGAGCAGGAAAGTGTCAGATATTAGCTTTAAACTGCAACACAAAATATATATTTAAGGCTGCCATAAACTCTTTAGCCATAAACTCATTAACATTAATGGCAATACAGCTTATCAAATGCAGAAGTTAAATAGGAACAAACTAACCTATTACAAAAAATCTGATGTGATGCAGATTTTTGCTACTTTTGCCACAAAAATATAAATTCCCAATCCTACTTTAAGGGCCAAATATCATCATATTTTGGAGTTATTTTAGAATCCTAATTGGCCTTTCTATTGTTTTTCAAAGTGGATAGGTGATTTAATAATCCATTTCTGAAAGAAAAAGAGACTTTGAAGTCATGTCCTAAAAACCAAAAAATGCATTTCATATGTATAAGATGACAGCATTAATAACCACACTGAACACTGAACTGCTTTCTTGACAAAAAAAAAAAAAAAACAACCTTCTAGTGGGAATATGTTGAATGGATGTGTAACCGTTTACTGCAATCACTTTTGCTACAGGCATGATTGGATAACACTGAAAGTAAATGAGTAAAGAGGCCAGATTCATCTGTACCCACGAAAAACAGTCTTACTGTTTTCTGTTGGAAAAAAAAAATCCATTTTTATCCATCAATGAGACCTCCATCTCTAAGCCAAATGAGGAAAAACTCTGACTGCAGCTGCAGTCTGACGCTATATCAGTATTTTAACTTCTCTTCGAACCACCACATGCTAATCATTTGCTTGAAGAGACTTTTTAGTACCAAACAACATGCAATTGGGGGGCAGGGGGGAATTAACTGTAGACAGGCTTATAGAGTTACAGTGGCCTGACAAAGTATCCTGTGAGTAGCATGTTGACAAGTACATTGCTTTAGTGGGGTTAAAGTCTCATAAGTGAAGAACAGACTGATCATCTTAAGAAAAGTGAGGATTAAAAACCATATGGTAAAAATAAAAGGAGGCTATTCTGGTGACACATTTGTTGGGAGTAACATGCCCTGCTCATGTTTATGCAAAAAAAGAGTAACGACGTTATAGGAACTGGACAAAAATTTCTATCTAAATGCTGCCAGAGTTTTATTATTTAATTTACAGTTTTTGTTACAAGTGATCATTCATCACTGTGAGAGAATAACAGATACACTAGGATCATGACAGACCACTTTTAAATGCCTCTGCAGAGTGTCTGTTTGCTAGGTCTCCAACTCTCAGACAACTCTTTTCCTGAGTTCCTCCTCTTCACAGGATAAATTACTATTCTAAGGGCAACATCATCACTTTTGGGAAACTTTCGACTACATTTTCAACTGTTTTTTACACTCATTTTTTTAAAACATATTTCTCAATTTTGGAAATGAAAATGAATATACCCATCTTGAACTATGAGTCAGAACACACCAGAAAAAAAAATTATAAGAACTATAATATATGCCCTTTAAAGTTTCTACCGTAAATAACGAGAAAACCTTCTGAAGGAAAATATGTCATGGCTGCAAAAACAGATACCAATATCTAAATGATGGCTCTGTATATTTTTGAAAATTATTTCTGCTTCAAAGCATTTCAAAAATCTTTGCAGAATAAAACTTCAAAGGATCTT
Organism: Anableps anableps; assembly: GCA_014839685.1. Taxonomy (NCBI): domain Eukaryota; kingdom Metazoa; phylum Chordata; class Actinopteri; order Cyprinodontiformes; family Anablepidae; genus Anableps; species Anableps anableps. Next base: position 21,079,101 of record CM026069.1, read on the forward strand.
AAAACTTTCTAAATTCTGTGTAATTATTTTTCAATATGGAACATGTATGATATACCAGCCAAAACAGAGGTAAAAAGCTTCTGTGTGGCCTACAATAATCACACCAAGATGCCATAAATGAGATATTCTATGCTATTTAAAAATATACCAAAATATTTTAATTGTGGCACCCGCAAGGCAAATGAAATTATGATAAGACACAGTATGAAAGGAAATGAAAGAAAAGAGGCTTCCATGATGTCTTGAGCTCGATTCAGATAAGTGGATTACTAAATGGATGTGAGCTATCAGCCTCTCATCTTGTTTCTGCTCAGGGGGACGATTCCAGTTTAGTCTGAGCCAGCTCCTGAAATAACACCACAGCGATTGTTAGCATGGATACTTTGCATGTTCAAATGTTGCTTTCATAAGGATCAAACAGGGCTTCCCTAAATCATTTCATACGCTGTGACATACACTTCATCTATCTCACTTTTTTTTCTCCTTATCATTATATTGCTTCAATCATGGCCTCAAAACATAAACAATTAATTTGTATGGACTAATGTCAGATTACAGATTTTCCCAATAGCCTTTCAACAGTACATTAAAAACAAACAAAATATCCACCACCTGAATTTAATCATCCAAAAACATAAAAGCCTCTAATTGAGAATGTACTAAAGTGACTAATAGGTTTTATTATTGAAAGATAATTAGCATAGAGTGGAGATTTGGTGATCATTGCCATTAAAGCAACTAAAAGGGATTGGTCACACTTTTCTAAAAATCTTGAAACATATATTTTATGCACAACTGAAAGATTATTAAAACAATATTTGGTATATTTAGCTAACAGCAGTATGGAAAATGAAATTTAAGTAATAACGTCAAAAAAAGAAAATAACGCCTTCAGCGTCAAATTTAAATGTACAGTAGAGACCATATTGAATTCCCAGCCATGATTTTCAAAGTTAAGCTTTTTACCTGAAATTAAAGAGTGTTTATCACAAAACATACTCAAAAAACTTCTGATATGAAGTAATATCAGGAGTAAAAAATGGAGTAAAATTCACATAGAAGTGTTTTCCACTTTTCAAAGTTCCTCATACTACGAATCTGTTCAACTGATCATAAATCCAGTGTACATGATCATATTCTTGCACAGTTAAACAACAACTAAACCGAGCCTCTCTAAACCACTCTCCATTATTCATTGACCTTCGTCTAGCTGGTCTGCACAGCGCTCTCGTCAATCCTCAATTCTGACTTATTGTTAATGTGTTATTACAGGACAGACGGCGGCTGTTTAGGATCTCAAGATCTGGAAATATACAGAGTGATAAAGCAATCAGTCAGTGCCCCAATCACTGATGCAACAGGGGCTTTAACATTAAACTAGAAAAGCATCATAAATCAGAGGGCTTCACAGAGGGCACATTATGACAGAACAAAGTTGAGTGTAATTAACAAAGGTTCTGACAGAGGCAATGATGTTCTAATCATTTTAAGAAAAATTTATAAACAGTGTAAAATTGTAAAGTTCCAGTTTGACAACTTAGTATTTAGATTTTCAACTTGACTGTCACTAATGCAGTTCACAAATTGTGAAATAGCTCTTTAGTTTAAGGCCAATGCAGAGGACCAGACTCAAAACTTTAAAGCCGTGGTCTGCAACATTTATAATCCAAAGAGTCATTTTACCCTCAGTACAGCTAAATAAAACTTGTTAATGTCACATGACCTTTTAAAGAAATAAACCCAATAATTTGAGATAAATATCTACCATAGGATATGTATTATTCTTAAAGAACCACCTTTTTTTGACTAGTTTTAGGTTTCAAAATAAAGAAAAACATGAAACCTTTGCAAAAAGGGGACAGATACATTTTCTTTCTATGGGATGCTGATGATTGTGGAGAATGATGTAAACCAAAAGGCACATGATTTTCAACCTAATGACAAGAAAAACATCTAAATAAATAGTACTGCTACTTTTAGTGTCATTCTGTTGTGGAAATATGATGCAATTATTTCATAAAACAAGAGAAAAACTACTAAATCTTACATTTGTTATTATATCTATATTTAAATTCATTAGATCTTTATCATTTTTAGCCAAAGTTATTAAAACCCACAGTGGAACGTCCAAAGAGCCACTTGCGGCTCTAGAGCTGCAGTTTGCAGACCCCTGCTCTAAAGCAAAGTAAGCTAGCTTTAACACAGTTAGCTGTTTAATGGTTAGCCAGTCGCAGTATTCTTACAGTGCTGACAAATCATTGACTAGCTGTCTTTCTTGTCACTCTGCTACAGCATCTTTTTTTGTTTGCTTTTGTTCATGATTCAACTGTTTTTATAGTTTGAAAACTGCTTTAATTAAATTATTGTTAATATAAAACTATGAAAAATCCACAATAATGGTTTTTTCAGTTTAAATGGAGACCGATGATTTGCTGTGGTGACCGCTAAAAGGAAAAGCTGAAAGAGAAGACATTTTTTCACAGTTTTGAATAAACAATATGATGCTGCCCATCCTTAAAAATCTATTTTGCATCATCACAATTCAATAAAACTTTCTAATTTCACATAACAATACAGCTTAATCTTATCTATCTTTGATCACTTGGCCAGAATAAAAAGGTCTGCGCATGCAGTAAACATATTGTCATTTTGAAATGTTGCTGATGCAAAAATTACCAATATAACAGAAATATTAGAAAGGGAATAAAATGAAGGATATTTTTTGACAACTAAAAATATCTCAGACCCAGAAGGTCTAGGGTAAATTCATGCAGAAAATAATTTAAAATGTCCACTTTTAGGACAAGTGTCCAACCCAGAAGAGGCTTGTAAAACCAGTAAGATGGGATAAAAATAGCATTTTCGAGTTTGAGAACAGAATGTTACTTTAAATTGTTGATCTTTTTTTTTTCATAAATGAACATACTAAACAAAGGTGTCCACATGGGTCATCTACCGTGCACTCAAGCAATTTCCCCATGGGGAACTAGAAAGTTTATTTGAAGCTGAATATGAATTGCATAATAGAGATGACAAAAATCAGAGTGCTATGAAGATCAGCTAAATTCAGAGGACACTTGGATGAGCTCAAGATGAAAGACAACAACAGAACCTTTGAAGAAAAAAATGCTGCAGCTATTAGAGTCAGGCTACATGCAGCAGTACATTCACATGGATTAGTTATGCTGGTAGACATGGTTACATCTGACCAACAATGCCACTGGTTTTGTCCTTGGACTATGCTCAGCAGAACACAACAACAGATGACGGACTTGCTGCAGTGGCTATTAATGGCGCTGATCATTTATGGCTTTGTGTGGTCAACTCAAAGAACTCCGCTTGGCTACTGGAATATTAAAGTCTTAGTAAACTAGAAAGGAAAAGCACTCAGACACAAGTCTCTTTGCCACTTTTGGGAACTTCCTGAGAGGAGGAAGTTGCTCTGACTCGGGACAGAAAAATATGAGACATTTTTCACACATTATAATAAATATAGGTGTTGTTTGACTAAAGTGTATTTTTCCCTCGTGTGAACCGATGGAAACATTGAGAACATTCACAGACACATAACCGTATACAAATGTGGAGCATTATACATTGACGGGATGCTCCTTAAATGAATCCATATGTGAAAATGTCATAAGTAAATGTCAGCTTTTTCAGATCTGTCCAGAGGACATGCAGCCCAGTGTATAGGCAACAGGACTCAGCCGTACCCTCATTCCCCACTACTTCATCTATTCTTAATCTGCTTTAAAGAGCTAATCGAGCTGCTCAAGTGATGAATTAAACACCATACAGGTGAAAGATCTAAAAACTGACAGGAAGTGGAAAAGAGAAGTCAGACGACAAAATATATATTTTTAAATCACTTACAACAGTTTATGAGAAAAAGAAACCAGAAGCAAGTAGCAAAACTCATGTATTTCTCAATGATAAACCTAGATTTCTATATTGCATTAGGTGGAATAAACCACATATAGTGTTGTCTTTACCTCAATGTAGGAATTGAGTTGCGGATAAACCCTCTGAGCACCCAGCATGTGGGACAGACTTGTAGTACAAGGGAAGGTGGTGGTCACAGCATGGCTCACTTCTGGTAGAGAAAACACCTTGAAGCCAAACTTCTCATAAAGCTTCAGCAGGTCTTCATCTGGCTTTTCTTCACCCTCACACAGGACACTGCCCACCATGTAGCGACATTTCTCTGCAAGTCTCTGAGGAGATAAAAACAGGAAAGTATGACCTTAGTATAAATATGGAGGAAAAAAGATTATTTACATTAGTTTTTGGTATTGTGTATTATTTTATTTTCTAGTACCTTTCTGTTTAAACTGTACTTTTTCACCAACAACTGTATCTAAACTTTCCATGCAACAAGTTGCAATTTCTTCATACATTAAATCCATTAATTTTAAATAAATATACTTAGGTTTAAAGAAGTCTTTAATTCTACCTACATCTTTTTTTTCTGACTGGAAGAAATATTCATTTTATGGCAAGCAGACCTTTCAACCTCAAAGACGTGAGCTCATCACCAAACATAAATTATCAATACACAAGCAGAAACGAGCAAAACGCTGGTCAGCAGTTATAAGAAGGGTTTAAATGCTGCTACGCAAAAAAAAAAAAAAAAAAAAAAAAAAAAAAAAAAAAAAAAAAAAAAAATTTCATTGATTATTCAGAAGGGTATAAAATAATTTTCAACAAGCCATTTTTAATAAAAGATAAATAAAAGAATTTTTTTTTTTTCAAAACTTATACTTATTTAACATTGTTTTATTATCTTCTGAGACGCTTGACCGGGAACAAATTTTCAGGTCAAGTGAATGTAATTTTTAATGTACATCGGCCAGAGGTATGAATAATTTTGGTCTTATCTGTAAATCGACAATGAAAATCAGATTGATCATTGTCCAAATATTAGCTGTTGTCACTCTGTTCTTGAGTTTACAAAGCTCTTAGCTAATCCAAAAAGTGCACAGATCGGGTATAAAAAAGGGCCCCAAAATAAAAACGTCACAATGCCACTATCAACAGAACCACAAAGAGAAAAGCCGCAGGTCTGCTTGTGTGGGGCAAGAAAAATAGAGTTCATGTCAATCTTTCTACAATTGGACAGCTGCACCAATGTCATTCACTACAGGGAGCATTGCAGATGGATGCTGCTCAACAGAAAGAAGGAGAATCCTCACTATTTAACACATAGTCAGAATTATATGAAAACCATTGCATTTTATCAAGAGTTGCAACAACAAATCATCTGTTGACTGCAATCAAACAACTTTCAGATTGACTGAGTCTGACCAGTGATCAGAAAGTCAAAAATCCAGTCTTTGTCCAATTAGTAAGAGAAGTGAGAAAACACAAAGTTAGCTTTTCTCAGGACTATAAAGGGGTTCAAAACAAGGCCAAAGAAGTACCAATATTTAAGAAGAAATTTAAAAGGAAACTGTGTTTACTGGCGACAAATCTGCACTCCATTTAGTTAGGCAGAGAGCGAGAGAGAGCAAGACTTGGTGATGAGGTGTTCCAGGCACAACACACCAAGAGGAGACCCAGAGGAAGACCCAGGATAAGCTAGAGGGACTATATTTCTTGGCTTTTCTGGGAATGCACTAGGATTCCCCAGAGGAGCTGGTCCAAGTGGCTGGAGAGAGGGAAGTCTGGGCCCCTCTGGTTAGGCTGCTGTCCCCCTGACCCGATAATGGATAAAGCAGAAGATAATGGTTAGATACATGGATAGACACAGCAAAAAATCTTGGCATCTCGGTAGGGATCAACACTTTTTCAAACAGAGGTGGGCAACTTCTGTGCTCGAGGGCCGGTGTACCTCACATTTTAAACCTCTCTTTGCTCCAGCATCTGGTTCAAATTATTGAACTAATTGCTTAGCCTATCACCAAGGTATACAAGAACCTAATAATGATGCAGTCATCTGGTGTGTTTAAGCAAGGGAATGTACAATATGCAGGACTCTTTTCCTTGAAGTCTGAAGTAGTCTTCAATTGCTCTCGAAAACACACACAAAGGCTACTGTTTTTGTAATGCCAGCTGCACCACAGGCGCCATACACTAAAATGTGAATCATTTTGTCTTTGTTTTAAAATTTTAGTATGATTTTCTTTGTACTGTTATAGTTACAACAAGCAGCAATTTTGCTTGTTTGTTGATCTTCAGATCATCAAACTGTATGTGTGGAAGTAAGAACAGAAGCCATTTAATTTAAACGTGTGGAGACATTGCACCTTTGTATAGTCATAAGTGTCACTAGGCAGAAAGCTGCCAGCTTTGGTGAACATCCTCGTCCAGACGGTTAACAGTCAGGTCACAGATGTAGCGGCTAAAATTATGTCAGTGCTGAAAATCCAGGTCAAAAAAAGAAATTGTACTGTAATCCTATACCTGAATATGATGTAAGTATTTTAAATTAAAGAAGACAACTGAATTAGAGTTTGTTTTACAATAACACAAGAAAAGTACAACTCATTGCCCCAATCTCAACAGTCAATAAAGATAAATTATTAGTATCCTCACAATCTGAACCCTTTTGCTTGACAAGCCATATTTTAATAATACTGGTTCAGCTACAGGACAGCACTCCTGAGACCAGCAGAACTTGTTTGTCTAACTTAATGCTTCTTAAAGAGAACAAACACAAGCTGACAGTAAGGCTTGATCTCACTCACTTAAAGGTAACTCTGCCAACTTTACGTCTGTTAATGTGCCCACATGTCTGCATGCAGATGTGATAGAGGCAGAACAGTCGCCGAGCTAGTTGTCAGTCAGAAACGGATCTGACAGAGAATTTCCCACTTGCATCGACTTGCAGACAGTTTTTGTCTAACAGCCACAGATGGAGAGTGGGAGCTGGTTGTTACAAGAGCACTTTTTGTCGCTGTGCTTCATGTTCCAGCCCACCATTTTCTAGGTTCATCATTTTAAATGTCTGAGTTTGTGTGTTTCCAAAAGGTAAAACTCAAGAGAAAATAGTTTTTAAATCAGATAAAAAATAATTAAGAAAAAGTAATCTTGGTTGAATGAAAACAAAAAAGATTCATAAAGTAACACATTAACTGTAGGTAAGCAACTCTTATCAGATGTTGGCATCAAGTACAGCAAAAGTCCATCTAACTTGCCAAGATGTTATTGGCATGCAGAGTGTTAATGTATGGCACTTCAAGTATAATAGCCCACCAATTATTGAATCAGTTGGGATTGCATTCTTACACACTTTGATGTTATGATTCTATATATTGTGCAGCTCTAATTTTATTTTATTCAACCTGAAGGTTAAACATAACTGCTCCAGTTTCCCCTGCCTGGGAATGGGTTAAGACCTGCCTGCTGCTGGTTTCTGCTGTGTGACCAGAGCTGTCTGTGGAAGAATGGCACAAAGTGGGCACAGATGGGAGCCAGCCACACTCATCTTCATCCCCGCATGATTATCACATCTAACCTCACAGCGCTCTCTCCCCTTGAATCTCATTTCTAACATTCTGGGATATTTTTTGCCTTCGCTCTGTTGCTACAACACTGCACAGTTTTCATCGTCCTGCTTTGTTCTGACAGCAGTACTTGTGTCATCACTGAAACCTATTTGAACAATCCCAACAGTGCCTCTTAAAAATCAGTGCTACATGTCTGATACCAATGACTGACAATGTCTGTTCAATGTGAGAAAATCTACCATCACCTGGCACTGTGCTCTACAGTGAGTCAGAAAACAAAGATCACTTGCCTTTGACAGATAATTACTGATTCCAGCCAGCAGGAGGTATACCCACATCTGTTTACAAAGAGGCTATGAGTCACTGCAAACAGAGGCAGCCATGCAGCTGTGTTAGCATTGTCAGAATAAATTATTGCCACAATGCAGCAAAATACAGATCTAAAGTGACCTGCAGAGGTATTCATATCGCATCCACATTTTTTGATGTTACAACCTTCACTGTATTTTATTGGGATGTTATGTGACAAACTGACAAAATGTAGGGCATAATTGTGAGGTGGTAAAGTAATACATCTTTTCATGTTAAAAACAAGTGAAGTGTCTTATGCATTTGCATCCATGCCCCTATTTCAATATGTTGTAGAACTATGTTTTGTTGCAGTTACAGCTTCAGGTCTTTAGCAGTGTGTCTCTACAAGCTTTGCACATCAACAGACTGAAATTTTTGCACATCATCTTTGCAAAACAGCTCAAGCTCAGTCAGACTGGATGGAGAGCCTCTGTTAAGTCCTGCCTCTATTTGATTTAGGTCTGGAGTTTCATTTAAGCCATACTTTTGTAGCTCTAAATTTATGTTAAGGGTCACTCTCACTGGTCAGCTCAAATCATTTACAGTATTTAGCACTTTCCACCTTGATGGGACCTCATCAGTTTCCCTGTCCTTGCTTAAAAAAAAAAAAAACAGCACCACAGCGTAATGCTGCCACCATTTTTTTTTTTTTACCAAGGGGACAGCATGGACAGAGTGAGTGCAGTGCTCATTTTCCTCCACACACAGGAGACCAGAGAGTTTCATTTTGTTCTCATCTGACTAAAGTACCATCATCTAAGTGTTTGCTGTGTCTGGCTAAAGTTATGTCTTGGCAGGATTGCAGTTGTATCATACTCTTAATTGCACAGTACTTCATAATATGTTGAAAGTTTAGGGTACTGTTTTATACGCAACTTAATCCCTGACCTGCTGTTCCTTGATCTTCATGATGCTGTTTGTTCACTAATGTTCTTGAACAAAGCTCTGAGACTGTCACACAACAGCTGGATTAAAGCTGAGATTAATTTACACACCAATATATTTGATTTAATAATTAGGTGACATTTGAAATTATATATATATATATATATATATATATATATATATATATATATATATATATATATATATATATATATATATATATATATATTGAAAAACTTTCAAAGGTTTTCTCTTTTTCTCATACATTACTTTGTGTTTGTCTATCACATACCTGAGTGAAATATGCTCTTGGTTGCAGCGTGACAAAATGTAAAAAAGTTGAGTAATACAAATACTTTTGCAACATTTTTGCAAGAAAATTAGTTTAACTGATTTTCAGTCAACTTTCTATATTGCGTTTTTAAAAAATACAGTTGAAGCTGTAGCAGTTCTAACACCTTAATCACCACTGCAACAAAAGCAATTGCTGAACATCCCATGCTGACTGTTTTCTTAGTCTGATTTTCTTTATTTCCACTCGGAGTGATTTATCTGCAGGGATTGCTCAGGATCCCCGCCTCTCTTCTACATGGATGCTTCAAGTGGATTGGCCTGTCAGCAAGGCTTCTGCACAGAGCTACTCCCTGTCAACACTGGTGGTCTTTGATAAGACACAACAGCAAGTATCCAAACACAGAGAGGGATAAAAACTGTCCTCCCACAGCCCTTCCCTCGCTATCTTATATCTCGCTGCATCTCCTGCTCACCACTCTGATGGACTAGAGTGTGTTAGCCAAACCAGTAGTTCGCTAATGATATCATTCAGGCCTCTAGCTATCATTCACATCCCACACAGTGGCAAGTACAAACAGCCACCCCGACTGCATCTCATCTCTGCTTCCCTCTAGATAACACACCCCAGAGACAACAGACAATTAGGAGAGGGAGGAACATCACTCCATATACTTGACTTGTCTGGTCTTTTCGACCGCAGTTGTTTTGTTTGTCTGATATGCTGCAGCCACAAAAAGGCAGAAATTTGTTGGAGGCTGCTGTCCAAGTCGGCGGAGAGGTGTTTTACAAAAAGGCCGTGGGTGATTCCATTTTTCACAGGTAGCTGGGGGAAGCCAACTGGGACTTATGTGGCCTGAGTGAGTGGCAGAGCGTGTTAAATAATGGGAAGGCTGTGGTGCTTTTACCTCAGTAACTGAACACTGATGTATTATGTTTCAGAGCCAGGCTACCAAAAACTGATTCATTTAACAAAGCCTTTTAAGCACCTCTGAGTGAACAGTAAAGCTATGTACAAAAACTATTAACAATGCATAAACTTTAAGGTGGCTCTCCAACACAAATGATACTATTCCCACTTCTTCCCAATTCCCTTAAGCCATGTCTTCTGGGACTTGTTGGAAGAAAAGTCATTTTAAAAGCAATTCTTTGCTTCAGGCTGCTAAGGTGCCTTCGAATGGATACATAGAAAAAAAAACAAGTTATTATTAGATGACAAATAATGAGGATTTATTCCCTTCATCCATGCTGCTGTCAGCCCCAGCATTGTGTTTTCTTCTTGGTCATATTTCTTGAGATTGTTTGCAACTGGAGGGCAAGTTGAGGAAGGTAGAGGTTGATATGCCAACTGGCCTCCATATAAATTAAAAACACTCATTAAAATAAAAACTGCAAGTAACCTTTACAAATATGCTAAACTGGATTAGAAATTTAAGAAATACTAACTTTCTTTTAATCAACATCCTCAATAGATGTGGTCCAGTTACCGGTATACCAACATTTTCAAAAAATAGCTTCAACAGCTCTAAAATACTCGCATCATTTCTGCGGTTTAAAAGTCCTTCTAATGAGATGGCAGAGCCTGAGTGACCAGTTTTTCTGTTTTTTGTTTTTGTTTTGTTTTTGTTTTTGTTTTTTTTTGGGGGGGGGCATTGCCTGTATGGAGCCTCAGAGTGCAGAGTTGCCCCTCCCCTTACTGTTAGTGTTCACTGCCGTTCAGCTGGATGAAGGTTGGCTACTACGCTGTTTGGAAATATTTCTGAGCAAAAATCAAAAGACAGCCATGGTGAGGAAACCTAAAGAGCACTGACCATCACTCATATTACTGTCAGACTTTTGAAACCCACAGATGCCAAGAAATAAGTAGCATGTCTGTTAAGCTGCAGACTGCACTGACTACCTGGGCAGATAGCTCAACTAAGTCCCCCGCTAATATCAGCTAGTGTGCTTACCAATAGGTTAGTCATTGATTCTATGAGTTACTGTTTCCAATACAGTCCTTCAGTTTTACTTGAAGTAAGAACATTGATTTTAAGTGATAACATTTCTGAATTATTTTACCCAACCTTTTTGTATACAATTAAAGCATGCTGATTAAATAAAAAATATTACCCTTCAGATTGATTAGATAATTTTTTTTTTTTTTTTTTTTTTTTTTTTAAGTGGGGGTATTGTCTAAAATTTACTTTTTTGAGCTTTATATCATGTTATAATGTTATTCCCTCATCAAAAACATACTGGAGTGTTGTTTGCTTCCTTTATGCATGTTTGAGGAGTCCTTGAATCTCCCATCGCAGCCATTCAGGGGTGCCTAAACACTTGCTCTCACAAAGCACCACCTTTTCCACAAATTTTCTTCTTGGAGCTGCAGTCTCCAGCCGAGTTTCTGCCTCACAGAACACCCTTTTCCCGCACCTTCCCCACTCAGCTCCATCAGACTAGCTGCAGCATCAATTAGTAAACACCTGGTGGAACTACACATCTCCTGAACTTATCATATGAACTACTTCTCAGTTCAACACTCCTAAGAACAGTTGTAAACTGCATCAATGGACAGCATGGAGAAGTAGTGTTGTGATGACGTGCCAAAGGCAGAGTGTCAGAAAGAGTAGGAGCTTCTTGAACAGACAGAGGCCAATTTCAAGGCGTCAAATTGCGAAGTCAAATTTCTTTTAAGTTGTGTTTGATATATATACAGCATTTTTATAACAACCGAAGGTAATATAGTTGCTTGACTGTGCTATAAAATGGCACTATGTGCATGGAAAATACAAAATACCGCCCCTTTAATGAGACCAGGAAGATTTTTAATACATAAATATAAGTTAAGTTATCCATTTCTACACATGATGAAAAGACATAAAATATATTATTCTTACCAAACTGTGAGGCTTTTATACCCTTCCTAAATCCTTCTTGGTTTAACCTTCCTGGACTGACATCACACAGACAAACATATATGGTTATCTCTTTCTGTGTAAAAAAAAAAAAAATGGAAGCTTTTCACTGTGCATAAATCATCTTCTTTAGCTAAAAATACTCTTACAAAGAGGAGATGCAATGTAGGCCCCAATCTGTTTGATTCATGTGATGAGAGGAAGATGGATTTATGAGCTCTTGGAAAGGCAGCACATTAGGGTTTCCTTTGGATTTTTTTTTTTTTTTTTTTTTTTTTTTTTTTTTTTTTTTTTTTTTCACACTGTTTGTCTTGGTCTGAGCAGCTTCCGCTCACAGTAGTTTCCATATAAAGGCTATATGAAAGTCAGCATATGTGGATACAAGTTGCTAGAAGCATAAAAGTTAAACAGATACTCATTCAGACAATAAAGACCTGCAACTGTGCAGCATGTCCATTTCTATCATGTGAAACAAAAAGTGAGTCAGACCCAAATTAAAACATTACTGTATTACAACTGAGGGCCAGGCAAGGTATGCTTTAGCTTTCATGTGGTGGTTGATAAATTGGGCTTTCCAATATGACATCAGAGTTTAAGAAGCAGTGAGACATGAGTTTCCCATCACACTGCAGTCAACAAATTAACAGTCTGACCATTTTTAAATATGGCCATATAATATGAATATGCATTATGATGCATGGCAATTCCAATATTTCTAAAAAGAGCACATAGTTGAGAGGACTGGCTGACAGCTAAAGGAATATACAATGTTGCTTTTGCTTTTCTTGGAGAGTTGTCTGCCCCAGCTAAGTTGTTGCACTGACACAGATGGTGTTTAGCAAACTCTTCTGGACAAGCATAAAATCTGACAAATGATAAGCAAGTACAATAGAAAAGTAGAGGAACAGCCATTTCTCAACAAGAGCTGTCTTGTGCTTCAGTTTCAGAGTGAGGAGGTTCCTCAGCTGACTGGCAGCCATTCGATCCCCATCCATACCCCCCCCCCCCATCCGCAGGAAGGTAAACTAGCAAAAACAGAAAAGCCACCAGGAGGGAAACTAAAATTTACAAAGCTGCCCAGCTCTTGGATGCCACTGTAACATTGACCAATCCGTGAAATTCTGCATTTTCATCTTCAAACAGATTCTGCTTTCCTGCCAACTTCAAATGCAACTTAAGTTTTTCCATTGCCAAAACTGCAGACATCGACAAGATGCCACTTTTTCCATTTGAGAAGTAGGAAGAAGGAAGTAATGGATTCTACTCTTTTCCACTAGCAGGAAAGACTATTCATTATCTGGAATGAACAATTGCTATGAATCCAAAGCAGAAAGACATTAACTCTGTTTACTTATTTATTGCAAGTCATATATATCATCATCAAGACATTCACCAACTATATTACATATTTTCCCACTATCATACAGCCCTATGTGCAAAGCAAGGCTTAGCAGACAGTGTTTTAATTAAAAAATTAGCATTTCAGATAAAATCCCATATCTGTCAATTCAAACATCACAAAGGAAGACCTCTTGATGATTGGGTATTGCTAATTATTAAACTCATTGGTTGGATGATATAATGCAACTCCTATGTTGACCAGAAGTCTGTTTTTGGTTTATTGAGCAATCTGGGTGATGTGGCCTTGGAAGAAGTTGTTAGTACAGTCCTTCAAACTGAAAACTCTTTCATTACATAATTTTGTAGTACAAAAAATTACAAGTTTTTTGTATTACAGTAGAATACCTTGTTTGTACAAAACAACTTTTTGTTGTTGTTGTTTTAATAACTAAAGTTATTCCAGACTGGATATCAATATGAGTGAATAATTGTAAAAAGGATTTGAGTGTTGCAACGCCAAAAAAAATCATTTCCATTGATTATTGAGAAGGATCTAAATAATTTTTGACATGTAATTTAAAATGTAAATAAAAACATATGATGCTGTTGCTGTTTTTTCAAAAATGATACTAATTTTAAAAATTTTACAAGATGCCAGTGTTATATCCTATGTAGAAACAAACTTATCAGTTCACTGAAAACCATTTCAAATCTAAATTTGCCATAGGTACAAATGACTTTGGTGCAAATCTAAACATTGAAAAGAAATCTCTTCTTCTCTTAAGAATGCAACTGTTAAAACTTAAACAGAAAGGTGATTTGTACTTTCAATAAATGTACTTTTATTAAGAAAAGCAATTTCAAAGGACGGATGGTCTTTGCGCCATATTTTCCAAAAACCATGGAGTAGGACTCTACCTTGTTCAAAATAGTTTACAACTAAACAAGGAGGCTCATTTTACAATTGGAGCACAAAACCAGTGATCCTATTCACTTAGTGTATTAAGCTAATGAACAAATAATTGCTTCAAATGAATGTGAAAATTTAACAAAGGCTTATTCTAACTAAATATCAATATGCCATCATTACAAAATGGCCTTTAAAGTATCCAAATCAGATTACATCGGCAGTGATGTGGTGACATGTGGGCCCCAAATGCCCTGAAATCCAAGATTCAGTGGAAGTCTCTTTTTCTGTCTTGCTTTTACCAAGTACAGCTCGGTCCCTTTAGGCTGCGCTCAGACTGAGCTGGTAATTACACGTGGCATCCTGGGAGCTCTGGCATGTATAATTACTGGTGAGCATAAGCAGGCTGCTAGAGGCAGGACAGTTTTTCCTCCACCACAGTTGTGGAGATGGTTCGCCACTTCTTGGCCAGCTGGACACTGTGGCACTCCTCCAGCCAGATGTCACAGAGCAGGGAGTTAATATGAGGGTGAATAAAATCTTCCATCTTCTCCACAGGCATGCCTCCTTCCCTGTGACTCTTCCTCATGTTTTCTGCTGTGTGCTCCAATGATGAGTATTCTGCAGCGTGTTTTAATAAGCTGTGCATCACAGGCTAACAAGCTAAGACTTAGCCCAAGATTGATGCTGCAAGACCTTTAAACAGAGGAACATACTATCTGATAACATAAAATAGGACTAAAAAATGAACCTATCTGACCAACTCTACCAGACCCACAGCAGCATCTGATGGTATGTATTGTACCTTCACTGACAACTTTATGAGGTAAACCTACCTAATTGCAGGTCGCACCTACTTTTATCCTCGCAACTCTTTTAATTCTTTAAGGTGTAAATTCAAGAATGTGTCAGAAACATTTCTTTGAGATTCTGGTCCATTTTGACGAGATAGCATCATCAGCCAATTTACCAGCCCCGCACATCCATGATGTGAATCTCACGTTCCACCACATCATAAAGATGTGGCGATCTGGTGACTGTGGAGCCCATTACAGTAAAGTGAACTCAGTATCATTGGGAAATAAAATGATACTGAGCTTTGTGACATGGTGCATTATCCTGCTAGAAATAGCCATCGGAAGAAGAGTCATAAATGGATGGACACGGTCAACAGCAATGCTCAGGTAGGATGTGCCATTTAAAAAATGCTCAGTCAAAAGTAACGGTCCAAAAATGCTCCACGAAAATATCTCTCTCACCATTATAGCACCAATTTGAACAATTGTTACAAGGCAGAGCACATCCATGTTGTGGATGCCAAATTCTGACTATTTGATCTGAACAGACAAGCACCAATTTTCAAGGCAAATTGTAGTCTCAGATGGGTTCTTACATGACAGGAGTGACACAGGTGTGGTCTTCTGCTGCTGTAGTCCATCTGCTTTAAAACTGAATGTGTTCAGAGATGGCATTACACATAGTTTGGTTGTAACGAATGCTTATCTAAGCTATTATTGCCTTTCTATAATCTCAAACCAGTCTGTCCATTCTTTTCTGATATCAACAAGACATGTTTGGCCACACAACTCCCACTAACTGGATACTTTCCCTTTTTGATCATTATCTATAAATCAAAATATGATTATAAGTTAAAATTTAAGAGTTCAGTAGTTTCTGAAATACTCAAACAAGACCATTTGGTACCAACAATCATACAATGGTTTCCTCCTTTTTCTAAAGCTGAGTTTGAAATTCAAGAAGTACTTCTTATTATATCTAGACACCTAAATGCACTGAGTTGGCTGCTTTTCTATTTGCAAAATTTAAAAAAATACCATTTCAAAACCAAACTTTTTCTGTTGTATCGTTCAAGTTTAATCTTTTTAATGAGATGCCTGAGAAAGTGGCACTTTTCTTTGGCTTTATGGAGCACAGAGTTTATTTAGAACTCATTTATTCTGGGACAAAATATAAAATAATGCCGCATTTAAAAAAACAAGCAACAGTTTTCTGTCCATAGGTCCTCTAGCCAAAGGCTAATTTGCGGATTCAGTTGATAATTAGGCTTTTTAAAAGCAAACCTTCAAAATTACAAACACAAAGAAATCTTAAATACTAGCAGCAAAATAAGACTCAAGAGGAACACACAAACAGGCATAATCACAGCAGAAAAGGATTTTGTAACTAATCTGGTGTTGTTCCTCCCACTCCTGTTGCTGTAGAGTGATGGTGTTCCATTATTTACTTTTTCCTCAGTGACAAGACAAATTTATCTGTCTGGAAAAAGATTTGGTAGTAAAAACATCGTGAGTCATGATGTAAAAACTAAAGGAGTATGACCTGTCACTTTAATTAAGGTAATGCTAATTTAAACCGAGTTTGGAAGCTAATAGAAGCACATCTGTTAACCGTTAGTGAACGAGCGATTTGGCGGCGAGTCCAGAATCAAAATTGGTTCGATAAAACATCATAGAAAGGTCCTGTTGGTTCCAAAAAAGACAAATTCAGCAGTTGAAAATCCTTCCAAGTTGCAAAAAACCAAGAAAGTTATAGAGAAGAAACCAAAGAACTGCCACCCTCCTCTCTAATTAAGGTAATAGTGTCTTAAACGTGCATTAGCAAGCTACAAGCAGCATGTCTTTTAGGGAGCTGAATGCATTCTCCTTCAGAGCAGATAGGACAACTAATTAACCAGCTAGCCAGAAAAAACAGCAAAATGGTTTGATCTCCTGCACAATAAGTACTTTAGCAGTAGTGCATTCCATAATTTTGCTTAAGTCTATATGCAAAAACATAAAATATAAATGTTAATAATAAAATTATTACAGTTGTAACAATCAATAGGTTATATTATTTCAACAAAAGTAGGATTTCACCGAGAATCTTATATCGGCCTTTGCCTAGTTCATACATATGAAAAGGATGCTTTATTACAGAGGGTAGACTGCCTGAGCACAGTCTTGCATAACATTGACTTAAAAACCTGTGGGACTACACTCTAGAGCATCAGTGTATTTATTTCTCATTTTATATCCAATTTTAAAAACGGCACCTTCTTACCATGAGCCTCTCTTTCATGTTGCTGCTGTTGACAGACAGACAAGCAGCAGTAAAATGGTAGTAAATTTTACCGGGGAGTGCAGGGATGCGTGGCGCTCTGATCTGAAATTCCGATTGATGAGCAGGATCACTGCAAGGCTCCCAAGGTGGGTGAGAATACTGCCATTTTTACACCACCATCTTCCGCAGCAGTTCTACACCTTCGATCATTTCTCACTGCCACTCCCATACATGTCTGTAAATTTCTACCTCTACCTTGTCATGAAGGGAACATGAGTAGTTCAGTATAAAACAGCGGTTTATAAGTGTCAGATGTATTTTCTGCACAGATCATGTATGGTTTAAAAAAGTAAACTCAAATATGCCGACTATTACTTCTACAGGGACAATGAAATATGTGTATCAGAATTTTTTTTCCTCTTTAATCTTTTCTTGGTTTATTTCTCATGGTTCAAAATCAATCATCTGAATGTTATGCAAAGCTCACACTTCATTTTCTTCTGGAAATTTCTTGCAGAGCACCAAACAGGCAGGACACGTGGATTCTTCATTCCTTTTATTTCTGCAAGATAACCCCAATAAGTTTTTTTGTACTTTACCCTGTAATGAATTTGTTCAGTACTTATTTTGAAAGCATGATTACAGCAGAATACATCTCAGCGTCTGACTTGTGAGTCATGATGGCTTGAAGTTAGCCAACCTGCTAAGTTGCTGTATTTGTAAAACCTTTATGACAAGGTGTTTTAAAACAGTTACAGGCATTTATGCAAACAAATACAGCATGTGCATGATTATAAACAATCAACAGCACTAAAGAACAGTAAACTAGTCAAAGCATTCTGTAACATCATATAAAGCCACAGATACAGTCAAACTGATTCAGTCAGTGTATTACAAGAACGCTCTTTAATTGGTTAATGTGGGTTAGCTTTTATTCGTCATCTTCAGGACCGGCACGTGTTAGCTGTCATCAAACTCATTAAATAAAGACTTTACAACAACTGGAATAATAACTGCAAAGGAACTGCTGATGATCAGACGGATCAAGAGTCAGAGCTCACAGATAACGACCACCAAATCAGTACAGCAGTCATCAGCTGCTTCGCCAAGACTGAAATTCAGTTTTATTTAGTTAGGATGAAACTGGCTGATGAATGTGTCACATTTCCTTTGCCATTATAATAGACTACATTCAAAGATTTACCTGGTGTGGAGGATGCGCCTGCATAAACTGAACTATAATGCCAATGATGCCATCTAGTGTTCATGAGTCCCATCAGCTTGCAGTAGTAAAAAACAAATAATGAGAGAATAAATGTGGGACTAAATTTATTTCTTCTATAGTGCCAAATTTTACTTTGGACAATTTTTTTCTAGCTAAAATAATAACTTTGTTTGGTTCTAGTGCAAACAGTAGTATCATGTGTATGGTAGCTCTAAAATACCTTACATTTGCATTAACCTTTTGCAAAAAAATCTAGAAACACACAAAAAAATAAATTATAATGTCAAATATTATTTTCAACTAAGAAAGTATGAACTCGTGAGTACTAACACTTGCACCATCAATGATTATAAAAGGTGTAAGGTTTGAGTAATCTTTTTTTTTTTTTTAAATCCCCACATTCAGTATGACATCATATAAGCTACAGTTCAACTAAAAATGAATAATAATAACAAGGTGCAACAGCCTTATTACATAAGTATGCACGCTCTTGAACTGATACTTGGTAAAAGCACATTTTTGTTCAGTTTCAGCACTGAATCATCCTTAGTAGCAGCCTGTCAGCAACCTACATAGTCAGTAGTTATTGTATGCTTACTCTACTTTGCAAAGGTTTTCAAGGCTTAGGGTCATTCTCATGCAGAAACATAAGATCCTTCCTATTGTAAGGGTTGATTTTATTAATGTAGCACATTAAAACAAACACGTTCCACTAGAGTGCTGCAAAAACAAAGCAATAAAATGATTCACATAGGAGAAACAATATCACAAAAATATTGAAATTAATCCAAATGGATTAAATAAATTTCTATAAAATGAAGATGTCAAAAGCCAAAACCCAGAACTGTGTTTAAAATCAAGGGCCGTATTCACAAAGAATCCAAAGACTAAAAGCAGCTCCCAGTGATGTTATTTTAGGAGAAATCTTAGAATTTCTGGAATTCTTAGATTTTTCCCAGAATTTTCCCCCAGTGAGTTACTCACATTGCATCTTAGGCCCTAATGTGACAAAATGTTAGGAGTCACGATATAAAGTTATATATAAATATAACACAACTTTATATCGTGCATTCACTTTTAGTTTTCTCTGTGCTGAACGTATTGTAGGCTTATTACACGCGCCACAGAACCCTGACCTGACCATCAAGCAAATAATTTTGGCTGAATTTTGAGTAGCGGTCGGGCCATAAATCTAAACTCTACAGCTGGCAAAGATTTAGGTCCAAGGTGTACTTGGTACTGCTTATAATTTCAGTGACCTTGACAAAAACTCAATTCCATCTGGAAAAAAAGTAACCCCAGAGCATGATGCTGCCACTACCATGCTTTACTGTTGGAATGGTGTTCTTTCCATAATGTCCTGCATTGATTTTGTAGCAAACACCTTTTAAAATTGTAGCCCAAAACTTCAAGATTGGTTTCAACAGACTATAACACATTCTTCCAGAAAGTTATAGGGAGATTTTGGTGTACAACCAGAAGTTGAAACAAACTCCTGCAGCTCTTTCACTGCAACTGTTGGCTTCCAAGCAACCTCTCTGTACCTTTTACTCAAAAATAAAAATCAAATCAAGATGGAAAATGGGCAATCAGTTGTATAGCATGAAGGATAACATGAAAAGCCTGCTTAAACACTGTTTCCAGCATGGCCAATTATACAACACAACTTGTATTGATTTTTTTTCTAATCAGTTTTTGTTACATTATTGTTGCTTCATTTTTTTCTCCAGTTATTGATGACTTTTGAGTAAAATACTTGGACAACTTTATTCAGATTCACTAGAACTGGTGGCAGGTGAAACCTGCACAACACTGAATGCTGAGCCATAAGGTAGTTCAACAAAGTATTTATTTAAGGTTATTTGCACCAATTTATTCTTTACATCCTTCACTAAAGAGATTTGTTTGGTTTTCAGTTAAATCTTACAGAATATGTGTCAAATGAAAGGTAGAAAAGATCTTGAAATTGTTTACAATGGTGTCATTGAAAAAACATGAGATTTTAACAGTAGTATGAATACTTTTTTTATACCCACTACTAGTAATTCTTAAGAGTCCAGAACATGTTTTAAGTGTGGAAAACAGCTTGTCATTCAACTCAACGTACAGATTTCCTAAAATTAAACTGCATATATTACTGAATCCAGGAATTTGTGACTCTCGCTATCACTGGTTTGAGCATTAAACTCTTAAATAGGCCACAGGATGGCACAACGGCAAAACAACTAGTGAAGGATTTCTAAATCTAACAATCTATCTGGAGCTCATCTTCAGACTCTCTGTTTGGCATTTAATCACCCATAAACTGGTCGTCGAGCTCAACTTTGCAAAGCACTGATGCAAATCAAACCTATATGGGAGAATTAGAACACTGTAACATAAAACCAGCAATTACTGTAAGGAAGGAATTTCATCTCCTAGCTAAAGTTCAGCTATATCAAGCCTCTCAGTTTCACTTTGCTTTCCTTGTTGGTGGTGAGTAATTTACCTGTTACAAAACAAACTAATGGGAACATCATATAATTAAGGTGTTAGATCTTTTATAAGCTTTAATCACCTCAGACATTTGCTTAAACCTACAATAACATGTGGAAGTGTTATGCAATCAGATTTATGGGCTGGTAATTTAGACAGAAAGGTGGGAAAGCTTTCGATGCTAGGCCTCCCAGACTAGACAGTCCATTTAAAGGATTATTTACATTTACAGGAACGATCTCAGAGTCATCAGACCTGCACAGTCCTCCAGCTCTCCAAAAACAGCAGAAAACCTTTCTAAGGTTGCTTTGCCCAAGCTTTCCACTGGAATGACTCGGAGCCGGCAATCCGATGAAAAGCTGTGACTTAAAAACAGGACAGAGAGCTGGTGGGTGTTAGCAGAAAAACAAACACAGTCTGGTCAATGTGCCACAGTCTTTGAAGATCACAAACTTAAGACTTGGCATCGGTGGCTGAGACTGAATAAACATTTCCAGTCAGACCCTGAACTGGTCCATCTGTCACTTGTCCACAAAACAGACTGAACTGTTGGCTTTTTGGACAAATGTCTTCAATTTGCCACATTGTCAGTCATATGATCTAACCTTCCTGGCTATAAAAAAAAAAAAAACAGCTAATGACTCATGCTACTCAAAGTAAAAAAGCTGTGTCCAGTTATTCTTTCCTTTTCAATCAGCTCCTTCAAACACCACTTATTGTTTGGGTGGTTACTCCTCCCACATCAGCTGGGATCTCAGACATTCTCATCTAACCAGCAGCTGTTGTGACGACACTGCTTGTTGACTGAAAACACAACTAGTGAAGAGAGTATAAAACAACCACAGATGAAAACACCCAAAAAAAGAAGTTCAGAGATCAGTTAATTGACCATATCTGGTTTTCTCATTTGGAGTCTGGCTCGAATTTTTAAATTAAGAGACAAGCACATTACTGAATGAGCCTAGAGCTGCAGATGAGCGAATGAGGGGAAAAAAATATCAACAGTGCAACGTGGCAACTGAACAGCTGACTGCTTTCCTCATTCAGACCCAGTTCCTTAAAACGACAGCCTGCACGTTATTCACTTGAGCAATACACACTCTACATCTCCTTTGTTGTTTGCACTGTTGATTGCACAGACACAATCATTTTTAAGTTTGAAAAATGATGTACTGTTATGATTAATTAAGTTGATGATAAACACGGATTTCAAATCTTTCCACATGTTTACCTTAGAAAATCTTTTAAAGCACAGACAGAAGCAACTTTAAAGTTGTTCAGTAATTTTGGATAACTTCAAGTTGCAGTTTTAGATTATGGATTTTTTTTTTTTTTGCTCTAAGAAGATTTAGGGTTTGTTTTAATACACATAATCGTCTACTGGATGCAATACAAGCCCAAACTGAATATTAAAGCCCAGGATTTGTACCAGTTGGCAACTTTGTACCAGCTGGTAAATAGTAACTTAGTTCATTATGTAAGCAATTAATTTTTAAAAATTAGTTTAGATTTATAGAATTTACAACATAGAAAATGCATGGAAAATGTAAAGGCGTGCCTATTTAAAATGAAAATGCACCTGCATACCCTAAGCAAGAAAACTCTACTTTAATACTTTAATAATGCTTAAAATCATGAGCGTTTCTAGTTTTATTCCTACTGAGGTTCTTAAACTATTAGTGAGGGATTTTCTCACAGATCACTCAAAGCCCGATTTATTGAACTGTTTATTCCCTACAAAATTAGAAAAGATTATTTTCTGGACTTTTATGTTTATATATTTCTTCATGTCATCGTAAAATTAAAAACATTTAAAGGGATAAATATAAATAAAAAAAGACAAAATAAAATCAAGGTTTGTTCTATATTCTTTTCAACTAATGGGAAAAACCTTCGATTCCTGTAAATGTGGCTGTAATGATTTCTTTAAGTTTCATGCCCCCCCTTGGCTAGATTAAATGGTTTATTTTGTGTACCAAATATCTAAATACTTTGTATGCTGTTATTTATTTTAAATGCTTGAAATAACTGAATCTATAACAGCCACAATTCAAGGAAAGATTATTTAAGATTCACACAATTAAAACTGTTTTTCTGCAAATATATATTTTAGAGGTTGCACCAATCGGGCCAAGATCAGAAACTGACAATTGTTCTTTGAATGGCAGGACAAATACCATTTTAGAGTTATAACCACATTAATCATTATCATGCACTTTGATAAGCTTTTTTTAATTTTTTTTTTTTTTTTTTAACAGATAAAAGTATAAGACAAAGGCTTGGAGTCCTAACTGGGAATAATCTTGTAATTCCTTAATTTTCTGTTACACATTCTTTCTCCTTTACGTGTCGTTAGAAAATAAGTATCGGATTTGGTTTGACTGTGTAACAACAGCGATTCTCTGATATTTCTGACAATATATCTCACTTGCATAAGTGAGGACTTAACACAAGTTGTGATTTCTGTGACCACTATGTGGTGTATCACTATGTGATATGTGCACACTAAAACCAACAACAAGTCGAATGGACTTGTTTATTGCATCTTCTCTAATGATGCAACTACCTGAACACCAACCTTCTGACTTTTGTCCAGGTCAAACTGAGCGTATCTCCATAGCTGTACCACCTTATTGGGTTTTGCAGTTATGACATGGGGTCAAGCACAATTACAATGCAGCATATGGGTTCTGAGGCCCTGGGGGTATCACCTGTCTGGGGTCATCGTAGAAAATCCCGATGGACCTGAGGTTGGGGCCGATGCTGTAGCTCTCTGTGAAGGCTGCACCGCAGTCCTTGTAGGCGCCTTCCTTGAACTTATAGGCGACGGTGACGTTCCTGATCGGAGGGGCTCCCGTTTTAATGACCACCTCCGAAAGGAGCCCCGAGTACACCACCAGCCCACCGACAGTCAGCACCAGACACAGCAGGAGGAAGAGTATTAGGAGCAGCAGAACTGAATCGGACATGGTGCAGCTGCAGTCAGTCAGGGCAAAATCTGAACCGTTCCCTCCACACACACGCTAACCGTGACCGTCCAAACAACACAGAGAAGCGCTGCTTCCGCTAATAATGACACAGTGGTGATTTCTACTGGCATATAAGCAAAACTGAAGACTAAATCACTCAGCTGGAAGTCTGGAAGTACAGTTCGTTGAGGGTATTTCCCCAAACAGTGAAGCACGCTTCCCGGATGGTCCATTGTTGTCAGTTCAGAGGGGAGGAGGCGCTAATGTAAGAACTCTAAAACTATCTGTTCTTACATTCCACCAATAAAATATCAAACCTTTACATTACTAAAGAAAAAACGTGGCATTCCTGTTGATTTTACTAATTAGTATATACAAAGACAACGAACGCTGGAACAGCATAACCCCTCCTATTGAACTGACCGTGGTGCAACCCAGGCGCTCAACAGGGCACAGAATTTCCACACTTTACCTCTTTACAACGGATTTGTAAGTTGTTTATATGCGATAGTTTGACTAAAACTTTAAAGTAAATAAATTGGTATTCATATAATTGTATATAATTACAAGACTATTACAATATAAAAACGTATACTCCAATTCAAAAATATTTTATTCATCCCAAAGGGCAATTAAATGTCATAACTCATATCATTCATTTAAAGAGTTTTTGAGGACAATGATGCTGTGGGGAGGAAGGATCTCTGCTAGCCGTCAGTCTTCCAATAAATCTGAAGAGCCCTCTGACTGAAAACTGTTGCTGTTAGTCTCATGACTGTCATAACATACTAACAGCTCAATTTCTGGGCAGCAGAGATGATATTCCATTGTAACATGTCCTGGATGAAACCATCAGTTGTTGGCAAGCAATGCTAATCCATCGCATTGCTTATGCCACTCCTCTTTAAATCTGTCTGGATGTATAGTTAGAAAGCCGGGCTGAGAGACATTGGAGTCGGGGGATCCTTGCCTATTGTGATCAATGGAAGAGATGGTTTGAACTTCCTCCCTCTCCCTCTGCTCTGCATCCATGAAGCCTCTTTTTCAACTCCTCTATGAATTTGGGTCCATAGTTTAGCTTTTGAGATGCTAATCAGGTGTTCCTAGTCGTAAAAACACCTTTTTTTTTTTTCGCCACATTTACACATCATAACAGTCTAAAAGTTAAAAAAAAAAAAAAAAGAGCAATCTTTCCAGATATACAGCATTCAGAACTAACAACTAATTAAAACTTGTTGTATTTCCAAAGTAGTTATATTTAGTTCAGTATTTAGTATTTTATATTTCCTGCGCCACAGTTGATCATGAAATAATTGAACCTGTCAGTACGGTTCATCAAATAGACCCCAAAATTTGATTGGTTTACTAGCACAGGATTTCAGCTGCAGAGCAGTCAGCTTGTTGCACTTCCAAATGATCAAATCACACAGGTGGACTCTAACTGACTTCAGATTTTACTTCGGGATCACGTGGTAAATGAATACAAATGACCACCTCTCTGAGAATTTCATCCACTGACTAAGATAACAAAGTCATGATGTGCTTCAACACAGAAACGAGGCACATATTCTTTTACATTAAATTGTAATAAATGATTTACTCATTTTGTAAACTAAACATTCATAGCCTGAAATAATTTTATTTAGATACCACTTTTATTTAAATGATCACAAAACACAAAACTTAACATTATGACTTAAATGTTTTTTAGCAGTTTGGACACTACATTAACATTATTATATGCTCTTGTATTGAAATCAGGAAATATTTGACGGTTGTGTTAAAAGGTCTGTGTTGTTTTCATGCATTTATAATTTAAATGTCTTAATTGAGAGCAAAGCAGAACTAAAGTCAAGTTATTTGTGTGATGAATAATTTGGTGAGTAAAGCTCATTCTGATAAAAGATGTTTCAGTACTTCCTTATTCCAAAGTCAACAAACCACCTCTGCTTGTGTTTGATTTTCCAGTTCAAGGGGTCAACAGTTTAGAAGTCTAAAACAACTCAGAATAGCGTGTTAATACTGTTATGAAGTTCTTTTCTTCAGCCTCCAAGTAGATCACCTCTAATTGTACTGACTACTTGTTCAGAAATCATGAATATCTGTCGTTTTGATTCACTGGCCTGATTAAGAGTTTTAATATTGAGAGAAGAAAAATAATTACTTAAAGTTAACTCTTTAGTTATCGTACTGATCTTTTCTCAAGCCTGACGGTTCTTTTTTGTAATCTGTAAAAACAAAAGATTAGACTATGAAACCAATTTGTCGGACTGCTCGGTTTCAAAGCAGATATAAGCATACTATAGTTTGGGAATTAAGTAGATGTATTTTCGTTTTTAACATTTTTAAGCAACAAAGTAAGCAGAATAATTGTGATTAAAGAGAGAAGTCATTTATTTTCTGACAAATACACCATTTTATTCAGAACATATAGTAACAGTTGCCCTTTATTAGGCATATGTCACTGTTAAGATGCATAAACACATCCTGTGAATTATTTATAAAGTATCCAGAGTGTTACTGCTTAAAATACAAAAAACTATAATTACATATTGGCCAATTATCATTTAATATCTTAAAAAATACCATTAAATCTATTCAACACAGAAAAAGGATTCATCTGTAAATTAGATTTTTCAAGATGACATAAAACAAACAAAAAAATCATCTGGTTACGTATCTCTCAGTATTAATCAGACTCCTCTGTACTGTCCTCCTTTCTGCTGATCCTGCTCATATCCTCAGAATCACTTTCCTGGCCCTGCAGGGAAAAACAAGGCAACATTTGTTTAAAAGACATAACTAACTTCAGAACAAACTTCCATTCACAGTGGTAGTTCTTTGGACTGAATCTGGACTTCTGTGAAAACTGTAAGGAAAACTATTAGCTTTCCAGTCAACTGCAGACGTTTTCATATAGAGGTTGCTGCCCTCTAGAGTCTCAGCTGCCTGTCCGCACGGCTCATTTACTCTTCTCAAAGTGATAGTGAAAGGTGTCTCAGTTGTTAAACAGTTGACCTTCTGATTGCTGTGCAACTTAACAAAATGTTTTATACACTACATTGCAATTTTGAGGTCTCGAAGAATATCCCAAATGTTTCAAGAGTTTGTCATTTTAAAGCAAATAAACTTAACCCTGGCACAGTTTAAAGATCAAAGTTCTCTGTTACAGTTATATTAAAGGGATTCCCAGTTCTCATGATGTGTTACAGAATGTTTTTCTTGGCCTCAGGTCATTTAGGCTGAGCTGTGATAATCAAGTGGTTCAAGGAGTGCAAAAAACATCATTTTTAAAATTTCTGATTGCTAAAATTAGTGTTTTAGAAAACAGAAAACAAGATTACACCCATTTTAAACACTTGGGCTTCTGTTAAAGAAGTTGCACTTTTCTGGTTTGTGTGTGTTCCCACACTGTATTAAGTGCATGTAATATAGAACTTTAGTTGTGAAGCTGTTTTTAGTGATGTTACATTATACATGTTCATTTTGTTTTTAAAATCCCAGCCAGTGACTGGAGTTCCAAACTAGCACATTGCCACATACTATTTGGGCAGATCATCAGATGTCCTTTAAATGTTTAACTGCATTATCCCTCATAAATAAGTTATATATTAATATTAATGAAACCAAAAACACAAATGCATTCGTTTTCAGGAATGTCTTTGTTCGAATTTGATTGCCATTTCCTGATATTTCTTTTAATAAGCTCAAGGCTCCTTTACATTTTTCATTTCAAAATACCCTGCTTTTCCACATCTAAATTTCTATTGATCTCTGTGTTTTATCATCATTTTGTTTAAATATAAATACAAAGGTTCACAATGCATTTATGGGAGATATTACTACAGAGTTCAGGGTTTAAATATGGAAGCTTACAATATTTTAAACAGGACAGGCAATTAAACCATTTTCCAAACCTAAAAAAAGTAGATTACAGATTACACTTAAACAGCTGTAAATTTCCAGTTTTGTTTTTTTGTTTTTGTTTTTTATTATCAACACTTCTTTATTGTAAACTGAAGTCAGTTTTTTTAATTAGTGTAAAACATAGCACAGGCAGCATGACGGCACAGTTGGTAGTACAGTTCCCTTGCAGCAAGAAACACCTGGGTTTGAATCTTGGTCTTTCTGCATGGAATTTGCATGTTCTCCCCATGAACGCATGGCTTCTCTCTGGGTACTTCAGCTTCCTCCCACAGTCCAAAAACATGACTGTAAGATTAATTGGTTACTCTAAACTGTCCTTAGGTGTGTGTGTGTGTGTGTGTGTGTGTGTGAATCGCTGTTATTTCCGTGTGTCTCTGTGTTGCCCTGTGACGCACAGGCGACATGTCCAGAATGTATCCCGCCTCTTGCCAAATGACCACTGGAGATAGGCATCAGCCCCCACACGGACAAACAGGCATAGATGACGAATGGATGGATTACAGCCTATCTGAATCAATTTCTTTAAATGGCAAGTACCTCGTCATCTGACTGCTCCTGTGGTGGCGCTGATTCCTGATCCCCCTCTTCTTCTACTTCATCATCGTCATCACTTCCTTGTGATCTCTGAGAAAGAATCTCTTCACCCTGCAAGGTGTATCACATGATTCTTTTATAGTTCAGGAATCAAAGGGCACTGACAGATAAAACTTTGATCACTTATAACCTTAAGGTTTCGATTTTTCAGGTTTCCCATCCAAAAGGCCTCCTGGCAGTTGTTGAGTGTCAGCATTGCCTTCACTCTGTACACAAACAGCTCAAGGCTCTTTTTCACAGCTGGCACATGGTTAGTTAGGCTGGTGTCCTGGTTAATCTGTGAAACAAAAACATTCAGATACAGTGCAGACTGGAAATTTACATACACTCAACATGAACATCAATGTCAATGATTCTGGGCTCTTCATTTATTTGAACTGTTCTTTTTCCATGGTGGATTGACAATACATCTTCACTAAATTTTAAAAGCAAGAATTAAGCAAATTTAATGTGGCACGTTTATGACTGGATATTTAACCACTATTCCTACCAGACATCTTATGTACATACATTTTCAATAGGGTTCAAAGGTCAGAGCATTAGAGAAGCCATTAAGGAAGGTTAAGGATATTCTTCCAAAATCAGTTTTGGTTTGCGAATGGGATTATTTTTCAAGTTTCAGTCATCTGATTCAAACATTCACTGTCAGAAGAATAGAATAGAATAGAATAGAACAGAATAATCCTTTATTGTCAATCAGTGGGGAAATTCAGGTGTACCAGCAGCAAAGTAACATGCAAATGGAAACATGCAGATTCACACAAAGTTTAAATATAATAAAACAATTAGAAGAACTCATATGTTGTATCATTTCACCCTGGAACAAGAACAATTCAAATGCTTCATTAAAATGCTAAAACTTGTATGACATTTATCTCCAGGTGTGTAAACTTTCTGAACGACCCTGTAAGGCCAGCTGTTGTAGGCATACAGTTATGGTGCAGGCTCTTCTTGAAGTCAACATGAAGGTTTTCTGCTGCCAGTTTTGCAACATGTGACAGAATGAGTAAAAAGAGATAAATCTGTTTCTACCTTGGAATGTCCACACATGTGATGGAGCTGCCGAGTGCTGAGCTGGAAGGTCTTCAGCAAACTCTGGACATCCTCCTTTAAAATACACAAAGACGGGATTTTTCAGCTTTCATGCCTATATCGTAAAGCACTGGCAGAAATTATGTACCTATAGATTGACTTGACATGCTTTTGTGACATTTCTGGATACTTATGAAGAGAGGATTATTTTTGATACACTTTTTCAACAAGATACAATGACAAAACACACTTAACATAACACTGGTGTATGTTGTAAGGCCTTTTTTGTGTACCTTGTGCCTCTTGAAACTGTAGTCCAGTAGCGGCATTCCCAACTTCAGAAAAGACTCCAGAAACAGTCGACCATACTAGTGAAAGGAACCATGTTTTTGGTTAACAAGTAACAACAGCAGTGAAAACTAAATACCAAAACCTTCTTCAGAGAGAAGAGTAAGTTCACTTACCTTTAACGACACATTAAGTACTGGCCTGGAATCAAACACCTACAAGAAGATCAAAGGACAAAAGGTTTTAAATCTACTCATAATTAGGTGAGAACAATTATAAAGAATCAAACTTCATTCAGATCAATTTAAATATAAACATGGAAAAAAACAAAACAAAAAAAAAAAAGAAAGAAAAAACATAGAAACATGGCAGCTTTGCTTAATAGTTAAAGTCTGTTCCAATCACCATCTTAATTTGATTTTTTTTTAATTGATGTTTTATTATTAACTATTCTTTCTTTCAGGGTGGAATAATTAAACAACATATAGCTGCAACAATCTCTAAAAACAACAACTTGCGGTTTATTGATCGATCAACATTCCCACTCTCATCTATGATCACGAGTTCTGGGTAGTGACCAAAAGAACGAGACTGGTGGTACAAGCTGTGGAAATAAGTTTTCTCCACAGGGTGTCTGGGCTCACCCTTAGAGATAGGGTGAGAAACTCGGTCATCCGGAAGGAGCTCAAAGTAGAGCCACTGCTTCTCCACGTTGAGAGGAGCCAGTTGATGTCGGGCATCTGGTTAGGATGCCTCCTGGACGCCTCCCTGGTGAGGTGTTCTGGCCACGTCCCACTGGGAGGAGACCCAGCAGAAAACCCAGGACACGCTGGAGGGACTGTGTTTCTCGGATGGCCTGGGAACGCCTTGGGAGCTGGCCCAAGTGGCTCAAAATGAGTTCACAGTACGATGTTGCCACCACCTTGCTTGACAGTTAGTATGGTGAACCCCCCACCCCCCAATTCCCAAGCATACTTCTCTTCAATGTGGACATACAGCTCAGTCTTTGTCTCATCTGACCATAAACAGTTTCTCCAGAAGGAAATTTGGATTTTCCAAGTTATTTTTTAACAGGTGCTTCTTTCATGATCAGCACCCACTCATCCTATGATGATGTAAAACTACTTTACTGTAAACAGTGGAACTGGTTTTCCAATAGTTTCAATTTCATGACAGTCTGAAGCCTTAGTGGTTGCTATTTAACACCTAACCATAGTTAGGGGGATAGTTTGTGTCACATGGTTAAAAACTCTATGAAGACTTCCAGGTTTAAGGTTGTTGACAGCCTCAAAGGCATGTTTTTTTGAAGAAAGTTCATATTAGAATCAAACATGTACACTTAGTTCTTTAATTCATTTAAAACAATAAAAACCTCAAAATGAATGAGTCATGCCTACAATGGGTTCATGTAAACATCTGACTGAAATGCAGAGATTTACAGCTTTCTGATGGCAAGTACAGGTAGTTTACCTTCACAAGGTTGACTAGGATGTGAAAGTCTCTGACAGCCAGGTTCCATGTCAGAAGTTTTTCACTTTGAGCCTAAAAGAGGCACACAGATTCTCTCCATCTTACTCTCTTTAAATCACATGAAAGACTGATAGATGATACACACAGGAGCGCAGACAGCGCTGCACCAGGAGTCTGACCTCAGAGTTGTCGCTCATTTTACCAGCAGGAATCCTCCTGGCAGCTTTCTCCAGCTCGGCCATCAAAACTTTGTAGAAAACCAGGAATGTCTGCCTATAGAGAACAAAAAATATAGTCATTTTAGGTTTTTTACAATATTATTATTACAACCGCATTTTTTGGGATCGTGGCCCGGTGCTCTCAAGTGCTGCTGTAACTACCAAAGCAGAGCAAATAACAAATGAGAAATGAGAACTAGTTAGAAGGATTTACCTGTTCAGAGTGGGCCAGGATGCAGAGCTCTCATCTTTAGATGCGTTGATCAGCTCAGTGATTCCGTCTCCTGCTATTTCCTCCACTGCCTTCAAAACATCGTCGACATGCTCAAGGTAGATGCTGAAGAGAGTGAGAGAGACAAATCACAGAAAAACCTTAAAAAGAATATAAGCGCCTTCACAAAAGAATGCAATCGCCTTCATTTTTTTTCAACTATCGTGCATGGGCTACTTGTTTTAGTTGTGTGGGATTCACAAAGCAGTTGGCACTAAATACATGCATACATACATGACAGAAACACAACCATTAAGAGAAACTTTAGTTTAACTCTCTTCAGTCACAAACACA
The DNA here is from genome assembly GCA_014839685.1 of Anableps anableps. Classification (NCBI taxonomy): domain Eukaryota; kingdom Metazoa; phylum Chordata; class Actinopteri; order Cyprinodontiformes; family Anablepidae; genus Anableps; species Anableps anableps. The sequence goes on from CM026069.1 coordinate 21,111,047, forward strand.
GAAGATACAGCAACAAAAACCACAGAAACAGATTTGTTTTAAATTAATTTTACTTAACAGAGACCCCAAATCATATCCCTTTTACTGAAATCTTTACATGTAGTCTATATATTTTTAATTATGTCAGAATAAAAACAAATAGTTACATCCAAATTCCTTCACTTAAAGGCCTCACCACCTTCCATTCCCCAGTCTTACCATTGTCCTTTGTCTCACCTGCGCAACAGCTGAGCTGTACAGATTCCCCTCAGTGTACTTCACCCAAGTTGTGCAATAGAGACTGTTTTGCTTTACAGAGTGCTCCTATTTTAGCAGGCTGCTCCTGCATCTTTTGGACTGTTCAGCATGATTTTATGCAAAAATGTAGAGAATTAATTTGATTAGAAAAATTATTTGCGAAAATATCCTGTAGACCTGCTGTAACATTCCTGATCTGTGGTTTTGTACAGCCACCAGCACAGAAGGTTGCCTTTTTCACTTTTTTTTTTTTTTTTTAAGTGGAATCTGCATCCCGCAAAAAGCATTTGGTGTTTAAGAATCCAAAGCTGTTGTCTCTGGCTATAATTTATAGAAATACACAAAAAAATATGCACAATTTCTCCTAAATGCATGAGTAATATTTCATTTACAAGTGAGCAAACTGCATCAGCAGCTCAGTAGAGCTACTTTTGGGGCAGATCTGATTTCTAGTTTTACAATTAGGACACACAAATTTGGGTTTGCACACATTTAGCACTTGCAAATACCTTTATGAATTTGTCTGTGGTTTTGTTCCTGTCATGACATTTTCCAGAACAAAGCATGTTAATGCCTTAAAATGTGGTAAGAGGTGCAGATATGGTGAATGTCTGATATTCTTTAGTCACTTCTGAAAGTTTAACATCATTGAGGTCAGGTCAACATTTTGTGTGTCTATTTAAAAAACTAAATTACTTTTTTTTTTTTTTTTTTTTACTGTTGAAAACCAAATATTTTAGACGATTACCATGAAAATGAGACAAGGGGGAAAAAAAGGGGGAAAAAACAACACAGCTAACAGTTATGCAGCAATACAGTCATTTTGTTTCCTTTCTGGTGACCCTCCATGTTGAGCATTTTTTATCATGTCAGAATAAATGTGAAGCAGCCCTACCTAAGGAGTGTGTGAAGTGCTTCATTGAATTTGCTGCCACGTTCTTTCTCTCCGCTAGCTGTCACCCAACTTTGGCTCAGGAAACGGCGCGCAAGGGAAGCTGGGAAGCAAAAATTAGACGAGTTTCATCATATACAGCTGGACGGTAGAGTAGAAGATTCATCTAAGCCTCCTGTGTCAGCCTCACCAGTCTGCTCTCTGTAGGTACCAGAGCTTCCTCCCTTCTCTGACACAGTTATCAGAAGCTGGGTGAGACACATAGCCGTGCTCAGGCTCGGCATCGTGCTGCGGAAGTTCAGCAGGTACTCAAAACTGTGCCTAAGAAAGCAGGAATAAATACCAACATTTGGTAACACAACACAGAGACACAAATAAAACAAGGATCTTAAATCCTAAATAAAGCAGTCCAAGACCAGAATCTGGTAGACAATTATACACACGCCAGGTTTAGAAAATCGGAACCCACTTGACAAGCTGCTCCAGGGTAAGTTCAGGACCCCCTTCTTTAAGTCGTCCAGCTAAAACTCCCAGAGCCTTCTTCAATAGGCTCCGCTGTCCCGGCTGGCTGAATCCAGACCTGACAGATCCCAATTATAAAACAGCTCAACAATCCAACAAAAGGTCGACATGGTGCGCCTAATTTCCGAGTTCCTGGATTTAGGATTCAGTATTCACTCACCAACTGAAGGTGATATTTATGACCTGCAGGAGCAGCTGGTAACCTGATGACATGAGCTGGTGCTCCTCCACATCTGTTGAAGGTCCATCCACCACGCCATTGTTCTCAGACAACAGAGACTGTAAATGCAAACATGAATATAATGGGTTTTTAACAGAATTTAAAGAGCTGACACAAAACATGAGAATCCGGGGATTTTGTACCTGGAAATGATTATGGCAGTTTTCCAGGTGTGAGCAGAGGGTAGGCAACAGCTGGACACAGTAGGAGGCAATATCTTTTGTACTCCTTTGTTGTAGATGTGAGAATCCCACAGTTTTATCAGCTCTCATCTACAAAAACAAAATGTTGTTCATGTACATGTTTCTGTAGTAGCTTTATAGATTTGTACCTTTTTCAATGTTCCTTCAAAAAGGGTAGAGGACTGGCGATCAAATCCCACTTAGCCCTCCTTCACACAGGACTAAGACCACACCACCACATTAAAAGTCAGCCAGAACACATTTGGTCTCTGCAGGGTCTTGGAGAGGTCTTCGACGGTGCGGGTTGATCCCCATTAGATGTGAATTAGTGTGGGAGTTCTGATTGTTAAAGCATGAACACATGAAAGCATGGGTGGTTTTAATCGAATCTAAAGAGGGCCTTAGGGCATTGGGACAAGGAAAGCGGTCTAATGTCTTAAATAAACAGCTAAACAAGGGTTTTTAAAAACTCCATTCACACACTGATAAAAGTTCAATTTTTTACTTTCTGCAATTAACTAAAGGTTTTTGGCCAATCCGAGTTCTCCGTTTTGTTACCTTTACATAGTTTGAGGAAATATATCTGTCCTCTTATCATTTTGTACATGCTTGCTTTTAGTTTGTACCTTAAGGAAAGGAGCTCTCTTGGCTGGGGCGGCTGTAAGACTGAACTCCAGTTTGTGCAGCATATCCTCTAGCAGGAAGACCAGTTCAGTGGGGCCCAGCAGGACCTCCTCTCGAACCTTGGTAATTTAAATAATATACGAGTGTTTAGATTTAGGGTAAATGCAATAAAGCCCAAGCAAGATTACATCTGTGATTCTTAACCCTACCTTAGTGTGGAGCTCTGAGTCCAGCAGCGAGCGTGACAACAAACCACACTGCAGAACACTGAGCACCTCCATATCCAGCTCTCTGAAAAAGGGTCTGTACGCTGTCAAACTGACACCAAGACGGATCTCTCTTTCCTTCTCCTTTTCCGGCTGTTCCTGCAGAACATTTAATTTTAAATTTCCATGTTTACTGCTTTAAACAGAATTCTATTATATACAGACGTTACCTGCTGAGTTTCATCTGCTTCAGTTGCCTCCTCAGGCTGAGAGGTGACTTCTGGGGCATTCCTACCAGGAGCCTTTCTTTTTTTCCCTGTTCCATCTGAATAGCACATGAGAGTTAAACAAATATCAGCTAAAACAGTACATTTAACGTAACTACACCAGCTAGAAGAAAAAGAAAAATATATGTGGGATTAACTACCTTTCTTGGCCTTGTTCACAGGAACACCGAAACTTGACATTATCCCATCTGCAGTTTCTCCGTCAAAGTTTGAAACAGGTGGCATGTAACCAGGAGTTCCTGAAAGCAGGAGGAAAAAAAAAAAAAAAAAAAAAACTAAGACTAATTGAGGGGTGGATTTTAAATCAATTATTGGGGGGGAAAAAAAAAAAAAAAAAAAAAAAAAAAAAAAAAAAAAAAAAAAAAAAAAAAGAACACCTGCGAGAGCCCTCTCCAACAGCGTCTGCAGAAAAGTGATGTTCTGCAGGCGAGTCATCACCTTCATCTTCATCTCCGTTTCTGTCTGTTTGCAGAATGCATTCACCACCTGTAAAAAACAAGCTTCAGTCACACATTTATTTCTTGAAAGCACTGATGTTTTTTTTAATTATTATTGTTTTTAACTTGCAGCTACCTCTCTGAACCAGTTGATGGTGTGAAAGAGCAAAGTGCAGAGGAACTCCCTCTCGGCTTTTGATAGGCTGTCAGTTTTGTCCACTACATCCATGTTTGTCAGGATCAGTGGACATCCTGTGATGGAGAAAATGTAAAGATACACAGTTGTTTTAAAACTATAGAAGACAAAAAAAAAAAAAAAAAATTTTTAAAAATAACTTCTTGCTTCTCATTTTTCTCACCTACGAGGGCATCGATCTCTTCAAGATCTCCCTGATGCCGTTTCTCTTCACAAAGCCTCAGGAGGCGGAAAAAGGGAGATAAACAGAGAGGGGATACCTGCCTGTAAAAGACACAGAAAATGGATGCAAAATATTAGCAGTTATGGTCACATATACAGATAAATATCCTGTCTAAATGATATAATCACTAAGCCACTGACTTTTTTTGCTTCCCAATTTGAAATTGCTGCTCTCCTTTATTTTGGGTTTCTTTAGCCAGTAGAGGCAACAGGTTGATGGCGATACATCCCTGACTCTCCTCCTCCTCAATGTTGTACATGGCACAGGCTGGAAAGGGGAAAGACCTGAAAGAAAGAAAGAATAGCTGCTTTAAACACAGAGCAGTGGCTGGCTAGCTAGCTGGATTCAACTTTTAGAGAATGGGACAAAAATGGAGTAACATGGAAATAAGAAGGTACATACAAATATTTTTCCAAACTTTTTTTGCATATCTATCCAGACCCAGAAAAGTTATATCACATTTTACACTCTTCAAGATAAAGTTACAACTCTGTAAGAAACACTTTAATCAAAACATACATATTTATCAAATTAAACGGTGCCATCTACCTGACTTACATGACTAAATATGCAGGGATACAGTCAAAATGCATTTTTGATGTCTAAACTTTTGAGAACCAACCCTGTTATATCTGGTCCAAGGTCCACTACAAAGTCGTCCTGGAAATCATCCAGGACACTCATTCCGATCATTTCCTGTCAAAACATGGTAAACCGTGGAAGTGAAATACTTGTGAGATTGCTTAATCTTGATGAGAATTTCCTCATCTTAATGTTCAAAAGTATGCTAAAGCATGTTGTTTTGGTTTTATTTAGGAAAAATTCATGAGACATACCTCCACCTGTGGGTCCAGTGCAGAACTCGAGATCAGGTTGGCCAGTTCATCATAGTACAGAGCTGCTGCCTCAGGAGAGCTTTCACTGCTCGACTTCACCAGCTCTAGCAGAGCTGTCACCTGTAAGCAGGAAAAAGAAACGCAAAAACATAAAGCATTACGATCGTGTGTCATATAAACCCAAACCATATTTGAAGGGCTTTTATAACACCATTAGATCAGATTTCCACATCACACACTGATGGTTTCATCAATGCTTAAAGGAACATTGCTAAAGCATGCTAGCACTTTGTGTGGAGATCCCTATACAGGCAACAGAAAGCAGCTTATATTTGCAATGTTATAATAGTGCCTTTTTAGTTATCATAGCAACACAGCAAATTTATTAAAGGTAACCTATTATGCTTCCTTGAACAGGTTAGGAGAGGTCTATGGGCTATACAAAACAGGTTCATTACATTTTTTTTGCACAAAATCCTTCTTAGATAATGAGATTTTGGTCAGTTCTACTTATTTTGAGCTCCTTTCAGAATGAGCTGTTTTAGGGCCTCTTGTCACTTTAAATCCAAATAAGCTCCTGCTGGCCACGCCCCCAAGCTAAAAGCTTATACTTGTACCTTAAAATTGTGCAAACAGATGCACAATTATTCAACTGTACATCTTTGAAAAGCAGTAGAGACTCCTGCACAACCAACAAGAATACAGCAAGTTGGTTCTGGATCGTAAGTAAACAACAACACACTTGTCTTTTCCAGCAGCCATTGTAAGGGCATACAGTGGTAAAACCAGCTGACCAACCATGCTAGAGCTTTGCTTGGGTTGTAAGGTGAGGAGCTCGGCTGGGGTTGCTAGGTAACAGCGCAGTGTGACTTTACATTCGGAAGGTTTTTGAAACGGGTCGTTTTCCATACACCAAAAAACATTAACTTATTGCTAAAAAAACAGCTAGGTGGTTTTTTTAAGCACTTGGGCTCTTTTTAGAAGTAGTTTAGACCCAAATGGAAGAACTAAGACGTGCAAAAGTGAATTTTGCATAATACGACCCCTTTAAGCTGCATCTTCAAACACAGATGCCTGTAGTAAAGACTCTAGATTGATTTTTTTTTTCCTTTTCCAGTAGCAGAACCATTGCTGTGAATTAAAAAAAATCAATAAACAAGCAAAAACAAAAACTAATTAAAACTGCAATTAACTTTAAATTCAGAAAATGATATTGTTTGTGCTAATTGTTTTCTTATCTCACAGATACCTGTCTTAACGTTTCCTGGGACAAAGAGCTGCTCTGTGATTCCTTCCCTTTAGGCCTGAAACGGGGGAATGGATAGAGTGCAATGTAGAGCGTGTGAGATAAAACTTACAAAAACATAAATTAAAGAAAGGACCCAAACTTAAAGCTTATTTGATTTATCACCTCAAAGCTCCCATACTGCCGACAATCATCACAGCACCAATGATCCCTATGCGCTTGTACTTTGGCACGGTGCTGGAGAGCTGCTTGCGGATCACTATGTGCATATCGTCCTGCAGGAAGAGACAAAATCAGAAGAATGGATTGGTGGAAAGGGTAGATACAGAGACGTTCTGACATGTAACAATGTATGAATAAGCACCTGGATGTGGGATCCTTGTTGCTGCTGCCCAAATGCCAATCTGCTCAGAAGATGGAAGAGTCTTCTGATCTGCTGTGGTGTGAGATTGTCCATGTAGTCCAAGATCCCCTGAGTCAAAGACACTGACCGGTTAAAAGCCGAACCAAGAGATGATCAACTTTAATGAGCAGCATAACTGTTGAGTAAGGTAGTGTTTATTTCGATGAGACGTTTCCTGTTTATGCAATGCATTTTGCACAAAAGCCACTTTTTTGGCAGGCCAGTAAACAGTCCATCCAATCAGCTTGAGACAAAGACTAAGATTAATATTTTGTCCCTTTTTTATGTATATATCTCTGGTGAAAGAACAAGTTTAATTTTTTTTTTTTTTTTTTTTTTTTTTCAAGTGGGGATGGAAAGTTAAGTGTATAGAATCATTTACCTTCACAAAAACAGCATAGAGAGCCATTTCTGAGGGTTTTTCCATAACAAGACTGCAGAGTAGTTCCAGGGCCACGTCTACCTCCCCACTAACACCACTGCACACATGGGTCACAAGAGAGCCAACAACCTCCTGTAAAACACAGAACACAAAATCACTCTGAGTTAATTCCTGATTCAGTTTACCTCTTCGAAAATCCGTACCCGTTTAATATTCACTTATTGCCATTTTACCCCCTTCTGTCTTTATATCTCACCCTATGAGCAATCAATTTCATAGCCATGTACTTATTGTGTTTAAGTTTAATTATCTTTCTCAAGAGTATTTTCATAAGTAACAGTGAAGATAAATAGTCATTTTTATTTTTTTATTTTTTCAAATAAAGTTCATGCATGGGTTTTGGCTTACATCTTTTGAATGCATTACCTAAATCCAAAGTTTGCACATTTAAAAAATAAAGTGCCAGAATACAGATATATTTATATGTGTAGTGAAATAATCAGCCGATCTGAATTTTTTCATTATGTTTGGGCCAGCAATGAATTTCTATGGGACAAAATTAAATATTTGGGTTGATTTGGGTCCATCAAAACCACCACATCAAGGTTCTTGATTGCTGAGTGTTGCTGCAAACATCATAGCGCTCATGGCCCGCCCACGTTCCCATATGCACGCCCACGTTCCCATATGCACGCCCACAATAGTGAGGAACAGACCATTATGGAGACGCTCACAACTGGAGTGGAACTAAAGCGCACATTAATCAGTCAGAGTGAGACTTGTCAGTGGAGAAGCGCCTTTAGAAGATTAGGATCCATTAAAATCACAATGACTGTAAATGACCGCCTTCTCTCAGATAATATTTCTTGGAGTCATTAAGCCACATTTTCTTACATTACACTATGAGTAGTAAAACATTACTTGAAACTGTCTGTTGTCAAAGATGGTACAAAACGTCTCCAGGGTAGGTACAAACCGACAAACACCCCTCTGAGGTTTTGAGATATAAAATACAGGTTTGCAATGATTAACAACCCCACCTGCTGGCAGTAAGAGTCAAACACAGTGAAAGAGTGTCGGTACATGTGCCCACCAAAAGGCACCACGCAGGGGTCAGGGGAGCGCACCAAACTCTGAGCAAGCGCCAGAATGGAGGGGAAGTACCCTCGCATGACCTGTAAATACAACAATCACAGAGTAAAAATGTTGCAGCGCGGTAATCCTGCTCTGCAGGGGCTTGTGTGTTCACTGACTGACTGACCCACCTGCGAGTAGTCCCTAAAGGTTTTCTGCAGCAGAGCCTCCTGGATGAGTCCAGTCCTCACTTTGAGCTTCAGACCTCTCTCTGCCCCCCGGCGGCTCTGGTTGGCGTTGGTGCAGTGGAGGATGAAGAGCAGCAGCAGATCTAAAACCTGGTATGATGACAGAAATTATTGGTACACAACTCAACATGCAACATTAGCATTACAATAGGTGTAGATTTTAACATTGCCTCTTAGTTCTGTCAAATATCAGTGACAAGATCAACATACCTGACAGGAAGACAATGTAAATGAAAAGCAAAATTAGCCCAGCCAAGTAACTTAACACATGCAACACGATGTTTCCAAACTGTAAAAACCGGTGAGAGTTTTCCAGCTGAGAATAGCCCATCGGTTTTTCAGAACTCACCTTGTGGTTTTCAGCTTCATTCACAGACTCTATTGCCTGGTGATGAAACAAAAACTTAAGTCAACAGCACTGAAGGTTAAAAAAAAAGTAGCTGTTTACAACCCAGGCAAAGCAAAAACGCTAAGCACTGTACCACTGTGTAGCTCTTTTTTTTAATAAAAAGGTTTAGAAAAAATGTTTTCCATGGAGATTATTAACAAACCTTGAGCCAAGCCTCAGAAATGGTTTTCTGGAACCGGACTGCTGACTTGATGCAGTCCAGTATCAACGTAACACTGTCCTGACTGCTGCCCGATGCAGCTGTGGAAGCAGATCTAAGTCAAAAAACATAATTAGCAACTTCCTCAGAATGTCCAAACAAACGTTTTGATATTAGGCAGTTGCAGAGCTGAACCCAGTCGTTTCTCACCCTGCTGCTGGTTTGTTCTTCATGCGGCTCTGTGAGGCCTGCAGCACCAAAGGAAGAACGCACTGCTCCAGTTCCAGCTTTGTACGCAGATTACTCACCACCTGAAGACACACAAACAAGTGTTTTCATAAAAACTAACACCAAACAAAGAATAGAATGATATGGATATGATTTGATATCTCACCTCGTATGCATCTGAGGCTGAGACAGAATGCAGGATGAACTTGACCACCATGGGTAGGTCCTCCAGCTGGACAGCAGCAAGTGTGGCCATAACTGCCTCACGCACCTGAGACAGAGAACAAAAACCAGTCAGGGAGCAGTGATGTGTGTGGATAAGTTTAATCACGGTAATGTACGGTAATGGCCACATTTATTGGTACACCTGATAAAGTTGTGTAAAGAGCCATAAAATAAATTATTTTGTTGTATAATTTCATATTGGAAAATTTAGGAAAATCCAACTTACATTTGAGTACATTTATTTTGTGAGAAAAAAAATCTTATGTTAAGAAATAAAAGATATTATATAATCACCTGGGCACCAGTTGTTGTGCGCCTCAGGAAAAGCCAGATCAGCGCATCTCTAATTGTTAGTGGTTGCCAATAATAATAGGAACAAATCTTTACTAAAGTCTGTTTTTACCCCACTTAATAAATGTACTTCAAATTAAATGTAAGATTTTTAGAAAAAAATTTCAGTGTGAGATTATGCCACACCAAGAATTTATTTTAAGGCTTTTTCCACATCTTTACTGAGGGTGCCAACAAAATTCTCAGCTTCTGTACCTCTGTCAGTAATGACGATGAGAGGTTGAGACTGGAGAGGGCATCTAGGATGGGGACTGTTAGCTGAGTGTTCTCGTGAAGTAAAGCACTGCAGAGAAAAAAGATGAAAACATACAAACTACAGGCTGACTGCAGGATTAACAGAATTATAATGAACGTTACAAAGTCCATACTTGAGCTCCCTGGCTATGTCATTGTGCTGAGAGTCTTCCAGTATCTCTGGCAAACTGGTGATGATGTCACGCTGCACTTCAACTGGTGCTACTGACACCAGATCCATCAGCTTCACTGCAAGTTCCTACAAGGCAGGAGAAATAAACACATCACCACCTAGAAAAAATACATGACTACAAAGAGAACAAGTCAGCATAAAACTTCAAGAAGTAAAATAAATGACAAATATCTCACTTTTGAGTCCACAACTCTGTCCAGCCATTTCAGCTGGTTAATAATCATACGAGGAATATTGAGTCCTCCATCCACAGTGCTATGATTTAAGAAACAAATCCAAAAAGATAATAAAAAACATTTGGGATAAATAGTTAAAAAGTGTTGTCAAGTGAACTTGTGAAATACTGACCCATCAAGCATAAATTCAGGGAGTTTCTCAAGTAAGGTGCTAATTATCAAAGTCTGCAAAAAAAGATGAAATTCAGGAAAACAAATCTTAGAGGAGAAAGGAGCTTTTTTTGCTACAGTGTGATGTCCTTGAGAAATTTTTTTTTTTTTTTTTTTTTTTTTTTTTTTTTTTTTTTTTTTTTTTTTTTTTTACCATTTTGTAATAAGAGTTAAAACACACAAATAAATCAAACCTGCAGCATTTCGATGCCCAGTAACATTCTGATCAGACTTTCCTGGAACGAGCTGACAGAACTGCAGCAAAGAGAAAAAATTGGTGGTGTGTTGCACTTCAATGAAATTTAAACATAACTGTACAGCGCACTGAAAGCTGCTGAGTGTACCATTGACTTCACTTAGAGTTTGCATACACATTACCTCATGTCTCCTTCAGATTGTTGTGGAATACATGGAAGAAGGCAATTCCTAAACCTGTCTGGGTTCTCAATGTAAGCCTCCAATTCCGTTATAAACTCCTTCAGGATCTAAAATATTAAAGATGTGATGGAATGTGAATAGCAGTAGCAATTGAGTTCACTCTTACATGAGAGAAAAAGTTATGTGTAGGTATTCTACTCACACCAGGGTATCTGGGGCTTTTCTGCAGCTGCTGCTGTATTCGTTTCTGGAAAACTACCTGGTCAACAGCTAAAAAACAGAAAATTTAAGTGACCATAAACACTTCATAAAAGCTGCAGTAGGTAACTTTCATAAAAATGTTTTTTTTTTTTTTTTTTTTTTTTACATATTTGTTAAACCCACACAGCTCAAGATTGCTGGTTTGCTGCAGCTGTGCTAAAACCGGAGAAACAACTTAACCTTACAGGAAAACTGATAATCCACCGTCATCAGCGGCCATGCTTCCTAGTCTGCGTATTCATGGCAGGCTCCACTGTGGGGGAGGAGCTGTAGCGCAGCAGAGAGCAAGGAGGAAGGTGTGAGCAGCGCCTACACAAGCATGATCGACAGCGCTAAGACCTTCCTCTTGGCTCTGATTGGTTGTTTCTGACCAGGAGCGGTGAATTTCTGCAGTTGGCAGTAGGACAATAGGAAGGAGGCAGAGGAGCTCCATTATTTCACGGATTATCTGTCTCAAATTATACTGTCAGGACATGGAGACAGTTTTAACAAATATGTAAAAAAAAACAAAAACATATTTTTATAAAAGTTACCTACTGTAGCTTTAAGTTAACTGATATGTTTTTACACTTTTGAGTGTGTTTACCAATCTCATGCGATGTGCCATTATTTTTCAAGTTGACACCTGCTTCTTTCACAAAAGCAACAAAAATGGTTTCATTTCTCGCCTCTGAGGCAGCCTCTTTAGGCTGCTGACCATTGCTGCGACTCTTCTTTGCCTCTGTGGAAAAAGAAAACAATGCTTAAGTAAAATAACAGTATTAACCAGAAATTAAAATATGAAAACTACAGAAGATACACATTATCTTCTGTATGAAAAATATTTCAGTAACAGTACAACTTCAACTACCTTTCCAAAGTAAAAATGACTTCTTAGTTATGAAGAGGAATTTTTTGGAACACTTTGCTCACCCCAGAGGTTTTGTCTATAGGCATTAGAACTTGATTTAATATAAATTATAAAAAATATTTATAAACATATCTTAAATCACAATACATTGTGGTGTTTGTCAATAACTGTGAAATATTTTGTATTTCAAAATTAGATTAATACATTTCCTGATATTTCGATGATGTCATTCATTGTGACAGGGATCCCAGGACCTTCGGAAGATTGAGGGGCATCACAGATCATTGACGGTACTTAACAGTGGATATGAGCTGCTTTTCCACACGCTCAAGCTTTATTTTATGCCAGATTCAACAGAAATCTTTTGCTCCAGAAAAGCTTGTTCTATGTGGAGTCCAACCAAAAAACATGGTTGTAGATGAAGTCTGTGTACAGACTCTTTGGTACTTACATTACTATCCCCCTCAGTGTGAATAGTAGCAATCACGGGTCCCTGTCCAAACTTGTTATAGTTTCAGCTGATCTAAAGATTTTATTATTGCTCTGACTATAGATATTTAGGTGTGAGTAAATCATTTCTTAGAGTTATTTTCTGTCTTAAATGAGCAACATGTTTTCTTGTCTTTCCGATTTCGAAGATTATCTAACAGAAATGTGCCTTTGTGAGGTGTCCTGTCACTTTTATACACCAGGAAAACAAAGACTCAAATATGACAAATACAAAACACAATGATAAGCTAAACAAAAGATATAAACTATTAAAAGGCTTTTGTTGTATTTTTATGGGGATTTATTGGCTATCAATAATTGTCATACTTGTGTTTTTTAATCAAAAATATATACTCAAGTGGGGGTTTTTTCACCATCACTGAATAAATGGACTTAAATTAAAGGCTAAATTTTCAAAATCATTCCCGTATGAGTTTATGCCGTTCCAAGAACACACCTGTTTACCTGATACTTCAGAAATAAGGTTAACAATTAGAAGTTAGCATCTTTATACGGGCGGTTGTGGATTTGCATGGAACTTACTTGTGGCAGTAGTGGTTCCCGCTACTTTTTCCACAGAGGAGCGACGCTTTTTGCGCATCATCTGGTATATTATAAAAGACAAAGTGTTCAAAGCAGTTGAAAGCTAGCATCTTCAGTAAAGCAAAAACATGACAGCTACCAACACATCGTAGGGTCAGTACTTAGGACTTTACCCCAAAAGCCCATACAAACTTAATATCATAAGAAGATTATTCCTTTAACAGACCCTATCATTTAAACTAAAAATAATAACGAGACATACTTTTTCACGGAGCAATGTCCAGAGACAAGCAGCACAATGATGTTGCAAAACAAACTCTCGCGCCAATGTACGGAGCACGTCATGACGTCAACCCTGGCTCCTCCTACTCATGTAGATTAGCAACAAAAACTAAAAGAAACGTGCTTCACTCCGTTTAATATGTTTTAAATTCTCACAGAAGCTGCTTGGGGGAAAAAAAAATATGCACTTTGCTGTTACAGGTGGTTGCTGAGAATGAAAATGTTTACAACAACGGTTACGCCGTTCGTAATCTTCCAACATTAGGGCACGCATTTATTAAAAACTGCTTAATATCTGGCGGCGTTTGGACTCTTGGTTTAAATTGAGAGGAGCACACTTACACCGGAGTAAAAAACATGCGACCCACTTTTAAGTTAATGTCGCAGAGTACACTGAACTGAGCTTTTCAAATTCTCTTTACTTTTACTTCGCGTCTCCAGTCATTTCTTTTTCAAACTCTTTGAATCATTACAACCGTTTAGTGAGACTTTCACAAGCTAAATGTAAGGATAAAGGAAAAATAGATGTCAGGATAAATAAATTAGAAATTAATAATAGTTCAACAATACAAAACTAAGAACAACGACAATATAGATCCGATTTTTGTATATTTTTACATTTATTTTGTCTTAAATATAAATACATAGTGTGATATTCTTAACAGACGCTCAGAAAGCACATAGCACAAGACTGACAGATAACCTTGTAAGTGAAACTGGGTCATAAAGAGGAGCAAACACATTTATTTATTGGCTCTTAAAGGGGCAGTATTATGTGTTTTCCAGCCACATAGAATCATTTTATACCACAATTAAGCAACTGTTACCTTAAGTTGTTATAAAAATGCTGTATATATCAAATATAACTTAAAAGAAATTTGTCTTCGAAATTTAATGCCTTGAAATTGGGCCTGACTCTTTAAGAAAGTCCTTCTCTTTCCAATACTCTCCCTTCAGGAAGTCATCATGACATTGCACCTCTATTAACCCTTTAACAACATTTTACCTGTGTTGTACTGAGAAGTAGCTTGTATAATGAGCTCAGCAGATGTGCAGCTCCACCAGGTGTTTGTGAAGTGCTGCTGGCTAGTCTGAAGGAGCTGAGTGGGGAAGTCACGGGGAAGGGTGTTCTGTGAGGTGGAAGCTTAGAAGCTTGGAAATTGCAGATCCAAGGAGGAGCTGCATCTCAAAGGCGGAGATGGGTCAACCGGAGTGTTTTTCACAGCTAAATTGCTGTCATGGGAGATTAAAGGACTTCTCAAACATGCATGAAAGACTCAATGCAACAGTCCAGATATGTTTTTGATGAGGGAATAACATTCTAACATGATGTAAAGCTAAAAAAATACGATTTTACATAATACTGCCCCTTTAAGATGCCGCTGATGAAGGGAGATGCAGAGATGGGGTGTGGAAGCCAAACCCCCATTTTTGAGATGGCTTTTTCAGACCGTTTTTTCCACTGCACACACAACCATATGTTCTTCAAGGAATTTTTTAAACCATGGGAGGGATTAATATTTATTGCAAAATACAGAAAATCCTCCTCTGCACCATTAAATATAGAAAATAACCACCCGTTTGTATCAATATTGTTTATCTATTGTATTTATTCCCGATTAAATCATTTTAAATTAACTAAAAATAATAGCTGTTGACTTGTGTGCAGAGCATTATGAACAAGCTAAATCGTAAACAAAACAAAACCAAAAAAGTAAAGAACAGCTCTCACTAACTGAGACTCGAGTCCTACTGTTCACAGAGGAAAAAAAAAAAAAAAAAAAAGCCGTTCAACGGAATCGAATCGCTCCTGCAGATAGAAATATATATATTTTTATAACGAGTCAGTTTTTGTTCCATTTTCCAATAAGGCTGTGAGCTTCTGTCTTGTTAGCATTTCTTATGGAGTTTGTGAACCCTGAGCTCTTGTGGACTTAAACCATGCCTAAATACACGCTGCAAGGTTTTCCAGCTGGGTAGGGAACAGCTTGGGATTCCCTCAAATAAGCGGAAGAAACAATAAATATAACATGTTAGACTAGGTTTTCTTTCAGCCTGAATTAAGCCCGACGTAAATAATTATTTCATTGTGGGTGTTACAGCTGCTGGATGCAGTTAGTCAGCGCGGGGCGCAGCGCTGCTCACTGCCTACTCATTACAGCTGCAGCAGCGCAGCCCCAGACCGGGCAGACCTAGGTCTGCTTGCTATGTATTGTAATAGTATTCTAAAAACAATACAAGTTCTGAAACTCACCCCAAGAAACTGAAAAATACTCCTGCAAACACGAATTCCTCCATTATAAGTAGTCCTGCCGTTGTTTTCTTTCCAGCAGTATTTTTGATAGTGGATGTTGTCATCTCCAAATTAACAACTCCCTTTACCAGTGTGGGTTGAGTGATGTGTTGGAGATGTTAATGAGCCACGTGTTTAGTTAAAACTTGCAACTTATTGGCCGAAAACAAAACAAAAGGTGTGACTAGCCAATAAAGCCCAATATGTTAATCAGCTGTGGGTCCTCCCACCAACCTGGCTCTGATTTACTCTGTTATACTGTGTAAATGTAGTAGCCAGAGAGGCAGGAGCCGGTGTTATGCCGGGAAAGCACCGGTGGTGTTTGTTTTTCAAAATAAAGTACATTTTAACGTTTCATGATATTTAAATTAATTTCAAACCCTGATTGTGGTTAGTTTAAGTGCGTAAATATAATATAATATAATATAATATATATATATATATATATATATATATATATATATATATATATATATATATATATATATATATATATATGTGTGTGTGTGTGTGTGTGTGTGTGTGTGTGTGTGTGTGTGTGTGTGTCTTATATGCTTTACATTGTTTTAACATATATTTAATGAAAAAATTTAATTCTGAAGGTGTGGCAGCTTTTATTTTGGCATGGTGGTGCGCCACAATCAGTGACATGGAGAGGAAACCCTGGATTATTTTATTCTAGTTTTGATTACTGTTTTGTGTTTCCCTTAATTTCTTATTTTTTGATTTGATCAGCTTTGTTCCTGTTTTTCTTTAGTTCAGTCTTTTCTTAGTTATTCTAGTTATATTTATTTATTCCTTGTATCTAGTTATTCTTTGTTACCGTTATATTTGTTGTCCTAGTTCCCATGTTTTCTCTCCCTCGCCCCCTGCTGCCATTCTCTTTGTCTTTCTCCTAAGTCTGCCTTCTGCTCTCTCTCCTCACACCTACAACTGCGCATCTGCTGAGCTCATCATACGAACTCCCTCTCAGTTTAGCACTCCTAAGAACGGTTGTAAACAGCATAATGGAGAAATGATGTGATGATGTGCTGAAGGCAGAGTGTCAGAAAGAGTAGGAGCTTCTTAAAGAGACAGAGGCCAATTTCAAGGCATCAAATTGCAAAGTCAAATTTTTATTAAGTTATGTTTGATATATACATCATTTTCATAACAACTGAATGTAACATAGTTACTTGATTGTACAATAAAACGGCACTATGTGCCTAAAAAATACATAGCACCATCCCTTTAAAAGAACTACATCTTATCTGTAAACATGTCACAGCAGTTCAAGTGAATGCTAAATTATAAAACATTAAACCTCAGAGCTTCCAAAGTAACTATCTGTTATAAAGAGATGTAAACAGACACACAAATATGGTGTTTTCTGTTGGTATGCAGAAGTTGGATTCTCTTAGTTTGACGGGTTTTCCAAGCAACCCTGAGTTATGTGTCCAACATTGACTGCTGCACTTATAAAAAATGTTGAAAATTGCAGGTATAGACTATTACCATTAGTTATGGCCATCTGTATTTCATTGCACTTATGGTATATATATATATATATATATATATATATATATATATATATATATATATATATATATATATATATATATATATATATAGTTCTGTGTAATACAGTATCTATTTATAGCATGTTTGTTCGATGATCATTTTTGGTGTCTTATAGGATAAATGGTATTTATCCTGCCTTTAGTTTGTCTCGGAAGTAGGAGTTCGGAATTGGGTGTGACATGACAAGTGAAATTAAAGAGTTCTGGGATTAGGTCAAAAATCATTAGGTGCAAACTACTTTTGACAACACAAGCAGATAATGTGTTTTTCTCATTTTTTTTATTCTATATGTTCATAGTCTAAAGCACATGTGTCAAACTCAAGGCCTGGGGGCCAAATCTGGCCTGCCATAGTTTTTTTATGTGGCTCTGTTGAGGGACACATAAATAGAACCTTTAAGATGACGTTTGTGTACTTAAATATTAGCCTATTTATTAATCAAATTTATAGCAGTTTTTATCTGTATACTGCCAGATTACATAATTGTGTAAAGATGTTTGATATTATTTAATTTTAAGAAGTTCTTATCAAATGTGGAGACAGCTATTTATTAATATTTTAACAGTTTGTTATTGGGTAGTTTTGTGAATACAATCTGCCATGACTAGCCTTTTGAGAACATTTATGATCTTAATATGGCCCAAAATGAAAATGAGTTTGACAACCATGTTCGAAAGAACATGCTGAAAAACAGATATTTTACAGGATAATGTGCACCACTGAGTAATTAGATACAACATGTCAGAAATGCTAATAGTTTTTACCAGCAACTTTCGCTAAACTAGATTCTGTATGTTCAGCGAACTAGGATCGTCTTTGTTGTCTTTCTGACAGAACTAGGAAAATCTAAAATCCGGGTACAAGACGAATAAACCACAACATTTACCAAACCCCACTTGTTTTCTGTTGTTGTTGGTTTTTTTTTTGTTTGTTTGTTTCTTTTTCTTTTATTCGGATGTGTCGTCCTTTCTAATCGAAAGCGCCTATCTTGCATTTGCCAACTTCTGATAGGGGTGAACTATCTTGATTGCATAAACGAAATTTAAGCCTGCTGAAGTTATAGGCGGGTAACTATCTTGACACGATGGAAGAAAAAACTCTTTGACAGTTTAAGACTAGAGGAGCGAAGGACGAAAGCGCAGAAAGCGGACAAGTTGATCTCAGGAGCGTCTTTGGCGAAAAGGTGGAATCATGGCGTCTAAGTTTTACAGCCTGACGTCCAAACTGTTAACAGGAGAAATATTTAATTTCTCGTCGCTTCAGGGAAAAGTTGTCCTTATTGAGAATGTCGCCTCTCTCTGAGGCACGACCGTCAGGGATTACACCCAGATGAACGAGCTCCATGAGCGGTACGCCAGCAAGGGACTCGTTATCCTGGGAGTACCCTGCAACCAGTTCGGCCACCAGGTGAGGAATTTCACCCTGACTCATCTGTTTACTCCATGGAGGGTGTGACAGTTTATATGGTTAGTTTCTAAGATTTAGTTTTTATTTCCCCTAAATTAGCAGGTGAATGAGAAATGAAAAAGCTTTTGACTCCAAAAAATGTAACTGAAATGGAAGAGATAAGTTTATGTTTGAGGTTACTTGGTTAAAATGCTGTTTCCATCTGTAGTTTGAATTTTTGGGTGGGTTTTTTTTTTTTTTTTTTTTTTTTTTTTTAGAAGAGAGGAAATTATGGTTGAGTTAGAGCTCCACCCAACAGCTAAATAAATACTCATTACACTATTTCTATTTATTATTATTTTTTTTTTATCTGTTACTGAAGTCACTATCTGGCTTCAGTAAGCCAGATAGTGACTGTTTTAATAAGTGGTTTATGTGAAGCCTCAAATACTCTTAAAAAAATTTTTACAGAAAAGAGGAAGTTATTAAAACTTCCTGTGTTAATAACAGGATGTTTCTGAATACATGCAGAGTTATAGAGACTGAAAGTGCTTTCCTAAAGTGGAAGGTAAATGATACATGGCTTTTTCAGTGTGTTGTTCTTCCTGATCCAGATAAGGGCAAACATGAGTGAGACCGCAAGCTAACATCAGTGTTAATGATCAACCCGCAGGAGAACTGCAAGAATGAAGAAATCCTCCTGTCTCTGAAGCATGTCCGTCCAGGAAACGGCTTTGAGCCAAAGTTTCAGCTCCTGGAGAAGGTGGATGTCAATGGGAAAGATGCCCATCTCCTGTTTGTGTTCCTTAAAGAAAAGCTCCCATTCCCCAGCGACGAGCCTTCATCCCTGATGAACGACCCCAAGCTGATCATCTGGAGCCCGGTGAGCCGGAACGACGTGGCCTGGAACTTTGAGAAGTTCCTCATTGGGCCAGACGGAGTGCCTTTTAAGCGTTACAGCAGGAGGTTCCTCACCAGCGACATCGAGGGAGACATCAAGAAGCTCCTCAGTCAGGCGAACTAACCATCCCACAGCTCACGCTTGCCCCATTATTTCCAGCACTAAGCCAGGGTGTGCAGCTTGTAATTCATCAGGGAGACAGCTCTGGGCTTTTCCGATTCCCTCTATGGTTTCTCTAGATGGTAGCATCACCTGTGCTCTCCTGTATCTGATAGCTGTGTTGTTTGTTTTTACTACATGAAGACATCCTCTGAAACCCGGTGTAAGGGGGGTGTTGGATGAATTGTAAAAGATTCAATGTTTACAGCTGCATCAGCTGCTTGTAAAGCACAGTTGGGGTGTGATATGAGGACCAATAAATTTCTTTTTTTGTCTCCAAACTTTGTCTAAGTGTTCCCAAGACCCTGAGCTCTATGGCATCTAAACAGTTATATGTTGAGTTCCTATTAACATTCTTATTTAGCAAAGTAAAAATATTTAGCAAAGCTGCAGTTTTGTACTTGTGGTTTCTACCTGCAACCTCATGCACTTAAACACCATGGTAGCTCATAGTCTGTTTTGCAGCCAGACAGCAGGAGTGGTTAGTGATTAAGATTGCATCACCAGCCATTAGAGGTTATTTCGCAACACAAAGATGATGTTTCAGCTGTATGTGCTTGCACAAAATTACTGCTTTAGTAGAGTTTTTAAAATGGCCTGTACTTTTATCTATCTTTATCTTGTCCAGATGACCTCAAAGCCCTTCACACTAGATTTAATCACACGCCGGCATGGCAGTAGTACAGCTTGAGTTTTAAGTTCAAGCTGTCGATCCAGCTAAACAGTCTTGGATTTGAGATGTTTGAGACTGAAGGCGCTTTCCTAAACTGGAAGGTAAATGATACATGGGTTTTCAATTTTTTACAAATCAACATCTGAAAAGTGGCATGCATTTTTTTTTTATATATATATTTTTTTATTAAGACCTACACACATTTCGAATCACAATTGCACATTCAGAGAGAAAAAAATGGTTTAAGCTAGGTAACAAGAGTTTGAACAGCAGCATTTTTACAATCCTGTCTTACCACAGGTTCTCAGTTGGATTTTGGTCTGGACTGGTCCTGCCAAAGGAACCTCCCACTGAGCTATGGATCTCTGCAGCTTCTCCACAATTACCACGTGCCTTTTGGCTGCATATCTGATTTCCTTGCCTGTACTGTTAGTGTGTGGGCACACCTCGGCAGCTTTGCAGACGTGACATGATCTTAAACTGCACTTTGTGAGATGTTCAAAGCTCACGGTACTGTTTTTATGACCTTGATTATATTCAGTTAAGGAATGCCTTAAAAAAACTGGTTACAATGAATTTTATTCAGGGGCATCAGATTTAAAATGGGGCTAAATACATACACACACCACACTTTTCAGATTTTTATTTGAAAAACCACATTTCCTTTTCCTTCCACTAATACTTTGCCAAAAAATAAAAAAGTTTGACAAAACTTGCAAATATACACCGACGTCTATTGTTGTAATATGAAAAAGTTCATGGAGAGTTTTACAAGGCACTATAACTTACCAAAATTTATTTATAGCAATAAGGCAGTGGGTTGCTTATGCATGCAATCAGTCCAAACACAAAAAAACTTGAGGCTTCCAGTCTTTATTGTTATAGGAATTCAAATATTCTCATTTAACAACCTGGATAAATATGCAGACAAAAATTTATACACCTACTTTTTTATTTATTTATTTTTACATCTTTTGGGTTATTTTCCAAGATTAAACTGCTGTCAGGATTTTTCTGCAACTGCAAAATCGTCTTTTCGACAAAGACATTTACAGATAGAAGGCTTTTCCAAGTCGAAGGCATAACCTATCCTGGCAGGCACTAATCTCTCAATGGTGTAACTGTGTCAGAACCAACCAGCAGACAGACTCATGCTTTTATGCAACAAGAATGCAGAACGTCTTCCAAAAAACACTGTTTTGTAACACATAAGTACTAAATGACCATTTACATGTTGCGCACAAGAGAATATCGTTTATCCTCTTCAGTGTTGATCATTTTTAAGACCCTTTAAACTTTGCGTCCTACTGGGTCATTTTGTGCCAATAAAAACTAAATTAGACCCACTCCATAGCACCAAAGAAACCAGTCGAGTAGTGTTTTCATGTCTAAATGGTAACGTTCAGGGAGTTTGCTGCCTCGTTCGGGTTTTGCATTACATGCACAGATTTTTAAAAGTTTTAAGTTCCATGAATAAAACCACCACTTTTATACCAGTTTATTTCTTTCACTCAGTGTGCTTTGAAACATCAAAGAACAGGCATTTCAGTACAGATCTGCATGAATGTACATGACTAATGAGAACGAGCTATTGCAAGGTAAGCTGGTCTGATCCAGCAGCAATTAAACGACCCTTAAAAAGACTAAGTGATTTAGAAAGCGTATGACGGACCATGAGCCTTAACGCTACAGTCACACCACACCTTTCTGACTAAATATACCAGAAGCAGGTAGATTATGTACTTGTAAAGATTTCAAAGTGCCTCCTTTTTGTCAGGTTTGCAGGAATAAAAAGGCCGCTTCTTTCACTTGGATCATAAGAAAACTTTCAGGAGGGTAGGAATCTTCTCATAACGGGCCCAAGAAGCAAAGTTCACACCGTGCTCCCTTAGAAAAACAAAACAAAAGCAAGGCCAACGAGCTTCGAATTGTCAAGTCCAATGTCAAAAACCTTGATGAATCACAGAGCCTACCACAGCTAGACTGTAGCAGCAGTGCATCCATGAATCCACCAATCAGGACGCAGCAATTATTCTCAAAAAGGTGGTATGTATTATTCTGTGTGCACATCACACTGTTAAACTTGCATTTATAGTCGACACAGCGAGAATTTTAACAATAAATGTAGGCACAAAGCCAGTACCCTGCTAACTTTTGCATCATCTCTTCATAAATACCTAGAATCACTTTGGTTGAAACAACATCAGCATTTGGCTTTTTTTTCCCCCCCTATTTAAATATTTCTCAACATTTTCATGGGCGACAGAAGAATTTGCGGGCACTTCTAACATTCTGCTCATCCAGTGAGAGCTGCTGTAATTATCTGTGTTCCTCTTAAGTCCCAGACTAGTACGCTACGATCATCTGCTTCAGGGAGGAAGTCTCTCGGTTCACTCGTCTGACATGGTCGTTGGTTGAAGACGAAAACAGACGAGACGGAAATCAAATAAACGCAAGGAAGGAGGGGTTATTAAGTCTGTGGAGTCCTCTACCACTAAAGAAGCACTGTGTGCGCATATCCGAGTCTATTCGCCATATGTGTTTTCAGTGTGTGTTCGTTAGTCAGGGCTCCTCAGTTTATGTCCATGTGGTCGTCGGCTGCCTCGGTGGCTCCTCCCAGCGAGGCCGACGGGTCAGGTTTGGAGGGGCCATCCTCGTCTCTGCGTTGATAGAAGAGCACGTACGCTGCTTTAGTCTGCAACGAGATGACAGGGTTAGGGTTACACTACAACAACAAGGACACCTGACACTGCAGACAGCAAGCTGAGAAGGCAAAGGAGTCGTTCTTATGATAGATAAAACGATAATTAAAGTATCAAACTCACCACAATCTGATCTTCAGAGGCAGACGAGACACTGCTGTCGTCAAAATAATACCACTTTCCATCCATTTTGTTCTTGCCATAAGCAGTGTCTGTCTCGGAGGACAGACAGCGTTAACAAATCACTATTCGGGACATTTACTTAACCACAAAAGAAAGATCTAATCAGACCAGTCTGAGGAGGGCAGGAAAACTGAACTTACACTAAAAGCTGTGCATAAAGATATTAGATACTCTAATTTTGCATTATACCCTATGTGAATTTTGACTCGCCTGCATCGGTAGGAACTGAAGATAGCACAATGATGCATTACATTAATGTGTGGCTTTAAATTAACGGAAAATAAAGTGACTTACAGTGACCGCCTCCCATTCCTCCATAGTGGTTTGAAACAGCAATGAGGTCATAGACGTATGGACCGGCTTTTGGGTCACAGACAAACTCCGACATGTTTAGATCCCTGACAGAAGAAAACATGTAGTTCAATTTCAGCTCATCGCTGCTCTTTAACTCAACACTGGCAGTTTCCAAACGGAAGACAGCATGTGATATGGAGCTGGTAAGACCACAAAACCCTGAGGCAACTTCTCCATTTTACACACACACACACACAGCAACTAAAGACAAGAAAAAAGGCTCATACAAAGGTGAAAGTCATGTTTCATCCAAGTTTCACAGTAATAAAATGAAATGGCTAATAAAGAACTGAGGTTTTATTGCTCTTTGAGTTCTGATCAAAGGTCTCGGAAACAAGAATTGAGTTCACTTCTGAACACAATCAGCATTTCCTCATTTGCACAGATTAATGTCTGAGTTCCTGACTACACAATCCTGTACTGCAGAAGTAGTATTATGATTCATAAACAGCTAATTTACAACTTTTATATCATACTACTGACACATAAACAATACTGATCTTATAAAGAGGAATGTTTCATGAATGTAAAATGCATTAAAAACTGCTCTTTTCCCACATGTTCAGTTACAACCACATCATAAGGGATTCATGGGAACGACACAAAGTGACATTTAATTACGAGGTGGAGGAAAATGATGCATGGTTTTTAATGTTTTTTTTACAAATAAAAACCTGAAAGGTGTGGTATTAATTCTACCCTGCCTTAGAAGACGGTTCTCTGATCACATGAGACTAAAACTAAGCTTTTCAAGTTGACGGGACCCTCGTGCTGTAAGTTATGCTTTTCTTCAGGAGGAATAAGGAAGATGGTCAAAGTTGATGTATAGATGGATTGAGCGAAGACATCTTGGAAAAAACCTGTTAGAGGCTACAAAAGATAGAGGTTCACGTTCCAACAGGACAAAAACTCGAAATGTCCAGCCAAAGCTGTAATGGAATAATTCAGATCAAAGCGTATTCCTGAGTTAGAACGAACCAGTTAAGGTCCAAAACAAAATTCAATTGAGTATCTGTTGGAAGTCTCGAAAGTTCATGTTCAAAGACGCACCAATCTGACTGAACTTGAGCTATTATGTAATAAAAAAAAAAAAAAAACAAACAAAACAAAAAAAATAAATAAATAAATAAATAAATTTTTCAGTTTGTTGAAGTGCCAAACTAATAGAAACCCCCAAAAACTGTAGCTGTAGCTGTAACTGCAGTGGTTCTAGATGTATTGACACAGGAAAGCAGAATAAAAACGCCTGTCATACTGTTTAGATTTTTTTTTTTTTTTTTTGTTAAAAAAAAAAATAATAATATTTTGGTCCCACTTCACAACGACGCACTTTATTGTATTGGTCCATCACAAACCCCCCCTGAAAAATAAAGAGAAGTTTGTAGTTTTGATGTGACAAAATATGAAAAAGTTGAATGGGTATCAACATTTTCACAATGCACTGAAAGACTGACACGTGGAACTGTAGAAACTCGAGCCTTCAGTATAAAAATAATAATATAAGGTAAAACAAATGAGTGCTTTTATTATAAAGCCTTATACTGGAGGGGCACATTTATTTTGGTTTACTGTGAGAGTAGTCATTGATTATATCCATTTATTTAAAGTCTCCTATACTGGCAGCTTTAAAACAAAAACAAAAAAAAAACAAAAAAAACAAAAAAAACAGCCTGCTGGGTTTGGTTGCCTTGCAGTGTTAGAGGCAGAAGCAGTCATCAAGTATCCTTGCAGTTAAACTATTTCAAATGACAACATTTAATTTCCATTGCACAAGTCTTCTGACCATCATACCTGATGGGAAAGTCCACCAGTGTGTCAAGCTTGTCCCTCCAGCATCGGTTGTAGGAGAAACGCTTCAGGTGAACAACCAGAATGCGAGGCAGTGACCACAAGTCGAACTTTTTTGTGGCCTGTTGATGTTTTTTACATGTTGGACAATACCTGCATTTAAAAAAATAGATTTAGATAATAGAATACTGTGATAGAGGTCGGACTTGTACAGTGTGTTGACTTAAAAAAAGAAAGACCCCTTACCAAGGATCATGTTCTCCTAGAGTCTCCATAGTAGTAAAAAGCTCAATGCATTCCTTCAGAGCCACAGTTGTTTTCTTTTTTTGAGGCTGCAGCATGCTCTCGTGCTTCTCATAGGCCTACAACAAATATTTGCATACATATGAATGAGAGTTTGCATGAGGAGCCACAGCATTTATCTGAGGAGAAATCAATCCCCTGACCTCTGCTTCCTGCTCATCATAAAACAGTTTCTTTGACTCTGTGTCCCAGTCGATGGCCACAGTAGAATGTGCTGCAGAGCAAACAGTTGAGAAATGCTGAGTAGGCACAAAGTAGTTCTAAAATTGGTACACAATGTATGCAAATTAAATGTAAATATAGCAGTACTGACGGTTAAGTTTGAGGACATTTCCATCACAAGGCAGCGGGCTGATGTTGACTGTTCCATAAGAGTTGACTATGCTGAAAGTGAAGAGCTTTGCTGTGTCTCCTTTGGAGCCGTTTTCCAAGTTTGAGCTCTCCTCCTCTTCCTCAGACTGCCCATTCTCTGGCTCAGGACTCACTTGGTGATCCATGGCCTCCTCTTCACCTAAACAGCAAAAAGAGTACTTCCATTTATTCTGAAAACTCATTTTTTCCTGTTCATCCTCCTATAATTACACTTTCTTCTGTGGGACCACAGTAGTTTACATCTGCTAATTACCATCATATAGCCCATTAGCTTCATTGCAGGTTCCTGAGTGGGTGCTACCATTACTGGAGCTGGCGCTGCAAGAGGCCCCGTCTGATTGGGGGCTGCCACAGCCACCCAGGCTGGTGTTGAGGGTAGACGAAGTAGAACATTCAGGAGCCTGGCTGCGGCTGGATAAAGTGGCGGAGGCTGAAGCTCTGCTTTCACTATTTGGACTGTGCTGTTGCTTTACATAGCGTCTGCAACACAGAAAGGGGAAAGATTGCAACATTTAACACAATAAAGCTTAACATTTGAATAAATATACTGAGGAACTATTAGGTGTCTCTGGAACTATGACCTATACCACTTGGATTTACATATATCCAGTTAATTCCTACCCAATCCTTTCCAGGATCTTGTCGTAAAGAAGGTCAGCTAACAGGTTGTGTCTTGGCACGGAGATGAGTAAAGGTTGGCCAAACAACAAGGTGCTTGAGGAGCTCCCAACGTGTTTGGAGTGGCGCTCCCTGAAATACACAGGCAGGTTCATCCTTTCACTGTCCTCCTCCTGGACCTCATACCTGCAGGAACGGGACACATTGGATTAAAGATCAAATGAAAATCAACAAATATCCCAGGTCACCTATTAATAAACAAGACTTACACAAAAATGTCATCTTTTTCCATGATTTGGTTGAGGGCATCATCTCGTCTGTAGATTTTATGGAACCTGTGGTTGTAAACGTCCGCTACCACCATCTACAAAGATAAGAGGGTTGTAGACTGTGAGTAAGAACTCAAAACACATTCAAGTGAATAATAATGGAAAGAAATCTGACCTTTTCAGGAGCAATTCCACAGAGTCTGGACAAGGCGCTGCAAAGGTCAGTCACTGTTCCCAGTTTGGGAACCACCACTCGGTACTGCCCAACAAGGAAACACAGAACAGAGTGAAATATTTCATTAAATATATTGACATGTCTATAGAACCTTGCAGAACTATCCAAAGACATAACGTTTTTGTAACATTTTATCATACTACAACCACAGACTTCAGTGTATTTGTTGGGGTTTTCTGCTGTTATTGTGAGGTGTAAAGAAAAGGATGCATGGTTTTCAAACTTGTTTTTATTAAAGAGAATACTTTTTAGAACCACCTCACACTGCAAGTCTTTTGGATAAATCTCTACCAGCTTTCTACATCAAGAGACTGAATTTATCTTTACCCTTTTCTTGCTCAAGCTCAGCCAAATTAAATGTAGAGTAACTGAATATCTATCTTGATGTCTTGCCATAGACTCTGCACTGGATGTTGTTCAAATCAAAAATCCTTTGAGTTGCATCATTCCACTGGCGCTCTGGCATCGTGACTAGGGTTGCTGTTCTGCTGGAAGGTAAACCTGCTCTCAACTCTTTTGCAGCCTCTTTTTTCCATGAGTACCCTGACTTTTTTTTTTTTTTTTTTTTTTAACCTTTATTTCACAGTGTAATAAGCAATAACCAAAACAGAATCCCACAGCTTTTCAAACACAATACCCTCTCCTGAAAAAAAAACAAAAACAAAAAAAACACTGATATTCCTCCTGCACTGCTTTTTTTTTTTTTACTGTTACAATTAGTATTGGATGAGAGTGTTTTCAGTTTAGGAACTGTCTGTAAATTACATCTGTAAAAAAACACTGTCAAAATCTGTCAGAGCCCTAGGTGAAGATCAAAAGCAACCATTTGGAGGCATACAGATGGAAACTACTACAGCTGAAAGAAAGGAGGTTATTTAGCTCCCTCCATCTTCCATCAACTCTCAACGGCTTCCACATCTGCAGTTGTGCCGCCCTCTTTCCATTTTTAAATGATGGACAGAGCTCTGGGATACTGTTTTATTACCCAACCCTGCTTTGAAACTCTCCACAACTTTACCTCTGAACTGCTGGCTGTGGTTCTTGGTCTTTATGATCACCAAATATTCTCTGACAAACATCAGAAGCCTTCACAGAACATCTGTATTCATACTGAAATTAATTTTGGACACAGGTGGAGTCCGCTTACTGATTAGGAGACTTCTGAAGGCAATTGTTTGCACCAAATTTTATTCAAGGGTGTCAAAGTAAAACGGGGTGAATACAAAGACATGCTAAGGATGTGGAGTTATTGCATTCTTTATTAGGATCGTGTGTGTGTGTGTGGGGGGGATGATTATTATTGTGACAACAATTCTGATTTTAAATGACAACGATAAACTCTGATCTGCAAAATCTGCAAACCCCAAAAACTAAAATCTTTCAACTGTACTGCCCTCAAAATATGATTTAATGCCATTACTCCATATCGTTTCACTGCACAATCGATAAAGATTCTCACAAATTTTTAGACTTTTCTAATCATGTTCATTATTACAGTAAATACTACAGATCATCATACAATTTTAGATCCATGCATCATTGGTCTATCGCATACATCCAATACGCTAAAGCTTGTGGCTCAAATAAAAGTTAATGTGAAAACATTAATGGAGGGGTAAATACTTTTATATAAGACCCTCAACAACAATCCTGGATTTAGAGTTGAGAACCAAAGAATGAGTCAAAGGTGCTGAATAGTTTAGGCTCTAAGCTGCAAGACGCTTAAACTTGCCTTACCTGAGTGGGTTTTGACTGAGGGTCCGACTGAACTAAAAACACCTCCATGGTCCGGTCCTTTTTCATAGGGAGAGGCAGCGTGAGGTAGCAGAAAGGGTCAAAAGTCACAGACACTTTGGAACACTCCGGACACACTAATGTGGACTTAAAGAGGCCGTGGAAAATGTCGACGATGACGGAATCGTTGCGCAAGCGGTGGTTTGTCCAGGCTTCCTTGGCAACAATCTGTAATCAAACAATCAATCATGAAAGCTTTTACTGTGCGCCATTTAAGCCAGCAATCCAACATAGTAATAGCTAAATAAATCGCATTGTAAAGACCTAATTAAGCCGCTGTTTATGCTAAGCTGCTTTAGCTTCCAAATTAACAAAAGTGCAATACTCAATGTCAAAGTCTACGATTTTTTTTAATGCTCAAGAAGTTCTTTCAGCTTTTCCACCAAAAACAGACACATTTCTGTCTGTAGTATTAAACACTGCTTTGATGCTGTTTAAATGCATGCTGCATACATCATCTGGACGACCCTCTGCATCTCTCAGGGCCAGGTAGGGCTTCTTCTTGACACGGTTCAGATCTTCGTGAAGTCCATCCAGCAGGAAGGCCAACAACTCCTGAGAGTCCTGCTGCTGGTAGCCTGAAAACTGTGGAGCAAAGCGTCCCACCTGGGTCTGGAAATCAACAGGCACACATTGCTCTTTTTATCTGGGTTTCATTTGATAGTTTTCATGCTAAGTTAACTGTTCTCAGATTTGTCTGAAGCAACTCACTTTGAAGGTACGCGGGGCCACATAACTGCTGCGGCTCATCCACATCTGCTTCACCAGATCTGCGTAAGCCTCAGCGATCTCACCCCTCATTCCCAGAGGATTCTCTCGGTTAATCTCTGCTTCATACTGGTCTGTGAGGAAGTACTCTGTGAGTGGAGACACATTGCTCAGGCACTGGAGGAAGAGGAACAAGAAATCGATTATGTAAACAAAAAATTAAAAAAAAAAAAAAATTCTGTAAGCTGTAAATCTGTAAAGATTTTTCAAATAGTCTGATTTCTTTTACCTGGAGAGCAGAGTTCATGAAGCACGTATTGCCCAGATTACTGAGACCACACAGGCCAGGCTGCGATTGTGACTCTCTGTAGTTGTAGGAGGAGCTATATGAATTATATCCCCCAAATCTGTGGGGAGAAGGGATTTGTTACTGCTGGTAGACCAAAACATGTACACAATTCCCAAATCACCTCTCAAAGCCCGGCCTAATAAGCTGTTTTGCACTTTGATGTCATGTATGGAAGCAGAGAGAAATAATTTGGGTCTGAAATCGATGCACTGAGCCAAGTTGGTATGTCTGTGTGGCAGAACAATCCCGAGTTGCCTTTTGATTCTGTAATTTGGTAAAGGACTATTTAACTTTTGTTATTTTTTGCATCTGGTCTAATTTATATCAACTATTTCAAGGTCTTTAACAGACTTTGCAAACACAAATTTTATATTTAAGTATAGTTTGTATTCTGTGCTATGTTTATTCTGCTTGTAAAAACACTAAGAAAAAAAAAAAAAACTGTTTTATTTCTTTGCTTCTAAACCAGACCAACCTCAACAGCCATCGGTCCTATTTAAAATCCAAAGTGTAGTGAAATGGCCTTTTTTAATTTTTAAAAGACTGAGCATAAAGACAAACAAAAACAATCTGAGTTTAGCAAATCTCATGCTGCGATTGGCCAAAGCACAAAAAATAAATATTGATGAATTTTGAGTCATTTCTTTTTACCCATTCTTACTTAGAACTGGAAACGGGGAAAAGCTAATTTCATAATTTTCCAAACTGTGTTGAAATCCCAAGGATTATTTATTTCATTAACAGAAATAAACACTTGAAATATATAAGTTTGTAATGAATTTATATAACACAAATATCATGATTTACAGTGAATTTCTAAAATAAATAAATGTTTTAAAGATATTCTAACTTACAGGCGTCCATATTTATTCCAACGGCTAATTCTGGGATACTACTTTCAGTCTAAATGTTTTAATGACGCAATGCTGAGCGATATCCGTTTGGCTTTGAATTGGGACTAACACTAGCTTTACCAGAATTACTTTAAAATAGCATATCTGACACAATCTGTGCATGAAAGGAGCTACAGTGTTAAAAAGAATGGTATAATTAGATTAACATGAATGCCTACAAACATGGTTTAAGGCAAAACTCCCATTAACAGGAGAACATATACATATGCATTATTAGTGCCAATATCAAACAGATCATCAAGACCACATTCCCGTTCTTATTTAGTGTGTTGATAGTCAGACAATCAAACCGTTACAAAAAATAAAAATGCCTCACGCAGCCTGGGACAATTATGCAAACAATTCAATAACAGGTTTGTTTTTCTTACTGAATTATGTCTTCAGGACATTTACATATCAAGCTAAATTTCTCCAGTTCTCTATACAGTTTTATATTTTAAAAAAAATGTATGTGTTTAAAGCATGCTCTGCAAGGAAGCAGTTAAGTATTCCCTTTGGAAAGCAGCTAATTGGATTATAAATATTACAGCTACTTTAGGAGTCAACAGGAAAAAACACTTTTTTCACTAAGGAACAGATGTTTCCTGACTACAGTTACTTTAAATTTAATGTTAATGCTCTTGGCTCAATAACTCTTGTGTAAAATGCATGATATGTTGTATGTACAGATATGGACTGTTTTGCCCAACCCACTATGTATCTGAGGCAAGTAAATGAATGTAAAAGAAGAAAGTAGAAGAAGAACACATGAGAAATGCTTTCTTGCCTGTTGCTAGAGGAAGTGCTGTTATTAAGAGGATATCCAGGACTACTGCTGCTGTCTCCATTGGTTACTGTTGGGGATACACTTGATGATGAATTTGAGGAAAGTTTCGGGGAGGTAGTAAAATTCCTTGATGGCGTTGCAGTGGATCTGGAGAGAGAGCAGAAGCACATTTCAGAAAGCAAATTACAACCATCAACCTTACTAATATAAAGAAAATTTTTAATTATGTGGGAGACAAAACATTTCTTCACAACTCTATATACAAAGAGGTTTGCTTACTTGGGATGCAAAGCTTGTCTGGGCCAAGTGCCGTCCTCATTCTTGCGTTCAATCACAAGCACCTGTGGGGAAACAAACAACCAGAATAAAAAAACAAGCTTGCTCCATTTATTTTTAAATTATGGCCATTACACCTCAGCTTAAAAGTTAACACAGTAAATATGTCAACTGCTGCCAAGCTGTTATTAGGTGCAGGTGGGGTTATCAAATGATTTATAGTGCCTTATGTAAAAAAATTACCAATTTAGTCTCCACTTTTGCTGAACAGGTTTCATCTTCCCTTCCTTCATTTTAGCTTTTGACAACGATCATATCAATTACATTAGTTAACTGTTAGCCATATTTACCGGGACATCTCAAAGTAGAATCACTTAAAATCCCATATATTTCAGTGAATATTAACTCATTAAATAGATTTCATACAGAGTGATACATCTGAAGAATTTATTTTTGTTAATCTCACACATCCAATAGGAGAGAGGTCTCTCTTGATAAAGAAACAATATGGAGAGCCATTTCATTCAAAATTAAATAAATAAATTTTGCTATTAATAAACTATATATAAATATTCCATGAAATAAATAAATGTCCCCATGAAATAAAACAAAATATTTACATTTTTTTTTTTTTTTTTTTTTTTACCTTAGTTTGTTTTTTATTTCAAGATTTATTTATTCATTGTATAATGGTGTTTTATTTTGTGACGCTTATTTTATAAAGCTACTTTATGTGTTTCATGGACTTTTATTTTTTAGCTCTGTTTTTATTTTAGGTTCTTTTAGTTCATGCTCTTATATTCAAATGAAAGGGTGGAGTTTTCTCCCTGGAGCGTTTCTGGTCAGAGTGCAGCGAGTTGAGAGACAGCAAACTTCAGTACATCTGCGTGAGGGTTGAACTTGCGAGCTATAAGGGCTTGAACTGACGTACCAGTGTCGTGCCAAGGTAGTTGTCCCTGAGAGATTTTGTGTTCCCTGCATCAACATGATAGGCTTTGCTTTCCCTTGTAAGCGGGGGAGTGAAGCTTTACTCATGTGCACCTGTTTTGAAACGAACGGTTCTTCCGGGGTAGTCATTGCCTCGACTTGGTTGTGTTGACTTGAGCAGGCTGTGAAAATCTTTTGATTAAACGGAGACAAGTTCCCTTAGTACTCTAAAGATATTCCACCTCTTTCATTATCCTGGGACGTCAGTTCATGCCCTCATTGCGCGCATGTTTCACCCTCATGCAGATGCTCTAAAGTTCCGTGTCTCTCAGCTCGCTGCACTCTGAACAGAGCCACAGAGAAAACTCTGCCTCCTCATTTGAATATAAGAACATGAAATAAAAGAGCCTGAAATAAAAATGGAGTTAAAAAAAATGAAGGTCAATGAAATATGTAAAGTAACTTTACAAATTAAGTGTCACAAAATAAAACATTATGAAATGAATAAACAATGATATAAATAAATAAATCTTGAAATAAATAAATAAATCAATGAAATAAATAACTCTTGAAATAAATAAATAAATCTTGAAATAAATAAACAAACAAGGTAAAAATTTCTTTTTTAAATATTAATTTTGTTTTATTTCATGGGGACATTATTTTTTTCATGGAATATTTATAAATAATGTATTATTAACAGTATTTATTTATTTAATTTTGAATGAAATGGCTCTCCATGAAACAAAGCCAATTTGGCTTTTGATTCTTCAAATTACATATACAGTAGATATTTTCTCAACCACATTCATACCACTCCTTTATATCATTCCCAGCACACCAAGACTTGTGATTTGTGTGGTGATCAATATTTTTTACTGACATGCATTTTGAAAAGTAATAGAACCTATTGAAACTTTATGAAATAAAGTGGTGGGCCTGTGGTACTTTAAGGGGTGGGGGTACCCAAGGTCAAGAGTGTATGCAGAAAGCATCTCTGTTCTAAATATCTTACAATCAAAAAGTCAAACACATTTTTAAAATAAAAAGCAAATCCTATCCAAGTTCATAGAATTAACCTTTAAGCTGACTGAAATATTGAGAATAATAATAATTAAAAAAAAAAAAAAATAATAATAATAACAATAATAATCATCAAATAGGAGCTTGGGACACCATGGTGCCTTAAGGGTTAAAACATCAACCGAGGCACAGACGGATTGCTTCCATACCACATTGAAGGGATGTAGTAATGCCAAAGGAGCCCCAAACCAAGTCCAGACTGCATATACTGCACAGTACATGGTCATTACTTTTCAGCTGGCTAACATTTTTGTATTACAATTTCAATTTTTATGCGATATTCAAGTTTTCTAAGAAACTGATTTGGGATTGCATTAGATGTAAGCCCCAGTCATCAAAATTGATAGCAATAAACAACTGATATCTTGATTATCAGTCTGTGTGTAATTAATTTGTACACAGCATGAGATTAATTTTTTTTGATTATCTGAAAAAAAAAAAAAAAAGAAGAAGAAATTTCACATATTTTCTAATTTATTGAGATGCACCTGTATACTAGCTTTGTTTAATCTTGAGAGAAGCTTCTCTACCCACCACAAAGTTCAACACTCGTACATTCTTCACAAAAGAGAAGCAACATTTGTAATATTGTACAAAACAATCACAACATAAAGCCACAGATTAATCTGTAAACATATGATGCAGTTTAAACCATTACCCAACCCATCTTCATTAAGAATAACAAGAACTAAATAGTGTAGTCCTATAACAAGCATCTTCCTATAGAGCTGGCAGCTCTGCATTAGGCTATTTGATGTTCCTGTTTTTTTATGCAATGCCTCTGAATGAATTATGAAGGTATGCAAATACATCAATGTGTTGGTATATTCAGTGGTCTATTAGTGTTATCTGTGTAATTTGCACAACATAAATCTAAACTACCTGTCCCTGGAAGAGACCAGCATCCTGTACAGTGCTG
Organism: Anableps anableps; assembly: GCA_014839685.1. NCBI lineage: Eukaryota > Metazoa > Chordata > Actinopteri > Cyprinodontiformes > Anablepidae > Anableps > Anableps anableps. The sequence continues at coordinate 21,145,762 of CM026069.1, forward strand.
TCTGGCTTGTTCAGCTGCTCATAGGTGTTGCTCATGTATTTGTTCCAGAGTCGGGTCTCCTTCTCTGAAGGGATATTGAACAACGTCCGCATCTCCTTCTCTATAGTGTCTGGGAACAAAATAATTACATTCTGTAAACAAGTATGGACAGAAATCATAACTGCCTTTGCTTCACACAGAAGTCATGACGTACTTCTTACCTATGGTATCAGCTTTACTGAAATGCCGTGTGATGACAGTTTCCATGTTGTCATTCTCACACAAGTTAAGTTCAAGCAGATAGACTTCCACCTTACAGTGCTTCACAAACATGCCATGTTCAACCACCTAGAAGAGAAATACAACATTATAGGAGACCACAGACAATGGTTTGACATAATTCAACATGACATGGAATACAAAAGAAACAAAAAAGTAAGAGTTGTACCTTTCTGACGATGGGTCTCTGGCCCTCGAGGCAGCTATACCAGCTGACAAGCTTATTCCATGCCTCAGTGGGTACGAGGACATAGTCCAACTCATCTATAAGGTGCTCTTTCAGGGACTGAGTTTCCTGGTCTTTAGCATAGAAAATAAAAGTATTATTTCTAACAAGGACACAGAGGAAAGTTTTATTTCATATTCACTACTTTGAGAGAAATGAATTCATTTTACCTGAGAATAACCCAGAGTTATCAACTGGTCCTGGATAGAGGCTACGTTCCCCAACATTGTACATATCCCAGCTGTCAAATCCCACATACTTCTTCCACTGTTTGAACCACCGACTGTCGATAAGATACCTACAACAACATTGGTTAAAAGTTACCTGTCAGAAGAGAAATCAGTTTTTCTTCCTTTTAAAAATGTGTAAAATCCAAACAAAAAAAAAAAAACAAACAAAAAAACACAAAGGGTCAGAAATGACAAGGTGGATGTTAATAAGACACTGCACAGTCTCATGCCTTCACAGAACATTACGCAACACCAAACTGCCTTGGCATTTGCAGATATAGTAAGGGCAAGATAGTTTCAACTTAATCTCGTATAAAGCATCTCATTTAGTTAACAGGCTTGAATCGGAAAAGTGTTGAACGTTCATTCAGCAATAGAAGCGCTTATAACTGAGAACTATGGTTCTATGCTCTTTAATACAAACTAGGCTTTGCCAAACTTTGAAAAGGAGACAGAAAACCATATGATTGAGATTCATGAAAAATAATACCAATTGTTTTGTAGGGAACTGTAAATAAACGTGTGAACACCGTAGCTGTGTAGTTAACAAGGGCTGAAACGAGAACAGTATATAATCTAAACTATTCCAAAGTAAATAACTGCTATTCCGACCTTTTCCCATTTAAACGTTTATTAGAAGTAGTTTGCCCTGCTTTTGACCAGGGTTGCATTAGTTAGGCTGGCTACTTCTCAAGATCTAAGACTGCACAGCCAAAGAAAAATGAATAAAAACTGTCATTTCGCGTCAGAGAGCCGGTTTGACTGGAAGAAGAACCTATCAGATAAATACGGGGCCTGCTAGCTATTCCTACAGTTAGCTTATTCCAATTTATAATATAATAAGACATTAAGATTATATCTCAATACATAAAGTTGTTTGACTGTATATCTGATTGGTTATAAGTCAATGTTTGTGTTTGTGATCACTCTTAACAGAACGGTCGTACTGGTTACCAGTTAGCATGCTAATCTGATTGTCATTAGCGCAACAGCTTTCAGTTTAGGCTTTCATCGCTGCTTGTTAGCTTTAGCACGTTAGCACTTCCTGTTTCATGCTAGCTAGCCCTGACTAAGACAAACAACGTTTGGATGTTTCTGGTCCTTACCATTCGTCGCCCTTTTTTAAAGTTGTTTTCAAAAGTGACCCAATACTCTGTTTTTGGTTTTCTATTGAAGGGGTAGGCATTTGTGCGGCTACCGGCTCTGAGTCGGAGTCTGCCGCGTTCCCCGACTCGGGTCCGCCTCCCTCAGCCATCATGCAGCCAGTATACCGGTGTAGCGAATGCGCTGGGACTGAAGCACAAGAGCGAGCGTCTTGCTCGACGTTCTTCCTCTACGATCCATGAAAGGAGCAAGAACCAACAGGGCCCCTGATGGTATAAATGTGTATTTGTACCGAAAGATCAAGCAACCTTCAACATGTGGAAAATCAGCATCAACACTGAAACATAAAGTCATGACATTATGACCACTGACAGGTGAAGTGAATCGCATAGAATATATCTTCACCATTGATCTGGTTAGTAAGTGAGCTATATTAGGCAAATTAGGATTTTATCCCCACATTTGAACCTGGAAAAATGGTCATGCTGAAGAATTTAAGTGAGATGGCTAAAGGACTGAGTCAAAGTATCTCCAAACCTACATCTCTTGTAGGGTAATACTGATGTGCAGTGAACAATATCCAGTATATTGGTGCCCCTCCTTGAGCCACTCCATTATCCCCACTACAATGATAGAAATGCTCTAAGTCTGTGAAAATAAAATTCCTTCACATTTCACAGTTGTGTGCAGCTAAAGTTAACAGATAGTCCAGTTAAAAAGAGCAAACCTCACCCCACATGGACACAGTTTGACTAACAATAAACACAGCCCAGTTTCCCTATTGTGAGCAGCAAGTATTGGGAGCTCACTTAACTTCATTGGCTGCAAATGTATAAAAGTATTAGAAAACTTGTTTAGGGTGGAACTGACATAAAAGTAAATGATTGTTTTCTATAGTGCTTGTGTTCCTCCCTTTCTAATGCTGCCCTGTGCAACTGCCCATATGGCTAATGTTAACATTGATAGCATCTATGAAAAGTGAGCTGACCCAGCGCTAGCAAGGTTTACCTAATAAAGTAAGTGTATACATATCAACATATTTTTTTTAACTGTCTTTAAATGATTTGGGATTTTTTTTTTTTTTTTTTTTTTTTTTTTTAATAGTTTTGTGCCAAGTGTTTTCTAGTTTAGCACTGGTTCAGCACCTAGACGTTTCATCAACAAAGATCCTGTAACAGATGCAGAACGTGAAATAGTTTTGGCTTGCTTAATAAATGCAATGTCTGTCCTATAAAACTCTTAGTTTCCCATGAATGGCCATGCTCCTTAGCTTGTCTCTGAGGCTGAGTCCAGCCACCCTCCAGAGGAAATGCATTTCAGTCACATGTACATGGGATCTTGTTTTTTTCTGTCTTTCACAACCTTAGACGAGGATCGGAATGTAAACAGACTGTTAAATTTAGAGCTCCACTTTTTTTGACTTCGCTCTTTCTTCTCTAAAGCAGACTATCTACAATTTTATCCTACCATCACTCATGAACAAAACACCAAAACACTTCAACTGCATTGTTTGAGACAGAGACTGACTCCTAACCCTCCTGGGAACAGTTCACCTTTTTTCCAGTTCTGAATCATGATATCAGATTTAGTGAAGCTGACTTTTCGTATCTGCTTCAAACTCAACTGCAGACTCATCCAGCACACACTGAAGATCATAGTTGGATGACACAAATCGAACCACATCATCTGCAAAAAGCAAACATAATACGCTGAGATTCTCAAAGCAAACATCCACTACTCCATGGCTACGCCTTGAGATATTGTCCATGAACACCACAAACTGGATTGTGACAAGGGGTACCTCTGGCAGAGTCCTACCCACACTGGGACCAAGCTAAATGTTATATCAAGAATGCAGACACATATCTTGCTTTGGTTACACAAGGACCAGATAATCCTTAAAAATCCCCCACCCCGCAAAATATACCTTGACAGACCGACACAGTGATAAGCCTTCCCCAGATCAATATATTCCAGGTGGATTGAACAACCAAACTCCCATGACCTGCTCAATAACTCCACAAGGGTAAAGATATGATCCATTATTCCACAACTTGGACCTGCCTGCTCCTCCTGAATTTGATGTTCAACAATCAATAAGAACCTCAATTCTAAAACAACAGAGTAAACTTTTCCAAGGAAGCTGAGAAGTGTGGTCCCTCAATAACTGGGCCACATTCCCTGGTTCATTTTCTTAAACAATACAAATACCTTTGCTTGAAGGCAGGACAGATTATCCTGCTGAAACCACATACATCAGTTGCTGAACGAATGAGTTCATCAACATCCACACAGATGGCAGGAACCAATGATTCTTCTGCCAGCTTGCATTCTTCCCATAGATTTATTAGACCAGGCCACCTACTTCTATAGCTGTTGTCCAGTCAAGGTTCCTCCCATGCCCATTGTTGGTGCATTCAGATGTGGACATGGGTCAGGACGGACACCCTGACTGCTCTGTAGCCATTTATCCCCATACACAGAAAACTACAATGCACTGCATGTTTGGGTACCTTTATATCAGAACCAGCCTAGTACAATGTTGTCTACTGAATAAATACCACAGGCCAGTCATTCTTCCCCAATTACATAATTGAGCCCTAGCAATATAGGACCCTGACCCCAGCTGAATGTCACAGTTGGAAAAGATGTTTCTAGGACCAGTGTTTTTTCAATCTGTTATTGTCCAGTTTTAGCAGGTTGGCGCAAACTGAAGCCTTTAGACTTCTGTTTTCAGCTGACAGGGGTGGTCTTTATTGCTGTAGCCCATCTGCTTCCAGTGTTTTCCTGTTGAAGGTTCAAAGATGGTATTCTGCATGCCTTTGTTGCAATGAGAGAATATTCAATTCAGTTTATATATAGTGCCAATTCAAAACAAATGTAATCTCGAGGCACGTTACAAAAAGTCATTTCAGTTCAATCACATACATTCCAGTTGATCCTAATATTTGAGCTACTGTTACCTTTCTATCATTTCAAAGCAGTCTTCCCATTCTTCTCCAACATCGTCATTTTTGTCCACAGCATTGCTGCTCAATTGGAATGTTCTCTTCTTCAGACCATTCTCTGTAAACCTAATGGTGGTGAAAGTTCCATCAAATTAAAAGTTGAAATACACAGACTAGTCCACCTGCCAAAAAAAAGCCATTTAAGAGTCATCATTCTGATGCTCAGTTTGAAATTCAGCAAACTGTCGTCTCCACATCTAGCTGCCTAAACACAATGAGTTGATGCCATTTGATTTGAAAAGTCTCCAGTAGTGTTAACAAGCAACTGAACTGGAGTACCTAAAAAGTGGTTGGTTTGCTTATATGACAAACATTCATCATGTAGAAGATGGAACTAATGGTTAAAATTATGTTGCTGTCTATTGTCCAAATCAGTTAAACCCAAAAATGGTTCTTAAATAAAATGTTTTTAGAATATACTGCTCACAACAATTAACACAGTAATTTAATATTCTAAAAAGTTATGGCCAACAGCTTTATTTTTTTCTACATCTGGTCAGAGCTGAAAAATAAACAAGCGATTTCCGCCTTGTAAAGAGCCAACCAGAAGATGAAAAATATTTATTGTGCACTAGTACTTGCTAGTATAATTGTTGTATGGCAAACATTTCCCACCTCTCAGTCTGATTCAAAACCTGTTTATAAGTTTACAATGTTTAATATTGGGAATATGAGATCATTCATTCCCCTTTATGCGAGTAACACTGAGTTATCCTTAAAGAAAAGATGAATTATCAAATAACTTGTTTTCAAAAAAAAAAAAAAAAGATTTGTAACTAAACACTGCAATGGGGAAAGCCAATTTTAATCAAAACTATTTCTAGACTGTACAAAATGCAAAGTAATGTTTAACCTTTAACAAAATTAACCATCTAGACAACATTTCTATCACACATGCAAACCTTAGCTGGTCCTAGGTCTGCTTCCAACCTTTAGAGGCAGACAGACAATAACTGCTCTACTATCAAAAAAATGGAGCGATAAAATAGTTTATCATGTTAAAACCTTGACACCTGTACAATGTGTTTTGTCCTGTTGTTTAGCCATGATGCATTTGGAAATGGAAACAGTCTTATTGTACGTGAAAAAAAGGACTGTACCCAGTAGCATTATGACCGCATAAAACGATAATACAGTTTCAACAACAAATGTCCTTTCATCACTCCAAAATATATCCTTATCTTGTAAATAAAACAGCAACTCAAATGTGTTTCATAGATATGAGACAGCAAGAGGGCCAGTGTATTTCACTAGGTTAAGATATTTTAAAGACAGGAAAAGGAATATTTGAAGGGACGATGACCATAAACTTGTAAATGCTGCACATCATGAAAAGACAAAAAAAGAATCCCTGCAAAGACAAAATTCATATCGGGCGATCAGAAGATGCCACTTGGTAGCTCCTTGTTAAACATGCCCTCAAAGTCCAGCTCTCTGCTCATCAGTTCGTCCTCCACGCTCTCTAGCGCCCACTGGTGGTCTGTTAGCTCTAGCGCCTCCCACTCAGCCTACAAACAATAAAAAACATCACATAAGAATCTGCCCTTTCTCAAAGGATCTCTTTATAATGGTCCTATTATGCATACTTTGAAAGCTTTATTTGTATCTGCAGGCATGGCCATGGCAGCACCACTCATCTGTTCTTGCATGATCCTCGACTGGTCGGCACCTGGAGGGATTCAGTTGCATAGTGACAATCACCATGAGGGAATGATGAATAAGGACTTTGTTAGCAAATGGCAGTGATTCTTCATGAACTACACGTACCATTATCTTGACCTAAAATCAGTGAGTACATGCTTCTCAGTCCAAAGACATTCAGGAAATACCATGAAGCTGAGCTCACCCTGAAAAATAGGAATTTAATCAGATAATCATGAGATGGTCACACACTTGCTTGATGTCAACACAAAGTGAATGCTGCAGTGAATGTCTGAAAGTCCTGTTTTATTTCTTTACCAGGAAGCATCTAATGAGAGGAGTTCTATTCCTTGCTGCAACATGGGCTTAAAACGCAGGGTGAGAGGGAAGGGAACCTTAGCTGTGTTGAAACACAAGCACAAAGAAAAAAACAACTGTTATATAAAAACTGACTTTTAATTAAGCACAACAAATTTAAAGCCAATTGTGTGGAGCACATTATGTAACAGGAGCCGCAACATATAAGAAGAAATAATATTACTTGTTACAAATCCAGAAAAGGTCCAGTTGATCCAGCCACCGATGAGGATCATGGGAAGCACGTTGGTGACGTTACCCTTCATCATGTCTGTTAGCATGCTGGGATCTAGGAAACACAGGAGAATTTGACTTTTCTACTCCAATACAATGTTGAACATCGTTCCGACACATTTTCCACTTTGAAATTTCAGAGCTTTTCCACACTCGCAGTCTGAAGATTATTAATTCACGTTTTAAGCTTCTAATATTAAATGTATAGAAAAGACTGTGGACCAAGACAGACCACAGGGAACACTTCTATGGACAAAATACTTGTACCTGTTATGAATTATTGGTGTTAATCACAGGTTCAAGTCTTTTTCAGTAAATAAATATATTTTTAGCAATAATTAAGTTTCCAATTAAAATGGAAATTGTGAATTCCTTACTTTTTAAACACCTTTTAGGACTGCCTAAGCCTGATATAAGAGTTTTACCAAGATGATTTTTTTTTTGTAACAAGTTGGGCACAAAACACTTCTAATTCTAAGTCAGTCTATTACTGTTTTTTTCTTTATAAAATCTGTAAATCAGTAATTTTAGTAAAACAACAGAAGAATTCTGCTAAAAAAAAGCAATCAAGTTATGTTACTCTATTTGGACCACTGTTTTAAAATAGCTTTTTAATTCAAAACAAAAATGTGCTCTTAGTCAAAATCACACCCCAATGACCACATCATGAGATGCAGTGATTTATATAAATAGGTATACCTGTCATGGGAGATGGGGGAACAACCTTCCTTTTGGTCTTCTTAAAAAAGCCATCCTCTTGATTGTTGAAGTAGAACTTCCTCATCAAAAAGGACTAAAACACAGAAAGATCACTGTTGTTAACTACAGGCATGATAAAGAACAGCAGATGGTTGATCACAATTCAGCTCATCTAATTGTTTTAGTTACATTAATCAAGTTATTTTTGTAACAAACTTATTGAGTGTTGCAAGTGGTTTCCGATAAAATGTATCCTCTAAAGTTAAAAAAATATATATATATTTTCACCCTGTGAAACAAAATATCACCTCACCTATTAAGTTATGATGCTAAAGAAGCTTTAAAAAATATTTAAGCAGTCAAGACAGATTGAGAAGGATGTCTTTTTTATTTAACCTTTATTTTACCAGTATAAAATCCCACTGAGATAAAAAAAAAAAAAAAAAAAAAAAACAAAAAAAAAAACCTCCTCTTTTTCAAGGGAGTCCTGGCCAAGAGGCAACAACAAATATAACACAAAAGTCACACTGTTAAACAAAATGACAAGCTATTAAAACAGGTGCAAGTCATCGAATCGGCCTCAAGAACTTTAATTTGGATGTAAAAGCTCTAAATGAAATCAATTCAGTCAACTTCAAAGTTTCTTGGAACGTGGAAAATATAAGATTGTATAAAGTATGTTTTATTTTGGATAAAAAATGATTTAGCAAACTGATCTAGTCAAATAGTCAAACAGCCTTGTTTTAGATGTCTGATAAGTTTTAATTTTATTTTGCTTTTATCTTTTACATTTTGTTTGGAATAAATCAATACCCTAAACTAAATTTGAATACTTTAACCTTCAGTTTACCAGGTGAAATGTTTGAGAACCAGTTCTTAGTTAAAAACACGACATGACAGTCAATTAAATTTAAGAATGCCAATGACTTTAAAACTATTTATTGGTATGAATTGACTGAAAAATGTTACTGCTATTATTGTGTTTCTGCTTTGAGTGTTTTGAATAATAAAAACATATTTAAGAGATCGATGTCTCACCTGCTTGGGAATGTATTTTCCATTTTCTCTGAGAATTCTGCTCCGAATAAGAACCTGGCTGGAAATTTACAAAGCACATCAACACACATTACTGCATTTTAGCTGAACATGTGTAGTTTCCATGTATTTACAAGTACAACCTGGTTACCTGTCGGAAACCTGCTCTAAGGTCAACTTTTTGTCACTCTGCAGGAGAATAGATACATAATGGCGAATCACGCCGACGAGAAAGGTGATGAAGACAATGGGCAGAACCACCCAGAGTCTGATGTTGGAGTCCAGCAGAAGCTCCGGTTCGGCCATTCTGTCTGGAGGATGAGTAGAGACACAACAGAACCAAGTAGAGGCTTTACGTCAGGGTGCAACAACTGAACCCGATGTCTGTTAATAAGGCCTTAGATAACCTCAGATAACTCCTTAAACTGCATAATATTTACTTCTCATAGCCATCTGTGAATCTTTAGAGATAATGTCCCTCAAATCACTATTAAAGAGCCACAGATAAAACAAGCTAACAATGTGCTAACGTTAGCCAGTTGGCTACCTTCTTCCTGATATCCGTCACGGAGGGTGGGAACCAGTGAGTCGTCCCGAAGAGGCCACCCCCACTTTGATCTTTATTCTCGAATAGCGAAAGACAAAATACATCCGCTGAATGATCAAATAAACTAAGTGATTTTATAAACAGGTATTACACCTCAACCATACACACTGCGTTGCGCTAACTGCAACGAAGGATGAGAACAAATTTCTGCTTCTACAGCTCCTCATCTACAGAATATCCCTCGCTGGCACTGCAGCGCCACCCCGCGGTGATGGAGGAGATCCACGAAGCTGCGTCCGTGTGACTTTATGGCAGGAGATACGAATGTAATGAGGAACAAATAACAAATAATAAATAGGAAGATAAAACTCTACACAAAAATTTGCTGTCATACTAAAGGTGAAAATACATATTTGAATTAACTGTAAAAAACTTTAGATACTACACTTTGCTTAAGAGCAAGACTTTTTCGTGATTGTTTTACATTGGATTTTCACAATAGTTTTCCTGACTTTTCTTTTGAGTTTGCTTCCTTCTTCATAATCTTTCCTCTGTACCTTGTGAATGACCATAGCATCATATTGTGAAATGTGCAGTTAAAGATTTTTTAAAAGTACACAGTTGGAAGACAAAAGTATGCAAAAAAAAAAAAAAAAAAAAAAAAAAAAAAAAAAAAAAAAAAAAAACTGTCCATCCCTCTTAACAGTCTTCACCTTTGGCATCAGTGAGAGTCAGATTTACATTTTGGCAATACACAGTCATAAACTAGTTCATCCTGTCACCTGCCAAGGATATTTTGAAAGCCTTTCTTTGTTTGTTTTTTTCAGAACATTTCTAGCAATGATGTCCCAGATGGGTTTTTTAAATAAACCATCTGGTGCACCATGTTAAAGCATAATTTTGCTTGGAGCTAATTAGGCTTTTATGAAGAGTGCATTTCCTGGTGCATTTCCTGTTCTGAAAGAAGATAGTTTGGTATTTTTAAAAACCAATGTTGCAAACTGCTGTTTCACATCCCACTCTGCTCAGTCAGTCACATGGATGATTACTCATCAATGTTTACCAAGGGTTGAGTGACAAAGGGATAAGCTGGCAGCACTCTGATTCAAACACTGATTTCATAGAAGAAGATGGGCGTCCAGGGAAAAGGCTTCATAGTGTGCAACAACAACAAAACCATTCCTTCAATTATATCACATCTATACGGGTTTGTAATTAAGTTTCATCAAGGGTTTTGAAGTTATGAATGAAATACAGATGATTAAAAATGTGTTGTTTATCTTACAGAAACATCAGCAGTCCTATCAGTGGTTATGTTAACAGCCCACTGTGTGACATGCCTAAGAGCGTATTTGCATGTAGAACAATGTTGAGATCTTTTTAATGCCAGGTTTGAGTAGGATGAGGAGCTTCATCAGCATCCTGTTGTGGGTCGCAAACCACTGCTTGATGATGTTGGAGTGATGGAAACTGGTATATGTTCTTAGCCTCTTCTGCCTCTTTCTCTGTTTTGCCTCCTAACTCCTCAGCCACACAGCCTTATGCCACTTCCTCTTCTCCTTCTCTCTGGCTGTTGACCCCATCCAATTAGTTGTCCTTCCACTGTCAGAAATGTAACATCGTGTTGCGCTCTGGCTATATACACTATATTCTTACCAGCTGATTGTTCATGGCACCTTTGAGCTATGTCAGAAAACTTGTTGATCACCGGTTGATCTGATGCTTCACACATTTACCGACGTTGGAGAAACTCAGGATTCACCTGGGAGCAACTGACCAATTCAGGACAGACTTAGAAAAAAAGTCTAATGGAAATGTGTAGAAATATGCTTGATATATTTTGACAACTTGTTCAAGCATTTTGCATGTTAAAGGGGCAGTATTATGTAAAATGGACTTTTTTTGAGCTTTACATCATGTTATAATGTTATTCCCTCATCAAAAACATACCTGGAGTGTTGCCTTGATTCTTCCATGTATGTTTGAAAAATCCTTCTAAAACCCGTGGCAACTATTCAGTTGTGCAAAATGCCTGGGTGGATACAGTTCCACCTTCGAGACCCAGCTCCTCCTCAGAGCTGCAGTTTCTAAGCTTCAGAGCTTCTTCCTCACAGAGCAGACCTCCCCCGCGACTTCCCCACTCAGCTCCTTCAGACTAGACAGCAGCAATTAGCAAACACCTTGTGGAATTGCATGTCTATTGATCTCATTATATTAGCTACTTCTCAGTGAAACGCTTATAAAAATGTTGTTAAAGGGTTAATAGAGGAGCACTGGTATGGTGACTTCCATACAAGTGTTGTCATAGTGAGGCACATCCTTCAAGAGTACACTATTATATTGACAACATGACAAAACAATTTGACTCTTATCTGTACACAATAAACAAGGATTTGTCACTGAGGCACTGACATGTTCATTGACATAGATATTTACTTTTTAGATGAACTAAAAAGATTTTGAAAAAGAGACTTGTTTTGCAGGTAATCCATGGTGTTTTGCCATTTGTACAAATTGTTTTGTGAAATGCATTTACTGTTTTGCAAATGTCAAGGATGATTTGAGAAATGCATCAAAGCAACTGAGAAAAACTGTCATATACATATAATCTAAGTAGGTTGTAAGGGTTTTCTTTACCCCATTTCCTTAAAAATTACAATTCAAAACATCCTGTTTTTCTTTCTTCCTTTTCTCATTAGAGCATTAGAGACAGGGAGAGAAGTGACCCAGAAGAGGGCACCACGGAAAAAGTAGCAGATGATGAGGGAGAAACACCAGAGCAGGAGGAGAAGATGCTTTGTGTCACATGCTGTGTCACCAGCATGTGACAGCAGCTTCTTTTTCAGAGCGTCTCTCTGACCTCCACAAGGTGAGGATATCAAACAGCAGGAGATAAATGTGCAACAAGCTATAAATATTCTGGTTCCTGCCATCTGTTCAACACCTAAAGCCTCAGTATGGATTAATGTATTTTTGAGAAGACAATCCTCAATATTTTCTGTCACCTAACAGTTAAAAACTGCTTTTATTTCAGGAAAACTCAGGAATTCAGCAAAGATCCAGGCAATCACCAAATATGGTCACATATGTAAATAGCTAAACTTCATGTTTGGTTGCTTGCCTTTCAATTCTGACCTTGCTTTTTAAAAAAAATATTTATTTATTTATTTATTTATTTATTTATTTATTTACTTCTTAATTTAAAAATATTGCCAGAAAACAGCATACAGAAAATGGTTTCTTAATTGATCTCTGTAAAAAATAATACTCAGTCAGGCATTGGTCCATAAGACACTAATATTTGACTTAAGAGTTGCTGGTCAGATATTAACCAGGTAGACCCCTCAGGTAATCAAAGACCAGTTCCCAAGACCAGAACTAAACAACGGTAGAAGGCATTAAACAGCTATCTTCAGTAAATGGTACTCTCTCATGACTTCATATTCTGAGAGCTGATAATGTAGTGTGTAATTGTGCTGGTATTAAATCTATTCGCAATAACAATTTTATGCATTAGTTTGTGCTGAGTATATATTTTTTTTACAGTTCCAGGATCTGGAAGGTCCTGGAAGTGTCTGTATTTCAGGTTTGTTTTCTACACTATACACACATTACAACATTACACTTTTGCTGGAAAACAGATTTTAACTGATTTCTAAGATCATTAGAGCCTCTGCTAAATCTCTCTTAATGATTGAACACCTATTTTAGCTCTCTGACCTTTTTAGGGTGCCTTTCAATCCACTGTCCTGGGGCTTAATGTCTGGCATGCTACATCTGTTCTTGCTCTTGGTTGTTGTTTATAAGGATGGTGATATAGTTATCCAACCAGGATAGCATGGCCTCGGGGGCAATTTTCACACAAAAAAGTTCTGTCAGGTGCAAACTAGTTTACTTTGCCTGTCTAGTAAATGGGACATTTTACAAGCATTGTAAGAAAATACAGCCAATGATGTTAAAGTAATTTCTTTCTTTCTTTCTTTCTTTCTTTCTTTCTTTCTTTCTTTTTTTTTTTTTTTGCATAATCTGGGTGCAATTTGATCATCCTTAGTTTACAGTTTTTTTCAGTCGCTTTGGTGCATTTCTTCAGTCATCCTCAATATTTGCAAAACAGTGAGTGCATTTCTCAAAACAATTTGTACAATTTGTCTCTTTTTCAAAATCCTTAATTCATCTCTCGGAAGTAAATATTTGTGCAGTCTTCCTACACCTGATGTTCATATCTGTTGGGCCACAAATCTCATTCACATCACAAAGAATATCTTCTCATGTGATGTAGCATGGAAAGAATCTTTTAGAGTGTCTTTTCCAGCCTCTGCCATCACAGGCTGCATCCATGGCAGCCAGATGGGTCATCTGTGTATTTGACTGGCAAAAAATTATTTAACACAATAACAGTCTAAAAGAAGACAATAACACAATAACTGTGTTGAATTATTAGCACAGTAAATGTGTCGAATTGAATAGGTGTCGTCCTTGTATAGAAACATTATACTGTCGGGTTTTGACACAATCTGTGTTGATATTAACACATCTGTTTTAAGAATGCACCTCAGAAAGTCTAGTATTGAACACTGCATATATTTTTCTTAGTTCTTGTTGTTTTTGAATAGTTATACAATAAAAGTTGTTTTCTCAGAATGGTGTTCATGGGTAAAGAAGGTGTGTATTTGGCTATCTGCGAGTTAGAGAAGGAGGAGCTCACACAGGGCGGCATTCATGTAGTAACCGCCACCACTTGTTTTACATGAACATGTTAATACATCTTTGTGACATGACATATCACAATACCGCCTCTAGCCTGTTACCACTGAACACTGGATGTCAATAAACATCTTTTTAAAGGTTATTTCAGCTCTGACCAGTCTTTTTTTAAATTTAGATTAGAAAAATATGTAAAAAATTAGATTTTTAAAAAAATAAAACAATCAACTTTTTAACCACATTTAGACATATTATTTGACTTTGCAAAAAATAAAAATAGAAAAATGGTTGAGGACCCAGGTCATTGACTCCTTTGGATTCCTGCATTTTTTGTGATTCATAGATCAGCAGAGGGCTGTGTTGTACAGCAGTGTTTTATGCATAACTTTTTACTCTCATTCTAAACACTTGGGGGCAGTATACCTTTTTAAAGGCTTTTAGGGGTTCTGAAAGGTATTTTGTTCCTAAAACTTTCATTTTTGTGTTGCAAATTAATCATCTAATTATTATTAATAATTGTTCTGTTAAATATTCTGTGTCTGTGTGGTTTATTTTTCCATAATCAGTCACCCTCTTGATATGAAACCAGTTATAATTTATTAATAAATATGTTGCAGCAACTGCATTTATTTTAAGATTTCCACCATCAGGTTTAAGTGTGTGAAAAAGAAGGATGGCAAATTCTCTCCAGGTCATCTGTCAGTGGATGACATTGCAGTGTTTGGTTGTAGCAGCCTGACATCTCTGATCTCCCCGTTGATTAAAACTGCAGAACAGGCTGTGCCGTGCCCAATGCCTCACACGGACACTTGTGAACGTCTCCTCAGTTTTCAGCATGGGTCTGGCTCAGCTTACCAGAATTTGTGTCAGTTGACTAAGCCGTTTTGCATAACAGCACAGCACCCACTAACAAAGAGTGGGGATGGCCTGTTTTTTTCTTATGTCCTGAATGTATAGACATGGACTGAGTAAATTTAACCTGTCACACACCCTCTATGTTTAAACAAGAGGATGGTATTCCTGAATCTCATGTCTGTGTATAACAATCACTTTACAGTTTGAAGTTTTATGCTGAACAGATGTTATGTCCTTGCTTTTGGCATTCATCACCATGCAGCCACGGAGCTGGTTGGATGACCCCGAAAAAAAAAAAAATGGTATCGCCTTGCAGCGTTATACGTTGTTTCTCTGCTTACATTTCACCTTGTGCATGGTAAATCAATGAAGCTGCTCCAGGTGAAAACCTATGCATTCTTCTCTCATATTTCTGTCAGAAGATTATACATTGACTTTACAAAAGGTTTTCCATATTTTCTTATGTTACAGATTTACTTTATTTGCTTCTTTCATCAGTTTTTGAGTGTTTTGACTATATTGAAAAACAAAATATTCTGACCCTTTACTATCTTTACTATGCGTGCTCCAAATAACCTTTGGTACCTTTTTTTCTTCAGGGTACTGGACATTCTTCCACGAAGTAACATTTACTAGATGAATAGAACTCCACAGATGTGTCAGTATTAAGCCCAGTTACTTGTGTACATTTAGGTAACATCAAGACATTAGGCTGAAATAACTGTCTCTGCACCTGGGATAAGTAAATGATGCAAAATCCATTCATCCATCCATTATCTAGCACACTTATCCTTGCAGAGCCGCGAGGAGGGCTGGTCCTTGTCTCCAGTGGTCATCGGACAAGAGGCAGGGTACACCCTGGACAGGTCACTAATCCATCATAGGACAACCAAAAAGGACTATAGTGCCTATTATTATTAAATTACTTAGTGATGTTATTCTACAAATGTCTATAAAGTGTTGTGTTAGAGTTAGTTCATGCACATCTCAATCATACATCACACTTAGGAAGCTTAGGCTGGTGTTGAAATGGTTCAAGAAGGCATTAAGCTTATGTAATTATCTTCCCAAAGACCTGACAGCACTGCTGAAAATTTTTGGATAATATTTAAAAGAAGGGTCTATGCTAATAAACCAACCAAATTAAATAGACTCCACAATTTGTCCAAAGAAGGGTGTTCAAAGAAGGAGCAGGAATTATATCAGAAGCCAGTAAACTAGCAGTAGTCTTTGCAGTCTTGTTTTATTCCACTCTTCTGAATGTACTCATTGATCCTAAGAACATACTGTACAATGTTATGTTTCTCTGCAACCAAAATGTTTGTGTTCCTCTCCTTCCTCTGGGATCAAAAAGGAAATACATCTAAGACTATACTCAGAAAAAACACATTTCAAACAGTGGAACATGCACCTGTCCCATGCAGGAGAGTTTCTTAAACCTTCAGACCAGATGGGCAAACAGAAAAACTGAATTCAGTATCTGAGCAACCTAACATCTGCACATTCATTTATAAAGGGTTTAGATTTATTATTAAACCTTAGAATTCCCAAAATAAGGCATTCTGCTTTATTATATGTTATATTATGTGAGTTCTCTGCATACTTTTTTATAACGGTACCCTCAGGAGGAGGATTGCTAGGAAGGTTAAAAAACCCCCCAAAGGAATACCAGGCATAAACAATAAAAGCTGAGTACAAATATATTTTATTTTTATTACAAGTGAGCTTGCTTTGCTTAGATTTATCAAATATTCAAAGACAATGCTGGATAACATTTTCTCTATGTAGGTCATACTACATCATTGTGTTGCATGTTGTTTATTTGCAAGACCGGATGTTCTCAAGACTGATGTCTGTACCAAGTAATCTCTCAACAGAGAAGATATGCAGAGATGCAAAACAGCATAGATAAATTGTGTAACTGTGTCATCCAACAGATTAACACAATTAGTTATTGGATCTTTTATCTCCTCTGTTCTTTGGGTTTATATCTAAATTCGTGATTGAAAAAAATAATCCATTATGTTATGCTTTTGCTTGTTTAAATACCATATGTGCCAGCCTGATGCAACATAGACATACTTTTAGGCTTCAGATGTAAGGAAAAAACTGACACATGACTGATTTCTTCAGAGGCAGAGAAGTAGAAAGTTTTAGCTTGTCTTCTGGTTCTGATTTTTAGGTGAATGCATTTATGCCACACTTTCCACATCCATCTGAGCCTTTTGATTTTCAGGATTTTTGTTTATAGTCCAGTTAATAAAGTAAGTCTATAATAACACCCCAGCTGATCAGAAGCCTACTTTTGGGTTTGGGTTTTGTTAACATTTTAGAATGGATTTTTAAAATGTAAACCAAACATCCCAATGCAACAAATTCATCAATTGCAACAAAATTGCACTTGCAAAATTGATCTATTTTGATTTTCTCTCAGTGTTTTCACTCCATTAAATATGAACAATATCAGACTCAATGACTAAGCTCAAGTTAATTATTGTTGGTCTACTTTCTGTGATTTTGTGATATTTGTGACCCCAGTATGCCATGTCAAATCACAACCTAGTTCTGTGTGCATGGCTTGCAGAACTGTGTTATTATTGTGATAATCTGGGTGAACTCTAAAATTCTAAAAGTTTTTTTTAACTTTTAGATTTACATTTACAGTGAAAGAAAGACTGCAATGGCTGCCCTAGCTTCCTGCCTGTCTCTCTCATTTGATATAGAACTTTTATGATATTCATAGCCAAGCACTAAGTTTACAAATCAGGATAGTAGTTTGTCTACACACAATTAGCTAGAACAGCACTAAAGCATGTTGCTAAAGAGTAATATCAAAACAGAGAGCAATCATGCTAACATTAGCTTAGCCTAGCACTTCAGCAAAGTGCTCAGGTGGAAAACATGAGCAAAACTTGAGTTTACTGAAGACTGCAGACATACGTGTTTGGTAATAAATACCTTTTGAAATAAATGATAAAAACCACATGAAATTTAGATGATGTGTTTCAGAACATTAAAGTAGCCTCATAAACTAGACAACCTTGTGTTAGAGCTGCTCAGAAACTCTGAGTGGCAAAAAATTAAACCATAATGTGATATTTGACTGGAACTCTGTTTTGCCAAGTACCTCATCTTAAATGACTCAGATCAGTATCAGATATTAGAATTCCCTCATTCAAATCTCTTGTAGAGTAATTTCAGTTTTTAAGCCAATAAATTACCTGGGTATTACATACTACTTGAATACCACTTAGATGTGGCAACACTACCATGTAACAAAGTTGTTATAATCATACTGAAACCGTATGTTTAGTGTAAGTTAGTGAATAAACACTTTGATATAGATGAGGGCATCACATCCTCAGATGTGCTATGTTTTAATGCAATTGTAAAAGCATATTTAATGTGATAGCATACATAAAAAACATACTTAAAGCTTAAATTTCTTTCCTGAACCCTTTTACACGCTGACCTTCTTCTCAGTTTTTGGGCCCTGATGTTTCATCTCCTCTTTGGAACAGCCAGACTGTTCCTTGAGGGAATTCTTCCCACAGAGGGGAATAATGTTCAGGATTTTTTTTGTCTTTGCAGTGTGTGTTGATGTGCACTACAGTTAAACCTCTTTGATGGTAAAAGAAGACGTTGGGCAGGTGGCCCAAATATGTGTTTGTATGTGTAGGAGAGGGGACACATTGTGAACTCTCACTATACAAACTTTCTGAAATGACTGAAGTCTGGGCAGAATAACAAACAGCAACTCTCTTATATGGCAGATGTCTCCTCTTGATATATGCTACTGTACACTTTGATTGTTCTAGCTGACTGCGTCATTATGTAACATTTACACCAACTGTAAATGTTTTTTTCATGATGTTGGATCAGTGAAACAGATTATACAGCAATTGAAATGTGTCTGAAATTCATCTTAAGGTTGTAAATATGGGTAAAAACTCCAGTGAAGTCCATCAACAAATTGATTCATTTAATAAAAAGATGAATGGCTTTTAGCTCTTTATCTAGTCCAGAGGACTCCAAAGTGCTTTACACCACATTCAGTCATTCACACACACACACACACACACACACACACACACACACACACACACACACACACACACACACACACACACACACACACACACACACATTCACACACACATTCACACAGTGATGTTGGTAAGCTACAGCCACCAGGCCCTCTGACCACCACCAGTTGGCGAGGTGAGTGCAGTGTCTTGCCCAAGAACACAACGACGAAGATGGATGGAGCAGGGATTTGAACTGCCAATCCACTGATGAATCTTACTTTCTGATGCACCATTGCCCCCACTGTAATGTTTTCTGTTTAACATTAAATTATGATTGCTATATTATGACGGATATAACTTTAACTGCACACTATTCAACATTTGTAACCAGTTTTGGACTGTACACAGCTAAATGTCACTTCATGCATAATGTTTTTCATACAAATATTTGTTCTACATCTGATGTTGGTCACATTCATTAATTTCTGCTTAACTGTTTTTTTCTTTTCTGCAGCAGTTTACCAAAGAAAGTTCTATGGTCTATCAGTTAACTTGGCAATAAATCTCATTGTGCTACTTCTGAACACATATAATTCAATTCTGAGGCTAACAGCAGTTCTTGCATGAATGGTGTCCAGCAATCCCATCTTTCTGTGCAGAAAATTAGTGGACCAGCAAAACACAGGGACCAGTTATGCCTTATAGGCTGGATGTTAAAATAACTAACATAAAACCTGTGCAGGGTACAGCTGGAAGATAACCTTTATGTCCTGAGTCCTGGTGCTCTTTAGGCTGTGGTGCCCTGGGTGGGCAGCCATAATCAACAATATTAAAAACCTCCTCTATTTGATGCCACTAACCTAAAAATATTTTAGTTGAAAAAAATCCTAACTGATTAAAGCACAAGCAAAAAATTTATGCATATTTTTAAGGATTGCAGCAATCTAAGAACTGGTTGTCATATAACTGTGAAGAACAGGACCCAAAATGCATGCAAGAGGAAGGAGGCAGTCAGGCAGGTGAAAATAAACAGTTTATTTAACAAATAAGAAAAACCAAAAACTTACAAACACCAAGGTCAAGGGGTGAATGCAAAATAATACAGCATAAGAGAAATATGAGGAAACAGTGGCATAATAGGATGATCTGAAACTGAATGAGAAAATCAAGTAGTATTTCTACTGGGGAGCTTGATTACAAGAATGCTATAAACTGGTGAGTTAATAAGCAGATGGGAGACAACTTGGGAGAGGATGTAGCTGAGACACTGAGGGAAGCTGCTGGGTAGAACACAGGCACTAACAGAAGTGAAAAATAGCAGAGATACAAACCTAGGAGTACACAAAAATGCAAATACTACAAACTGTAAACCAAAAGCTAACAAAGAACCAGGAAATCAGCAACTAAGTTCAAGCAAATGTAACTAATGAATGCAACTCACACCAGTATAAAAATACATATCAAATACCAGAATGCACTTCAATCAATCTTAAACCTAAGGAATTAACTGAATATGAAAAGACTTACAAATCCTAAAATAAAGCAAAGATAAGATTAAAGTCCAAAACTTCATGATACTGGTGTGATATGATTCATTTTTCTGGTGCTGGTTAGGACTCCTGCAGCAACATTTTACTCAGTAAAGACTTTGTTGCTGTGATCTAACCTACTGAAAACAACAGTCTCCACCAGTTTTCTGTGTCCTGTTTTGAAAGGAAACCCTTTATTCTGGCAATGTTTTGAAGATGATACTAAAATGATTTGGTGAATGTACTATTTGAAAAATCCAGGACAAAACCAAATATCTATCAGTGTGAGCTGGGGCTTAATATATGTTTGGTCATGAATGTATGGTTTAATGATATGGATGTATTTGTAAATTTAACCAATGAAGGTTAGCTTTTCATTCAGCACACAAGCTGACTGATACCTGCTGTCCCAGAAGTACCATGTGTCATGTTTATTTATTGTTTGCCAATATTTACCCATCATTACCGTAAATTATAGCCCCACTCGACTAATAAGCCAAATAACAACCTTCCACTATACTGCCTTTGGTCCCCCTGAGTAGATTCACTGAAACCAGTTTTCAGGTAATTACATAACCACATCATTTCCACAGTGCTGCTATTTATTGCTTATCCATGAGTGGACCACATGGCAGTTATAATCACTCGGTGACTGCCATCCACTCCCTGCATGATAAATACGCCAGCAGATTGACCTTAATTGACTTTGAGTGCATCGTCATCCAGCAGTGTTCAACAAAATCTACTGAATGGGTTTAGTGGTCTGTGGCGAGATCTTTTCTTCCTGTTTATGCATGTCCTAATTATGCATGGTGAGGGCCGCAGTGTTGTGGAGGATGGACAAGAAATATATCAGGCTCTGGACTTGTGAGAGAAGCTCCTTGAAATCAAATACAGATCTCAATACATGTAGTATGACTTTTTCCCCTTATGTTTGTGAAGAATTACCTTCACAAATTCATAATCTACTTAAAAAATATTTCAGTTAAGCTCTTGCACTATTACATACTCACCTGACCTCTATAAAGTCACCATTGTTTCAGAATCCAAAGCTGTTCAGAGGACTGTGCTAATTGGTGCACAATGTGGAGCAGAGTGTGAACTTTGCTTAAAGAAGGCTTGATTTTTTTTTCTAATGCTTTTTAGGAATAACATTTATTGTGACAAAATGATGTTATAATTAAATGCACTGGTTAAATATTTTGAAACTTCAGAATGTTTCATTTGACTTTCTTCTTTAGTGTCAATAAAGACATCACAAAAACAGACAAAGCAAAACCCCAAAACAAGACAAAGTGCCATTAACTGGCTTGGTGTGTTAAGAGCCACTAAAATGTCCTACTGAAGGATCCTTATGTGTTTTTTTTCAAGTAACATAGCATGAACTGCATTTTGAAAATACAACAGTAGGAGAATTGATCAAACTTGCCTGTGTTGACAAAAGTGATTTTAGGGTTGCTATTTTATGTTGCAGGAGCTTGGTGTCAATACAGTCTTGTGTAACACAAAGCTTTAGTTAATTATAGAAATCTAAATACCAAAGGGAACACTGTTTTGTTCCAACAAGAGCTTTAATGATGAAAAGGTAAAACTGAGTATTGTTTTTCTCTAGGAAAGGACACACCCAACCTCCGTTCATAAAAGACCACAAGATTTACAAGATGTAGCTCCACAGACTTGTAAAAGGAGTTCAGAAAGTCCAAAGTTCTTAAACGGTCTCTCTATATTAAGTTACATTTTGATGGAATATATCACAGTGCCAACAATTTTCCCTTTTTTATGTGCATATATTTAAAAAACTGAAGTAAGAATTTGGCTTTTTAGACATTGATCAACCAGTTTCAAAATATTGAAAACAGAAGAGCATAAAGACTCATCATCGCATCAGAATTTAGGTTCAAAAGGTGAAGAAGCAGCTACGTATATAAACTCTATTCAGCTCAATTAAAAAATGAAATGTTGTTATAACCTGTATTCAGAGTTATAGTCAAGAAGAGCTAAACACCATAGTCCAGCTCTCCATCCCTAATCATCACTGTGTCATGTTATGAATGACAAACCTGACCCAAATGCATCAATACACTGAGAATCGGTTTCTGTAGTCAGTGGCGGTGTTTAATATGGGGGATATGGCTCTTCATCCAGGTTGCTATTTATCAGGGATGGCATAGGCATTTGAAAAAAATAACAACTTCCTGTTTCCCTGGTGCTTATATTTGATAACAATCTCTTGGCCATTCTTCTTGATTGTAAGGATGAGAGAACATGCTGTTCAATAAAGGAGATATGTGTTTTGATCTTCATAGGTCAGGAAATGATTACAAGAGAAGAAGTACATTCCTAAATGTGGGAATGTTGCCAGTCAGAGCTGTAACTATACAACCAATACCTCCAATTTATCTGTTCACCCTGTACAGTGAGGGTGAAGGTAATGAAGGTAAAACTCACCAATGTTCACTGTGAGAGAACTACTGCAAATAGTGGCATTTCAAAGTCTCCATTGCAACCTTTTATTTTAAGGCTTTTAAACATTTCTTTAATTAAGAGCTCTGATTCCTGATTCTGTCCTCTGATTCAGATGTGAATATCCTCAAAGTAAGGCTAACAATCTACACCTGTGTACCATTGTTTGTTGCATAAACTAACCAGAACTGAGATTTGTGTCAGTCTTCAATTACATCCTTAACTGTCAGTCTCATTACTTACCAATAAGTGAGGAAAATTCTAGGTTTAACAGAATGCATTTATTTAATCTTCTTGTATTTTGTATTCTTATGTTAATAATCCTATTTTCTTTACTGTATTTAAGGTATTTATGAGCAGTTCATTTCAATGGATTATGCTCAAAATAATGTAATTACTCAGTTGTAAAGTTTTCTGATACTATCTCAATCCTGAGCAGTACACCCTTAACACCTCCATGTTCATTTAGATAAAGTATCTCTCTTCAGTACTTATCTTACTTGTGAAATGGACACCTGTGATGCCCAGTTTCTATGGTTACCCTGTTTTGTGAATTGGTCTTGGCTGATAGAGTATTCCAGGGAACTGTACATGTATTATCTTTTAGGCTGACAGACAGGTGAGAAAAAGTGAGACTCACCTTGTTAAAAAGAGGAAAGAACAGAGCAGCCTGCAGCCAAAATAAAAAGATCTCTTTTCAGATGTGGGAAGCAAATGTCTTTTCTTCTAACCCTTTTCTGCTTCTTCGTCAACAGATGATAAAATAACGGTAACATGTATACCAATTTAATTCACCAAATAAAAGATGGAAGTTTTATAATGGCTTAAAAATTATTGACAGGAATGTGTTTTGCAAACTTTGTAGCTTCAGTTTTTTGGTGACAAATTATATTGTTTTTAGATTATTTTGCAGTGATCATATGCATATCAGTTCATTGAAATGCAGTTTTATGAGCTTAAATCTTTTACTTTAGTGTTCCACAACAAGTTTCCTATAGTAGAAAACATTTTTGATGGCTTTTTAACTTGGCACAAAATGATCTGCTAACTTCACTTCTGTGAAGTCTTCTAATAAACAGAGGTGAACTCATGAAAGTACAGCTGAAGTCACTCTATCCATCTAATTAGTAGACTGATTGATTTTGAAAAAGGGATAAAAGTACCTGAAATTGTTGCCTTATTATATTAGTAATAGTTACCTCAAAAGAGAACTGTGTAGCCGTCATAGCTTTGACTCAAAATGGCCTCATTTAGAGAAAAATTCTTTCCAAAATTTCTTCCATCCATCCAATATTTAAACATGCTTATCCTGGCAGGGTCGCAAGGGGGGCTGGTGCTTATTACCAGCGGTCATCGGTGAGAGGAGGGGTACACCCTGATCAGCTCGCCAGTACATCGCAGGGCAACACAGAGAGTGACAAGACAAACAACCATGCATGCACACACCCACACCTAAGGACAGTTTAGAGAGACCAGTCAAACTAACAGTCATGTTTTTGGACTGTGGGAGGAAGCTGGAATACTCGGAGAGAACTCACTCATACACAGGAAGAACATGTAAACTCCATGCAGAAAGACCCCAGGCTAAGATTCGAACCCAGGACCTTCTTGTTACAAGCCAACAGCGCTACAGTGCTAAATTTTGGACTGTGCAGTCCAAAATTTCTTATTAGCAAGAATTTTGTCTGCATTGAAGAAGATCTTATTACTTCCCAGACAGTACAGCATGTCCTGGGATCAACTCTTGCTCAGGAATGAACTGCAGAATCATGTCGCCATCTTTGCAGAGCTTGGTCAACAATGGTATCAGTTGGTTGTGAGTGCATCTGCATCTCAAAGTGAACTGAAGGGACTTGGTCGATAATCCTGTGACAAGAAGGGCAACAATGAAGGAGCTTTTGTTAAAAAAATAGATTAATGACATACTGAACCCCTACAGGGGTACAAGTTTTCTCTTTTGAGTCCTACTTCTGAGTCGTTGGGACAGTCATTTGACAAGATAAGCATGGGAGCTACCAGTTCTATGTGATGCCAACAGTAAAGCATTCAGATAAAATTGAAACTTGTGGTTTTTGTTCAAGCCATGTAATAACACATCCACCAAGAGCAGCAATGCTTCAAACAGTCCCAACAGAATGTGATAATAATCTGCCAGTTTTCCAGTATGGTGGAGCACTGTGTCAGAAGGTAAAAGTGATACTGAAGTGGCATAGAGATTACAATCCTGAAACTTTGGAGGAAATTTTGAGAACCTGTGGTGAGGTTTCAAAAACCAACTGGTCCGACCTGACATTGAGATCATATTTGCAACTCCTTTGGCTCCATGCCGGTCTCAAAGGGCCCAAAGTCAACAGTAGTTGTAGAGATCCTAAGAATAACCGTCATAGCTCAAAAGTTATGCCAACAGAGCCATAATTTAGAGCTAATGTAATATTTCTGCTGCTTGTATCTGGGTTAGGAAAACATTTCATACACACTGCAACTGGTTGTAAATAAGTAGGCAAGTAATATTCATATTATCCTTTGCCTACTCCTGGATTACAGCCTAAGTGTGGGCATTTTATAATTTAAAAAAGGAAATTATCTCTATTAACATTTTGTAATTTAACATAATGAATAGTAAATAATAGTTTCTGAAAGGCTTCATATTCTGGAAAGATTTTAAGTAAATTATCAACTGTTATAACATGTTACCAAAATGCAGTTTTCCATCCAACTTAACTTTAGAAGTTAAAATAAACATCTCTTTAATAAGGACTTATAAAGAATTTCTACAGCCTGAAATTTTGACCTCCCCCCCCTCCAAAAAAAAAAAAAAAAAAGTTTAAGATATGCACTGTATTCAAAAACAGTGTTTTTTAAATAATGTGATGCCACTGATGTCATTGTCCAGCAACTCATGCATCTGGCATCTACTAATTTTAACTTGTTATTGGCTCAGTGTATTACTGCAAAAAAAAAAAAAAAAAAAAAAAAAAAAAAAAAAAAAAAAGTTGTATTATCTCAAAATGCAAAAAATGATCAAGAGCAGACAAAATTATTATGAAGTCAGTGATGCTGAGGTGGCAAATGAAGTTCTGCTTAGGGCTCAAGACGACAGTTTGCCAGCAACTGCCGACAGTCAACCCCGGTAGATTACAAGACAAGAACGGGTCACCACAAGTTCGGATGAAGAAGCTTTAACAATGTAGTTTTTAATTTTTTTTTTATTTATTAATTTGAGCTACACCCACTCACAGATTGAGCAAGGTGACAGAACGTCTAAATCTAAAATAATCCAATCTAAAACATACAGGATACCAGCTCTTGAGGAGTAGGGTTGGTGATCACATAGCAGGTGTACACCTGCTGTGAGATGCACAAGCCTGTTTCTCAGCATCTCTCCTCTAAGGTCTCTCTACAAAGGGGCTTATTTCAGAACAGATGTTCAGTTTATATCCTAGGTTAAATATTCCTTCAAATAAATAAAATCATTCTTGCTTCCCGAGAAGACCTTTACATTACTGCACAGAAAGTCTACTTAAATAGTTAAAGTTTGTGTAAGCTTTCTTATAAATTAGACTAAAAGGCCTACACAGGAAAGCACCTGATCTAATTTCACTAAAGGTGCGTTTGAGTGTCCTCCTCAGCGAACCTGAGCTGGAGGACAGCGGAAAAAAACCTGATCCCCGGAGCGGTGTTACATCAAAACGCGCAGCCCTCTTATGACCTAAAAATGGGGCGAGCCTTGTTCGTCCTGTGTGCGTAAGCGGCAGCGGTGGCACATGGCCCGGGCAGCTGTTTACAGTACCGATGGCGTGTCAAAATGGAGACGCTGCAGTTTTATTAAATTAATAGTTCGATTTCTGCGTGCACTTAAAGGGGTACTCATCCAATTTGTTAAATTAATGCATATAATATGCGCGATGTCCCTGCGCTTATATTCTGCCATTAATTTCCCATTCATACGCGACTTTAAATGCACAAGATACCACCAACACCATGTGAGCGGACGAGCGCAATTCTCCAAAATGTTCCGCGCGCTCAACCTTCGTGACGGAACAGTCCGTTCCAAAACGATTACAAAGGCGCGTGCCAAGCGCTCCTGCGCGCGCCAGACCGGCTACGCAACATACACTCAGACACTTCCAGCATCATCAGCTGTGCGTGCGGTAGGCGGACCCCGAGCACTCTTCACATCCCACTTTAGAGAAGATTACTAGGATAATTTACCGGGGAAATACATGACAGTGAAGCTGCGGGGAGGGAAGGCGCTCGGACGTGTCGCTGGGCTGAAGAGGCGAGACAAGAAGGTCGAGACAGAGCCGAGCTGCGAGCGGAGGCGAGAGCTGCGTGAAGATATTTGGAGTTGGAGGAGAGCACCACTACTTCCCTGGTAAGACACCGTCCCTTAATATGTTAACCTTGATGTAGGTAGGTACTGTGTGAGACTTGTCAGTGTTTCATAACAGGTAATTCACAGCGAAAAGAGGTACTTTATTTTTGAATTATATTATGTATGCAATATGCACCATCCTGCATTCAAGGCTGACCAGTTGCCCATTCAAAGTAAAAGTCATACCACGTTGCAGAGCTATTTGAAGAGTTGTGAACATGGTGCACTTCATCATGAAGATGAATCTGTTAACCACACAGTGTGCTTTTGTATCGGCTTTATTCCCTGGGGCTTATCAGCAATGATTTCTCTCACAGTTGAATGTTTATTTTACCCCAGAATATCTATTGACAAAATAAGTAATGAGCTGTCAAACTGTGACCCTGTCTTCCACAGTGGTATTGACACCCACAAACATCATAACACTGATTCCAGTGTATTTTAGTGGGATATTATGTGATATTTCAAAGTGAGACACAGTTGTGAAGTTGAAGGAAAAGGCTGCATAGTTTTCTACCTTTTTCCACAAATAAAAATCTGAAAAGTGTGGTGCACATATGTATTCAGCCCCCTTTACAGTGTTACCCCTAAATAAAATTGATTCCTACCAGTTTCATGGAAAAAAATAGAAAGAGGATTGCACATCAGCCAATATACCAAGAAATGCCTCTAAAAAATGATCAAAAAAGCAGCCAGGAGGACAAGATTAATACTGGAGGAGCTGCTGAGAGCCACAGCTCAGGTAGGAAAATCGGTCAAAAGGGCAACTATTTGTCATGAACTCCACAAGTCTGTCATTAATGTAAAATTTAGAAAAAGAAAACTATTGTTTAAAGAAAGCGACAACAAGTCCCATCTAAGGCTTTGCACAAGGCAGACACACACTTGTTATGTTCTTGAGTGAAATTTGGCCAGGCCATAAGAACAATGTATCAGAATCAATTGAAGCATCTTCTAACTGGAGCTTTATGACTGAAACTACAACCCATGAAAAGCAGATGTTACAGTGTTTTTACTGACAAATTGAAAATTGATCTTCATTGATACTCTGCATCTAATTGGCTCTCAATTTGAACTATTTTGCAAAGATTAGGCAGTATTTTCAATCTTTGGATGTACAAAGCTGGTAGAGACCTACTTTTAAAGACTTGCTGCTGTAACTGCAGCAAAGGTGATTGTGCAAAGTGTTGACCCCATTGGGATAATGACTTTATCATCATGCACTCTGTTGTGTTTTACTACCATATAAATCTTTATTTAAATACAATAAAATTTAGGGCTATGAGGTGACAAAATCTTTTAAAAAAAATAAAGAGTTATGAATACCTTTACATGTCTTTCATTTGAAGCAATAATAATAGTAGACTTTGGCAAGGAGAGAT
The DNA here is from genome assembly GCA_014839685.1 of Anableps anableps. Classification (NCBI taxonomy): domain Eukaryota; kingdom Metazoa; phylum Chordata; class Actinopteri; order Cyprinodontiformes; family Anablepidae; genus Anableps; species Anableps anableps. The sequence continues at coordinate 21,174,437 of CM026069.1, forward strand.
CTGGAGGCTTTCTTTGGATTTTGCTCAGTAAAACACTGCTTTTCATGTTTTCTTGTTTTAAAATCATATAAAAACATACATGTCCACATTTCAATGTTTATCTGATATATGAAATTGCAATGCTATTTTTAAAGAATGACGATTATATCATTTGCGATTTTAGCACACTTTTTTCTCATTGTTTTTCATCTTTATGACGACTCCGCAATGGTTCAAGATGTTTGAGATGTTAGTCGTAAAGATTTATGTTTGGACAAAAAGGACACCGAAAGTCAATTCAAATGCATTGATGTCAACCAGAGTGTAAATTCAGGAAAATGGTATAGCATACCAAATATTACTAATTGTGTGTTATTATTCAAGCAATCCTTTGTGTTTACAATATTGCATACATGGAGAAATCAGAGATCAGGCTTTTCCCGACATAAATCAACTTGATTTCATGCCACTGAATGACAGGCATGCTTAGATTTTACAGCTTCACACTGGTTATTTTTCCAGGGCTACATGTCATGTTTTAAGGCATACTGATTAGGTTTCCACAGCTGGCTCACAATGTGGCCACAGGTGCTATCTGCTCTTCATGTTTGGTTGGTAATCTTTCATAGCCAGTGGGAGGTATTTACACATTTAGTCTGCCAAGTCCAAGTACATATTAAGAGATAAATCCTTGCACAGTGCACATCAAATGCAGAAATATACTTGGATATAATGGTTTACTCATAAGAAAACATGCACTAATATGCCTTATTGGTATGATCAAAGTGACATGCTGGAATTTTCTTTATAACCATCTCCAGACCTAACTAGATATTCTAAAACATGTACTGCATTACATCTTGAATATGTACTGCTGAAGTGAGAGGTGTCAATTGTGGGCAAACGCCATATCAATTAGGGGTATATAGCTATTCATCTAGACACTTTATTTTACAGAACGGAATTCAGTCAACCTTAATGGATTTTAATGAATGGGATTCACTGGTGTGATTTTTATTGTGGACTTTTTAAAAATTTTCACAGGGTCTAAATTATATACACTGTTAATCTCAACCAATATTTTTTTATATGTCTTTTAGTAAGTTGCATGTCAACTTCACCTTTTTTATAGTCAAGCTTCTGCCATTATTGTGGTATGATGTGCCAGTAGTTCTGGCTACAAAGCAGAGCCTCAGCATGATACTACCACCACTATGCTTGACAATTGTTACAGTGTTCTTAAGTTAAAAAGCCTCTTCCTGACTACTCCAAATTTACTCCTTATTTAATGTGGCCTGAAAACTCAGTCTTTGTCTTGTTTGATCCATGTGAACAGCAGCAACTTTCAATCAAACTTTGAGGGTGTACATTTTTTGAGCATGGGCTTCTTTTTTAGTTGGCACCCTCTTGATTTATTGTGATATGAAACTTGCTCTCACAGTGGTGAGTGGCACTGGTTTCCAATTTGTATTTGTACTTAGTATGTATTTTCTCAAGGCAATGCACAAAAAAAAAAAAATCACCACCCCATAAGATGCGGGAAAGAACCACTGCAGGTCTGCCAGTTTCCACCTGTCTCTGGGGAGGTGGGTAGAGCAGTAAATTCATAAAAGGAAAATATGTAAAGGACATAGAAAACAATCAGTTTACTACAGACTAAAATATGTGCAATCACAGAGTTTTAGAAGTAGTTCAGGGCAGGTTTGAGCCTCCTAGGTTCCATAGACAATCCTGCATCTTCTTGATAAGTAACTTTTCAAAGACGTTAGATTTACCTGGCTGGAGCAGGACAATTTTTGGTATCTGACCTGTTTGGTGTATGCTTTAATTAAGTCATATGGTCAATGTGTAATCAATCTCTTACTGTATTACTGAGAGAAATCACACTGTTCACAAACTCATAATGCCTCTGCTGCTATTGTAGCTGTAAAGTTTTTGATCTTCAAAGAGTAAAATGATAATTTGTCTGATTCTGATTCTGTTCAGACACATCAGAATCTGAACGTTTTATTGTGAAGGATACTTGCACACAGAAGATGTTTTTCCACATTGAAGCCTCCACGCTAGCATCAATGGAAAATGGAAGTAATATAAGTAAATAAATAAAGTTGTTTATGGTGTGGCAAATGAACCCTTTTGAATCCCAGAAGTCAGAAACAAAATATGCCACAGAAAGAAAAGGGAGATAGAAGTTCTAGGTTCTTGACTGATTTGATTACAGCTTTTTGTCCACATTCTGATGGTCTGCTGCATTTGGTTGTTTGAGTTGATAATATCTGATCAGACAGTTTAATTTTTCTTGAAAATGAGCAGAATGAATATACTACTAAACATACTTTAGATTTTATTTAATAGCATTAGTTTTGATGTTTTTTCATTGGAACCACCCAGTGAAACATTTTATAATGAGATATTTTAAAGTTATATGTAATATTTATCCAGTGTGTACAGTGCTGTAGATTTAGATTTATTTAGTTTTTTTTCTCACAATTTTCTCACAGTTTGGATTACAAAATAATTTGATTTTATAAGGGTGAAAATCTACCCTAACCAACTTGGCTCAGTGTGGCCCATTAGTTTTTATTAATGTGAAAAACCCATTTTTTGGGGAAAGCTAGTTTAGTTTCACAAGGCACTCTCAGGCTTGATTACAGCCAGCCCTGAAGAATAAAGAAATCACGTAATTAGAACTTATCTGACAACAGAAAGTAGGCTAAAAGAACTAATAAAGCAGCACAGCATATTACCCCTTGCTTTAAAGACATTCAAGAACAAATGAGAAACAAATTTGTTGACATCTACTCTGTTAGGAAAGGGTTACAAAGCCATTTCTAAAGCTTTGAGAAGCCAGTGACCCACAGTAAGATATTTACAAATGGAGAAAACATGGAACAGCAACTCTTCCTGGGAGTGGCTTACCACACTACTCCAAGAATGCCACTTGACTCATACAGGAGGTCACAAAAGAACCCAAAATGGCACCTAAAGCACTTCAGCTATCACTTTCCTCAGTTAAGGCGAGGGTTTAACAAGAAGAAAAAGAGTGGAAAAAATGGCATCCAAGACCAAAACCTCTCGTGAGCAAAAGGAGCATTCACTAAAAAGATCTTGATGATACCCAAGACTTTCAGAAACATATTCTGTGAACTCAGAAGACAAAAGTGAAACTTTCTGGAAGGTATGCAACTTGCTACATCCAGTTCAAAAGTAAAACATTTTTTTTGTTTTTGAAAAAGTATGACGCAGTATTAGTGCCAAAATTATTGCGCACCCAGGAGTGGGTACTTCCTTGTCCATTCCAAAGCCAGCTACTGATCTTGATGGATGGATGGGTGGATGGATGGGCTAGATTATTCTACACTAAAAGCTGAATATTTAAAACCTAGTTTGTGATTTATGAAGCCTTTATTTGTTATTAGTGAAAGCTGAATAAAGGGCCATATTAGTGTTTTTTTGAATGTTCTAATACAGCCCTTTATTAAACTAGTCCATGAACCAGTATGTTTATGATTGATTAGGTCTGACATGATTACAAATTTTGGCTGGACGATAAATTGTTCCAGAAATTATTGTGATAAACGATAATATTGTTGTTTTGAGACCATTTTCAAGAACTATATTGATAATGGCATAATAATGCAAGTTCACCCTCTCAAAGACCACTGAACTTTAATTTTGTACAGAACACTCCACACTACACCTGGAAGACATTTTAAATATTCAAAATATAACAAAACCAAAAACAATAAATAAAAAGGAAATAAAAAACACACACAAACAAAACCATAAATAAAATGGATTATGAAGTCTCTAAACAAATCACCTTTCAAAAAATATTAGTCATCAGAATTTATCATGCAATTAATTGATCAATTGCCTATTGCGACGGGCTTAGGCTTGGTGTCAAGTTGGATTACAGTAAGCTCTGTCAATATAACACGTTAATGCATCTAATGTATGTTTCTTACAGATATTGTATGCCAACCATTTTTCTTGATAAAGGTTTCTTTAAAGAAAAAAGTACAAGCCAGCCTAGGCATGCTAGGTGTTACCCTATCCAATGCTAATGCCAGTCCATCTGTGCTAATGGACAGCAGAGGAAGTAGGCAATCCAGAGGGTGACCAGTCTAGGCATGCTTGTCACTAGGCTCTCCAGGCCTCAGTTACCGGTGCCGGCCTATCATTAATCAGATCAGTAGCTGGCTTCGGGATGGATATAGCCTCCTGCAACATGGAAGTAGCCAGGTGGCTATATGAGCACAGCCAGTGGGTGCTACTTAATTTTGGCACTGATAACTCTGTATGATGGATGTTCTTTGGCTTATCCATCCATGTGTCTGTCTGTCCATCCGTTCATTAAATATACCATCTTATCCTTGCAAGGTCAAAGGACCCGGTGCCTACCTCAAGCAATCACCCTGGACAGGTCACCAGTCCGAATTGCAGAGACACACAGGATAAGCAACAATGCACACACTCATACCTAAGGGCAATTTTGAAAGATCAGTTTACCCAATAGTCATGTTTTTGGACTGTGGAAGGATGCTGGAAAGAACCTATGCATGCACAGGGTGAATATGTAATCTTGATGCAGAAAGACAGCAGGCTGGGATTCAAAACCAGAAGCTTTTTGCTGCAAGAAAGCAAAAGGAGAATTACATAAGTATTTTTTATGCTATTTAGTTATACTTAAATATGTAAGAAAATGAATAGTTCATTACATAAGTATTCTTGTACATAAGAACACTAACAATCAAAATCTAGGCACATTTTTTGTGCAGCTGAACTGCCTTTTTTTAACCTCCTGGTTTGAGACACTCCAACATAATGTTTGTGGGGCTTGATTGAATTTATGAGCACAGGTTGCAGGGCAGATGAAAGAAAGTTTTAGCATTAAGCAACCTCAAATAATCCAAAGTGTGATGAAATTACTTCATTGTTACACCATGTTTGTAGCTGGGTATTGTATCTGATGGTTTTTGTTTGATTGTTAAGTCCTACATTGATCTTCTTACATTGGGTGCCTGGTGTGCGAAGGACTTCTCTGTCAGTAGATTGGGATTTGGATCGCTGGGTTGCTGTGGCATGTGACAGAATCAGCAGTACAATATCAACGGTGGTGGCTGCACACTGCTCGAGTTGTACTTCCAGCTGAATGAATGCGTTCGTCTCCACACTGCACTGCCGTTCTCCACTTCCATCCCCATGTGACGAGGAGGAAACAGGAGAAAAATGGACAGTGGAAGCCAATGGAAAAGTGTGGTGCTTTGTTTTGGGCCACATGATAAAGGGGAGACAGAGGTAGCATTGAAGAGTGTGGTGATGAGAAACAACTGTTGGGGTGGTAGTTCACTTTCAGTCTAATTTTTCTACCTCACATATAGAATATGCCTTGACGTAGTTCCTCCTGGTTTTGTCAATGCTGTTGCTTTTGGAGCCTTGACTTGCTACAATTTCTGCAGACTAAAGGAGGCATATATTTCTTTGCTAATTTTTAACAAGATTTGTAACTTAGTCATAACTATAAATACATTTGCTATACATTAGTGTTGTGACTGGTTTTGTAGTACTTGGAAGCAGAATTTCCTACGTACCCAGTCGGAAGTGCAACAGAATTCTCCATAAAGTTGAAATTATGATTCGGAAAGTCCAAGCTCGCTGAACAGCTTTGAGTTCACTGTCCAACATGGCTGCTGTGCATGTATAACATAGTGAAAGTTGCCTGTATGAACTATTCAGTCACACTTCTGATGTTTGTGTCTCATAAAACCAGTGGGAGACATACTGCTGTAAAATATCTGTCAACAAGTTCCTTTTGTGCTTAAATGTATACAGCAGAGAAAAAAACATTATCAGGCATATTATCATACTGAACACTATTGTGAAAACATTACAGCATATGTTGAACATTGGTTAGATATTCAGTTTCTTAAAAGAGAGCTAAAGACAAAAAGACTGACAGCATGTAATTCAATGGAGATGTCTGTGACAGATAAGACAAATAAAAAAATAACAAAAGTTTCTGCTCCTTATGCAAGGGTGCAAAAGGCTTTCCTGCTTCCAGGTCTTATGTTTGTTTATGAGACATATTCTGGTGTTGAGTTCAACTTTAAAGCATTTTCAAAAAATGGCTTTCTTTTGTAACATGTGAAAAAGAGGAGAAAAGTGTTCAACTGTGTCCCTCGGGGTATCCTGTGAGGGGTATTCCAGGAGTAAGGGGTACCATGCTGTTCGGTCCCCTGTATGGTGTCAGAGCTTGGTCCACATTGCCGGGAGTATGTTGAGCTCATTTCCAGTGAGAGTTGGACTCTGCCAAGGTTGCCCTTTGTCACCAGTTCTGTTCATAACTTTTATGGACAAAATTTCCAGGCGTAGCCAAGGCGTTGAGGGGATCTGTTTTGGTGGCCTTAGGATTCCGTCTCTGGCTTTTGCAGATGATGTCGTCCTATTGGCTTCATCAGTCCCTGATCTACAACTTTCGCTGGAGCAGTTCGCAGCCAGGTGTGAAAAGGCTGATGAAGATCACATGAAGGGATGAAGATCAGTGCCTCCAAATCCGAGGCCATGGTCTTGAACCGGAAAAGGGTAGAGTGCCTTCTCTGGGTCATGAAGGAGGTCCTGTCCCAAGTGGAGGAATTCAAGTATCTCTGGGTCTTGTTCACAAATGAGGGAAAAATGGAAAGGGAGATCGATAGATGGATTGGTGGTGTGTTGGCAGTGATGTGGGCACTGTACCGGTCTGTCGTGGTAGAGAGAGAGATGAGTCAAAAGACGAAGCTCTCAATTTACTAGTCAAGCTACGTTCCTAGTCTTATCTAGTACGATCATGAGCTTTGGGTCATGACCAAAAGAACGAGATCATGGATACAGGCCTCCGAAATGAGTTTCCTCCGCAGGGTGTCTGGGCTCTAAGGGAGAGCCCAGACACCCTGCGAAGCTTGGTCATCCGGGAGGGACTTAGAGTAGAGCCACTGCTTCTCCATGTCAAGATGAACCAGTTGAGATAGCTCAGGCATCTCATCAGGATGTCTCCTAGATGCCTCCCTGGTGAGGTGTTCTGGGCACATCCCCCCCGGGAGGAAACCCAGAGGAGGACCCTGGACACACTTCTCGGCTGGCCTGGGAAAGGGATTTTCCTGGAGGAGCTGGCCCAAGTGGCTGAAAAACAGCAAGAAATGAAAAACAGCAAGAAAACAATGGTTTGGGAGCATTAATGGATGTTTTATTTTTGTTCATTATTTTTCTTTTTTGTTCACAATTAAATGCAGTACAGTTTCTGTTAAATTTTGGGCATTGAATTAATTTCTAAATAATTTCACTGTATCAGATAATTCCTTTATTCTCTAAAGCCATGCCAACACCTCACAGACATGATTTCATTTTACTTTTGCAGCGTCGCCTCATGGTGCTAACTAACCTTGTTTTTGGAAAAAATAATGATCTACTTGAAAAACTACTCACTTTCTGGACAAACCTTGCTGGTTTCCCATGAAAAGAGTTCTCAGAACAGTATTTTGAGTGAAAGGACATGATTGTTCCTGCAAGGCTGCTCTGTTTTGCTTGTTGAGAAGCTGTAACAGATTTAACCAAGTAGTGAATTTTGTGGGAAGAAAACAGAGAAACTGCAGATTTACCTGTCATCTTAATTTTACATCTCAGCTGGGAAATAAGTTGTAAAAAACTTGACATACTTTGTTCTGTCTTTATTTGCCAAGGTGAGACAAAAACCTAAGGGCATAACGTGAAGCTTATATCATGCTTTGGTCAAATTACTACAGAGAGCAGCATGTTTTAAAGTTGAAGTTGGTTAAACAGAACACAACCAATTAAATGTACTCTAAATAAAGTTTTTGAACTTGAATGAATCTCCAAATGGAATTTTCATATCAGAGTTTGAGAACTAATACTAATTTCAGGTGCTTAAATATGAGTTCTTTTGCAAAATAAAAGGTTTCATCATAATCCCCTTTTTTATAAATCAAATGAGGTTAAAGAAAATAAGAGAGAAGCAAATTTTAAGGGCCCAGAATTTTTTTTTTTTTTTTTTTGAATATCTAATTGTCGGGTTTATCATGTTCTCCTTCCAGCAGAGGGGGACAAGAGTAATGGCAGGATGAAGTGGGAATCTTCATCATAAAAAACTCAGTGGTTAATTTATTCACAGAACCAGAACAGACTATTTAATTACTCAAATATATCCCGATTTAATGAAAAGAATGTAGTCTTAAGACTTAGTGTATCTCAACATGTTTCTGAAATATCCCTGGTTGAATCTAAAGTAGCTATGATAAGAAATGTCTTCTTGTTGTGTTTTTGAGAGAGCGAGAGAGAGAGAGAGAGAGAGAGAGAGAGAGAGAGAGAGAGAGAGAGAAAGAGAGAGAGAGAGTTGTGTTTGCTCACACTACGGCTGTCAAGCTGTCTTTATCTCGCAGTGAGAACTCTAGCATATGCCTTCTAGAGCTGAACCAAATTTGATTTTGTTTGGAGAACAGCATTAACCATGCCAGCATTAAGTTATTGCCCAGATGGGAACTCATCACCTTGTCTTTTTCACAAAGAGAAAAACAAAAAGGAAAAAAAGATGTGATCTCAGCCGCAGAGCTAAGATTACATTCACATCAAGCCAACACTTCGTTCTCATTCACAGAAGGTTGTTGACACAGATGTGGGAACACTGAAACGTGTTAACCTGTCAAATGTTAGAAGCAGCTCCTTATGTTATGAAGAAGAATCTTATTTTTATTTGACAAACTGGTTTTGTGGACTAATGTCTTATTGGATTGAAAAGTGTGTGATCGTTGCTGTTCATCTGCAACAAAACAAGGTTTCATGTTAGAGAAATACATTTTATATAAAAAAGAAGAATCACATTCACTAAAACTATTTACAGCATCAGCATTGGTAGAGCATTGTTTTCTCTTTAGGTTGTTTTTCCAAATCACAAACTTTTCCCAGTTGTTTGGGTCTACTCAATAACTGATGAAGTATTTCCCAACCCAAAACATGGGTACCTCTAAATTATTGGTATTTGTAGTAATTTTTATGATTTCAAATCATAAAAATAATAAAAATTACTAAAAAAAAACAATAATTTAGAGGTATACACTAGTATACCGTTCAGTTTGAACACTGATCGGTGTTCTTAGTTCCTTGGATATCTTTTTATATTCCTTTCCTGTATTATGCAGTTCAATTACCTTTTCCTGAAGATCCTATGACAATTCTTTTGCTCTCCCAATAACTCAGAAACCAGAAACATTAGTGCAGCATTAAATGAAATATGCAAGGGTATGTCAGGAGTCCATAAACTATATATATATATATATATATATATATATATATATATATATATATATATATATATAAAATGGTCCCACTTTAGCTCACAGACTTTCTGTTGGTTGTGTCCTCTATGTCTAGCTGTCATTTTCTCTGTCATCTTTCACTCACCCCTCACCTCAACATGTAAAATCAAGCTGTTTCAAAGGAAAATATATTGATGTTTGTGATCTCATAAGTAAACTCAGTAAATCATGCCTGGTTCTGTCAGTTGGAGTGGGACAACAACGAAGAAAGAGTAACAGCATTCATTATTTTTATTCTTTATTTTAACCCAAGTTTGAAAGTATAACCTGTTCCTAATTTTGTGGAAAACTGCAACATTAACATATTCTGACTGAAAGTCGCTGAAGTGCATGTACTCCTTTTATTGCTTTTTGTCTGTAGTCAGCCCTGCATCCTCAGCACAACCTCTGTTGACTTTTTCTATCCTGGTTTAGACCTGTATTGAGAACTCCACTTGGATATCTATGATTTTCCTTTAAACAGAGACTCATTAGAAGAGAAGCACACGTATATTGCATATGTGCATTTATATCTTGTGCATCTAGCTCGTATCTGCTGAAACCCATCTTTAAAATTGTACTGAAGCATGTACAAGCTAATAAAGCAATTGCCTCTTTAAGAATGCCCTTAGTTATCAACACCTAAAGTAAAAATATATATATTTGACAAGGAAAATAAATGGATAATCTTTTGTGATAATGACTTATGTATTTGCTTATGCTCATCTCACATATTTTAAAGTCCAGTATCTCACTCCACTATTCCTGTCCCTACATATATAACTGTGTTAGTCTGTTAGGTGATAAAAATGTGTGATCTATATTTCTTCATTATATCTTCTCTCTGTTTGTCTGCTCTGTTCAGATACTACCTTATGTGGAGAACATGCCACCTTGATCATGTGATCTGACCTAGATGTAGATATATCATATGTTAAACGGTTCAGTGGAAATCATTCTTTCTTGATTTATATTTGTTTGTTAAACACAAGCTGATATTTGATAAAACCAAATTTTTTACAACACCTTTTCTGGTTGAAGTTTCTTTATTAACATTCCTGACAAAAACATGCACATAAACAATGTTTGGTATTAGTCATGAAATCACAGTCAATCTAATCTCTCAAAGGATTCTCTTTAATAAAACAGTGGCAGATGAACTTGTTAAGATGATTCTTTTGCTGGTTGGGATGTAACAGCACGAAAATTTAGTATATTGTTATTGTGTTTAAATTCATCAGCGTTATCACTGTCAGGTCCTGCCTCTTTTGGACTCTTGCTTTTGTTATTTTTTAGTGTTGAATTCTTATTTTTACTTGTCCTAGTTTATTTCTTGTTTGTCCATTTCTTAGGTTAAGTATTTCAGGTTATTTTAGATTTTTTATTCTCCTGCATTTTGATTAGATCAGTCTTGTTTCTGTTTTACTAAGTACACTCTTTAGTTATCCTCTGCTTCTGTCATTTCTTTGTATTGATTTCCTATTTTCCCCAGTCTGAGTTTGAGTATTTCAGTTACTTTTATATTATGTTTGTTATTCCTTGTTGTTTTGTTTATTACAGTCTTTTCTTAGTTATTCTAGTTATTTACTTATGTCTAGTTATTCTCAATTATGTTTAGACTCTTTTGCTTGCTTCCTTGTTGCCACTCACTCTCTCCTCAGCTCCCCTCTCATTTATTGCCCACACCTGTAAATGTTTATTTAATCAGCCCATTGTTCCAGCATTCACTCCCTCAGTATTTAAGCTCCCCTCCTTCAGCCACTCCTCGCTGGTTCCTTCTGTTTTCTCCCTGTCATCCTTCCTGGTTTCTCCCCGTTGTGCTCCTCTTTGTTCCCTGGACTTATGTTTTGGTTTAACTCTGGCTTCCTTCAGTGTTTGTAAGTTTTTTTGGTCATCGTTTTTTTTTTCATTAAGTCTTCTACAGCTACTCGCTGCCTCTGACTCTGACTCTCTGCATTTGGGTCCTCAAACAACCACTATGAAACATGACAATCACAGTATATACAACAAGAATAAGTAATATATAGTTAATAATAGTTTGAATAATAGAAACAATTGCATAACTTTTAAATTCGCAAAAGGTTTGAATAAATGTTTTAGGACAGGGATATTGAGTTGCAATGACATAAACACAGGCCTAACACAAGGGAGATTAAAGCTGCTGAATATTTAAAGTGTAATTAACCCCCAAAATCAACTTTTTAAAATAAAAGTCTCCAGCAACACAGAAAAAAAAAAATCGCTAGATTTGTCACTCATTTCTTTTTTGATTAAAAAGTCACTAAATATAGCGAGAATGTTTATAAGAAAGCAACAGATCTTTCCCTCATCCCTGTGCCTCTTAGTATCTCTTGGCTCTGCCCATTTTGGAGAAATGTGTGAAGGGTGGGATTATGCTTTCACAAGGGGAGTTAGTTACACTTTAACAAAAAATGTACATGTCTGTTCAACACTGATACCTGATGATGCACCCTGCTATGAGGTTATTTCTGAAATTTTTACAAAGTTCCCTCTTTTAAAGCATAGGGGACAAATTATAGTGTACCTCTTACCTAAACACACAATGCATCCAGGAGTCACACTGGTTAGTTTTTAGAAACATGATGGATACAGCAAGCTGTACTGTTTTGCTTTAATATATGCTATTTGGAGTTTAGAGCATTATATACATGTGTAGGGCTCTTATTGTGAAGTTTGTGTCTCAGTTCATCTGCTGTATTGATGCTTTGAAGAAAGTAAAGATGCTCCTCTAACTTTTTAATGCATATTTTTCTGGCTGCCTGCAGAGTATAACTGTACTTAATCAAGTACAGTTTTATTGGTAATTTAATTCTGAAAAAGTAATAGTACAACAATTTTGTCAAGGTAACCAATAAAACCAATAACCATCTCTTGCTATCTCTTCCTCACACACATTTCAACTTTGAGAGTTTTTCCGCTTATGGCTCGTGTGTCTTGTGGGACTTCAGTATGGTCGGTCCACACATTACAATGAAGCAGACTTGAAATGTCTCTTTGAAAAGGGCTGCAGAAATATCATATGTCAAATGTCATAAACTTAGCCATCAGTCCAAGATTAAAGCAACCATAACCCAGTTTTTGATATTGTACAGTTGATGAAAGCAGCAACACGTCATTCACCTGTATTTAAACTCTACACTCTTCTCAGGAGGTATTTGCATAAAAAACATGTCTTGCCTGCATTTCTTTAAAGCTGGTTAAGCACCCTTATGTATGCAGCTGCAGTTTTGCTCTTGTCTGCGGGGTGTTAGTGTTAGAGTTGAGCCAGAGTGACAGAAAGTGTCATGTGCTTCTATAAATAAATCCCCGTTTTCAGTGAGTCACCCACCGTGCTGGTGTTCCCACGCGGGCAATTCACGAGACAATTCATGCTGCCTCATGTATCCCTCTTTTCCTAGGTTGATTAACCTCGTAGTTTGAAGGTCCACGACCCTGGAGGTGCTGCACGCCAGCCTGGCCAGAAGACAGAAAAGCAGACTCATCTTGTCTGATGGAGAAAGATTTTTTCTGTAAATACACTTCCTGGCTCAGAGAAGGAAAAAGCCAGCATTTTAAAATAAATCATTTTAAGAGAAGATGAAAATATCAAAGTCAAATTCTCAGGAGTGCCTCAACAATTTTCATAGGGCTGACCAATGCCCGATGACCAATCTGATTGTGCCACACTTGCAGCAACAGCTATAAAGCCTTTCTGATGAGTCTTTTACATCTCTGTGGAAGAATTTTGGCCCACTCCTCTTTGTAGTGCTTTAATTCAGACATATTGGGAGATTTTTGAGACTATAGAACCCTCTGAGATAGTTTTCACAAACATACAAGTCCTTTGTTGCTTCAAAATTTAACACTTAATGCACATGCCATAGCTAAAAATAATTATAGCATCCAATGCTTTATATGTTTTCAGAGTGTCTGTGTATGAAGTCTAAAGTCATTGATAAAGTAATGAAATGTTCAGATGTCAGCTGATTAAAATGGATGTTTCAATCTCTTACTGGGGACAGAATATGAAATGTTAAATAGTTAATTTATTTTTGAAAAGTAACAGACTTCTATGTACATTTCTGCCACCCAATAAGGATATTTGAAAAGTAAATATATACATGCGGTGGATTGATAGGGGTGGTCTTTTCCCCCTTACTTTCCTTGGTTGTGCCACTGCAAATTCTATCCTCCTCAAATCTTGTCAGTTTAGTGTTTTGTACAGTTCACTGTTCAAAGATCTCACTCTGAGCTAACAGCTTGATGTGATAACAAGATTCAAGAGAACATATGAAGCCTGCAGTGTTGGCAGCTGTTCAGATTTGAGAGATTCTGTTTCATTAGAGCTGGCTGATGAGTAAAGGAATCTAAATAAGTTTTAAAAAACTAAGAAGAAACTAAGAAAACCTCTAAACAATCTTCATCAGTTTACCTCATAGACTCAGTTTTTATGACTGATATCGCAAAACCGTCCATCATCTCAGTGATTTCAGGGGAAACTGCTGAATTAAGACTATAAGTAAAAGTTAGTAACAGCCTCTGTGAGGGTATCACTCAAATACTCCTTCATCAGAGTGAACATTTAAGTGCGATGTCAGCTTGACATCCTGGATACAACTGTAAATTCTGACATGTGCATTCATGGCATCTAATAGGAATCCCTGACACACAGAGCATCCATCTCACAGGCTAAAATACAAATCTCCCAGTCAGAAGTTAATCTGTTATTCTCCCCTGCTGGCTAATCACAGTGGCAGAGGAGGAGGGAGAGAATGAGTGAGATGGGGAGACACACCAGTGGGGAATCAGAGATGGTTAAGCAGTATATAATCTAGCACAGTAACCAAAGCAAAACTCATTTTAGGCTTACTTAAAAACCCCTGTTTTTATTTTGTCTTATTACAAAAAAACATCTAAAGAATTGGAGACCTATCCAATGTATTTCATCACTGTTTTCACTCATTTCTCTTAATGCAAGCATATAAGTTTTCCATTTGCTTTCCTATACTTTCTATATTGATAAGAGGTTTATTTTCTGCCTATTTTTCAGATTGGGATGTTCCTTTTGCAACAGTAAAGCTCTTTCTCACTATTAAGCTGTCTATGTCAGGTTGGCGTGTGTCTGTGTGGCATCATGCATGTTGTTGTCACTGCTTAGCCTAGTGTGAAGAACCAGAGCACCACAGCAGATGGCTGCTTGATGCACTCAGAGAATGGTTACCGCTTATTTTAAGCAGCTGCTATTGTAATTATGTAGCACATGCAACAAGCGCTCAAACACAGCTTCTTTTATTTGTGACATGATGCAAGGTCATGCTGAAGCTTTTCTCTCCTCTGCAGCTATTTTTAAGCAGTAGTGTACAAAATGACCTGAGCGCGTTTTATTCCTGATTTCCTGCTTCTGGGAGATGATCTCTAATCTGATCTGCTCTATCATCCTGATTGTCCGAGGTCCTAAATCTGAACCCTTACACTAAATTTTCCGCTGGTGGACTCATTAACTGCTCATCAGTAAAATAATGGATAAGTGACATCTTCAAAGCTGTGTAAAATCAGTTTTTAAGAGGGAAGATAAGCAAATATCTTTATGTTTTGTCTTTTATTGTTTCAGTGCAGAGAATTGCTAAGATCAAAAGCTTTAAAATGACCTGTAAAGGTGTGAAGATGCTGATGCAAATTATTATTTTGATCTTTTTGAACACATTTAGAATATCTTTGCTCTGCTGTCAAAGCATTGGTAGATCTACATGTGAAATAAACAAACACAGATTAGGAGTCTCAGTTAAGGAAGCTTTTACATCCACATATCTGTTAAAATGTCATCAAGCAGTAGCAAAAGAGACAGTATTAGAGAGATTACTGACTATATTACATAACCTGCACACCCCCTCCTCCACACACAGAAACACAAAGCCACACATTTAATTACAGTATCAAGCTATGAATAATCAAGAAGGACAAATGCAAAAAAAAAAAAAAATGTGGGAGTGAATCAGCATGAGCAATGCTATATAGCTTAGGTGTCACTTTAGGAATAACAATGAGAGAAGCCGCCTGGCTCTGTTTCCCTCCATGTGGGATGACGTCTCTGCAGAGCTGCTTACGTCAGAGCTACAGAGCTGAGGCACACACTCTGTGATGCTCTGAAGGAGAACTGGAGTGAACCTAGCTTCTGCTGTTGCTGCGAAAAGATTCGTGTACTCCCTCCTAGAGTCTCACAGTGCAGGATTATGTCTTGGGAGTTAAAATAAACGCAGGGGAAAGTCTTTTTGTCCATCTGGTCGATCTGGTGTGTAACTGTGGTGTGTGTTAGTTTTTTTTTTACTCGGTTATTTGAAAAACAGCATTTTGTTGGAACATTTTTATAAATAAGAATAAACCCAAAGTGAGAGACTAAAGATCGTATGGTCAACTGAACCATATAACAGCTTTTATGTTGTATTTTGACAACTAACTAAATAAATGTTATAAGAAAACTCTGCCTCTGCGATCTGAGATTTGTTCAAATAAGGAGCCCTGTGTTTCCCTTTGCAGACAGTCAAACATGTTTTTCCATGACATAGTGTCTACAAACACTGTGTCATACTGCACTATTCAGTTCATCCATACAACCAGACTCCTGTTTAATATCCAAACCCTGCTGTGGCTGCTGGACTGGATACCAGTTAGTTTTGCAGTGTTCTTCCCTCTATCCTTTAAATATCTTTTGATATCAAAAATCTTATTTAACTTAATCTAGGTTTTTTTTTTTTATTTGGGATCGTGTGCTCCTTAGCCAGTTCCTCCTGACCCCAATCCCCATCCCCCTCTCATCTTTGTATTTTATGTATTGTTTGAGTTCAGTTTATTAATCGTAATTTGAAGTGTCTGTTGAAGCGATCCTCAAATCCTTCTGTATTTTTAAAAAACAACAGTATGAATTTAAACACAACATAGATAATCTAATCACATGGAACATTTGGGGGGAAAATATTAGGAAGACACTGAGTGACATCCCTGATCAGTTTTTTGTAAAGCCAGTGTGAAACTTTTTTATTTTTCTTTCCTGCATCATAATTATTACCAGTTTTCAGCAGATGGTATTTTTTCCTTCTAATCTTTTTGGGAAAACACATCTGGTCTTTGAGAAGGCAAAGCTATGCCATAAATACACATAAATATGGATTATACATTACACAATTATACATTTGCACTCATTTAGAACCTGCAGCACCTTCATGCATCGGCTCTGTCTCTGCATTCTGAGATACATGGTTTCTTCAAACAAGGGGATCTTGTGTTTCATTTTCCAAGTAGACAGATACATGTTCTTGCATTACATAGTGTCGACAAACAGTAAACAATCCTGCATGATTTAGGTCATCTATACAACCAGACTATTGTTTAACTTCACAGTGTTCATATAGCTGCATGTCTGAAACTCAGTCATTCCAGAACTGCTCCTTCTCTTCCCTTTTTCTCTTGTCATTAAATGCCCTGTCACTTGATGCATAGGAGGCAGTGTTACTAGTTGAATCAGGTGTGCTGGAGTTGGGACACTGTTAAAACATGAAGGACCGTGGGCCAGCAAAAATAGCAATTTAGATCAACATGCGTTAAAAGTCTAATTAAATATTTTTGGTAACATTTGACAATTGATGTTCACATTTAGTCTCTTTATTAAATATAACTTAGCTTGAGCTATTTTGCAACAGAGAGAAGAATGAACTTCTTATGCACACCATACCTTTAAGAGTTTTATTGGTTAAAAAATATTGAAAAACTGCTATTTAGCTAGATTTTTGTCTAAATTTCTAAGCCCCAATTGTTTTCCATACACTGTTTTAGCTACCTCTGGTCTACCTTTACTCCCTACCTTCAAGCTTTCCAAATTCCCTTTATGAATGAGAGGGAATTTACTCAGCAGTCATGTATTCTCTTAACTACTGAACATAATGATTGTAAAAGACACAACTCAGGCCAATCATGCTTTCTGTTTGAAACACCACTGCTTGGGGCCATTGAGGAGGTTGTCCGTCAATGGCTGCTCTAACCTCTCTGTGATTTGTGGACCTTCTGAGTGGCAGTGTGGTTCAGAGCAGTGATTTGTCCCACAAGGCTGGTCCAGCCTTGGCCATTGCTGCCGTCAGCAGCTATGCTACAACTCCACGTGAAAGCAGGATACTGGCATTTGCTGAATTCAAGGTGGCGTCTTTTCAATTAGGGAGTGAAATACCTTTTCAGCCTCTCGAGTGGCCTGGCGAACTACAGCCAAGGGGCCCTGGCAGCATAATGATGCCTGGCACAATAGTACCACTGTTTCCCAACCGGTTCCCAGGAAACCGCACAACATGTGCCATTGTGCCCAGTGCTTTGCTGCCCAGCCACGTTGCCCAGCTTACCCAGGGACACCGAGAGGTCTGTCTGTGCAGTGAAGCTCACAATGATGTGGCTGGTAGGTTCGGAGAACTGCTAGGTGAAGACCAGGGGTGTTTCACCTCACAATGGAGTTAAGGTTTTGGGATATTTCCTCTCAGATTCAGCTACCTTGAAAAGAGCAGGCAGCGAAACGAAACAAGCTTGAGGAAACAAAGGGCAGCAGTGTTGCTGCCAGTAATTGTTACAGAGAGAACCCTGAACATTGTGGCTGTGCTGCACCCTCCACAATAAAAGAGGAAACCAAGAGAAAAGGGACAAGCAGAGAAATGGACAGCTCAAACTGGTTTGTAGCTGGTCCTGACTGGTTCTTCTCTTTTTATCTCACCACTGTAGGGGGAGTTCAACCATTTGTGTGTTCCTTCTCTACAGATCCCAACGTGGTCACCATTATAGCCCCTGTTTACGCAGCACAGCAAAAGAGATCATTTTGGGCCAGCCAGATAGGGGGGAATTAGTCAACGGCATCTAGGAGATACATGTCACTGGGGGCTTTCTGGGCCCCACAAGCCAGCTGGTCAACTAATACAACACAACAGGATACCCAGGAAATGAAGGCCTAATGCAAAGCGCACTGTGACACGGCAAGCTAAAAGCTCTATTTCCTCTAAAGGGGAGACCTGTCAGTTAATGTGTCAATTATTCATGGAATTTGCCAAAACAACTATTCACTCTCTGCTTTGCATTGAAAGTGGGAGTTTAGTGAGTTTTTAGGATAGTTTATGCAAACAGATGCTTTTTAAGTCTTACAATCACCCTAACCTTTATTTAGATTTTAATTTCACACCCAAATTTGAAAGAAGTGTAAAAACAAAATCTGAACACCAATGGCAATAAAAATATTACACAAAAAAGTAATAAGTGATTTATTTTTTATTTCAGACATTCATGGGCAACTTTATAAGTAAAAAATCAGTTGCTTGTTAAAACAAATAGCAACTCAGTACATTTATGCATCTAGACACAAAAATGAGTTGCTGAAGTACAAATCGAGCATCAGAATCAGGTAGAAAAAACATTTAAGTGACTTTGAACATGGTATGGTTGATTATGCCAGTTATGCGTTTCTGAGTATTTCATAAACTTCTGATTTAAAAGACAAAAAGGCAATAGTAGCCCCGCCTGGCCACCCCAATGAAAATTTTCTGGGGGCACCACTGACCATCGAAAACTGAAGCAGCAGAAGGCTGGTGGTGTAATGCTGTGGGAGATATTTTCTTTATCCATTTTGGGCCCCTTAGTACCAAGCATTGCTTTAACCCCAGACCCTTCCTGAGTATTGCTGCTGACCATGTCCAACCACTAATGACCACAGTATACCCATCTTTTGACGGCTGCTTTAAAGCAAGATAATGCACCATGACACTAAGCTTCAATCATCTCAACCTGGGTTCTTAAACATGGCAGTGAGTTCCTTGTAGTTCAGTGGTCTTCCATCGTCACCAGAACACCAATAGAGAACCTTTTTGATGTTGTGAAACAGGAGACTCTCATCAAGGACGCATTGATCCATTTAAGTTTTAACTTCTATAAAATGTTTAATGTGGTCATCCTAATGATTGTTTATGGCTGTTACTAGACTATACCGAGCATCCAAAACTTCAGTTACCCTCAGCTTTTTACTTAAATGATCATCTTAAGCATCACTAACTTTTCCTTAGTGATCTATGAAAACATTTAACTTCCCTTTTCTTAATGTTTCATTTGCTAAAAGGTTTGAAGTCAATTTGCAAAATCTCTTGAATTTTTGAATGGCTTCCTTAATGTAACATTTCAGTATTACCTTCCATTAGGTTATGTTTTTGTCTGTCAGCAGTTTTCACCTGACATTCAATAATATGATTTTCTTTTTCATTTTCTGTCTGCAATGCTAATTGTCTGGATTTTTTTTTTCTCTCACACAGATCCCAGGAGGAAAATCAAAACATCACTTTCAAAGTTCTTACCACAGTCAGGCATTTACACATTTCAAAGGAAATATTAGTTACCTGAGGAGACATGAGTGAGGATAAACCAGCTGAAAGTGTGGAAAATTCCTCAGCGGAGGTGAACGCTATTCCAAATGGGAAGGGCCATGAACCCGGAGAGGAGATCACAGCATCTGCAAAAACACCCTCTGCAGAAGACTGTGAAAAGTGAGTGCTGCACATCATTGGAGTGTAAACCGATGTGATCTGTTCACAAAAATCATTTTCAAGTTCCTGGGTTATGCACAAGAATTTAATTGCTGGTGTTCAATAAAGTCCTTGGTGAAAGTTTGGGGTCGAATGAAACTTGATTTCAGAAATAAAACTAGGAAAAATTTTGTTTGCTAACTAATTTATACAAGTGTTGTAGCAAAAGCACTCTAAATATGTTAACTGGATATTTTGTTGTTGAGTGTAGACAATTATGTTTTCTTGTATGTGATGCTTTAACCTACATCTTACTTTACCTAATTCATTCATGCATTACTTTCTGTTATTCTGGCATTTATAGCAAATAGAAATTATTTTAGCAATAGCAATCCAAACTGAATGGTAACTGGGAACATAAACATCTGGTCATGAACGTCTCTGTCTATTTTTGCCAATACATGCATTAATCCCATTTACTTTACTCTTCTTCTAATGTATGTTAGCATAATTGCTAAAGATTGTTGCTTTTATGTTTTTAGTGAAAAATACAGTACCGAATGCCAGCCTATTTACCACAAGTTACTTGTAGTGAGATTGCAAGATTACAAACTATATATGCGTGCCTAAAATAATCAACTCCTACAACAATTTTATGAATATTCTCAGACATTTGTAATAAAATATCAAACAAATATGCTGTAGGACACATGAAAATAAAAGTTTGAAGACAGAAAAAAATGACCAGGCATAAATGGAAAAAAGAATAGGGTTTTGACAAGAGACAACAGGAAACCATACAGTATGTACTGTCATATTCAATAATTTATTTAAAAGTTCAATTATTTCAGTAACTGAATTTACTAAGTGATATTTATATTATATTATATATTAGATTAATTACACATAGACTGATGTTTTCAAGCCATTATTTCTGTTAATTATGAAGATTTTCCACTTACAGCTAATGAAAACACAACATTTAAGATTAGAATATTACATGAGATCAATAAAAAACATGTTTAACTCAGAAATCTGGGTTTAATGAAAAACTATGTTTAATACCTGCTTAAATGTGGTTATTTTAATGTGACAAATGAGCCTCATTAGAACGCATATTCTAATTTGTTGAACATGTCTGGTAAATGGACCTAATTTATATAGTGGTTTTCTAGTCTTACTGACCACACTCTTGAGCCACATTCACACACCAGTATCAGATCAGTGGGAAAACATGGGGCCTTGCCAGGAGGACATTAACATGTGACAGGAGGAAGTAAACTCCATGCAGAAAGACCCTGGCCAGGAATCAATCTCCTCCACCCACTGTGTCACAGTTGCCCCCTATATGACTGTTTACATATGTACTGCAGAAGCAGAGGAGTAGTTCAGGACAGTTGTAGGAATTGGAGAACAAAGAACAGTAAGGTGGGCTGCACTGTTGTTTTGCAGCAAAAACAATGGATGAAAGGCTGGTAAAGCAAGATGAGATTAGTAATAAAAACTAACTAAAACAAACCAGAGAACAGATTAAGAAAATACTGCAAGAATGAAAAGCATAAAATAATCGCATTTAAATAGATAACAGAGAACCATAAAAACTAAAACATAAAAAGAAAAACAACAAAAATCTGTCAACCATGATGCCATTTTCAGCAAAGACCCTAATGAAGCACTGTTTGGCAAGACACTTAGCCTTTAGCTGCTGTCTTGCTGTACTAGAATTTGTGCTTGATAATGGAATGAGATAAGTACCCAATTATCACATCAGGTTGTCCAGCTTTTTTTTCCTTTTAGCACTATCAGTGTAATAGATGGCTTAATTAAAGTTCCCCTCTCTGGGATAGAGATGATGATTTAGTTTCTTGTCAATGTGCTTATTATATTATGACTGTGGGTGTTGTTTTCCACATTGTGCTCTCGTTGGGTGATGGATGACCCCTCTCTGCAGTACTTGTAGAGAAACTCTAGCCAATAGCACCCAGAATGCTAGGTAAGTATGAAACAGTAGTGAGTTTCAAACTGATTTTGTGCTTACTGTTGCATGTTGGGCCTTTTGTAGTGACCAAGTGCCTTGCAAAAGTACTGTTAACTTTTTGTCATTTCATCTCTTTATAGCCACAAACCGAAATGTGTTTTAATGGGCCTTTATGTGATATACAAAGCAGTACTCATTCATTAAGTGGAAGAAAACTTATTCTGAACTGGCCCCCTTTACTTGGATGCCAAAAAAATGAAATACAGAGCAAACATTTGCCTTCATGCATTATCTAATTAGTAAACAGAGTCCATGTGTGTAATTTAATCTCATTATAGATACAGCTGTTATGTGGAGGCCTCCGAAGTTTGTAAGAGAACATTAGTGAAAAAACAGCCTCATGATGACCAAGGAACACAGCATACAGGTCAGGGATAAAGTTTTAGAGAGATTTATAGGAAGGTTAGATTATGAAATAATATCACAAGCTTTGGAAATCTCACAGAGTACTGTGCGATTCATGAAAGAAAACAAGTAGATGTTCCAGGTACAGTTTGCCTTAGGTCTTATGTGAGCTACTGCAAACATGTGGAGGGAGGTGCTCTGGACAGATGTGACCAAAATTCTAACTTTTGACCTAAATGTAAAATACTCATGTTTATGACTGAAAACAGAAAGAGCTAAATACAGTGAAATGCTGCAAGAAAACCTGTTAGAGACTGCAAAGCACGAACTTTGTCATTGCCTTCCTACGTAGCTCAGTCGATTCTCATCACCCTTCAGTGCCCTGTCTGGGATTTGTACCACTGAACTCGATTTCTCAGGATGCATTTTGTCCTGGCCAATCAGCGAACAGGAGGAGGAGTTGTGAGCGATGACGTTAAGTTTCTGTGCTGTTTTTTGAATTGTAGTCTGCCTATGGTTGTAATTTGGCAATGGCAGTGGAGGAAGTGAATGAAGCCATTCAGACCGTGTTGGCCACGCTTCCAAATCTTGAATTAACCTGTACAGCCATCTCATTCAGCTTGGCACTTCTCTCTTTGCTGTGGGAGATGGTTATTTACAGTGCAGGCAATTTTCGGTAGACTTCACAACCTAGCTTTCTTTGAGCTGGCGCATTATATACGTCATGTCCAAACATTAGCGATTGGGTAAAATCAGATCCAGTTGTTTAAAACTTAAACATCTCCATCAAGCAATCGTTTCTCAATGGCCGAGGGTCCAGGCCCTCTGTACAAAGCAAAGCGTAGAACAAGAGGCTGGTTTTTTACCAGGCTTGGAAAATACTTGAGTCAAGAGCAGTAGTCAACTTTCCAGCAGGACAACAACCCTCAACATAGAGCATAACATAATAGCTTAGAGCACAATCATGTCTTAGAATGGCCTAGTCAAAGTCCAGACCTCAGTGCAATTTCGAATGTGTCATGACATGAAAATTCAAAGATCCTCTCTATCCTATATGACTGAATTTGAGCTATTTTGGTGGGGGGGAAATGGGTGAAAAATTCAGTTTCTAGATGTGCAAACCTGATAAACATACTCCCAAAACACTTGTAACTTTAACTAGAGCAAAAAATAATTCTGCATGGCTGAAAACCATAAATCACTTTTCCTCCACCTGATAATTATGTTGTAATTTGTGTCTATCGCATAAAATCCCAGTAAAATCCCCCCCAAAATTGTGGCTGTTATGAGACAAAATATGGAAGAGTTCAAAGGGTGTGAAGACTTTTGCATGATGTTATCAACACAGATGTGTCAGATGTTTGATCAAATAATTCCTCTCTGCTTATTTTATTTATAAACTGTAAAATTCCCACAAAAAAAGTGATGGCTTTTGAATACTTTCATGAATCTGTGTTTACAGTATGCTTCATGTTCTTACAGCAGTTTTTAATCTTAAGTCCTCACAGAACTGAAAACACGGAAGCCAGTCTCCCAGAGAGCCAGGAGTTCTTATCAGGCGCCGAGGACAAGAAAACAACACGCTTCACGGATGTAAGTTAACACACAGCTCAGCTCCATCGTGATTATACACCTTAGGGATGCTTACCAAAATGTGACTACCACCTGTTCTACTTTGATTGCAGTTTGAAGGGAAAACCTCCTTTGGGATGTCTGTCTTCAACCTGGGAAATGCAATCATGGGAAGTGGAATTTTAGGACTTGCGTACGCCATGGCCAACACAGGGGTCGTCCTGTTTCTGTAAGTCACGCATTAATGATGATGATGCATTAAAACCTTAATTGGATTGGAATTACTCTTGCTGCTACACTTGCTGACTTACAGCTCCCAGATTCATTTTCAAACCTCTGAGGGTTTTGCAGTGCAATTTGTACCAAACTTAAATAGCTTCTAAATGCATTGTAATTGGTTTGTATTAACTCTCTAGCAGACCTTATTAATGACATAGAAACTGGTAACACTGGGTATGTTTGATGCTTAAACACAGTAATAGCCTACCAATATTGTATTCATCACATAAAGCAAGTGTGATTACAGTCAAAGAAAATGAGTTTTAATATTTTCCTCTTTGATTGATTCTCTGCTTTGAGTCATTCTGTGTGTGCACAATGAATTAGCAGCATAACATTTAAAAGTCTCCAGCATAGCAGCCTGGTACAACAGATTCATGACTTCAGGGCTTTTGACCTTTAAGGAACAATCCTCACTAGCAGCATCTAAACATATTTTCTAGTTGCATTTCAGTTTCATTCTTTGACATGAAGAAAAAAAATGCCACAAGCGTTCTTGTTCAAAGCTTGTTTACTTGCAGATTGTTGGTTTTTTAGTGTGTTCCTGCATGTGCTGAAGTGCCTTTTCCCTTGTTGGATGATAGGTAAAAATCTAGATTATAAACAAACATTTATAAATTCTCACAGCACTGGAGCACAGTTGGAATTTATGCTTGCACAGTGCTTTGGGATAACAAGTTATTTTTACTCTAAAATGATTTAATAAAAGCTAATATAGAGAAAAGAAATTGTGCCTTTCTTGTGTTAGTTTTAAAGTGTTTGCTTTAGAGACTCAGCTGTAAGGTTACCATGTATTCATGAAAGAAATCAAACTATCTATAATATCCAGAGGGCTATAGTGACTTTATTTTAGCAACCACATAGAAGAATGTCTCCTTGAAGACAGTGGTCATCTCTTGGCCTATCAAGGCTACCTTTCTGTATATTTAAAAAGGTGTGAAGATGTATTTGAAGCTCGCTCATGCGTAAAAAACATTTCATGGATCTATTTAAAATATTTTAGGTCTACGTCTTTAGCCTGGTTCCACTAATGCAAACACTGACAGTTTTAAACTAATAATAAAAAAAAAAATCTAAGGCCAAATTCAGACCAAAAGTGTATACACTAATCAGTCATAGCATCATGGCTAAAAGAGTGTTGGTCCCTCTTTTTCTGCCAAAACAGCCCTGACCCCCAAGGCATGGGCTCTACTAGTTCGTGAAGGAGGGCTGTGGTATCTGCACCACAGGTTGTGAGGCAATCCTTTAAATCCTGTAAAATTAAATCCTGCTGCAAGTTGGGCCACCGTGATTCTGACTTGTTCATATGTCACATCCTAAAGAGGGTGAATTGGACTGAGATCTAGAAAATCTTGAGACCAAGTCAACACTTCAAACTTGTTGTGCACCTCAAACCATTCCTGAGGTTTGTGGCTTTGTGGCAGGATGTATAATCCTGTTGAAGGAAGCCATGGTCATCAGGAAATACCATTTTAATGAAAGGGTGTACATGGTTTGCAACAATGCTTAGGTAGGAGGTAACCAAAATTACCCAGTAGAACAATACCCAAAGCATTACACTTTCTCTTTGAGCTTTCCTTCTTCACACAGTGTGTCCTGGTGCCATTTTTCCCCAGGTAAACAATGCAAAGGCACCCAGCTATCCACATAGATGGTCATTCATCAGCCCAGGCCACCTTCCTCCATTGCTCTGTGGTCCAGATCTGATGCTAATGGGCCAACAAAATTCAAAATTCAATTCAAAAATACTTTATTTATCCCAAAGGGAAATTAAATATGGGCATTACAATTAAAATTAAATTAAATTAAATTAACCATGAGCACCCTCTCTCATAACCAGAATTACCTTCTTCAGCAATATGAAATATTGCTGAATATCTGATCCAATAGATGAACATTGGTTCCTCAGACCATTTTTGATATGGACTGAGTACAACAGACCAGGAACACCACACAAGAGCTGCAGTTTTGGAGAAGCTCTGACCAAGTCATCAAGTCATCACAATTTGGCCCATGTGAAACTTGCTCAAATCCTTACACTTTCCATAAGTTTTCCCCTCATGGCAGAAAAAGATCCTTATTTTGATCTGAGTGGTGTGACTGAGGTTTTTCTGGATGTTAGCTGACTGAACTGACTGAACTCTGTCACCGAACAGCAGCAGTTCTGACACTAGGCTAGACAGAAGCTGAAAATAATCCCTTAGTCAGCTGGGCTACATTATATATTCATGTGGTCATGTGTTAATTGGTAGTACGTGACTCTCTGCACCAGATAGCGTGCACTTATCTATTCTGTTACAGATGAAAGGCTGTGTGTTTTTCGTGTTTATATCGGATCTTGTGTTGAACAATAGAGTAGCCACTGGGAGGGACAAGCAACAAGTGTGACATATTTGGCTGAGAAATACTGGCAGATTTTCTGTGTTTCTCACTGAACGGCAGGCTAGCAATTGCCCCCGTTTCTTTTCCCCAGTATGCTGAATCCTTCTGAATCCCGGGGCTACCCTCCTAAGACAGTCAGAGGACTAAAATAAAAGATTTGCTCAAAAATACACAAAAACAAAAGCAAAATGTCATCAGTAACAATGGTCATAGTGCACATTTTGTCATATGGGATGTTTTCTTTCTTGCCACTGAACAGATCACCTTGAGCAGTGCGTCTTCTCTGTTGTGATCTGTGAATGAATGTTGCAACTTTAGTGAGCACAAAGAAGGAAGATGCAAACCACCTATGTTTATTAATTATTACTATTAACTGACACTCATTACATATATATATATATATATATATATATATATATATATATATATATATATATATATATATATATATATATATATATATATATATATATACACAAACATAGGACTTTGGGGTTCCCCACCAAACTAAAATTTCAATCACCAGCCAATCACTAACTCTCAATTCATTGCTAGCTTTAATAACTTTTCCTTTAATTGCACATCATTTTCAAGTGTCTAAGCATTTTTTAGCACGTTTTTTTTTTAGCTGATAATAAATTACATTTAATACATGTCTCAGTGTGCTCTTTATTTGAGATTGCTTTTGTAGGTGCAGTACGGGTCAGTGGTCCTGGTTCAGAGTAGGAATGCTGTGGGGTGGAATTTCAGTGAGCCGGGCAACAGAGACCCAAGTGTGTCAGTCTGTCTGAGTGTCAGCAGATCCGTCTTCCCACTTCCACTTGACTGATTGACTCCAAACCCCCCGAGTCAGCTAAGCTTTCTCCCACATGGTTTGTAGAGAAAGAAAATTGTTTGGTGGCCAAGAGTTGAAATCGAGGTGAAAGACGGGACTGCCTGGCCTTTCAAAAGGGAAAGAGGGATTGAGAGAGTGTTTGTGTGGGAGTGAAAGTTAATGTTGCCAGTAGTAAAAAAACAAAAGACAAAACAGTAAATAGTTGGAATGAGGTGGACGGGGGCAAAGAATGCCAGTGGATCAGGAAACCATTCATGAAACTTCCTCAGGCTATGGGTTTATCCCAGGAATTAATTTCTGATTCTCTCCTAAAGATTTTTCTCTAAATCACCAAAAACTGAACGTTGGTCACTCATTGAAAACATTGTTTTATCAAATTTAGATGTGATAATTTTTTTTCGTATTACATATGTATTGAGTGAATACAGAATGTCTCAAAATATTTTTTTTCTATTGAAGCTTGTTCAGTTTCGATTGTTGATGCAATCTGGGATTAGTGAATCCAATCCAATCCTGGATTCTTATGCAAGAATGCTGAGCAACAGAAAGAAAGATGTTGTTCTTTCTCCCGTGTTTTTTCTGTCCTGTAAGAGCCCATGTGGTATGTTTGTGTATTAGTGACAGAGGGCAGTGGGGTTTACAGGGTAACCTCTGCTGCCCAGCTGGACCAACAGACTGGTGTGAAGGAGAGCCACAGGGTTTTCTTCTACGATCTATATAAAACACATATGCCTGAATTACAGCTGTTTAAATAAGCTACAGAGAATTCTACAGTGTAAATATCCAACAAGAAGGCATTCCTTTTTGCTATTAACAGTTCCAGTCCTAAGTCGTAAGAACAAATAAGTATTCATTTCAGAGTTTTGTTGAAGTGTTGTTAATCAAGGTCTGTTGTCTGATGGTTTCAGGTTACTCCTCACAGTGGTTGCAGTTCTTTCATCATATTCCATCCATTTACTGCTAAAGTCATCTGGTATTGTAGGTAAGTGAGCATCTAAGTAATCCAATGTAAATGTACCAGAAATATAATAATTATATTTAATCTTTTATCAGCCTATTGTTGTGAATTTAACTTGTTCTCCTGTCTTGTGGTGCTTGTGGCTCAGGTATTCGTGCGTATGAGCAGCTCGGCTACAGAGCCTTTGGGACCCCGGGAAAGATGGCTGCAGGTATTGCCATCACGCTCCAGAATATTGGAGGTGAGGTCCCACGCTGCTGTTCTTCTGCCTTTGTAGAACTGTAGAACATCCCATTTTTAAAATTTGTTTTAGAGGATGCAGACTTTCTTGTAATTGTTTAAAATGGTCTTGGACACGATTTAACCAGGATTTCTCATGCTTTTATTTTTGTTAAGCTCTCATTTAACTCTGAGCTCTGAATTATCCAGGCTTAAAATGCTTCTAAACTCAGAAGATGCCAAAGACAGAAGAGACAACACAGTTTGTGTTGTTTCGTTAGGGCCCTTATTGGCAGCTTATCACAGACACAAGTTGTCCCTTATTTCTTTGGTTGATTGAACAAGAAACAGGCAACACATTTTTGGCAGAAATACCACAGGATTTTAGCAACAACACGTTGGATCCTAGCTGAAAACCTGGCATGCTGTACAAGACTAACTGAGGTCCACAGAAAAACTTGAAAAGGTATTTAGGAAGTATGGAAAACTATTGATTACAAGAACATCTGGGAGCCTGGAATGATTATTTAAAAGAATTTAGATAGTTTAAAAGTTACAGCAGAGAAAGAAGTTTACACACCCTTGTTATAGCTTCAGGTTTTTCTGACATGAAAAATATGCTCCACGATAAATTGTTTTCAATTTATTTCCAAATTGTCAACAAAAAAATTAAAAAATCTAAAATGAAAAGCAGCAGCAATGTGGGTTGCCTTGCTGTTCATATCCTTAAATTGATCTTTTGCTAAATCACCTTTTTATTCAATTTTGATATTCAGTCTATCTGATAGAAGTCTATCAGAATGCCACATCTTCCCTTGGCAAGATTTATGTTTGTTCTCACTGTGATGCTGAAAACATAAAATCTGTCTTAATCTTCAGATTTTCAGCAGATACCTAAAGTTAGGTTTAGGTTCAAAACTGAATGGTGTTCAGACATGATTTCATCTACCTTGACCAGACGTGTTGTTCCATCTGAAGAAAAGTAATCCAGAGCATGATACTGTCACTACCATACTTAACTATGGTTGTGGTGTTCTTTCGGTTGATGTGCTGTGTCATTTTTGTGCATATCTTTCAAAATTGTGGCCAAAAATTGAAGTTAAATTTTTAGATTGCTGCTAGAGAGGTATGTCCTGAAACATTACTCTTTACTCAATGAAAAATAGTATAGAATGTTTTAATTTCTGTCTTGTCTTCTTCATTATAAGAAATCCTCCAGTTTTAGGAATATCAGTCGTTCATATTTTCTTCAATTACTTATGACTGTCTTCACTGCACCATTCGTCTCCTGACTGATGCCTCTGGACAATGAGATCATTTTGTGATCCTTTGTAACTTCTCTGCAGACCATGGCTTTAGCTAAATGATGCAAATGAGCAAATGCCAAGAAAATCCTACCAGTACAGCTGAACTTTATTTCTATAAAAGATGGCTGGTGTGAACTCAAGAAGAAAGAATGCTCGACTCGAATCAAAAAGTGGTTCAAACAAGTTCGTGGGGGTGCACACTTATGCAATGGGGTTACAAAAGCATGTATTCTATTTTTTACATTTTTCCTTTTAACAGATTTGTTTGTTTTTTAGTTGAATATTACAGGATTTTTACAGCATTAAAGGTGGAAAAAAATATGCAATTACTTATCACAGTTTCATGTTTTGTATCTCAAAAAATGTATTCTGCAATCTCCTGATTGGAGATAAAATAATCCTGTTTGTTTCCTAGTGTGAGAAAGCCATATTTTTTCTTGTACTGTAACTTTATCTCTTTCTGATCCACAGCAATGTCCAGTTATCTTTACATCGTCAAGTATGAGTTCCCTTTGGTAATCCAGGCATTTCTAAGGGTAGACAAGCCTGCAGGGTGAGTGGCTGACACACGATTTATTTTGTCCGAAAAGCATTTACATTAAATTTTTAAAAATTATGAACGATTCTGATGATAGAATATAGGTACCTTATAAGAGCATTTACCTCTCAGATCTTGTCTTGAGAGACTTTAGGTTATAGACCAACATAGAGTTGTGTAAAATTGTGAAAAAAAAAGGAAAATGATACATGGTTTTCATGTTTTTCTACAAATAGGAAAATGTGTTGTGCATTATGATTCAGGGTATGCACAGAGCAGCTATGCTAATCTAGAGATGGAAATTTCTTCCCATTCTTCTTTGCAAAATAGCTCAAAGTTTGCTAGAGAGCATCTGTGAACATCAATGTTAACATCTTTGAGCATTCTGAAAGGCTCTATATAAGTCTGAAATCACTTCATTTCATAAGACAAGATAAGATATAGATTTATTATCCCTCCAGAGGGGATATTTCGGTTGACATAGCAGCCCAAAGTAACAACAACAAAATAGAACTATATAAAATCAGGAATATCCTCTTTCATTTTGGTGCTGTATTGTTGTGGAGCCTAATGGCTGATGGCACAAATGAGCTTCCGAAGTGTTTTGAGGCCTGGGTTTAATGAGCCTGTGGCTGAAGGAGCTCCTAAACTGCCTCAGCTCAGCATAGAAAGGATGAGAGGTGTTGTCCATGATGGCGTTTAGCTTCCCTCTCATCTTCTTCTCAGTCATTGCCTCCACTCTGTTCAGTTCTATTCTCACCACCGATCTGGCCTTCCTCACCAACTTCCCCAATTACTTTCTTCTTGCCACCCTTCTATAAAGGACAGATTTGTGCTGTGAACAACTGATAGCTGTCCAGTCAACAGATTGTCCCA
This sequence comes from Anableps anableps, assembly GCA_014839685.1. Classification (NCBI taxonomy): domain Eukaryota; kingdom Metazoa; phylum Chordata; class Actinopteri; order Cyprinodontiformes; family Anablepidae; genus Anableps; species Anableps anableps. The sequence continues at coordinate 21,205,638 of CM026069.1, forward strand.
CCTGAGTTGTGGATCTCCGAAACCTCTCCAGAATTACCATACACATCTGGGCCTCTTGTCTTACTAATGCTTTCTTTGCCTGGCCTGTCAGCTTGGGTGGATGGCCATGTCTTAGAAATTTTGGTGCCATAGTCTTTAGATTTTCAGATGATGGATTGAAAATTGCTCTGTAAGATGTTCAAACTGCAATATGGTTTTATAACCTAACCCTGCTGTTAACTTTTCCAGAACTTTCTCCCTGACCATCCATTTGTGTTCCTTAGTCTCCATGATGCTGTTTGTTCACTAATGTTCTCTAACAAACCTCTGAGGCCTTCACAAAACAGCTAGACTTATACTGAGATCAGAACACCCACAAAAGGACTGTATTAACTAATTAGGTTGGTTTTAGGTTGCACTGGGTTGTATTGAGGGGTATTAGAGTAAAGAGATCAGAATGTTTATCCACACTACAGTTTTTTTAAGCTTGTATTTTGAAACCCCCTGAAAAAACATGGATCATTTCTCTTCCAGCTCACAGTAATGCACTACTTTGTGCTGGTTTGTCATATAAAATAAAGCCCATTGAAGTTTGTGGTTATAAGTGATAACATGTAGAAAAGTCCAAAGTGTGCGAATGCAAGGCACTGTAAGTCAAATCTCTTATCAAGACAAATTTTAATTTATTTTTCTCACACTCAACATGCAAAAAAATTCACAAAGACAAGAAAAGCCTGTCTCTGGATCACACTTAATGATGAAAGAGCAATCTGTGAAAAGGAAGTGAGTCATCCCATCAGCTCCCAGTGAGACCGGACAGAGATTTAATTGTATGCTGAAGAATCCTGCCAAGCTGTGCCAGTTGTTGGGCCTGGTGCCACGCTGGATGCTTGGAGCAGCTGGTGTGAGAACAGCTGTGATAGTGACCCCAAAAAAGTGGGGTGGGGGGATCGAGCGCAATGTCCACTGAGAGCGATTGCATCAAAACACAGCAAGACTCTGCAGCTGAAAATGTAAACTGTGGGATATCAGTGCTTACTGCAGGTGGCCTCGGAGACAAACAAAACTTGCTCTCATGGATGCAATTCTCTGTGAATTTGCTGCAGTTGTACAGTCTCTTCACCTCCTTTTTGTTCCTGAGAATGGTTACACAACCCTGTGTGAAATGGGCCAAGAGTTTCTTGGAGGTTTTTGCATAAACATTTTTGGCCCCTTTGTATTTCGCCGATCTGTGCTGGATTCAGGGAGGAAAATTACACCTGCTGCTGCTACAGTATTTTGCATGGAAATGTTTGGACTGATAAGTATCACTGTAATAGAAGTGACAACATGCACACATTGTGTTCAGCCTGTTATCGGTGTGTCGCTGTGGGCAATGGTCAACAATCAGTGTTTTCCAGAAATGACAAACCAGGTTGCCTTGGTGGCATGTCATCCTGTTAGAGTGTGTGGATTTGTTTCACTAAATTGCACGGGGGTGGGCTAAAGAGCAGGAACATCTAACGATCAGTGTTTTTCTGAAACAAAAACAAGCATATTGGACTCTATAAAATAACATGTTGGTAATTAGAGAGCTGAAAAGCTTTTGTGAAAAGCTGCTTTTAATTCCACTGTTCATGTGGTGTTATTGTTGTCTTGTGAATTGTCTGCCAAAAAAAAAAAATAAAAATAAAAATAAAAAATAAAAAAATATATATATATATATATATATATATATATATATATATATATATATATATATATATATATATATATATATATATATATATATATATATATATCAACTATTTGGCTCTTAAAAAAAGTATATATATATATATATATATATATATATATATATATATATATATATATATATATATATATATATATATATATATATATATAAACTATTTGGCTCTTAAAAAAAGTATATATATATATATATATATATATATATATATATATATATATATATATATATATATATATATATATATCAACTATTTGGCTCTTAAAAGAAAAGTGTGTACTGTGCACACTTTTCTTTAAAAAAAATGTGCACAGTAATAAACGGCATACTGTAAATTTTCCTGCAATTTTATATGAGGTGGATATGGCGTTGTTACTCCTTAAAAAAGTGAGCGTGTTGCAGCAGATGCTGCATGTTGCAGTGACTTCCACCTGACAGAGGGCAAGAAATTAATCAGCCCTGCTGTGTGGCTCTAAAAATAAACCTCTGAGCTTTCTTTCCCAGACGGAGACAGCCATGTGATTTTAACATGCCAATGATTGTTTCATTGGATTCTGTGTGTCATGAGTTGCACACCAATCTCTTCCAATATTTTTATATCAAATAAATATATGAGGGTGAAATTTATTTTATTTCCCTTTGGGATAAATAAAGTATTTTTGAATTTGAATTGAATATCATTTTACAACTCAAAGGAACAAAAAGTATTGTGACTCAGAACCAAAGATTAAAGTTTAGGAATAAATTCAAATTTGTAGAAAAAACGTGAAATATTTCCATAGAGTCACTAATTCTTGTTAGAAGAATATTTTCAGAAAAGAAGTTAGGGATTTTTCCCGAGAGTGACAAATTATAGTTAAAATAACAATTTCATTATTTAAAAATAATTCACCTAGACACAAACTCTTGATGGAAAGAAGTTTAGTAATTTTCAAACAAAAATGCTATTTTTTCCCTACGGTCACCTATTATAGTTTGAACAAATATTTCAAAACAATAAAAATATTATGTAATTTTTTTTCCAGTTACAAATTATAGCTAGAAAAATAGGTTAATAATTTCCCCAAAAGCATGCTTTTTCAGTCCCAAGAACATTATCTTAAAATATATGTACAAATAAAAAAAATCATGCAATTTTTCTAGAGTCAGGAATTATAGTGGAAAATATAAATAAAATAAATAAAAAATAAAGAGTCAAAAATTCTAGTTACAGAAATTATTTTCTTATGATTTCTTTTATTAGAAATTTCTTAAGTTATTGAATCCTATTGTTGACAAAGAACAACCTCTCTCAATAATCTACATGGGAAACGATTCATTTATTTAATCTCTGATTTAAATATTTAATATTTACTTCATTGTTTAGACTGATTTTTACTTGTTGTTCCTTTGTTGTCTGAAGAAAGAATTTACAATCTCTGATGTGAAATATGAAGGGTTTTTTTAAACGAGGCATAAAAAATGTCAAATATTGTATTATTTTCCCTGACTAGTATGTGATCTTATGCTATTATGGTATATGCACATTGGGTATGAAAAAATGTCTAAAACCTAAATCAATTTTAAATTTTAATATTGCCTATTTAAAAATAATGATTGGTAATGATTTAAAGGTATGACTGTTTTTTCTGAACAACTTAAACTCCCTTAAAACAAATTCACAGACCATCTCTGTGAGCAGCAAGAAAGCGTTTGTTTTTTTGTCTGTTTTGTACATATTTAAATCCAAGCTAGTCCGGTTTACATTGTATTAATTTCTGCTCAACTTTGAATTAAACAACTTGAGGCAGCAATAACTCTGAAAGCCCCACACATCTTATTTCTCCTTCACCTATATTTAGTTTTTCTCCTGTATTTAGCTTAACTACTGGATTTATCTAACACAGTATAAATGCTGGAAGTATTTATATTTATACTATAAAGTAACTTCAAATCCATAGCCTAATTGCTGTGTCTGTCTGTCTCTCTACAGTGAATGGTACCTGAATGGAAACTATCTGGTCATTATTGTCTCTGTGGCAGTGATATTACCACTGGCTCTCATGAAACAGCTGGGTGAGTGTGTCATTTTATGGCATTTATAAGAGGACACCAATTCTATTTGTACACCTATAAAGGCCTATGGAGCACTATCAATATTTTGTTTGGGAAGAAAAAAAGGCAAAAATCTAGGTTGGAAACTGAACAAACAGGCATAGTTGGAAGTTTATTTCCTGATGACAGACAAAATAAAATAAATACCCTGTATGATTTTCTGTCCACTTCACTCTAATGTACTACTTTGTGTTCGTCTGTCACATAAAATCACGATATAATACATCAACGTTTGTGGTTATATATGGAGGACCAAAACTGACATAATTAAAAATAAAAGCAGAAATATATACATTTTGTTTTTTCTTTTCTTTATTCATGCATTTTCATCAAGAAATGTAAATATTTTGTTTTGCCTTTTCTGTATACAAGCATTTGTTATTTTAACATTTCTTCGTCTCCTCTTTTTACTTTACTGTATGCATTCCTGCCTCATTATGCAAAGGAGGAGGGCTGCCTTCTTGGTCCAGCTCCTCTACTATTGGTCAATAAACAGGAAGGAGCAGGATCCATGTCCATATCGATTGTGCATGCCTGCACCTTTGGCTACAGTTTAGCAACTGAGGTATAGTTATGGAGGGAGCGGAAAGAAGGTCTGTGTTGGAGTTGTTAAGGGAATCTGCAAATAGACTGGACGAGTTGGAAGGCGGTAAGTTTTCAGCTGACCAATAGTAGAGGAGCTGGACCAAGAAGGCAGCCCTCCTCATTTGCATGATGAGGCAGAAATGCATACGGTAAAATTAAAAGAGGAGACGAGGAAATGTAAAAAGAACAAACACTTGTATAAGGAAAAGGCAAAGCAAAATATATACATTTCTTGACGAAAATGGATGCATGAGGAAAATGAAAAAGAAAATATATATATATTTCTTGATGAAAATGCATGTATAAGAAAAAGGAAAAAAATATATATTTTTGCTTTTATTTTTAATTATGTCAGTTTCAGTCCTCCATGGTTATAATGTGACAAAATGTAAAAATATATGAAACACTGTATGCAGCTTAATTACTTTTACGAGGCACTGTATTACAGATGGCAAAGTTTAGGTTGACACTTATTGTACTCTCTAATGATGTGAAATGCTGATGAAGTGTTTATTTTTCAGGATACCTGGGATACACCAGTGGATTCTCACTGAGCTGCATGGTGTTCTTCCTCATTTCTGTAAGTCCTCTGATCAAGAAATCTACATATGTGTATTGTACATGTCACATGTTGTTTCCTGTTTCTGGTCTGTGACATGCTGACCAGATGCACTGGGATCTTCCCACCAGCTCTTTAGTATTCCCTACTTACTGCTATGGGCTAATGTTTGCATGCTGCAGTCCCAGGCTATGTTTCTTTCTCTGACCTAGTTTTGGCTCTGAGAGCTGTAATCCACTCGCTGCCTTCCCTCTCTCTCTTTTTGTTGGCTTTCTCTCATTGACATATTTCCTGCCAGTCCAAATATTAGCTGCCTCACTGCTTTTTGTTTCGCTGTAACACCTCTTGTCTCTGTGTTCTGCGCAGGTCATCTACAAGAAGTTCAACCTCCCTTGTCCATTTGTGGACTTTGCTCATAACAGCACTGGCAGCGTGTTGAATGTCACTGCCAACGACCCTGGTGGGGAGGACAATCCGGCCTGCATTCCCAAAATGGCCAACCTCAATACACAAGTACGTGTCTGCACGTCACTCTCTGTGAAACTGCAAGTTCACCTGCACTGCTATGGGCACTGAAAGCCACCCACTTATGTCATAGTCATCAGCATGTTGCCAGTCCCTTTTCACAGTCAAAGCATGGGAATCCTGGTTTGAAACACAGATTAGAACCTCCTGCAAACCTGTGTAGCTTTATGATCGATGCAGGGCCCAAAGACAGAATGACCCCCTGAACTGCCTGAAGAGGCTTCGGATCAGTTTGCGTCCTTGCCAGTTTGTACCTCCATTTTCTACGTATACATTGCCATTTCATTCCTTTTTACTTCCATTTTGTCCCCTTGACTAAATCATTTCCCTCATTAAACCAATGCATATCAGTTTATTTCTCTCTTTAAAGTACAATATTTTACAATTTCATTTATAAAGGAAAATAATATTCAAGCCAGTCTGGCCCTTTGTTAAAAAGTAATTGCCCCCAAAACCTAGTAACTGGTTGTGCCATGTTTGGCGTCAACAGTTCCCATCAGCCTTTTGCGATACCTGAACGGTTAATGGTCATACCACAGGATCTCAGCCAACTTGGCCACCCCTAACGCCTCTCTTTTTTGGAACCATTTAGAGGTGGAGTTGCTGGTGTGCTTTGGATCATTGTCCTGCTGCAGAATCCAAATGTGCTTGAGCGAAACTGTCTGCTGGAAATTTTCCTTCAGGATTTTCTGCAAGACGGCTGAAAATCATCAAGTGTGGCAAGTCGTCTAGGTGCTGAAGCAGCAAATCAGCCCCAGACCATCAGGCTACCACCACCATGTTTGACTGTCAGTATGATGTTCTTTTTTTGAAATACTGTGTTAGTTCTATGCCAGATGTAATGGGATCCAAACCTTCCAAATAGATCCACTTTTATCTCCTCTGACCTCTACTGAGGCCTGGAGAACTTGAGATGTTCTAGGTTCTTTTGCGACATTCTGTATTTTTTATATCCCTTTACCAGAATGAAAGATGTCAATAACTTTTTCATCTAATTTTAAAATTTCTTTGGATCGGGACACAATTGGTTGCCTTTTGGTCTTTTAGCCTGCTTCGTAGGGTCAGGTTGGTTTAGATGGCCTTCTTCCCTTTAATAATTGAAGTCATGACTTGAAAACTGCTTTTTGCATTTACTCAAGTTATCTTTAGCCGTTATTAACATTCTTTTGATCATCTGAAACATTTAAGTTTGACAAAAAAAAAAGCAAAAACAGAAGAAAAAGAAAGGGGGACAGATTTTAAATAATCCTGAAAAATGCCCACACCTTGTATATAATTTTAATTATATTTTATATTCTGTAAACTTTCTATTACAAATTTTTGTCATTGATCATGGATCTGATCCCTGTCAGTTGACTCCTGCTGGTGGATATTATTTAAGGAAGTCTCATAACATTTTCTTACCTGAAGCTAATTGTAGAACATTGCTTTAAATTGTCCATTGTTAGAGCAAGTACACAACCTCCCCCTGGTTGGTATGAAATGAGTTATGGGAGACAGAAAAGACCAAAACCACAAGGGTACAAAATGGCAAAGGAGCAAAAGGACCAGCACTCGTTTCGTCTCTGAAGAAGTTCAGCAATTACTAAAACATTTAATTTACACAGAGAAGCCGTCAAATTTGATATCTTAGGACCAATAAGAATATGTAAGAATTGAAATAGAAAAAAATCAGACATTTTCTAAGTTCCTTTTGGTTTTTTAAATCCCTTCTTGACACATAATTTTGGATTACCCTTAATTATAGACTGATTAACTTGAACATAATTGTGTAATTTCCTAGATCAGTTTTACTTTTCATAGTAGCAGCAAATATTCTCTTGTTCCAGATTTTTCCTAAAACCCTATCAACATTTTCTTGGCATCCTCGTACTTTTTCTTTCTCAACTATGACCAATCCCAGCTGGTTAGCAGCTTACAAAACACCAAGGCATTTTTAAATAGGCTAAAGCAGCTCTGCTGCCAGGCCCAAGTTAATCACAAGAAACAATTAGCTCTCTGTGATGTGTCTGAGGGAGCAATGGGCAGTGCAGCGAGAGGATGGTGGTAAGACGTCGGGTATAGCGCTGCTGTATCTATGGTGACCTGTTGGGGTTCATTTACAGACGGCCTACACCATTCCAATCCTGGCGTTCGCCTTTGTGTGCCACCCTGAGGTCCTCCCTATCTACACAGAGCTGCGCAAGTATGTTCCTATGATGGAAACCTCCTGCTAACTTTGTTTTGGATGAGACATTAATAAACAGAGGAAAGCTACTGTGTGTGCTTTGTGCTTGGCTTGCCATATTCTAGTCACATGCACTGCTTTCACTGTATTTTGAAATGTCTCTGCACTGCTTTGTGTCATGTAGCATGTTGTTAGCCTAAATGTACAATCCCTTGTTGAAACAAGCTGCTAATTTTTTCCAGGGATAAAGGTGAAGGTGGCATTTGTTAGCCTGGTTTAACAGGTATTGCTTGGAAACATAACTAAACAGTATGTTGGTGTAACCACATGGTGATCTTTTCTGATTTCAGTCCCACCAAGAAAAAGATGCAGCATGTGTCCAATATTTCCATTGCAGTTATGTACGTCATGTACTTCCTGGCTGCTCTGTTTGGATACCTAACTTTCTATGGTGAGCCCTTGTCCTCATTTTGACCGTCTTGTCTTTCTGTCTTAGAGAATATGTTATGACTACTGGTTGGTTGATTGCTGTGTTCAATTTGTCAGAGCTCAGAGATGGGAATGACATCGCATCTGAGTTGAGACAATCTAGTTGAAATTCAGAAAACATAGTGATTTACTATTTATTTTGGAGCGTCTATTAGAAATACAGGCTGATGGCAAAGTATTTCTCTCCATCTTATGTCTTCAAACACAAACATAACATACTCAGAAGTAGATATGTTACAGCAGTATGTGTACCACTGATTAAACCCCATATAAACCACCAGAATGGCTAATAAATAGCAACACTGTAACTCTTATTGTGAATCTAAATACATGCAGTCATAGTGGATCCCAGACTCTGGGTTTCTCTGCAAGCTCTGACTTCAGGGGGTGTTCTTGCTCTTTCTCTGACTGGGAACTCAGAAAATCCGACATCTGTAAAGAAAGAGAACACATCATTACACTTTACATGTTTTCATTAGTAAGAGGAACAAATCAGTAATTTGTTGTAATTTGTTTATAAATCAAGCTTTGTAGATAATCTAAAGAGTGAGATTAATCAAAAGATACCTGCTTCTATGTTTCTGGCAGTCAGAAACGAATTCCATTGTAGAATGTTAATTTTAAAACTATGCCAAAGATCTTGAGCTAATTCTGATTTTCTTTCATAATGTACAAAATATACAAATTCAGTTTTCATTTAATAAATGTACCAAAATGACTGAATACATATGTCATATTGTCATAGATGTATTGAAATAGAATGGTTGTAAACTGCAAGATGGAAGTATTATGATGCATTTACGCCCTCTAGTGGCCTCTAGTGAAAATCCACAAGGCCCTCCATGGTTATTGATACTGCTGTTAAAGATGACTAAAAAGCCTTCAAATTACATTTTTTTTCAACTGCATCTTATAAAACACATAAAACACATCAGACCCACCTGGAGTATTTTATGATGAAAACTTTATTCTTATTCTGATCTGACCAAAGCACATGATTTTAGTGAAAGTCTCAGTAGAGTTTAGCAACGTCCACATATTTCCCCCTCTAAATAAATGTACACAAATTAAAGGCCGTGTTTTTTTAAAATCCCAGTGAGATTATTCTGAATTTATGTCAGGCTTTTTTCACTTTTTTAGCAGGTATATCAGTATGTGGAGAGGTCCTCTAAGTAGTCAGAATTCATGAAGATGTAATCTAATTTTACAAATGAACACCCCATCATTTCTGTAACTTTAACACTTTTACATTGGCTCTTTTTGTTTTGCTGTTTTCGCCACTTGCAGAGGAAGTGGAAGCAGAGCTGCTTCACACCTACAGCCGCATTGATCCCTATGACACTTTAATCCTGTGTGTACGTGTGGCTGTACTCACTGCTGTCACACTTACAGTACCCATCGTGCTCTTTCCTGTAAGTACAATTATTTTAGCACTCAAGTGTTTGCACATGGGCTCATCAGTTAGTTGTTAAATGAATAAACAATGAAATATTTTTTTTTTTTCTGGTATAATCAGGTAAGGAGAGCGATCCAGCAGATGATGTTCCCTAATAAAACCTTCTACTGGCCTCGTCACATTGCAATCGCCATCACTTTGCTCACATTCATTAACCTGCTGGTTATCTTTGCCCCAAACATCCTGGGCATCTTTGGGGTTATTGGTAGGTCAAATCGATCTTGAATAAAAGATGTAAATTTATCAGTTATTTTGAAATAACTTGATGGATCATGAATAGAAACACACTGGTGGTTCATATTCATACTCTCATATTAATTTTTATTGCCCATTTGTATTTTCCTGCTGTGACTATATTTAATTATTGGCAAAGCAAATGGGCATAAATGCTGTTTTATTAGTTTTGTAGAAATGGGTGGAAATTAAACATAAAATAAGGAGAAAGACAAAGATGTGTCCTATGCAATTAAACTACGAAACAAACATATCTTTTAGAGGGAGAAAATAGAAAATAAAGAGCTGCATAATTGGTTGCATGAATGTGCAGGTTTTGAGAGATTTTTGCCACACTGGCATGTTTTGTTCTGAAAAAATTTGTGTCTTGCGTCCCTACTCTTTAGTCCAGGCATAGAGGCTTGGTTTTTCTGGAAGTAGATTTTTATTTATGCTTTTCAGAACTATAGATTTACCTGGTGAACTTTTATATTGTCAGCGTTCACGTTTTGCCCTCAGAGTGGTGCATTTTGTGCAGGCTCTGATAAGAAACAAAAGGAAGTGAGGGTTAACACAGAACTGATTTATGAATGATTTAATGTTTTTTTTTTTTTAATGTGCATTCAGGTGCCACGTCTGCTCCCTGTCTCATCTTCATTTTTCCTGCTGTCTTCTATATCCGTATTGTACCCAAAGAAGAGGAGCCTCTGCACTCAGTTCCAAAAATTCTGGTGAGAATCTCTTGGAAATATTGTTTTAGTCCACTGTCCTTCATTTACATCAGTTCCTCTAAGGCAACAGGGCCTCCAAATCTATTTGAATCCATTCAAAATATGTTTAAAAAGCCATAAAATAAATGTAGTTTATTGCAATAACATAATCCTGAGCTGTAAAAATATGAAAAAAAAATCCAAACCTGAATTTGAGTACACCTATTCAAAAGTCCTACAGTAAAAAGAAATAAATAAATAGCCACAATAAATGTAACCTAAATAAAATACTTTATTAACTTAATCAAAATGTTGAGGAACTTTTAAATGTTTATCGCTGGAGTTTCACAGGGGTACAATTACAATTATTTTAGGCACTCTTGAAAATGGGAAAGACAAAAGAACATGTCATTTAAGTAAAGTAGATGTACCTTTAACTTTGTAAGTCATGAGAATAGCAGTTTGCCTAAACTTGAATCATATATACAGTCAGTTCAAACCTCAAGAAATAATTTGAAAAAGATAATTAATCATTAAAATGATAATAAACATAAAAACAACTTGAGCTGTGACAAAGGAGGCTCCATAAAGAACCGTGCTTATTTTCCTACCACACACCGTGAGGAGGAATGAATCAAGGAGGTAAAAAAAACCCATTAAAGCTCACTATTAGAGAAGTGTAGAAAAGTTTTTGGTGTGTGTGATTATGCTAGTGCAACAAAATAGTAATACATTTAAAGGCTCTTCACACATCTTTACCAGAGGAGCCAATAAGTATGCAGGACATATTATGTTGTATGAGATAATACTTCATAGAAATAATCAGTAAGTGCTTTGTGTTATATAATATCTTTGATTAACATGCATATGAAATGATCATTTAAGTTCAGTTTAGACTTTTCTGCTCTGATTTACAGTCAACATTATATCCAATGACCAAACCCTAGAGACAGAACGCTGTTGGGCTTCAGTAACTGTCAGTGTAGTTCAAGTGCCTTGATTCAACACTCTGGGAGAACTTTGATGTCCAGAGGAGATTAGCATGTGGTCATAGATCAGAGTTACTGCATCTGGGAGAGCCCGCTGTTCTGTGGGTGATATTGCAAGGCTGTGTTAAAGGGCAACCATTGGAAGAACCAGTTTATTTTAATAATTACCAACGTGATAACACACCTTGATATCTGGCGCAGCAACACCAGTGATACAACATGCAGACATACAGTATATATAAATTCTATCAGACTCATGCTTTTCATTCTGATAGCATTTAAGACTGTAGGACAAAGGTGAACGCAGTGCAGTCTGGCGGCTGTTTGAGACTCGTGCAATTCATTGGAAAACAGAGTCTCTTCAGTCAAAGGCTTCTTCAGACTGGTTGTAAAACGGACCACTACGGGAGATCTTTCCTGCCCACCGCCATCATAATCTATAACAACTCCTTAATTAAATGAGTTACATCAACATTTAATTTCCCTTTGGGATAAATAAAGTATTTTTGAATTTGAATTGAAATGATTTTGAGCGGCCTCAGACGAATTAAGTGTGAACAGAAATGTGAACTTGTTTGGTACAACACAAAATAATATTCTTTCATAAACCATATTTCTTGCTTTAATTTTATGGTGAACAGGACCACAAACATCCTGTGAATGTCACTGAAAAGCTGAGTTGGTTGCAACAATCACAGTACTTGGCTAGAGTATAAACAAAGACCCACGACCATTATCCTGCTCTTGTTGCTGAGCATAGAGTACGCTTTTTTTCCAGGACCAAGAAAATAGAAAACAGTTGACCCAAAAAACGAGGAAACCATATCCCTCTCTTTCAAAACTTACATTTAAGACCCTTTTTAAGTTTTGGTTCTACAATTATTTACAGATCCCTTTTGTGTTTTCACAAAATTCAGAGTACTTCTTTAGTGTCATAAAATATTGCATGTTTAGTCTATTGCTGAATAGGTAAAAAAAAAACAAAAAAAAAAACATCCTCATACAGTTATTTTAGCATTTTCAGTGGTAAAAGAAAAAATAATTTTTGGACACCACTGCTCCAGGATTAAACGAAACATGACTTTTAAAAAACAAAACCCAGTAACATCAACAGTCCTATAAAAGTTTTTGATCCACAAAGTCCTCTCTTTGGTGTGTCTCTTCCTTGAACTCTGTTTTTTTTTCTTTCAGGCCGCCTGTTTCGCTGGGATCGGTTTCCTATTTATGATAATGAGTCTCAGCTTTATCATCATTGACTGGACATCGGGCAGCAGTAAAGCCAGCAGTGGTCATTAGAAACCAACTGTATTTTTTTCAGCTTTTATATCGTTTATTTGGATTTTGTGTTGTAATGTTACTATTTTGACGTCCAATCACTGATTTTTGACGATGCCCTTCCTTCTCTCTAAGAGAATATCTGCCACAGAGACAATTGTTTAGGGGATGGCTCTCTCCTCTCTAAACGCTTTGTTTCTGATGGAGATAAAATGTACTGTACATCCTACCAAACAGTAACAGTGGATCCAGGCCAGTAAAAGTGCTTGGGAAGATAACATTTAATTTACTGAAGTGCCAGATGTGTTATGATTGACAGAAACACTTGGAGGCTGAGTTTTGTGAGGAGAAAGTGGAAAAGCAAAGATAAAATAAGCTCCCGTCCCAAGAGGATCTATAACATGAAAACTACAAATTATATAGATGGCTTGATTTGTATCATGTTTACCAGCTAATGTAAAATGATTTATATATATTTTTTAGAATTTCCATACTTATAATTAATTATATAATTATATTTTTTCACAGCAGTTGCACTTTAAAAGTGCAAAAGACAATTATCGCTACATTTTGGGCACTACTTTTACTTATTACATGATAGAACTGCAAGCACACTCATTACTGAGAATAAATACGTGGCCAATTAATTCAGCTGACAAAGCTCAGCAATGCAACTGTTTCTTCAAGGTGTGCCACCTAAACATTATACTCTAACTCCTGCTGCTGCTTTTTATTTTATATTTTGAGGTTTTCAGCCTTCTCTCAACGCTTCCTGTTGATCAGGGTGTTAAACTAAAAAGTGTAAAGCACAGTTATACCTGTTCTTTCAGATATATACTAAAAACATGTGTTTTTTGTTGTTATTGTTGTTTTACGAAATAAAAAGCTAAGATTGATTAGCTAGATCTGGATATCCTGGCAGGCACATTTTGAATTCTGTCACCATAGCACAATACATGCAAGAATGCCTAAATTGTGCAGGTATTCCTCGTTTTCAGTATTACTTTGTAAAAGGAGAGGTAGAAATGGTACTGAGGACCTCGTCTGTTGGATTGCGTAGATCTAAAAGATAGCCACAGTGCAGAGAAGATTGCTGATGATTAGGGTGTCTTGTCAGCAAGGCCTGGGGATGTGTTCTTGGAAGATTTGATTAACTGTTTTTAATCATTTGCTAGTTGCAATAAGAGATAACCAAAACATACAGCGCCTTGCAATATTATTGATGCCCCTTGGGCCTTTTCATATTTTGTCAAATGGCAAATTTAAATGCCTGCATATTCTATCAAATTTTTATGGGATAGACCAACACACATAGTTAGCACATAACTTTGAAGTGGAAGTATGAGGATGCATGCATGTTGCATGCATTTGTATTCAGGCCTTCTGATTCAGCACTTTGTAGCACCCCTTTCACTGTATTAGAGCTGCAACTCTTTTGGGGTATGTCTCTACTAGCTTTAAACATCTAGATACTGAGATTTTTGGCTCTTCTTTGAAAAACAGCTCAAGCTCAGTCAAACTGAATAGAGAGCAACTATGAACAGTCATTCTCAGCTCTTGCCACAGATTCTCAATTCAGTTTAGGTCTGGACTTTGGACCATTTTAGCATTTGAATTTGCTTTGATCTAAACCCCTCCATTGCAGCTCTGGCTGCATGTAAGTTTTTGTCCTGCTGGAAGGTGAACCTCAGTCTTAAATCATTTGTAGCCTTTAATGAGCATTCTTTCTTCTTCCAACTCCTCCATAAAGGCCAGGTTTGTAGAGTACAAGACTAAGACTAAGTTGACTTCCTGTAAACAAATTCTCCCACCTGAACTGAGCATCTCTGGAACTCCTTTAGTTATACATAACCTCTTGGCCGTGGTACGAGCCATATTCTTTCCATTTACAAATGATGGCTTGACCAGAGCTTTGTGAGATGTTAGAAACTTGAGACATTTGCTTAAACCTAACCCTGCTTTAAACTTTGCCACAACTTTCCCTTTGTTCCCTGGTCTTCGTGATTCTGTTTTTTTTTTTTTGTTTTTTTTTAAACTAATTTTCTCTGGAAAAAACCTCTGATAACTTCAGAGAACAGTTGGATTTATATTGAGAATAAATTGCCCACAGATGGACTCTGTTTACTGATTAGCTGACTTCTAAATGCAACTTGTTACATGGGATTAAATCTAGTAGAAGCAGAGTAACAGGCACTGAATACAAAAGGACACCATCTTTTTGGATTTTAATTCGTTTAAAGCAGCCTTCTGTTGTTTTTCTTCTACTTCACAATTATTTTTTCATTTTGTGTTGGTTTATCACATAAAATCTCTCTGAAATTCACTGAAATTCGTTATTGTTACCCCAAAAAAGCAAATATATAAATAAAAATATTCAAGGGGTATGAATATATCTTTGCAGAGTACAGTACAAAAGAAACCCCATGAACAACAGCATCACTAATCAAGGAGGTTACTATCAGTGACTGAAAATATTAGCACAAGCTTAATTCCTAACACTAGTAGCAGACATGTCTGTCTCAACCATAAAGTGTCTGTTATTTAGCATGTGGTTATCTAAAGCACTTTTATTTCAAAAAGCACAGCAATGTAGATCAGTTAATGAGATGAAATGCAAGCAAATATATCTGGAGATGTGACTTAGGAGTAAGCTCCTTTTGTTTGACAAAATTTTTGATTGTTCTTCCTAATGTAGTGGATTAGTAACATTTTAATAGTTGTCAAATGTCACTTGCAATAACCCTATCAAAGTTAACATTCCTTAGAGCCTCCATGATCATGAATATACTCCTGTCATGTGCTCCCTGAATATGATGAATAATTGAATAATTTATTGGATGTACTGTTGGAGGTTTTTGAGTGTCTGTATTATTTGAAAAGCGAAAACATGACTCCACTGTAAGTGAATCATACTACCTTCATGCATTTGTGTCGTTAAACTCCCATCAGTATACTCAAAAGTACATAATAACTCAAGTGTTCGTCGTCTACCTTCAATGGGTGAGCTGTTGTTTAAAACGTCATGTTGGATGTTTTATCTGAATATTTTGAGTGAATTCAAGTCACTAATGAAATGCAAAATGATTGTTTTTCTCACATTTCATTTCATATATATATATATATATATATATATATATATATATATATATATATGTAGTGAGTGGTTTATCATCATTGGTGGTCATGTCTGTCTTCCTCGCTGATTCTTGGTAGACACAAACTTACTAACTTGGGAGCTGTTTGGCTTGCATACACTTCATTATTTTTTTCTATGATAGAAATATCTTACACCAGACGACTAAAAGTGCTATATGAATATATTAATATTGTCCTGTCCGTCTTTTGTTACTCAGCAAACCCCTTTTATTTTTATTATCTTAAATATGTTCGGTTTCTTTAGTGTGCTTGTGTGCATAGGGATCATCTGCATCAGTCGCTGTAGCATAACTCGGTGTTTGATGTTCAGCTAATTTATGCTTTTATTTATCCAATTCCTTGTTTGAACCTGATGTTTGGCTGAAGTACAAGTAGGCCATTTGATCTAATAATAATAATAATAGTAATAATAACATTGCACAAAGATATGTCTTCACAACAGGCAAGTAAAAATGAACAAATAAACCAACAATGTATGAGGATACAAAATGATCTCAGAGGACACCTCAGTGTTGTTTGGCCTCCCTGATTGTGTGATTTCCTAATATGCATTTGATTGAACAGCATAACATATTAATTAAATAATGACATCAGCCAGCATTTATAAATAATGTATATAAATGTATACCCTTTATATTCTATATTCATATCTAGTTTGTACAATGTAAATATTAATTAAAGATTTAGTCAGATTATAAAAGTAAATGTAATCATTTTCAAAGTGCTTTTAAACCTTGTCTTTCAATTTGTGTCTATTTTCTTGTATCTCTATATTTTAATATGTTGCTGGCAGTTATTGTACTGTAAATGATGTTGCAATAAAGATAATGGGGTAACATGATTTCCTTGCTTCATTTGTCAGATATGCTTTTCTTCTTTTAAGGTGAAGATAATTTAATATAAATGCTAGTTTTTATTTTAATACCTGTCTCTTCAAGCATTAACAATTTTATTGTACAGTGCAATTTTATCACAGCCAAAGACTAGCGTGTGTCTGAGACGTTGGACCATAACTTACCACAAGGTGGCACTACAGAGCTGGAGGAAAACAGATTTCGGTGACGATGGTTTTTATGAGAATTTCGATTGAGAACTGGTTGCGTACTTTGGGCTCAGTATATTCTGATATCCAAGTAGGGTTTACATGCATTATAACGCCTCATTGTTTTTATCAGACCAGTTTAACTTAATTAGATTCAACTTCGGCGCCATTGATTTCAAACTTAGATAACATTTCGAAAACGTTTGGGTCTTTGATTGAGGCATGACTTTAAAAAATGACGATCAGTATTTAATTTACTATATTTTATCATTTAAGTTTGATAAAAGGACAGTTCAACGAATCAATAATCAATAACAGTTAGGCTATAAAGAAGTCAGTCAAAACTTGTTTGCTTTATGGTTTTTCAAGATGATATCATTATAAATCTTGCATCCTAACTTTGGACATGACTAGACTTGATTACAAACTTTTGCCAGCAGCTGCTCAAGGAAAAACACGTATTGGCACCCTTTTGACTACATTTCCTATAAAACAGTGGGAGGGGGCGGGTTTTACTAAGCAGGGTTTGCTCTTTATACAACAACAGGCAGACGAACCGGTCAGAAGTGAGAAAATAGACCTGTAAACTTGACAGAGGATGAGTGTCACCTGAAAACAAAACATGATTTGTGTACATTTGTTTTATGAATAGCTGAAAAGATGCATGTGCGAGCAGAGTAATTCGAACATGTTGAACATACTTTCCACTGCATGTGTGCATTTGCCTAAAAAGATATCGACAACTTATTTAATGACACATGCTGACACTCTGAAGTACAAAAGTTACAGTTTCAAATAGAAAAAAATCAGCTATAGCAGCTTAAACATCTCGTAAGGGATTTAAAGAGGTCTCAAAAGAATTTGAAAACAGCCATTCTGGTGTTCTGAAAACAGCATATGAGTGAGAACATTAAAAACAGCTCCCAACATGCCTTCCAAGCAAGTTCACCATGAAAGTGGGCTGCAAGATGCTAAAAGAAATCTCTAAAAAAAATTTAAAAAAGGAGTTGTTTTCTAAGAAAAACATGAAGGCCAGACTGAAGTTTGTCAGAGAGAACTTACACCAAGACAATGGTTGCTGGAATAATGTACTTTAGACAGATGAGTCTAAATGTAATTGAACACCAGGACAGAGGACATGTTAAATGTAGACCAAATGCAGTATTCCAGGAAAATAATGTCGTACCAACTATGAAGCATGGGAATGAACGTGTCATAATATGGTATAGGTTTGATGAACAGCACATGCCAAGATTATAGAATCCACCATGCATACTACCATGTATCATATGGTGATTGTGAAAAATGTGAGACCACCAGTTAAAAAAAATAAAATAAAGCTGAAGTAGGACTGGACTCTTCAACATGGTGCGACTTAGAAGATACCAGTAAATCCACCAAGTACCAGCTGAAAACGATGAAAGTCAATGCCAAAAGCAGAGGTGGGCAGAGTAGCCAAAAATTGTACTTAAGAGTAGCACTACTTAACAAGAAGGCAGAATTCACAATGCTGCATCTCCAAAGTGTACTTTTGATTGACAGTGAATGACACGAGTCATAATGTGCCTTAGTTACTGTATAATTTTTATTTGTTACATTTTCTTTGTAAAATATTGTTTGTATTTGTGGTGATGTCAGTTTGTTTTCTATTTGTGTTTGTAACAAATACATTTTAAAAAAAGCATCATCCTTAAGTTATTTCAACCACTTTTTTTTTTCCGTTTAGCAACCAAGATAAGTAAAGATTAGACGTTGATTTGAAAGAATAGAACGTTTAATTTCGCGTCGTAAAGTTTTTCCACGGGTAAATGCTTGGCAGACTCCGCCTTCTCCTCACCGCGCCGCAGACTGCGCCGGAGTCGAACTGGTGCGGAGCCTCGGTGCAGGGTAGGTCCCTGTTGCTGCTGGGCTGGGAAGGTGACGCTACTCTCTCGCTCTTCTGTCGGGCAGAGGGGGAACTTAACAGCGACTACGGGTGTGGCTTCAAATGTGATAAATCTCTACGCGGGGAAAGAATGCGCAAAGGCTTTACGGATTAGGACGAATATTTACATTAGTCAGGAAAAAAAAAAATCCACGGGAAAAGTGGTGAGGGTGTTTTCAGTAGCTTAACAGGCAGCGGGGGTTTCTGCGTGCGCTCGGTTTCGAACAGCTGGAGTACTTTTTTTTTTTGAATGCTGAACTTCGTGGGTCGTTTTCGTTTCTTTGACCTGCTCTGATGATCCGCTGTAAGGACTAGCAGAGAGTTCACCCAGAAAAGTTACTCAAGTCGTATTTTTGGACTAAAAGGGAACAAATGCTGACTTGCTGAGATATTAACTAACTTGTTTTTTTTTTTTAGATTTTGCCCAGAAATTCCAAATTCACGTCGTTTCATAATCGCAGATGAACAGAATCCGTCACGTTTGTCGCTAATCACCAAAAAGGGAAGTAGTCTCTTACTCAACGTCGCCCCTTGTTTTTGTTTTAAATCCAGGGAGAGGGAGGATTTCGGACTGTTTCATTTATTAAACTTCCCCAACCAAGCAGCAGACCTGAAGCGCGCACTAGGAACCATGGGTTGTACTGTGAGTCAGGAAGATAAAGCCGCGGCCGAGAGGTCCAAAATGATTGACAAAAACCTGCGAGAAGATGGGGAGAAGGCGGCGAGAGAAGTGAAACTGCTGCTGCTGGGTGAGTACGATCTGTCACAATACTGACACAAACTTGCAAAATTGATTTGCAAGTTGTGTAACCGTGTGAAAAGTGTCCAACAATAGCACATTAACAGACAAAAACTGAGTTTTTGTCTGTTAAGTAATGCTGTTTAAAAAAAAAAAAACTCACTAAATTTGTTTTGCCATTTCACTTTTTCTTTGCCCCCAGGTTCACTAACGTTTGAACACAAACATAAGGGCTCCTGTGACAGTGCTTGGGAAAGTTTAGAGTAGCAACATTACTTGTTACGGCCCAGTCCTTGCAAGCCAGTCTGACAGCATGTTCTATGTGGGCAATACAGTGGGATTACTGGAAAGTCTGGATATTAGGGTTTCTTTTTATTGTAAGGCCAGTTTTCCGAGTGATCTCCTCTTAGCAGGGCTTAACTGAGAGGGAGGTCATGAATTGGCAGGGTCTGGTTGATAATGAGTGGGCTGGCGTTTGGATAGAGGGTGAACAGCCCTGACTGTTCCCAGGACTGACCAGAGCACACGCACATTACTCACACGCAAAGGATTGAGGAAAAGATTACTATTATTATTACTTTTTGCAAGGCTTTGAAATGTCTCCCCAGTTATTAGGGTTTTTTTTTCTTCTTTTTATTTCGACAGACTTTACAATACCACACATCAGTACCAAATATTTTGCTTTTCTCCCAAATCCTTTAGTAACAAGGATTTCCTGTTTGGACATTTTTATTTGTGTTTTACTTGGTGATGACACAGATGTATGCTGATGTCATCTTCTGGTTCCTTCTTTTTTCAAGTATTTAAATAGAACATGCACAAGTAGCTCAAACATACATTCATTCATTGGATCGTTTAGTATGCAGTTATTTTCCCTTTCTCATTTTTTGCCTGTTTCATGAGCGTAAGGAAGACTGCCAGACTGATACAGATCTTGTGTGCAGAAAATCTTAAGTCAAGGGTTTCAGATGTTGCCCTTGACTAGGCATGGGCTGAGACATGCATGAGGGTATACAGACGTTGTAAAAATGTACAGATTCAAAACCAGTACAAACTTTCTGCCATACTGTTTCTGTGGTTAAAATTCGTTTTGTTGAGATGCCAAAAAAACCTCCAAAACCATTCAGTGTGACAAGGAGGAGACGTTCTGGCAGACAGAACAGAATGTCAGAAACGATGTTCTCCATAGTAAGATAGTGAAAAAGTCCTGTATTGTCATTGATCAAAATGTAACTATCAGAATGTTATTTTAACAGTAAGACTAATCGTTCATTTTTGTTTTCATTAAAAGCAACGAGGTCATGTTATGTATTTTAGTTTTAAATGTTAGTGTAAATACTGCGATATGTGGAAGCTGTGGTATTTTCACTCAAGGTTATCATGCTGTGAGAATCTCGTGCTGTACCCATGCCTGCCCTCAACATGAGACTCGGTCACTAAAGCGTGACGTCATATTTCCAGGAAGTCAACCTGACTAAATGTTTTGCACAGAAACTGTCAGGAGCAATTTTCAGGAAACAGATACAGCATGTTTGTCATTTATGAACCACTCAGATTTGTGTTGCTGTTAAGTAACGCCCCCACCCCCCCCCTTTCTTTTAAAATCCCCCATCTAGTTCCAAAAGTCAAACTTGTAGAAAATGATTAGCCTAATTATTGCATTTGGTGGCTTCTAGCCATAATTTATCAGCCTCGATGTTGTTGGTGCTATTTGGGGTAAATGCTAGATGATAGAGATTGATAGATGCAAACATCCTCCCTCATATTACCAGCTGCAAGGCTGCATCTCAAGCGTGCCCTGAAAGATTGAAGCAGATGCAGAAATAGGTGGGAACCGTACCATAGACGACTGCTGGCTGCAGTAGAATCCAGTTTACACCTTTGGTGCAAACAGTAAGCATTAATACCCTTTCAACTTGGCCACATTTTAGTGGAATCACAAGTATCCGCTAATTGGTGTGTGTGTTCTATCACGTTGGAGTTTGTGGTTGTAATGTGACGAAAGGTGAAAAGGTGTAAGGAGTAGATATAGTTATGCAAGGCACTGTATGTATGAACTGGTTGTCACTGAATTTGTGCACCAGATCTTGATTTAATGTAGAACTCAGTCAGTGCAGCTCATTTTGATACGCTCCAACTCTCACCAGTATGTTTTTTTTTTTTGTTTGTTTGTTTACTGACCGAACCCAGATCATTGATCTTCGATCGATGGTAAACGCACACCGCCTCTTTCTCTCCTGGCTCTATGAAGAGGATGCTGGGTTAAGTTGTGCCCTCGGATAGAAGGCTAATTACACACTCCGCTCTGTGGAGCAGGTCTTACATCAGTAATTACTGTCTACTTCACTGAGCGAGGGTTGAGGCAATTACAGGAGTTTGTGACATTTTGCCTTTTGGGACAGAACGCAAAGTGTTTTTTTTTTTTTCCCCCTCTTCTTCTGCATTTAGAAAATCATGTCTCAGCTTGTGAAGCTTGAACTAGAAAATAAACCTGGACTGTCCTTGAAAAGTTTTGCTGTGAATAGTGAACGTGCATTTAAGGATAGGTGTATCAAAGGTGCATAAAACAAGTTCAAATAACTTGATTTTTACTCTCCTTAAAGTGTGTGTTTTATTTATATTCCTCTGTATTAAATCAAAGTTTATCACAGGCTAAAGAATGGACTAGTTTACAGCTGCAGCTGAGATAACTATCTTGCCACTGGTTAAAGGATGTAGGATAGAGGTGTTACAGCCTTTAAGAGGTGTCGTATCACTCCTCCATGTGTGTTTCTCAGCGCTCTGCTACAATAGTATCCCTGTAACCATCAGGGTACAGTCTCATTTAAAGACGTCGAGTTGAGCTATGGGGTTTCGGTTTAAGCGCAAGGCTCATTTCTTGTGTTCGCAGACGGAAGCGGTGATGCACGTTTTGAATCGGCTCTTGAGTCGCTGCCGCCCTTCAGCAGATAACTGAAGTCCAACTCCAGAAAGCCTAATTGAAGTGTTGTCCCCTCAATAAACAAGTAAATGTAATTAGGGGTTTCCATGGTAACGGCTTTGGCTTAATCTGCCTCACTCCCCGCCCCTCCAAAAAAAAAAAAAGAAAAAGAAAGAGAAGGTGATGTGAGGTTGTTTTGTCTTGTTTGTTGTACCCCAGAAAAAAGCCATTAGTTAATGTGGCCCATGAGGATTTCATGCCATCGAGGTTCGAGTCTTCATTAACAGGAAGGTAGCTCTCTGGTTGACGTCCACCAACATCTTCCTTGTCCTTAAGAGAACACTTAGGTTAATTTTCATCTGTTGAGGGAACATGAGGTTCATGATTCACTGTAAGCTGCATAAATTCAAAGTACACACGCCTCACTCCTCACAGTCTCCGTAGTAAACAGACATATTTGCTTTGAGGCATTACAGACTGTGCTGTTATGTAAATACATCGCTATACTGACTGGATGCAAACAAGCCTCCAGCGGGCACAGTCCAGAAGCCTCTGCTGTTACCACGAATCTGTTAGCACTGCACTGAACATGCCCTCAACATGTTTGCATGTTACTGTACATGTGCAGGAAAACACACGAGAATGCAGGAGAAACTCTTGTTGGGTTCTCAAATTTGAGGGGGCTTATGTTGAGTTTGTAAAACAAACGGAAGGACAGCAGTGTTTTTATGGCATGCTATGTGTAATGTGCTACATATTACAGTCTCAGTTTATGGGTGATTCAGTGCCGCAGCGGTGGCCTCGATTCTATGAAAACAATTCGTGGAGGTTGCAGCTGTAGACGTGTCATTGCTGTCATTGCTAAAACCGGTAATGTTATGCAATACTGGGTGTAATTTCTTTTCTGTCACAGTGATTGTTGCTGCGTTTACAGGTAGAAATAAATATAACAGTTTTTGAAGCTGTGGTGGAGGTGAGACTGAACTCAACTGCAGTACTGTTGGGTGTTTTTTTCCTTCAGTTTGTGATAACCACCCTTTTCCTGCCCCATACTGAAGACTGACCATGTTGTTTCTGATTGTGATTTATTTATTTAGTACTACAACACATAAAAGAGAAGAAACTGTTCTGCATGTTCTTTGATAGAGATAGTAGTTTTGAATTGAAGAGAAAATGAAAGAAGTACAAGATTATCTCCGATTTATGCAACAAATCATGTGTCCCAAATTTTTTTTGTAGATTTTTATTACCCAAAAAAAAGTGCATCAAACTAAATACTGTTGGGCATCAAAGTACATACTACTTTTATAAATTAAAAATAAAATTTGGGCTTTTCTTTTTTTTCTTTCTTTTTTTTTTTTTTTTTTTTTTTTAATTTCAGATTTTTATTTAGACATTTTTCAGAATTTGATCTGGCGATCACCAACTGCAGTCTACCAAAGGCAATTTGACAGATTTTTATTTCTAGCTGACTGATTTGTGCATCTGTTTTTTTTCTCCTTATCCTTATCTACATGCTGCACATTATTTATTTATTTATTGATCCATTTTTTACAACAGTAATGTACAGCCAAAACCTAATTTAAAGATAAGTTCTGGTCAGGTTACAAGTTTGAATGGGAGTTTTGGTCAGGTGAAGCCAATGTGCTCTTTAATGAAAATGGTTTTGCTTATTTTCTTTACAGGTATTTATTTTGAGCCTGGCAGTTTTTACTTAAGAAGAGTAATTAGACACTTATATTGTACTCTGTTGAACAATGAAAATGTGGATATCTGTTTGTACCCTAAAGTAAACAACCTCACTGTAACTATAACAAAAAACATACCAAACAGTGATTTCTTTTTTTTTTTTTTTTTTTTTTTTTTTTTTTGTGCATGCATGCGTACAACACTCCTATTTTCATCATAAATTTCTGTTATATTTTATTATCCATTATATTTGTTGTTATCAGAGACCAAAGCAAAACAAATTCAATTTAGACTTAGAAAGCATCATTACTCATTGGATTCCTCATAGACAGTTACTGCAGATGATTGTTAAAGGCTTCATACAACTTTCTTGCAGCATAGCATTGCAGACATTTGAGACGCAGCCATTGCTTGAGACTTCTTATGTCAGTTCATCACCCCTTTTCCAGGTGGGCAGTAGATATATTTAACTGTTCGGCACTAAGTTCAGAATAGGCTGTTTTCCTCCTTGTTACGGTTTCTCTAGACGTTATAGATGTGGTTTACAACACAAGAAACATTTTCAATAAAAATGCCTAATTAACAATATGGTTTTCATCTTGAATTGAGTTCAGTTTTAAATTTCAGCAGCACATTGTATTCCAACCTTTAGGCTTTCATGTGGTCATTTATTTACTGTGTACAGACCTGCTGGATGACTTCACAAGGTGACATGTTCTGCTGTTGGTCAGCTCAGCTCCTGCGGTCAGGAATGCGCAGACACAGAGTACCTCCCTCTTATTAAAGTCAAAGGCAGGGCTTAAGTGGGTGTCAGGTTTAATTACAGTTGACTCATTATAGAGGTCCCTGTTTCTGCAATGGAAACCAGTCTCACTGACCTGTTCTTCAAGAATAAATAGCTCTGCCTCTTCTTTTGAGGACGTGTTAGCTGCTCCTCAAATGATGGAATCTTTCTGCAGCTTCATTTCGACAGAAAAACCTTGGTAGTTCTGAGATTTCTCAAATGAGCTGTTGCTCTGTTTTTTTGATGACATGACGGTGTTTACTCAACAGTCTACACCACACTACTGCCCAATTAGCTGTATGACGCACTGGTAGGCAGGGCCTTGAAAGTGTCTGCGAAGAGGCTGAATATCCTGCAATTACAGTGCGAGCTTTGAAGATAAGACCAGCTCCTGCAGACTGCATGTCTCAGTGCAGGTCCGCAGAGACTGAACGCTACACTATCCTTTCTGCTCTGGATATGGTGACATCTTAAAAAAAAAAAAAACAAATCCGCCACTGCCTTAATTCCCACCTCCGCTCTACAGTCCATGGCCCTTCCTTCCTCCTTAGCTCTTCCTGCTGTTTTAGAGACACTCCATGGTGGCCTAGAGAGTATATTCAGGGATTACACTGTAAGACCAAGAATGTGGGAGTGTTAATAATTTTTGCAGATTCTTGCAAAGTTCTGACAGATTTCAAACCTTTAATAAGGTGAAGTCAACTCTCAGGATGAATGCACAACCTCCCCACCAAACATGAACTGGTTTTTAGAGTGAAAACTCTTGACTCTGCTCATGCAGTAACATACAGTGAAGATTGTTTTTGCATGGCTAACTCATTAAACTAATTATTTCAAAGCAAACTGTAAATAAATGGTCCTTTGAATAAATACTAGTTTTATTTAAGAAAAAAAAATACCCACCTCAAAGGTATAGATAATCAGCTCAGGGAAGTTTGTTGGAAATCTGGGGAAGATCTTCACTCAGTGGGTGAATGTAGGAGTGAGTTTGTTCAGACGCATCAATGGACAGTATGGATTTAGTTTCATCCCAATATTTTGTGGTATTTCTTACAGTGTTGATACAAGTGATAGTAAAAGTATTACAAAATTCATCACAGTTTTATTGTAACCCTCTCATTGTGAACTGTAATGTAACCAATAAACCACTTCACCACACTAGTTCTATACAGTAGTGCAGTTTTACTGTTAAACACTGCAAAATAAGTGCTTTCAATCTCATGAAACAAGCAGTTTGGAAAAAAAGGTACAATCCCAATCATACTGATAGTTTTTGGGATTTCTAACCATTAGTTTATCAACATTGTCACTAGTTTAATAAATGGTAATGGACTGAAATTCTATAGTGCTTTTCTAGTCATACTGACCATACTTTTCTAGTCATACAAGCATGCACACATGTATCCATGATACACGAATGGATAGGCAGTTTGGGGTTAAGTAGCTTACCCAGTGACACATCGGCATGTGATAGGAGGTAGAAGGAAAATATGATATTGCCCAGACCTACTGCAGATATAATAAAACAATTTAAAGTAAAAACCAAGTGAAGGCATGTAGTAAACATTTTTGAGCAGGGCAATGATTAAAAGTTCTCCACATTCCTGCTGCTGACAGAAAAATTTCCCACATGGCGGTCAGTGTTAGAACTGCTTCTCTAAATCCCAGAGAGCCTCCACTGTGTGGAAGACATGTCAGAAAATGTGTTTGATGCTAAAAAGCATTGGTAAGTTGACACAAACCTAACTAACAAGTTTTATTTTTTTAAATAATGGATGCCATCTGCTGTCGTAGCAGGTTTTTGTATTTAAAGTCATTTTTGTTTGGACGTACTTGTAAATATTTTGTCAGATAAGCCTTCTTATAGCATCACGATATCAAAGTTCCTTCTTATTTATGCTTTTTAAGCGCCTTTTGGTCCAGCGTGGGAGCCAGATGTTGGAGCTTTCTTTCTCTGACCATGTCATTAAGCACCCATGGAGTGAACCATTATCCCCCTCTCGCCCTTCCTATAATCCATTTCCTTTCTTCTTTCCATCATGGGAAATGAGTTTGCTTCAATCTTCTCCGTCCTCACAGGGTTATCTTGTCAGTATTCTATTCTGGAGGGTCCAGTGCTCCTGGCTTCCCTCAGGGCCGAGCCTGCAAGCTCTGCTTTGAGGTTACACATCAGGACAGTTAAAGTACACTTTGACAGAAGAAATGCTCAGTGAATGCATTGGAACCCCATTTCCTGCTGTCATGAAGGGGATCAAAGTTTAACAGGTCTTTATGGGCCATTAAGGTAGGAGGTATGAGAACATACTTCCTGTGGGTCGATAGAGGCTTGGGGTATACCACAAAAGCCAATGTTGTGCATGTTGTTAGCACAGCACTGGTTTCATGTTTTTATATTCCTTGTATTTAGATAATATTAAATTTTGATATCAAGATTAATCAGAAGCCAAAAATCCTGGATCACCGCATCTCTACTTATCTTAAAGTATTACTTCTGGATGGTAGATTATTAGTAGGGACCTCACAGGAGGCTAACAAGGAAGAGGCTTTGGGTGTTCAATTGGCAATTTTATTAACGATTGGTGTTTAATTACCCAGAGGAAATTTCCTTTGTATTGAAGTTCCAGAAGCAAGGAAAACATAGAAGGTACAAGTCTGTAGACGTTTTAGTTTAAAGTTTAGTTTGAGTGTTGTATGAGTCATCCTAACTTCTGTGGAGTTCTTGTGAGAAGTCTCTCTTCATCTTTCATTTTTAAGGCCTTTAGCTGCTGTTGGTCTCTTGAGAAAGTCCATCATTTGGGGTTCCTAGCACAACTCTAGCAGCAGGAGTCCATGGGAGGGTGACAGATGTCAGGGTTAGTTTGGATGTCGTGCCGGGTGTGGGCATGTTGTTTTTTTTTCCCCCTCTGTGGGATAGGGTGGGGGAATGATTGTCATAATGTTGTTACAGATGTACTGGAACAGCTGTAACTAAAAGGTTAGTTTATCATTGTGCTAGTTTGCATCTTACTGGGGTTGCTTCCTTTCTCATCAGAAAGTTTCTCTGCTGTCAAGGAAAACACATTCAGGTTTGAGCTTTGTGAAGCAGCAGAAATGCTCTCCATCTGTTCACTGGTTTTCATGCCTTTTTCTGGTAACCTCAGCTGGTCTCTGAATATATTTCTCAACTCCCCAACCTCACTTGCTGCAAAACATCCTCACGAATATTTTGTTTCCATCCAAAGACTCTAGCCACTTGAAATTGATTGTGTTAGGAAACTTAAGATCAAAGATTATTGCAGAAAGGCTTCCTTTTTGACTAATTACTCTGTAAAAATGAATTAGTGCAGCTTACCAAACTAGTAACTTGACCTTTTCTGATTAAAATCCTCTGTTAATGTGAGTTATCTTGCATAAGAACATCAGCACAAACAACTGCTTCCTGTATTAGTGTTTGCTCGTAATGAGTTAACTCTCCATTGCTTTTTTTTTTTTTTTTTTTTTTTTTTTTTTTTTTTTTTTTTTTTTTTTTTTTTTTTTTTTTTTTTTGGCTTCTTTAACTTTTCTTGGCACATGGAAACAGTGCCACTGTTTTCTATGCTTTTTTTTGTTTCATCAGTTGTGATGAAGGCTGCAGACTCTGACGGATGTGGTTGATATCATTTCCTGTTTCAGCCCTTCACTCACCCACCCACCCCCACCATCCTCCACTGTCACTTCCTCTTTTAGCTGGTTGCATGTAAAAGAAGTAAATGTAAGTCTTTTGTTTGACTGGTAGAGGAAACCAGCACACCCATCCTGTGTCAGTTGTACGGTTCTGGTTAAAATGATACCTAGTTTTCTCAAATTTCTTAAAAATAAGTATTAGAAAGTGTGGTGTGCAGCACTCTTTGCTTTCATACCCCTAAATAAAATCGACTGCAACAAACTGGCTTCAGAAGCCCCATAATTAGTAAATGAAGTCCACCAGTTTGAGATTCAGTCTCAGTATAAATCCATCAGCTCTGTGAAGAGGTTTGTTAGAGAACATTAGTGAAACCACAATATCCTGAAGACCAAGGAACACAGCAGACAGGTGAGAAAGAGCATTGCAGAGCAGTTCAAAGCAGTGTTATTTTAACTTTCAAAATCTCAGAGGAAAAACATACAGACCTACCTACACTGACAGGCTGAGCAAGAGGAGCATTAATCAGAAAATCATAAGGCCCAGGGTAATTCTGGAGGAGCTGCAGAGATTCACAGCTCAGGTGGGAGAATTTGTCGACATGACAACCAGTATCTGTGCATTTCACAAGATGCTCTGGTGAGATGACTTCAAACCTTATTGTAAACATTAAAAACTGTCATTTTGCCCCCTCTCAATAATTATGCGCTACTTTTTGTTGCTAAATTATATTAGGTCCCAATAAGGGACATTTAAAGTTAAGTTAATTGGGGTATTAATACTTTAGCACATCAACATGGAGTCAATATTATTAGTTAACTGCTGATAAACTGGTCATTGTCAAGGTTTGTGTGGCTTTATTGAAACGTTAAAAAGTATTTGCTGTGATACTAAAAGAGATGCTAAACTCGCTGATGTTATTTAAGACTAAAATAGATATTTGAAAACAATTTGATAGAGCCATAAAATTTGATTTGCACTGTGCTGTGTTTTTGTTTCCATTCCAGCGGAGAAAGAATACAAAGCAGGAAGGAGCAAACTGTTCAATGGAAAACTGTGGTTGCACATACTGGGTTGGGGCATGTGTTCTTGTATGCTTGTATGTGCATGTGTGCAGTTTTGTATGTAGCACGTAAGACTTGTAGTCTTATGTCACAGAAACAAGCATCCAATAAAACAAATCTTTTTTTGTTTTTCCAGGATAGTAGGACAGTTGGAACCAAAGAGTTTGAGATGAAAAGACTGGACGGCAGCAGTGGAAGCATTTACATCTTATTAGCATTGGGCTCGTGTTGTTTGCAATTTTGACACTTGATGGTGATTTATTAGTTTTGCTTGTCAAAGCACGTTGCCGTGTCTCCTTCCCACAGGGTCTTTGCATGTGGAAACTTTACAACAACACAATGCTTGTTGATGCGTCTATTAAAAACCTCTGGTCTCAGTGGTTGCCAATAGCACAGAAATAAAATGGGCCATGAACGTTGTGTGAAAACGACATCGGGCCCATATTGAAACTGCAGGCAGATCAGCTTCAGGAAATATGAAGCTGTGCTGCAAATAGCAAATATTGAACTAGAAGTTATTTTTTTCAAAGCCATATATTAATATTGTGTGTGTTTACTGAGATTTATAGGAGACCTTGCATGGTGTTTGACGCCACCGGCATATCGACATTTATTTGATTATGGTATCTCATTAACTTTCAAGAGACGAACTAACAGAAATTGTTGACACATCTGTCTGTTTATGACTAATTTTGTTTGAAGAATGACACCCAGGGAGGATTTATGGAGAAAGGCAAGGGAGGGAAAAGGTCTTTATCAGCCAAGTTATCACCTGAGGTTTCATCTTGAAGGGAGCTGCCACAAAAAGACTGACTCAGCTGTTGACAGGCTCTCTTTACTGACCAGGATTATGTCCTCTTGGAGGCTTTAAATTGAACCTGCTGGCAGTTTAGAGGCCATTTTCACTTTGCTGCTTGGTGTGCTTGAGGTCATGCATGCAAAGTGAGTCTTGTGTGATTATAGCAAAGTCTTATAGTATACTTAATTGTTGTGTTTTTATTGGGATTACACTGAAAAAACATCACAGGCTTATTTGTTTTAGAGCTAAGTAACGCCCTGTTTTTTCTGTCTTTTTCCCCCCGATGCTTTTCAACTAAAAATACACGTCCCAGCCTTAACAGTGACTTGCAGGTAGCTGTGGGAAATTCCCAGGAGCATTAGTGTGTTGGTTCCTTTCACACATATTTACTTTCCTTGAAAATGATTTCATCAGTTTAAAGCTCGTGCTGACACATGCCCCCCTCCCAGTTCTGAGACACCAGAGTCCTGCAGGGCATTCGATTCACCAGCAGGGAGACGAAGGAAAATTCTGCTCTATTTATTGGCTATGAGGAAATTTCTGCCTAAAAAGTAACTTTTTGCTTTGGATTTAAAATCTTTTGTAAAATGACAAGCTCCACCTCAGGCCTTACTTTTGCATAATGCAAGCTAAATTATGTCCTGCTCTGCATATCTGGCTAGTTTTGCAGTTTCCACTTAAATAACTAAAATTGGAACAACTCCACCTAAGGCTAGCAAAGCTTTGTTTGCTTTTCACTTTTTTCCATGCACTGCTCTCAGTGAGCCAGAGGTTAGGAAAACTAATAAATGGAAAATATTTGGGTCTTTCCACAATATTAGGAATTTCATCCCATAAACAGCTGAGTGTTCTGTGATTTAAATTGATGCTTTTTTGCTTTTGCATACAATTGTGCTTATTTTACTCTTAAGGGGAAAAAGATAATGGCAGTGGCTTTGCGCCTACTATGTGGTAAGCACCTAATTCTTCACAGAAACCAAGCTTTAAAAAGGAGTATGAAGGTACTTATTCAAATTGCGAAAAAAAAAAAAATTGCCAACAACATTGGTGAAGTAAAAATGGAAATTTAATATAACCGCAAGTTTGAACTAAAGCAGATAACCATAAAAGTTGTAATTATCTCGATTACGGTCCTTTACTGGGATTTTCAACCTTTGCACCTTTCAGGAGAAATCTGCAGGTTGTAAAAGGTACATACTGGCTGAACGATGACACAGAATGGTGACATTTTAACTGTGGCTTGAAATGTCAAATATAAAAGAAAAATCAGTCCAGTGACTTGTTGTGGAGTGTTAAACTGCACATAGAGCACAGGAAGGATAAAAAATGGCTTCACCTGCTGTGGCAAACATGGATGGTGTCGTGCCTTCTTATAGACTTACTCTGTGGTGGGGTCATTCTGATTTATGCTTCAGTTCTGGTCTTTTGAGATGTGTAATAAAGAAAATCACATTTAAGAGATTATTTTTAGGAAATTTAAGTCAGTTTATCAATTTGACAGACAGTTGACTCCTACCTTTTCCAGTCTTTATGCTTTGCTTTTATGACATCACCAGGGTTGCAGTTTACCTATGAGTTCCTGCTAAAGGTAATTCTTGTTTTTTCCTCAAATATATTGAAATCACCTACGGTTGGGCATCAGCCTTCTTTATGATTGAAATAATCAAAGAGATTGTTTAAAAAAAGTTGATCTATGGTCTAATCCAAAAAAACTATTCCAGGTAGAACATCTTTGAGTATCATATAGATTGTGGCACCCTTTTGTCATGCCAACTTTTTTATTATTAACCGAACCATAATTTCTGTTTAAATTACTTGAGAGATGTGGTTTGATATGGCTTAAAGACTGACCTAATTTTGGTTGCTCACAGGTCGAACTTGAGCTCTATATTCGACCGTATGTCTCCTTGAATATCCCAAGCCAAGAAGTATTTCATTGATGTACTTGGTGCATGTATTAGAATATAGGTTACATCTGAGCACTGTTGCTATGATTGTATACATAATATATGTTCTGTCTAATGATGCCAAGCTGATTGCATTAAATCATTGACTTTGCTGCAATATTTTTTTCCTGATCAAGCATCTGACGACAGTGGAGAA
This sequence comes from Anableps anableps, assembly GCA_014839685.1. Taxonomy (NCBI): domain Eukaryota; kingdom Metazoa; phylum Chordata; class Actinopteri; order Cyprinodontiformes; family Anablepidae; genus Anableps; species Anableps anableps. Next base: position 21,238,271 of record CM026069.1, read on the forward strand.
GAACTACTGCCTTTTAACAGGAAGAAAGCTCCAACAAAACCAGGGTCGGAATGAGCAGCCATCTGCTGTGACTGACTGGGTGTTGGGAGGACAGGGCAAGCGGATAAAAGTATAAAACTATTCTTTCTATGGGAGAGGAGAGTACCCAGGGTTAACTGCAGCAATAGCTCAGTTAATGGCTTTGTCTTGTGAGGAAACATAGTGAAGATTTAAATCACATGGCATGATAGTACCATCTATTGGAGAGGACTGTCCCAAGTTTCTTTTGAGAAAAAAAAATCAAGTTAAAATCCCTCTCAGTGCACAAAATTTGAATCTTAGTTTTAAATAATTTTTTTAACTCAACAACTACACCTAATGTTAGTGAAAAGACAAAAGTATGTTAATTTTGGTAGAAAATTATTCTGTATCTGAAGCATAAAAAGACTTGCAAATGTTTATTTTGTTAAAAGACAAACATTCAGTTGTTTTGATTTATCAGATTTATTGTTTGTTTTTATGCTTGGAAGTATATTCTTGTCTATTCTAGGGAGCTAAGTGTAATAATGAGTCACTTTTCTTCCAAATCCAGAGCTAAAATGCTTTGTGACCCAACGGTAGATGCATGAAGAGAAAATTTCATTGGTTTGCAGTTAGAATCCCACTTACACACTTTAAACACTCCTGCTTTGGGATTAAAGACTAAGAGGTTAACAAAGTTAATGGCAGTAAGGGTTCTCTAATAGCTGTGTCCAGGAAAGAGGCAGTTTAGCACAGAAATATTGGGCTGGGAGTGCCCCTTGAAGTGGCTCACTCGATGGCCCCTTCCAGGATCGACACAGTTAAACATCAAAATACCAGCACATCAGTTTTTGCTATGCAGACTAAGTTAATGATAGCAATAATTGCAAATAAATCATAAATGGATAGTGGAGGAAAGTGGTGTGAAGAAGTGGTCAGTCTGTTTCCCAGCAGCCTAAGCCAGTAGCAGCATGATGTCCTAACCATTGAACACTAAAGCAAGTAAATCAAACAACAAACAATGCTGGTTCATACTTGGCCTCTCCTTTTTTGATTATTTATTTATTTATTTATTTATTTTTATAAAACCCAAATTGAAGTCTGAGAAAAATCTGTTATTTAGCTGTATGGGGAGTAAGGGTCAGCTTCAGGTAAGTTAAATACTTTCAGAGCAAGTGGGAAATAACTGCTAAAGGTCGAGCCATCAGGGTCAACATTGTCTGTCAATGATAAACCGAGGTTGTGCAGCAAGAGAAAGTCTCTTCACTTCTCAGCATATGTACTCCTGGTACATATGTTGAAGGTACAAGTATACTATTCCATTCCTTCATGCCTTGCCCCTGACACTAAATAAATGAGAGAGAGAGGATAAGGATTGTAAGGTGGAGAGAGACAGATAAAAAGAGATGGTTATAGAAATGAAGAGATATATAAATACAGTACATAGAAGATGAATAAAAACCTTTTCAGTTTTTCTATTCCTTAGAAATGTTCTGTCGGATATATAGACATAATCAAGACATGTTCAAGTACATCTCTAATAACTGTTAAATGTATTTTGTTTGTATTAATGGTCATTACATTGATTACAGTGATCAGTTGTTCTCCATAATGATTGCTGTTATTAAAAGAAAGCAATGAAAAAATAACTTTTTTAAATGTTTGTCTTTGCACAACATCCCCCCCACCCCACAAGAAAATCGACAAGGGAAACTATGAAAAAGTTGTCACTCAGGGAAAATGTTGCCTTGATTGCTTTAGTATATAAAGTGGAGGTGAGGTAGGATTTGGGGGTGGTTGTAGCCTTGCATTGGAGCTTAGTAGTGTGCAGCTGAGCTTTTGGCACGAACACAACACTGAAGGCTTTATTGTGATTTGTAATTATGTGGTTTTCTGTGGGGCCTCAGTTTGGTGTGCTCCCACACTGAGGCTCCTTTTTTTAGACAGAGAATACTGAGTAGGATAACAGAGAGCGAGAGAGAGGGAGGGAGGAAGGGTGGGACCAGGGCTGTTATAGTTGGACCAGGAACGATCAGACATGCAGTGAGCTCTGCTCAATCCAGAGTGTCGAGCTGGTGCACAAGTACCAAAACCTAGAAATTGAGTATGTGCTTTTTTTAAAAAAGATATAACTTCGCCTTTTGGTACCTTTTCTGCCTGGATTCAGTATTGGGAGTGTCTGGTATGATTTAACTGGGCACCTGTGCATTTAAAAAAATCAAATGTGCAGATCTCAGAAAAAGAATTTACAAAATATTGCAAAAGTGATGCGAAGTATCAAATAAAATAAAGCTATCAGTGATGTTACAGCACCAGAAGTTTGTTCACTGGTGATAGGAACTCTGAATATATTTGCAAATTTTGTCAGACTTACTATTAATGACTGTTAGTGACTGCAAATCTTGATATACCACACCCACGGATTTCACAGCACGTTTGGTACTTTCAATACAATTGAAGAACCAGAACTGATCTGGATATTTGGCACCAACTTCCCACTAAAGCAGTGGTCTCAGACTCTTGTCCTCAAAGGCTGATGTCCTGCAACTTTTAGATGTCTCTCTGCTTCAGCACACCTGGCTCCAGTATTAACTCATTAGCAGAACTCTGTAGAGCTTGACTGCATGCTAGTGTGGCAGTTTAGCCATTTATTTCAATGGGTAGGACAAGGGACACATCTAAAAGTTGTAGGACACTGGCCCTCTAGGACTGGACTTTGAGACCACTGCACTAAAACATAAGAATGTTTGATCACTGGTTGTAGGACTTGGCTGGTTACTGATTTGAAGGTGTATCAGGGTCTTACAAATTTCAAAACCTTTAACAAAATAATCAACTACCAACATTTTCAATGAGGTGCCAGAGAAAATCCCAGTGTGACCAGAGTATCACAGTAGTGTTTCTCACCCACCTGTTGATGCACAAAACAAAAAAACGTGAGATCCTCCTGCAAGACATTTTGCTTTGTGTTTTCGGGGAGGGCTGTGATATTTTTACTCAGTCTGATCGTACCGTGAGAATCTCAAACTGGTCTGTCTGAGTGGTGGTGCTGGTTGAGTCTTTGTTGTGGATTCACACCAGGATTGTGGTCCCACTATGTTTGAGAAAATATCTCTGCCCACTGTTAGAATGAGCACTGATGATTTTAATGTCTAAATAATCGTGGAAGTGTACAGATTTAAAGAATTAATCCATGAGTTTTTTTTACGTTCTTTCCCATCAGCACTTGGTAGTGCTGATGGGAAAGAGGCTTCCACAAGGTGGCAATAATGTATCAAATTGTTTACAAAGTTTGTTTTGCGTTTCATAAAATTGCTTTAATAGATGTTTCAGTAATATCAATCCTTAAACAAGTATTTTCTTCGTTACATTTTCCTTCCCTATTTGAGGCGATTTATTATAGATCCCAACAAAACCACAAAATGTGCATGTGGTACCAGTAGTTTGCAATACTTTAAACCATCAACAGAACATCAAAAATATAATGGCAAAATATTGAACATAACCAGAGTGTAGCTACTAGTTCTCCCATACCAGTTGGAGCTCACCTTTCTGTGACATGACTCTATTTCTTTTAAATCAATGATATTGTTATGTATTTGTTGCTAAATTCTCATCTACATAATTTTTTTTTTCAGAGCCTGAAGATTTAAGAAAGGGAAAAAAAATAAAGACCCAGACTTAAGTTGCAGAGTGTTCAACTATGCATGGTCTTCTTTTGGCTCTTCTCGCGTTTTTTGGTGATAGTGAGTAGAATTGCTTATTTGATTAGTCATGGTAGAGAGTATATTAACATACTATGTGGGGAGAAAAACAGAGCTCATTACGTAACAACATTCCAGATATAACAAGAAATTTGGTGAACGATGAAGAGGGTGTTGAAAGAAGGAGCTCCGAGAGAGCAGAGGTGATAACAAGTGTAGTCATGTTGGATGGTTCTGCTGTATGTTTTGCTGTCATTTAGTGGCAGGAGCAACATGCCTCAACTGTAAGCCTTTCCACCCCCTTTGTTAAGCCTTATTGGCCAGCAGGGGTACACATATATTAGACTGCTTATCTGAAATGAGCTTTGATATGTGTGTCATGATTTGTATTTTATCAGAGTGTAAAAGGATGAAATTTTTGCTCTGAATTGTGTTCAAAAAGTGAGCTTTTTTGTCTAGACGAGTGAGTCTCTCTGTTACTGTTCCCTTTGCTCTCTGAAGCAGACAGAGCTGTAGGCTGGAGCCCATACACTGCCTCAGTTCTGCCCACAAGGGCTGCCAGTTGCAGCAGGTTGGTTTCCTGTTTTTCTGCGTTTTTTTTCTTGCTTCTTTGTGAAATCCTGCACACATTAGGCCTTGTACCTCCCATACAAGGAAATCAGATCAGATTTAAGAGATAGAGGAAAGTAAAACTTGCTTGATGTTGCCTGTTTAAATTTCACTTCTGTGATTTCCATAGCACTAGGTTCTCCCATTTTCTCTCTGTCATACTTCTGCTATTCAGCAGTTTCATCTTAAGAGTGCTGAGGAGGTGGTGAAAAATGTCCCGACCTTTCCCCTCCAGTTTGATTAAGGATGGGTGGAAATGAAGCCTTGAGACAATGGCAGTTTCTGAGGAGGGCCTCCCTGTGTTCTTTGGGGACATTAAATACAGCTTTCTCGTCTTTTTTTTTTTTTTTTTTTACAGCTGAACTGTTTGCTTAACACTGTAACTCCTGAATTACAGCGTAGCTCCTCCCTGGCACATGTGTAGTTCTGCTGTTTTCCAATCTGCACGTCGCTGCGTTTTCATTGGCTTGGTGTTCTGTTGTGATTCAAGAGCAGAGACGCTGCAAATCTGCAGTCTAGGAGGCTGTCTTGGTTCGGGAGCTTTTGTTCTCAGTTTGATTTCAGGGAGTCACTGGAATCAAAAGATCCCGAGCAGTGTGGTTTTTAGCTGATACTGTTAATCAGCTGAATTATTTTTGAGATCAAGAAGTGTACATTAAGCAGAACAAAAGTGTGTGTGCAAGTAGAGACTTGGGGAACAGGAAGGGCAGGGCGGAGCTGCGCAGCATGTTTCCTGTGAGGCAGGAAGTGAACCGGGTCAGACTGCAGAAGTTTCTGCTCTAAGCTGCAGCTGTTGGAGAAAATATGAGTTAATTGATGCCTCACTCCTTCCTCTTATTTGTTCAAGTTGTCTGATTAGGTTGCACATTCACTTATTTGGTTATGTACAAGTCGGCAACTAAGCCCAACAGCGCATTTAAAAAATATATTTTAAAGTTAGTTTTTCCAGCAATAGGGGAAAAATGGTTCTATGAAATCTTAAATTGTTTGCCCCAACCTGTTGTAAAGTTTATAAACAGGTTCTGGGTGTCTTAAATATTGAAACCCAGGATTCATCTGAAATCCAAACAATGAAATTTTGCATGACTGTTAAACTGAAATAAAATGGGAAAGTTATGACTGACTCAGTTGTTAGGGTCTGGTCTTTTAATATTGATATTAAGCATCAAATCGGATGTAGAGTCACTGACTACTTCAACTGGTAGTCTTTGCTAGTACATGGTTGAAACTGCTGTCGTCTTCAGAACTGCCTTGACTCGTGTCATAGATTCAACAATGTGTTGGAAACATTCCTGGTATAGTTTGATCCATATTAACATAACATGTAGCAGTTGCTGCTGATTCCCAAAGGTGCTTTGTTGCATTGAGATCTGTTGATTGTGGAGGCTATTGGAGTACCTTGAACTTGTCATGTTTAAGAAATCAGTTTTAGATGACTAGAACAATACTCAGGCTGTGGCATTTAACGGATACTCAGTTGACGCTAAATAGCCCAAAAAGTGCCAAAACAGTGTCCCCCACACAATTACACCACCTCTGCCATCGCAAACTGTTGAAACATGTCAGGATGGCCTTATGTACTCACACCAATTTTGACCCTACAGCTGAAATCCAGACTCCACAGACGGGGCAATGTGTTTCCAATCTATTACTGTCCAAGTTTGACGAGTCTGACTGAGTTTTCTGAACTTAGCCAACACCCAATGACGTTCCTTGTGCTTCAAGGGTTCAAAATGTTGTGCATTCAGAGATGGTGTGTTGCATACCTTGGTTGTAGTGAGCTATTGTTGCATTTTTGAATCAGTAGCTTCTAAAATACTTGATCAGCCCGTCTGATACCATCACTCAGGCCACATTTAAACTCATCTAAATCCTTTTGATTCTCCGCTCTGATGCTCAATTTGAACTTTGCCAAGTTGTCTTCTCCATTTCTAGAAGGCTAAATGCATTGAGTTGCTGCCATGTGATTGGCTTACTTGCTGTTTATGTTAAGCAATTGAATAGGTGTACCTAACAAAGTGGCTGGCGAGTGTATAAACCCAGTAGTAGGGTTAGGTTCAAACCATGACATTAAACATCACAGGAAGTCTGTATTAAAAGTGCAAAGAAATTGAATCAGCTGTTGGGGTCTGGTCTTTTCATGTTGACATTAAGCTTTGGATTGGATACATTTATACACACATTTGCACACATAACTGGTTAGGACCAAACTGTAGAGAAGACTATATTCTGTTGGTGCACCAAACTTCCATGTGTAGTTAAAGATTTGCTTTATCTATATGATTTCCTGCACTGTGCAAGTCAAAATGGTCAAATTTCCCCCATTTGGGTTAGCGTGTTATGCACCAAAAACTCAGATTTCATTGAATGCATAAAAATTGAAAGCACCCCTTTTCAGTTACTAAACACAGACATCTTAATACCCCTTCTGATTGATTTATCTTTAAGTTTAGAACAAATCAGAAAATATCAAAGGACATAGGCTTATTTGTAATCCCTTTTTTCCCCCATTTATTTCAAAATATCCATCAAGGAGCCTGCGGTGCATTTTTAGATAAACGTTCGCTGCTTGTTTCATTCAATTGATGAATTAAAATAAAATCCATAAAGATAAGTTTGTGTGTGTTTATAGTCTACAGGAATAAAATTTGAATCAGGAGGTCAGAGCACAAAGAAAACCTGAATTTAGTGCTGACCAAAGAAAGCCTGATTGGTGAATTTCTAGCTGAGGTTTGAGTCATCATTTAAAAGGCCATCAGTAACAGACTTCATGGTGGTTCTTTGGGTTAAGCTTTGTTTCATTTCCCCTTTTGTGACTCTTCTGAACTGTTGAGCAAATGAGTTTTCACTTCTTGAGATGCAGAATTTCAGTTTATACATTAATACAGCAAAATACATTAATACATTAATGCAGCAAAAAAAAAAAAAAAAAAAAAAAAAAAAGTTTCCATTAAAAATCAAAAGTGAAGGCTTTTTTAAACTGTGTATTAGAGGGAGGGGCAAGACTGACTTTGAATTTTATCACAATATTTTTTTTATTTATTTATTGCATCTAAGTAATACAAATGTAGAAGTCTTTTTGTTTATCAATGTCTCTAAATATATTACTCTATAATGCACCGTTTGTAATTAGAAGTGCAGTTTCACTACTGAACAGTTTACAGTAATTATGTTTAATCAACTTAAGAGTTATAGATAAGTTCATTGAACCAACAGTGGAAAAACATTTTTAACTGCAAATATAAAAATGCCAGTGATCAGATTTTAGTGTTTGCAAGCACCAAGTAGCGTTTCTCTGTTATCACAGAATAACAAATGCTTATCATAACCTTTCCTGGTATACACTAACAATACAGTATTTCTCCTCCCTATAGCACCAGCACAGAGTACACTTACATTATATCAATAGAGGTACTTCATGAAAAAAAAAAAAAAAAATTTCAAAGTTTTATTGCCCATTTTTTCTTCTACTAAAAGATAATCTGAAGGGGTGTAGGCTGTGCTGCCACCCTGTGGTGTTGGTATGCAGTCAATATTTTTGATATGATATTGATACTGCTCTATTTGTGTAATAGAAAAAGCTCGGCGCTATTTAGTGGTTATTTAACTGGTAATAAACAATAATTTGTACATTAAGGGCCAAAAGTTTGGAAGCAAAGTGAATTTTTTTTCAAAAAAACATAATGGTATCATTGCCATACTTTGCAACATGACACATTTATCATTATATAGAATCAACTTATCAGAATATAATTTTACTGTAATTATCATCAAAGTAATCTCCTCTGGCTTGACTTGTCAATATTACAATATTTGTTTTACTTTTGCTTTGAAGTTGTGTCTTTTGCAAATCTTCACCAGGGCTGCTCAATATTTTGTGAATATATCATCATTGCAATATCTGTGTGTGCAAGTCATATAGCAAAGGACTGTTTGGAGTGCAGTAAGTGTTGGGTAATATATTCCAAGTGTTTTGAGCTTCCATTGTACACGTCAGTGTAATATTTAGCCAGTTGGGCAGAGTTTCATAACAGCAAATGCTCAAACTGGATACAAATGGTTTTGCCCAAAATGCAAAATGTCACAGGGTGTAGAAAACTCAAATGACAAAGAGAGGATGTAAGGAAATAGGCATATATCACAACTGATATTGTCATCTCAGTATTTATCAATATTATTGCCACTACAAAATTTTCTATTGTGCAGCTCTATTCTCAACCCATAAAACTAAGCCCTTCTTCTCTATTAAGTCATTCAGCAATATCTTAGACATAATCTGATCTTGCAGTAAATAGTTACCAAAATCAATTGAACTCTCACTGGTTTTCAAGAGAGGCATTATGAACAGAAACTTGGTTGTTTTTGAGTGTTTGGCCTCTATTGACCTCCAAACTTTTAGCTTCTGGCTGTTATAGAGTGATTGTTTGCTTTAAAATGCTGTTTAGTCCAACACTGTACCAAATTTCACTGTTGCTGGAGATTATGCTATTTATAGCAATATTTATTAAACATGATTCCTGTTTAATCTGATTTTTATTTAAAAACTGAATTGGACAAATGTGAAAACGGTGTTTAAAGTTGGATGGATTACTGACATCACGACATGTCAGAGTTTTAGGAAGTTATGGTTTTTGTTAAATTGTACATTAGTCCTGTAAATGAGATGCCAGAGATTGTGCCAGAGTGACTGGAAATTTCACCTGTTGTATAGAGTTTCCAGTAACTCCTTCCAGAGATGTTGCTGCACTCTGCTGGTCAGCTGGCTGAAATAAGTCAAACGGTACACTTTTTTTTTTTTTTTTTCCCTCGCTTTCCTAGAAAGTCAAATTCAGGTATTTTCAAAATATATTTGGCCACAAAAAATATTGACAGTCATGGTGTGGAAGCTAACGGAGCGTGACCCATAACCCTTATCAAGGTAGTGCTGTTTTGAAACTACAGTTGAAAAATGTAATATTATGTGCAATATGCGTGTTTACTTTAAAACTACTATTAAATTTAGTGGTTATTTTTCTTGAGTTCATTAATGTTTAAACAACATAGCTGTAATAATTAATGTCTTGCATTTCTGTTTTTAAATAAAAGCACTTGTGTTAATACCCTGAAACTGTAATACTAGGTGATCATACTGTGAGAATCTCTTACTGCCCAGTCTGTCCATTATTGCAGACATCATGCAGCAACCACAAACTGATTCATTCATTCATTAATAGTTTGTGAGACCACAAACCACAGAGCTAAGCTGCTGTTTGATATATTTGTGACTATAACCATGTGACATCATCATGATCGTATCATCAGACGTAAAATATCATCAAATTGTAATATAACATAATTTCTGACAAAATTTCCGAAGGCAAATCAGTAATCAGAAAATAAGGACAGAGTAAGAATATTGAATGAATCATAAAAAGCAGAGCAAAAACGAAAAGCTTTGCCCTTCTTTGTTTATGTTGTTTTGGACAAACTTGTATCATGGTTTCTGAGAGCCAGTGCCGAGCTTAGAACAGTGTTTCTGTGTTTTGTCAACCAACCATCCCACCAGCTTCCCAGTCTGAAAAACAACAGTACATAGGCAGTTGTTTCCTGTGACATAAAGACTTGGCTCTGCTGGCTCTCTGACCTGTGAAAAGGTAAACCAGTGTTGGGAATAAGCAAAAGCTCTGTGAACTGACCCAAACACCTGCACCTGCTTCAAATTTGTTTAAAGGAAGGAGGGGAAAAAATTGCAAGTAATTATGTAAAATTGTGTTAAAATACCTGCTTTAATTTTAAAGTACATTGGATTAGCTTTTTGAAGAAAAAGATTCACTTTTCTCTGAACTTGTGTGGACATTTCCAGAAAGCATGGTTACTGTAATGTTTCCAGCCATTGAATATTATTGCTTTTTCTTGAGGTCCAACTTTTCTTCGACTCTGCAAATCAGCATTCGGTTTTCAATGAAAAATATTTGTAGGTGAAGTTGTTTGAAAATAACCATGATGAGCTTGAGTAAAAGTACCACAGAGTTCACTTCATCACAGTACTTATCCAAAAAATAAAAATAAAAATGTATACTCGGATCATTTGCTTTTATTTATAACTGAAACCAAAAAAACAATTTGTCGTAGTGCGGTATCCCTATTTTTATTTCCAAATTGGCTGACAGGCCGTACTTTTCTTGCATCATCATTAAAGGACTTTAACTCTTCAAAGATACTTGGATGATATGAGTTACAACAGTATTTTAATTTCTCTTTGGGAAAAATAAAGTACATTTCAAATGAATATGTTGAAATTATATGATGTAAAATTCTAGGAGTTTTGAATGCCTAGCTTTTCACAACCCTGGTATTGCTTGAATTTGGTAACCAACCTTCACACATTGCTGAAGGAGACCTTATGATGGAAAGGCTGAACTAGTTTTTGCTTTGAGGTGACGAAGCATTACTTTAACTCCTCCCTGCTGTGGAGGTGCTCTTCAGTAAGACACACTTGTTTTTGCTAATAGTAGCCATCAGATTAGTCTGGGTCTGTGCAAAGCAACTTAAGCTCTGAGTGTGGAGCAGGATGTTCCGACAGAGGAAGGTGCTTATATTCAATAAATCTACCCGGGGTTATTAAAAGTTAAATTATATCGTAACCTTTTCTTTGTGCTGTACTTTAAATGGACCCAGAGCTCTCTGTCGCCATGGTGTGTTGTTAAGGAAAGGCTTTTATTTGCGTTGTCAACTCTAGTGTTAATGAATTAATCTGCTTTGTCCTGTCATCTCTGACCCACTGTTTGATGACGGCCTGTGCATGTTGAGTTCAGTGAGCTGTAATTGTGTATGTGTGGAAGGAGCCAGATAGCTTATGGTTTCAGATCTGGTGTTACTATGGTAATTATCTATAGAGCAATGTGTCTTTTAAAAGCAAACAGGTCTGTCTTGGCACAGTAATGGGATAGAAGGGCAGAAATGAAGGGGAACCTGGACCTAAAAGGATATTTGTGTTTAGGCCACCTGTCCTGTTTGAGGTGAAGATCTATGATTTTGATTGAATTATAATTCTTCATTTCTTATCGTTCTGGGAGTTGTATAATTTCACTACTGTTTCCTTGATGAGAACTTGTCTTTTATCATTTTCCTTCAACTTGAAGGTCCACATGATACTTTATCTCATTATTTTTCTTCAGCATAAACTAGAAAAACTATTGAAAAAAATGAAACTGGGACAACTAAAACTAAGATTTCTAAAGAAGGCTTTTGAAATTAGCCTATAATATCAAGCAACAGAGGAGAGGATGTAAGTTTCTGTCAACTATAGTTTCACTGCTCAGTTATTGGTGATTGGGTCTGGATCCCCATTTAAAATACAATCAATTATACAAGATAACTTTTTTTATTCTTTAAAATGTAATATTTACTAATGTAAGACCACATAAAAAACTTCCATTTTTTTGAGACATCTTTTTTGTCTTTGCTTGTATTGGATGCTACTTACATTACTAGTTACAATGGCAAATACTACAACTCTTAAACACCACTGCATTTTGTATGCTCAGGTTAAATCTGCTTTGTCCACCTTTGGATTTAAACACTGGGATAATCTCCATTTACAAGACTGTAACTTGTTCCTTTTCTCACCTTATCACCAAAACTTAATCAAAAAAGTAGGAAATTATTCTCTTCTGCAAACTAAATATTAAATTTAGGGGAATTTTCTACTTCTTCTGTTTTTAATTAGTTGCATGATCTCAGTTTTATGACTCTGATATCACAAAATGAACTGAGGTAGATTTTCAGCTTCTACAAGATGTTTAGTTGTAAAAGATATGACTGACCAGTCTGCCTTACATGACCTTCAATAACTGGTACGGTTAACTTGTCTAGGGTGTTATGGATTTTAATTATGATTCATAGTTTATTTAACATGTAAACATTCTACTTTGTCTGCATTTGTCAAGTACTCCTACTTGATCAGAATATTCTAATTCCTGTTTAAGCAAAGGTTGCATGGCTGGTGTATGGCAGTCATGCTTCTGTCAGACTCAGGGCAGCTGTGGCTACTATCCAGTAGCTTGCCACCATCAGCGTGTGAATGACTGAATGTAGTGTGAAGCGCTTTGGGGTCCTCTGGACTTGATAAAGACCTACATAAATACAGGCCAGGAGAACTTTAAATAGGGATAACCTATAGAATATGCCGTCTGAAAACAGATCTTTGATATTTTAACTGGAGAGTGCAGAAACTTGACCATCCACAAGTTTGTCCTATTGGCTCTCTGACCAGCAGGTAATCAACTTTTGCAGCCGTTATTGATCTTGTCGGATAGCTAAAACAAGGAATTTATAAAATAAAATAAAATAAACTTCATAAAATAAAATGTGCTGATATTTTTATGTTATTCATGTTCAAGTTGCATTAGCGAATAGCTCAAGTGATCCAGTATAAACTACATTTTTACAAAAAGACTTAGTTGTTTAACAAACTGAAAGCATTTGGGAAATAAACCAGTTATTGCTCTTAAGTGTTTAATCCAATGTTGATCAAACACCATGTACTCCATTATTATCTTATCCATGGACACATCAGGGACCTTAAGCCCATCTGGAACCTGATAGAAAACCTTAAATTATGCATCTCTCTCTCCCTCTCCCTCTCCATCTTTTGGAGTTTCTGACCACGCTTCTCTCTCTGTGGTCAGCTGTTGAGAGAAGAACCTGAAAGGAAGCGGGATAAACAAAAGACACGCTGGTTTGAGGGCAACGTGCTGACACAAAGAGCTCTCTGTGAGTGTGGTGGTGCTCCGTATTCCTGTGGAGTTCTCACTCAGTCACAAAAACAGAGATGCACTGAGAGAAATTGCAAGCATAGCAGAGCATAGGGAGTAATTTAACTTGATCCTAATTTCAGGTTTTGCTTCTTTTATTGATACAGATATTATTTCCCTTGGATAGCTATGTTCTCAAACAAACAGGCTTGATGGACTTTTTAGAATTACTGCAGTAATTTTTAGAAACACTGCTTGCGTTTCTATACTTGCAGTCTAAAGTGACATCCTTATGGAAAAATAGTTCACTGTATGACTTTAAGATTAGCAACTCCACAGGTTCCTCAAAAACATGACAGTTGTTCTATGCTATTACTTTTCACTTCCTCAGATAAAATGTAAGCATAGGCCAGATACTGATACTCATATCAGTATCTGGCCTATACAAAAATCAGACTGGCATACCAAGGTTGCCAGTCTGATTTTTGATCACATTGGATTTGGCTATAAATGAAAATGTCTAGAAGGATGACAACTCTCTGTTTGACATTTCAAACACAGTTGATGACAATAAAACCGTCAGATTTGGTAGCAGAAAAGTGTAGCTGTCTGTCCTTTTGGTGTGAACGATGGAAAGGGCAGAACACCTTTGATCACTCTCCAGGAGTGATGAAGTATTTTGGGACCTGGTTAGGTAATAACATCAGCATGTCCTTGTAATTTGTCTTGTCAGTGTGTGTGTGGTGTTGTGGAGCATCCTCAGTCACAGACAGTTTTTAGCCTGGTAACTGGTGGTGACAATTCAAGGTTATTCACATAACCAGCACTGTATGCTGAGAGAAATTGGGCTTCTGAATCCAAGTTGTGATACAGGGACAGTTCTTTGGGGACAGAGATCCGTCATTGCTGCAATGTGCTTACATCAGGGTTTGGTTACAGTGCTATAGGTCAGTTGGGACAAAAGGGACGAGCTCTTTTCTTTGTCAGAACACATTGCAAACTTCAAGGAGCAAGCAAAACGAAAAAGATTGACTTCTTGTGTTTTTGTTGTCTTCAGAAAACATGAGCAGTTAATTTTATCTATTATATTTTTTATTTATAATAAGACAGGACACATTAATAAACACCCATCCATCCATTATCCATCACGCTTATCCTTGCAGGGTCGCAAGGGGGCCTGGTGCCCGTCTCCGGTGGCCACTGCGCGAGAGGCGGGGCCGCTGGACTGGTTGCTGGACACCCTTAATAGGTCGCCAGGCAACACAGAGATAGAAAGGACAAATAACTATGCACAAACACAGTCACATTTTTTTTTTCTTTTTTTTTTTTAAGAGAGAAACATTTAACCTAACAGTCAAGTTTTTGGACTGTAGGAAAAAGCTAGAGTACCCAGAGAGAACCCATTCATTCATATGGAGACTATGCAAACCCCAGGCCAGGATTTGAACCCAAGGCCTTCTTGCTGCAAGGCAACAGTGCTACCAACTGCACAGCCAAATTAATAAACACTTGCGTGCAAAACATGATGCTATTCAAGTCATTTTATTTATATATCACCAATTTATATCAGAGTCAATTTCATAGCAATCAGTCTACACTTAAAGAAATATTAGATTTATTGACACATAACGTCTTAAAACAATCTAATCTTTATTCTTCAATCTAATCTTTAACATAATAAACAACGGTTTAACTCAATTTATGTCAGTTGGTGAAAAGTTCCCTATGTAAGGACGTCGGGCCAGTTGCATAAAACAGTTTTCTTATTCTGAGCAAGCATGTGGCAACAGTAGAACAAGCCATTAAATGCACTGGGGTTTGGGAAGAGACAAAGCAAACAGAAAAGTAGATGCATTTGGTTGCAACATTAGCTTCTTTATTTGTTAATAAGACATTGTTATTCAATGCATCGAAACAAAGAAACACCAGGCAGATTTAGTGTCTCTAAAGAACTTGGAAAGCCCAAATTATTAGACGCATAGATGGAAAGTAGTAGGAGAAAGTAGCAGAGTCAGGAACTACAGAGATTGATTCAATAAATTAAGCCACTGCAACTTTAAGGATTATCCAAACAACAAACGGGGACCGAGATCACACAGCCTGACAACTGAAGCATCTGTCTCTTATTCTGTCTTTGGAGTTGTTGTTTATTGTTCACATTAGCAAACATAAAAACACATCACTGCTCTTACTCACATTACTATTACAAACTGCATTCAAAGTATTGAGAATTACAAAGAGAATTGGCATTTACCAATTAATCAGCTAAATTGCTTTATTTTTTAAATATCTTGAAGCCAAGGGTGATGTCAGAAAACTTATAATAATCCCATTTCTGGTCCATAATTGTTAAATTCATGTGTTTTGAAAGGAGTGTGCTTTGCTTTGCTTTGAGTCTTGTCTCAACCGTGTCAGCATTGCTATTTAGAATCTAATTATATACTTTTAGCAGGAACTGTCACAAAATAGCATTCTAGAGTCATCATAAAATGAAATTGCTTTTTAAACATTCATTGTTAACCTTTTGATTAAATTGGATGCAGACTTTTCAGTCATGAAATGGGTTGTTTTTGAAGCTGTTCTCCGGTCATCATTCAAAAGTTTTCCAAACCAGCAAAACACAAAATGTGTTAATTGAATAAGTGAGGGGAAAAAAAGGAAAAGATTATCTTTTCAGGGTCACTGACTTTAAGTTTCTTCTTGAGGAGCCTCTTCCTTATGCAGCGAGTTTAACCCATCCATTGTTTATTATTTGCTGTAGAACCTCCTGACCCTCCTTGTAAAAATCAACTCCAAACTTTTAGTTCCACCTTTTAAAAAAAAATTCAAACATTTGAAAGTTTAAACTAGCTGTTCCACATCAATCTGCATGACCTGAAAGTCAATTGGAGCTACTTTGTTCTGTGAAGGATGTCAGCATAGCAAGTCTCTTCTTGTATACTCAGATAAAAATGTGCAAATTATTTAGAAACCTCCCACTTCACCCCTCCTCTTTTCATTTCCTGTGTTTTTTTTCTCCCTCAAGTTGCAAGTAAAGGTTGCTATAGTGACACTAAAGGAATAAACTTCCTGCCTTTTTTGGGGACTTTTTTTTCTTCCTCTTTCACTCTTTCATGTTTTATGTTTGATTTCATGTATTCATGTAGCTTAATTTAAGATGCACAGTAGTTTACTTGTTCATCATAAACTTTCAGAGCGATTAGGGCTTTGTACAATTACAATTGACCAAATTAGTCTTTCAAGATCTTTGATAAAATCACAGGGAGTGACATAGTTGTGTGTGTGCCTTATGACTAGAATCAAGTGATTAGCATCACACAGAACAGCATGAAATCCAGTTTCACACTCTCTTCCCAGCTGTAAAAATCACTTTGCTCTAGGGTTTCCATCCTCATCTCCTGTTACAAAATTTACACCAAACTTCAATCAGACATATTGTTGATAACTAGGCTTTCTTTACCTAATTCGCACCAGATGCAATGTGCATTTTTCCTATTTCAAGCATGTGGCAGCATTAATGTTTTTGCTTTATTTTATGTATGAATAATACCAATGAAATAATGCAATTAAAAAGGTGTCTTGTAATTCTTTTCAACACATCTTATTTCTGTGGAAATTAAAATGCACATGATATATTTTTACAATTAGGTCTTCTAAAAATGTATATGATTTATTGTTTAAACAAATGTGCCCTATGTGGAAGTTCCCTTATATAAATGGCTATAGTATTAAATCCATAATTTTATTAACATCAGTTTCTTAAGTTATTTAGATATAAATGAGAATTTTCAAAAGGAAAATTTGATTTGTAAAAGGAACTGAAGGAGAGTATGTTAGATTTTATTGATTAGACACAGACCATTTTCTGGTATCAAGGTATACCAAGGTTTTAAAAAGTTCTGTTCCTATGGCTGTGCACTCCCAGGTAGCTGGCTGAAAGAAGCCTATTGCATTTTCCCTTAAATTACAAGAAAGATAAATTTGGATAAAACAGATAGCCCAATTAAAAATCAACCGGGCTTGTAATACTTCTAGTGTTACTCTTGAAAAAGCAAAACGACAAAGTATAATCTGTGCAATAAGCACTTGTTTTAAAATCAAAGCTAAGCTATTGCTAATAGTAATACTTTTTGGTGTTTATTCTGTATTTTTATTTAAGTCTTTGTAATAAAAACAAAACAGAAATAAATAAAGTTTATACAAAAACATATTTAAAGGTCAAATCATATTAGAATAATTGTTGTTCTTCTAGTTTAAATAAAAGCAACTCTGTTAAACATTTGTTTTTTACATTTTTCATGATACTGTGGTACTTTTACTCAAGGTTATCATACCAGGGCAATGTAGTTTTTAACTAGATTTTGTAATATGGTTTTGTTTCTATAAGTTGCTGCTGTCACTTGGTCAGGTTGACATTGCAAATGAGAGCTGGTGCTCAACTGACCTATCTGGTTAAATTTAAAAAACAAACAACAACAAAAAAAAGTGTATTTCAAGCGATTTATTATTTTAATTTTTTTTTTAAGCGGATGTTGCCAGGGTATATTTTATCTGAATGTTTCATGTTGAAGTTACAGGGTCTATGTTTTAACTTGAGATAAAATGCTGAGTGATGATGTTTGCTTTAGCCGTGTCAGCTCCATTGGTCTGGTCGGGTCTTTCATGTGTCCAGGTTTCAAGGCCAGGGCAATGTCTGACTTTTAAGGCTGCGAGGAGGAGTCAGTCGTCACAGGCAGCCTTGGTCGCCTCGTCTGCTTTTTTTGATGGATGGCCTTTCAGCTTGGAGTAATTATCCCTGCACAGGCTGGAGGCTGGCAAATGTGTGAACAACTTTCTTCTCACACGTAGGGGCACAAAGCAGAAAAATCGGCAATGTTTGTAGCATTATTTGATTATGATTTCATTAAAAGGGGATTAACAAAGATTATTCTAGCAAAACTCTTGAGCAATATTGTTTTTTTTAATTGTTAGGTTGGAGGTTGGGGAGGGCTAAAAGTGCCACAATTAATAAATAAATAAAAGTGGAAAAAAATAAACCTTAATTTTTTTCAGTTTATTAAATAAAAATAAAATGTTGAAATCCAATTAAGCTTAAAATACTTTTGGGGTTTTTTCTTACTGAAGAATTTCATTATTCCTCTTTTGCACTAGACCCTGTGATCTGACTGGTTAAGCTGCACAGGAAGTCCATTTTAGATCAGTCACTTTCAAGTATAACTGTTTTCCCCTCCTTCTGACTTTAATGGGGAGCACATCATTTTTTTTTTTTTTTGAAGGTGTTGAGGCACCTGAATCAAATGAAATGCTCATTGCCTTTGCAGAGCTCAATGACAACTGAGGAGGGAATTCAGTCATTTGATTCAGGTGTGTTTGAGAACTGATTCATCAACAAGTTGCAGGATAGTAGCACTTAAGGTCTGGAGTTGGAAACTGTTTTATGGTCTTAAGGATGACTCAGTGTTGGAAGAGGTAGGTCAGACACCAACGAAAACTGGAAATCAGTATCTGTCAGGACAGGCCTTACGGTTCATCTCTATTTTTTTTTTTGTTTTGTTTTGTTTTCAAAGCCTCCTGCTTAAGTTGGCATCTGATTTGTAGCTTCAAATTCACCACTAATCTAAAGGCCTAAATAATATACTTATCTTAGAACATTTATGAAACATAGAAGGTCATTTTAATTGTAGTTTAGGACCACTTAGATGGACTCTTGCAGGCAGAGTGCAGTACTTTGGGAGATTAAACATGGACTAAGATGCTTTACTCTTATTACAGTGCGTGTCATTTGTAAAACCTTCAATTTTGTAGAAACAAAAGAAATTCAGTTCAGGTTTTTTTTTTTTTTTTATTTATTTTTTTTTTTTTATTTCAAAATCTGATCTCATTCTCATTTCAATCTTGTGCATCATTTTTTAAAATTAATATATCATTACACCCTAAACAGCATACATTTTTGATCTTTTTCATTTTTGTCTAGATTTTTTTCTCTGTTTTCAGTTTGGGTTTACATCTTAGTCTTGTCCACAATATTAAAATATAGAAGAAAAATGTCTTGGGACCTTCTGAATTCAACCTTTCCTCTCTTGTGGATTTTATTACTAAGTAAATGTCTATCCAAATGCTTGCAGTGTGCTTCTTACGCAGCTCATGGCTTATATTGTGGTGCATCAATCTATAATTCATTGAATCTTTCTTCTTTCCTCCTTTCTTTCAGTGCTTCCACTTACGAATATGTGTATGTCTGGTAACAAAGATCAGTGCAGAAGTGGGGGGGGGATTCGTAATGGATGTATCTATAATGCATCAGGAGTACATTTTTTTTTTTTTTTTTTTTTTTTTTTTTTTTTGCTTTTGGTGATTTGATAAATGCCCCTGAGGTTAGGACCACCTCGCTGTCTGACTGTGCATCTTTAAATCTTACCTTAGCCTTCTGGATGTGAAAGAATATTAAACATGTGCTAAGATTTAGTTTTATCTTCTGGCTGCATTCTCTCGTGCTTCTTGACTCGTAAAAGGCAATTTCGGGTTTCTAATTCCAGTGAGAATCACCAAGATCTTTGCTTATTTAAGCTGCTTTTAGTTTCTGAAACTTAAACATTTTTAGGAAGTGACTTTTATTGTGATAATGCTGGGCTTAAAGCATCATGCTCAACTGTATTCCAGTCATTAACATTTTCGGATCACTTTAACCTATAGAAGGTCCTGTTCAAAATGTGTTATTCAGTTAAGCAATTCATTTTGAGCTTTATCTTGGTTGCATTATGTTAACATATATGTATTTCAACTGCAACAAAGCTTTTGTTGTATTATGCGACTCTGATGTTGCCAGGTTACCACACGCACTAGATGTAGCATTTGATAACTACTAATTTAGCTTTTCATCCTTCATCCAGAGAAAGATAATACACTCAGAAGTCTGATTTGATAATGATCAGAAAACTTCATGCCACTATTTTTCAACTGAAAACAGTCATGACTTTGTCCTATTATTGCATGTAAAACTATGTTCACTTTCTGAGTCAGCAAACAGTGTGTGGTCCATTGGTTTGTAGAAGGACCAGTTTATGACTGTGAAGAATATTCTGTCTTGTAATGGCAATGATGCCAGCCCTGATTTTAGTCAGGAGCCAGGCCAGTAGCACACTGTCAGATCATAAAACAGTCTCTATTTTGCCCTTACCAGATGCTTGTAAAATGTCTAATTAGGTCTGCAGGTTATCAAAAAAAAATATTGAATTGCAATACTTCTAGACTCTTTTTTTTCTTCACCATTACAGAATCCCCTACTTCCCTATGTGAAGTTTAGCATCTCAACCACTAAAACTATGCATCACATATAGACATTGAGGGCATTTAGTCTATCCAACTGACCATGCCTGTTATCAGTATGCAAAGTGTGAGCATGACACCTGAAATTCAGTTCAAACACTTTATTTATCCCAAACGGAAATCCAACTGATGTGGATAGTGATGCTGTTGGTGGGAAGGATCCCTGTAGCAGTCAGTCTTGGAATAAATCTAAAGAGGCCTCTGATTGAAGGCTGTTACTGTATGACAATCTCATGACTGTCATGACATGCTACCAGCTCAATTTCTGGCCAACAGAGATGATATTCCACAGTCACATGTCCCAAAAGACACCATCAGCTGTTTACAAGCACTGCTAATCCACCTTGTTTGGTTTGCTGCTCCTCTTTAAATATCTGTCTGGTTGTATGGTTAGAAAGATGGGCGGAGAGACATTGAAGTTGGGGATATGACCCTTGCCTATTATGATCGATGGAAGAGATGTTTTGATCTTCCTCTTTCTCTCTCTGCTCTTTGATGCCGCCCTGCATCCATTAAGCCTTCTTTTCAACTCCTCTGGGATTTGGCGTCGTAGTTTGAGATGCTAATCAGCTGCTCCTAGCTTGTTGCCACTGTTATGCGTCATAGCAACTGTCCAAAAGTAAAAAAGTTAGAACAAAAATCTTTCCTGATGCACAGCACCTAAAACCAGAGGGAATAATCGTTTGTGCATGTCTAGTGTTAAAAGTAGGAACATATTTACACATTTATTTAAAAGGCATCAGATTTTAATAATTTTAGGTAATACAATATGCAGTTGGGAAAATCTTGCAGTGATTTGATTAAATTAATTCTCTCCTAATAATGCAGTGCAGCAGATTGTACTGGTACAGTACTATGCTGTAAGCTCTGCCTTCATTAGTCAACATGTTTGATAGTTTGTTGGCTTTAATGTATCCCCATTATTATGGGTGCCTCATTTAAATTTGGAGCATGTTGCAAAAGATTTATAGTCTTGCAGGCTTCCAGCGCTTTTTTTTTTTTTTTTTTTTTTTTTTTCAGAGAAGAAGAATAAAGATCTACATCAGTAATGAAACCATTCCAACTGGTGGGAAGTGTTTACTCCTCCTGGCATGGTAACAGTCCTCACTGCCGTGCTTTCCATCTCGAGATTTAAAAATCTACAGCCAATCACTGGCAAAATGAAGCAGAGATGATGTTGGAACAGCACCAGAAAGAAATGAGTAAACACCATAATAGGGTCATTTGTAATGAGAAGTGGCTGACGCAGATTGGTTCAGTTTGATCGGAGCTCCTTCTTTGACTTTCATACATGTCTGCTCTTCAGAGTTACAAATTTTAAGGGTGTAGCAACAATAAAATACTTGGGCCAGAATCTTTGCAGTGAGTTTGGTATTGTTCCATCAGACTTTACACTGTTCAGTCTCTATTTCACAAAAGCTGTTTATTGCTCTGTTAAACTTTGAGTCTGGTCAATAGATCCTCAATGGTCTTTTAAAGGTTAGGTTTCTCCATCCAGCCCCTCGTTCCGTCAGTGTCCTCTGAACAGACTGTCCTTTGACTTTGCCTTTACATAGTCATATGACCTGCTGCTGTCTCTACTTTTGTGCCTTTCATATGGATCATCTTCCTTAGCTTCCCTCTAAATTTAGGTTGAGCACTATAGGAAAGAGGATGTCTTTATTTTTTTCTTCGTAAGCTGGAGAGGTGGCATAATGCTTTGACCACTCAGTGCATCTTAGGTACATAATCACATAAAACAGCACAGTTAGTCTTTGAAACAACAGAATAGCTTATTTCTAATTTGTAATAGTTTAGTTTGTTGTTTTTTTTACTCTTACAGCAGTTGTCTCAATTTCTTTTCTATTCTTCCCTTCATTTCATTCTATTAAACTTCCTATTGTTGATAAATTATTACAGCTTCTAATTACAAAAGAGAAGTTGCATCCCTACTAAGAATTGTCTTCAGATTTGAATGTTTGAATAAACTGCACTGAATTACCTTTGTTAGTCACCATGAAGTATCGAGTGGTAATGAGCTGCCTTAATTTTGGTGTGAACTTTTTAAAAATTTTTCAAAATAAGCTTAAAATGATTGAAAATTAAGGAACTTTGAACCTGGAAAAAATGGTATATTAACATGAAAAATATGTAGGAACCCTGCAATAACTTATTTGGCTGCACTTTGTATGGATAATATGAGTTACAAAGAAAATTCAATAAGTCCTGTCACACAGCAAAATACAAATATTAAGACTAAATTCTCTAAATTCTGCTCAGCATTACAACCATCAAGAAGTTGGAAAATGTGCATGTTTTTAGCACTGAATAATCAGCCTAATAAAGGATCCATCAATATAACTAACCTGGAATAAATCTGAGAATCAACAGAAGGCAAAATACAAGGGATTTGTATTTTCTAATTCTTAAAAAGGAAAGCAAATACTGAGAAACACATTGCATGTTCCCTTTTAAGAGACAGGAATTGTCATTTAGCAGACATCCATAGTCTGGTGTCACATTCACTCAGTATATGTAGTGGAAGTGAAATTGGTCCTATGATCCCTCTGCTTTTGCAGCAGCTGTCACCACGCTGTCCAGACTGGGTCTTTGCCTAAGGCGTTGCAGCCATCTGTCGGATGAGACCGACTCTTTCCGTCCAAGCCTTTCAGTTGGACCAATGTGGACGCACAAGCTGCTGCCGTTTCCTCCCTATACTGACTCCGAGAATAGGAAGTGGCACATGTGTCTTGTAGAGAGCCTCAGGTCTCGAATCCAGGATGGCACATTTCTCAACATGTAGCCAAGAAGAACAGGAGGCACGGGGCCACTCAATGATGGTGTGTAGGTGGCGAATGATGGTGAGAGGAAGCATCTGAGAAATGATGGAAGATTAATTTGATTACCAAATAGACAAAACCACATGCAACAGGCACGAGGATGGTTGTGATCTTGCATAAAAGACATCAGTGTTCATTCAATGACCATCACACGGATAAAGCTTTTCCTGATACAGATTTCCAACTTTCTTTTATGTCAGATCTGTTGATTCATTCTTTGATGTATTCAGTTTCTATTTTTTAGGCCTATAGTACAGAAAAGAGAGAAAAAAGTACTGCAGAAGATCAATCCATCAAAGGAAATCTCCTTAAACTTTGACTTGAATTCAAATAAAAAAAAAAAGTGCAGCAAAGTGCATTTTTCTGGGGGATATATTGTACACTAAAAATTGTGATTCGTAGTTTTCAAGGATGTAAGTTGTATATCTATTCAAAAGTTTGGTATGGAGATGGCCAGATTTTCTAACCCCATCCCTTTTCATAGCTAAGATGTTTAACATTAATGCGGTCTTCAGTCTCTTAAAAAAATATGATTAAATTATTCAGACATTCGCTTTTTTAATGTTCCTTTCGCTCTTGTCCAACATGCATGCAGAACGTCAGAGGCTCTGCATTATAGTGCATCATGTGAGCTATTGTGCAAAATATCCTTAGTTTCCTCAAAGGTCATATCTGTAGAAGAAATCATGTCAACATCAAATTAGCATTTGATATCGTCTCTGTGGTTGAAAGAAGCCGAAGATAGAATATTTTTACAAGTCTGATCTTATTGTCAGTGTTGAGCTTCTGAGTGTTTACTTACTCCACTGTTTTTGTAACTGGAAAATCAAGAAAAATCCAATCTTCACCTGAGCACACCTTCATTGCCCTTCAGAAGCCGTGCTTGCACAAGAAAGATTAATCAGGGAAATGTCATTGTGCTGTTTTCCAGTTATGTGTTTTCTGCTTTATTTTCACATGTTGTTACAAGTCAATCATAAACCTTTTCAGTGAAAACAATGAGACATTCAATGTGACAAACAGAACTAAACCAAGCACTGTTACACTTCATCTAGATATGTAGAATAACTTCTGGAAACTCCTTTATGGGTGAATACATAAGCTTATTTGAAGGGGAGATGAGCAGCCCACCACTACTGAATGGTCACTCTTCCTTCAGGAAAACTAAGTTGTTTTTGTTGGAGATTAGGACACTCTTCAGTGATGTCAAAAATAGACAGCTTCCTTAGATAAGAGACTGTATAGCCAGCTGGTTAAGATGCAGTCAGCTAACTAAGCTGACAGAGTGTGGGTGCACAGAATGCGGTGTGATTGGAGAGAAAGACGGCAACGTAGCCGCTAACCGGACATCACTAAGCGCTGACCTGCATGAAAACCCCTGTTAATGTTCTTCCATGCATAACATAACAGCTGAAGTTGTGCACACAGGTTGTACACCTGCAAATTGTAGACTGATTTGTTTTTGACCATCTCCAAAACAATGTGTCTGAGTCCAGCTAGATGTTTGCTTAGCGCAAACATCCTGTCAAAAAAGAATTGGTCCGAACTCCTACATCCTGATGCTGTGGTGCATATCTGAGTTAGAGCCCTAAGCAGTAATGGTAGTGTTGGTGAACACCTCCCACCCATCATCCATTACAACAGTTGGTTACAATGGCAACTATGGGTACACACCTACTAAGAAGTCAAACTGGCCATCAAGAAATTGCAATAAAGCCTATTCTTACAGTTCCATATCTTTCTCTCATCAGCTGTGGGATTTAATTCATTTAGTAATTTTTTTTTTTTAAAAAAGCTTCTTTTGTTGCCAGTCCCTGTAAAGAGCTTGGGTGTTTCTTGTTAAGGCAGTTGTCATGCTGGGTGAAAGACGGTGGAGCATTGTGAATAACTACTGAGCTCGAGCGCTGATTGGAGTAGTCCAGTCCTAAACATCAACAGTGGGTTTGTGTTTCTAGCTAGCAGGGACCCACACTGCTGCCTTTGTGTCTTGCTCTCAGTCCCACCAGAACAGGCTGTGCTTGCTCCAAACACATGCACATCCCTTCACACACACATAGTAAAAAGCCTTAACACCACCGGGGGAAGGTCTTTGAAAAATTTACATTTAGGCCTTATGAAGCTCTGGCTTTATACGGGCCCATGATAAGGCACTGCATAAAGAGAAATAAGTCGATTGTTATAAGCAGTTCATTCTGAGTCTTGACACATGAGCAGCCCTCATTCTTTTTTCATTTATGTTCCAACTTGTCTGTTTCATCTTGTTTCACCAGCAGAGCTCTTGTTGCTGCAGGCATGCCAAGAATTCCTATAGAAAAAGCTTGCTTGACACACTTAAACCTCTTGCTATGCTTTACCACTGGCCAGCTGTATAAAGCAGAGGGTGATGGGTCTTCAACATCTCATCTAAGATTCCTTCTCTGCAGAAAAAAATAATTCACTATGGAAAGAAAAAATAATATGCCAATATTCAAGATGACTGGGTCATTGTATTCAGTTTTTCTTTTACTATTTGTGTTGGTACAGGCTGGTATAAGATTCAAACACAGCATGATAACCTTGGGTAAAAAATGTTTTCACAATATTATGACAATAACAAAATGATATTATGATGTAATTACTCTACTGGCAGCATGAAAATAGGATATCAAACATGCTTAAGTGTTAATTTGGTGCACAAATCCCAATGCACTGATTTCTTTGTGTTAAAAGCACAACTTTTTAAATAAAATGTAAAATAATCTGCAATGACACTCTAGAGCTTGCTCAATTTTGACAGGTTTTGTCACAGGCAACTACGTACAGGTAAAAATTGTTCACACCACTGGCAGACTTAGCTTTAAAGTTCGGGTTTTAATTTTACCAACATGCTTTTTGTAATTGTAAGTAAAAAGAGTGTTTTGGAGTGGCTCGGGATCTGTGGATGCCACACACTGAGTTTTTTTGGGTGAAGTTGACCGTTTAAATTAATTTGTGATGTGCTTCAGCAGAGGAACATGAAATACTTTATTAAATCATGAAATGATTATATCTAGTTTTTAAACTGAAATCAAAACATTTGAGGCACATGTATCAAATATTGAATTAATTATATTATTTCTGTATTTATCTCCAGTTTTAAAAAAAATGACACATTGAAATAATTTCATAAGTTACTTATTTATTGGAATTTGGCACTCTTCACATCATAAGGAAAGGTGTCCTTCTCCTTTCCCTCAGAAACCAACTTCTTGGTTGAATAAAATTGCTTTCTAAAACCTTGTTATATCTTGATTTCAGTAACTTGCCCATGCGTATACCATTCTTCTAGGCTTGATCAGGAAACAGAGCATTGCCAGATATAAAGCCAAAAGGGTCAGATTGCAACTAAACTACCTCAGCTAACTCATATGCTTCTGGATTGTGGCAGTTGTGCTTTGTGCGACTTTCCATTTTCCGCTTGGCAATATAAAGTTCAGCAGGCTCAATTGAAAACACTCGGTGAAGTTATTTACATTCATTATTGGGTAACTTCAGTATTGAAACTCTAGAAAGCAGCATAGAGCTGGACTGTAGGGGGGTTGTCGAAGTAATGAAACTCCAATACATCATTTGTTTTTGTCTGACCTTTTAAAAAGTAGCTCATTGCACTGATACAGCCACTAATGGGCCAATACACGCTTACTAAGCTCTTTGTTTGGGGTGGACCAGTCTAAGATGCACACTGAGTATTCCATCACTGTTCCTGGTTATATGTTATAGAGCATCTTTGGTTCAGTGGTACTAATTGCTGTACACCCTCCTACTCCACAAGCCTTTATCACAGTAATCCTTTTCTCCACTGACCCTGCTGGAGCAGAGGCACGCACTTTAAAGCAGCTTTTTGTGGTGCAAGATGCTAGAAATACCCGGGTATGACATAAGATTCCTATCAGGGTGGTCGTAATCATTTAAAACAATATGATATCCAGAGTTCAATTTGATTATTTTGAATATGACTGTATTTAGTGTAAGATAATTAGAAAAATGGTGCTGACATGACACTGTCTTCATCAGCAAAAGCTCTTAACGAGGGTAATTTCGTAACATTTTGTCTCCCTTCAAACGTGCATGCAGGTAAAAACTGAAGCATCACAATAAAACAATGACTGTCTTATACTTGGTCTGCTACCTGGCATTCATTCCTTTAAAGCTTTTCTTGAACAGCACGAGGAGAAACAGATTTCCCCTGGGATAATGTTGGTTAAATGTCATTACGCAGCAGCTCAAAACAGGCGATTTATCATCTGCTATCAAGAAAGGTGGATGTATTAATTTTTGTTCCTCATGAAGCACATGAAACAAAATCAGAAGCCCCGTGACACCGGTACATTTAAACGAGTAATTTTCCTCATCAACTCTGTACTACTTGCGTAAAAAAACAAACCCAGCAGAAACTCTGGAGCCTCGGCCCGTCTATAGCTGATGCCTGCCTGCAGTTGGACTCCTGTCACTGGGTTGTCTGAGTCGTCTCTGCCAGTCACATCCTTACACATCAATAAATGAGCCACTTGAAATGCTTTTGCTGGTAGATCTGTGCCTATGCAGAGCAGCTGATCTCCATTTAAATCTCCTATGTCTGTCCCTGTACGCCCAATATAACATGTGTTTCAGCTTGTACCACTGAAATTATTGTGAAGCTTCCACAGACATTCTTCTACTGTGACTCTTTATTTTTTTTCAAATTTTCTCCCATGAGTCAGAAAAAGCCAGAACTGTCCAACATGTTGCCCTGTTGCTAGGCAGAGGCATTTGTTTTCCACCAAACTCCACTTTTTCTTTATGTGCTTTTTTGGACAAGCTGTGAGATTCCTTGTAGTCTTTGTCAAACACCACTGTGTTAAAATCTTTAATTTTAACTCTTTTTAGTTAGTTTGGGTCTTTGTTTAATATTTTAGTGATCAATTTTAATTTGTAATGGATACAAGTTTCCTAAAGTAGGCTCAGTCTAATACTTGTTGTTTTGGTTGCTTATAACTATGGTGTGAAAATCACCGTTAATTGATCAGAGACCCTGGAAAGAGCTGAGCAGCGATGGCGAGTAAAGTCCCACGTATGGAATCAAGTTCCACTTCAGATTCATGTTTAAAGCCTTGAGACGAGTCTCAGACTTGAGGTTTGAGAGTCAAATCTCATGAACAATCTTCAGTCAATCTGATGTAATTGCAGATGTAAGCATGACGTTTGACGTTAACTAATGATAACCTATTTCTTCATGTTTCTGACGGGATAAATAATGAGCTTTATCAAATTTCAAAGTAATTGAACGCTTTTAATATTGTTGTGCTTTAGGGCTGCACCATATGAGAAAATTTTGTGATGCTGATAATATTGGTTAAAAAAAATTAAAAATTGCGGCGATGATATCAGGTGCGATACATGCCTATTTTCTTCTTTCCTCTTTTTCTCATCTGTACTTCCATTACTCTGTGACCTTTAGCATTTTGAGCATTGTCATTTATATCCAGTGTGAGCTTCTAGTACCTTGAATGCAAGTTCATAACACCTGGAATATATCAGCCAACAATTACTGCACTCCAAACAGTCCTTTGCAAAATGACTATTACACAGACTGATATTGTGTAATATATATATATATACACACACAATATATTGCGCATAGTGAAATTACATGTGTATTCCGATACATTTTATTGTCTGCACTCTGTATAAGATATATTGACATTGCAATTTTAGTCACATCAGTTTACTGTGGGATTTTTGACAGGGTCATTGATGTCATCCATGCTGTCAGTGGTATGTAGCCAACAGTTCAGACTTTGAGCTGCTATCGAGCCTCCTCTTTCTTCAGAGAACCTTTTATACAAAAAAAAAAAAAAAAATACATAGGTGAATCATAAAGCAAAATCTGCATGCCCTAACATTTAGATACCAGGAGGTTTGTGGGTTTAGAAAGTACAATAAACAGGAGAGCCTTCTATTTAAGATTTTGTTGAGGTCTGTGCCAAATGGTGCCAATTACCTCTGGTTGTTTGCAGCTTTATGCTCGCTGGCATCCAAAACACATGCCTACTCTAGCTGTATGTTTGTGAACGGTCAACAGGGCTAAAAGGCTGGTTCTGCTGTTCTGAGCTGAAACCTTTTTAACCCTTTGTGCCGAGCCAGTTCTCATTGTAAAATCACTGATGTTTTGTGACATGAAACAGACAACATTTTAATCGTTTGTTTTTCAACGTATGTATAATACACGGTTAGGGCTGCACAATATTAGAACATTATGCAATGGCGAGAATATTGTTAATTCATGTGATGGCGATTTCAGAGTGGTGAAAAATTCATGTTTCTCTCACTCCTCTCTTTTTCGTTTGCTCATGACGATGCTTCGAATGCATTCTGTCATTTTCAGCATCTGGGCCACTATCATCTGTGTCTACTGCAGCAAGGCTCTATCAAACTGGCTGCAAATTGTATTAGAATAAAGTGTAAATTTCTTGGAATATAATCTCCAACAAATACTGCGCTCCAAACAGTCCTTTGCAATGTTGCAATGGTAATATTTTTGTAATATATTGTCCCCTAACACACATTTTCATTTATCACTTTGTATAAACTCAAAAAAAAACTAAATGATTGCACAATATATAACAGATTCCAACACCTGTGTGCATCATAATAATATCGCAAAGAACAGCTTGCTGTTAATCTTCTCTAATTATATAAATGCCATGCTACTCACTACCTGGGGTCTGTTATTGCAATAACCCCAAAGTAGACAAACCGTAACACTGTGGACTTTGTTTATTGTAAGTCTTTTCTATTTTGCCCATTTTGAAGTTGCTATGACCTTTACGATTTAAGATGTTTGATTGTGCACATGGTTTTGTTATAAATAAGTATTCTTTGTGAATTTTGACAAAACAACCACATTTAAATTGAGTAAATGTAATCCTATTTCTGGATTCTTCCTGAATTGTAATCTCTTTTCTTTATAGCCTTAAAACCAATGGCTAAATAATAGCAGAAATGCTCCATTATTATCATTGTACATTTCTTTGTGGGACATGCTTGAACTTAACTATGAAAGTAATTAAAATAAATAGAGAGAAAATGTGAAAATGTGAGAGAAAATTCCCTGAAAGAGTGGGAGCTGACAGCTGTCTGTGGAAAATTTTTTGGCTTATTCCCACCCAGAGGCTTCACTTGCGTGCATGTGAGGCCTGCATGCAGCATAGTTGTGTGTTTTGAGGGTCATCCCAGAAAGACTTCACCCCAGGCTAGTGTGAATAGAGAGTGCACAGAAGGCACCCCTGGGTGTGTGTGTGTGTGTGAAGTGTTAGGATTCCTTGTGGCAGATGAGCTCTCTCTCTTCCCCTTCAGGCTGTTAGAATAAACACAGCAGAGGCAAAGAAAAACTGTATCCTGACAGTGCAAGACGTTGCCATGAAAATGCTAACTAAAATCAAGTACAGTAACTTGTCTGGAAAAAGGAAAAGGTCAACACAATGGCAGGTGGTCCCTACTCATTTGTTTAGAATGGCAGGCGTGAGAAATTAAGTAGTATGATCTAAATCTGGGCCATAGACAGTTGAGTGGCTTTTCGAGAAAGCGGAGTGTCTGTTGGTATAGGACTGAGGAAGAACAGACGGCTTGCCCAGGGAGCAAAATGTGCAGAAGCCAAAGCTGCAAGGAGGAAGAGGGGGGAGGAAGACGAGGGTCCAGATGTGTGACAGCCTTGCTGGCTGCCTGTTTACATTTCTCAGCTAACATGAGCATATTTTTAACCTCTGCCTGTTTTTGTTCTTTCTGCAGGTGCTGGCGAGTCGGGGAAAAGCACCATTGTGAAGCAAATGAAGTGAGTAGCTGGTCATTGTTTTGCCTTTCCTCCCATCGTCAATGCTATCTTGGTGTTTTAACCTAATTAGCAATTTTATATATATATATATATATATATATATATATATATATATATATATATATATATATATATATATATATATATATATATAATTTTCATAATTTATTTTATGAACAATCAAATTCATGCTAATTTAAAAAAATTGCTTTACTGTGTTGGAAACATTATTAAAGGTAGATGGTTAAATGAAACATGTTGCAAATGAATTATTTCTATTTCTGCTTAAGCAACAGCACCAGAAATGTATGTTAAATGTAAAAAGGAAAATATAACAGGATAAAATGCTTTTAATACTTGCAGGTATAAAGTCCCTTGCAAAAGTATTCATAGCCCTTGAACATTTCCCTTTTTAATCACATTACAACCACAATCTATTTCATCGTGAATTTTCTGTGAGAGACCAACTGAAAGTGGCTCATAATTGTTAATTGGAAGGAAAATTATACATTATTTGCAATTGTTTTGCAGAAAAAGGCTAACAGTGTGGTGAGCATATGTTTTCAACCCCATTTAATCTAATACCCCGAGATAAAATCCAGTGTCACCTTCAGAAGTCACTGAATTACTAAATGTTGTCATCCGTGCACTCTTTAACCCTTTTATAAATGCACCTGTTCAATAATGGCCTCTGAGGTTTGTTAGAGAACATTATTAAATCATGAAGACCAAGGAAAACATCACACAGGTCAGGGATAAAGTTGTGGTGACGTTTAATGCAGTGTTAGCTTAGATTAGAACGAAATCCTAGGCTTTCATCCATCATCCAAAAAAGGAAACAGTATGGCCCGACTACAAACCTATCAAGACCATCCATCTCAACTGACTGGCTGGGCAAGGAGAGGATTAATCAGAGAAGCAGCCAAGAGCCCCATAGTAACTCTGGACAAGCTGCAGAGAGCCACCGCTCAGGTGGGAGAGCCTGTTAATTGGACGGTTATTAGTTGGGCACTCTACAAATCTGGCTTTTATGGAAGAGAACACCTTTGCTGAAAGAAACTCAATTTGCAGTTTGCCACAAGCCAATGTCACTGACACAGCAAGCATCTGGAACAGGGTGAAGGGAGCATCATGATGTGGGGTTGCGTATCTTCAGTAGGAACAGGGAAGCTGATTAAAGTTTATGGAAAGATGAATGGAGCTAAAAGCTAAATACAGGACAGTACCTGTTAATGCATGTTAGAGGCTGGATCAGGGCAGAAGTTCACCTTACAACAGGACAACACTAAACATATAGCCAGAGGCACAATCAGATGGATTGGATCAAAGCATATTCATGTTGGAATGGCTCAGTTAGTACTGGTTTTAAAATTGCTGTTCAGACTCTCTTTATCCAATCTGAATGAGATGTACTAAGCTGGAGGACGCATACGTTAAAAGAATTGCAGCAAAAGTTGTTCAACAAAATATCCGCTCTGAATAGATGTGCATGCTACACTTTCAGTTTTTTTTGGTGAAAACCTCAAAAAAACGTGGTTTTTGGGGGGGGGGGGGTTTGTTTCTTTTTTTCTTCAACTTCACAATTAGGCACAATTTTATGTTGGTCTACAGCATTAAAGATTTAACATGATGCAGTCTTTTGTTCAGGACTTCTAATTCCTAATTTCTATACTTGATTATCCTATTTCAGTAGATTTCAGCATAATTTGAAAGGAGCTGTTATCAATGTGTAGAGAGTTGCCTCATGCTTCATCTGGTCAGTTAAAAACATATTTATTCTAAATTATAATCCTTAATCAAAGGTCTTCTCAGATATTTGATTATATGATATTTTGGAAATTGTGGAACATTTAGGTCCTCTCTACAAACACATGCCATGGTTTGCATGTTACTGTGTTCTTACCTCTGCTGGGTTTGGGTGCAGATTACAATTTTTTTCCTAGTATAGAAATTATACAGAAGCATATCCGCATATCAAAACATTTTTATTTGAATTCGCTTGAATTGAATCCTTAGAAAAAGAAAGATAAATGTTAAATTTATTTGTATGTTCAGGGACATTAGTAAAATCCTCTCATCTTTTTTGTAAGAAAATTCCTGAAATCTTTAGACACTCAAGGTTGGTGGTTATATGCTTCACACGTCATTTGTATTGTTTGTATGAGGATGAAAACACCATGGGCTTTCAGTTATTTTGGCTGGGGCTCACAGTGTTTCACTGTGAGCTCACTTGAATTTTAATTAGATCCCATTCAGCACACCACACAGCTACTGAGCATCTTGGCTGTGACACACCGGGGGAGATGGTTCTGTTTGGTTACCAGGCGAGCAGCTTCTCATTTAGCCTCGTGCTTTTTCAATCAAAGTGACATTTTCCTTCTTGTTTCTTAGTCCAAAATCTCAGAAAACGAGTAAATATTTGTTTGTGCCCTGTGGTGGATTTTTCTGTGATAAAATGTTTTAACAAGAAAAAAATCAATGAAGATGATGGCTGTGAAATGTATTTACAGTACTGTGAAAAAGTATTTGCCCCCTTCCAGATTTCTTTATTTTTGCCTTTTTGTCACACTTAAATGTTTCAGATCATCAAACAAATTTTAATATCAAAGATTGCCAAAGTTTTCAAATCATGATGTCAATTATTAAGAGGAAAAATTCGATGTACTTTCGGCTATACATAGTACATATGTACCGTGTTCAATATAACAACTTATTATAAAGCTTGATTTTTTTTTTTCTTTTTTTCCCTTCTTTAATTAGGCCCTGTTTTTTTTCCAATTGTCATGGTTTGATATTTTTTTTCCAGGATTATTCACGAAGATGGCTACTCAGAAGAAGAGTGTAAGCAGTACCGAGCAGTGGTCTACAGCAACACAATCCAGTCTATTATGGCCATCATCAAAGCCATGGGCAACCTCAAGATTGAATACGAGGACAGTTCTAGAATGGTAGGGGTTTGAAATCTCACATTTTTACTTTCTGGGACTAAAAGCCATTTCTGAAATGAAACCTTGACTATGAAAATTATTAGATTTTTATCTTTGATGTCCTAATAACTTAAAGCTCTTAACATTGATATCAAACCTGCTGGCTGTTTGCATTAGGATTGTGCAATGAAGATGCTTTTAAATGTAAAGATAAAATCTCAGCTAGTTGCATCTAAACTCTTTTAGCTTTCATCAGTTTTATCCCATGGGACTGACGCTACAGAGCTCATCCAGATCTCCTAAATAAGGTGTGATAGTTATTCTAGGCAAAAAAAACCAGGACAGACTTTGAAGATGGCCACCTGCAGAACTGTGTGTTTTCTGTTGGACGAAAATACAAACAGCCATCTCTCAGCGGGGCAGCTCAGAGAAAAATATTTAGACTATTTCAGCAATGGAAAGGCCCATCCTTTTTTCCTCCTTACATTCAGCTGAAACTAGATGTTTGCATACAAGATACAGAGGCACAATATATTTTTTTTCCTCTGTGTCCTGGATTACTAAATTGATTTGTACTTTTCTAAATACCAGAAAAATTAAAGATTCTTGAAAAATATTTATTTATTACTTTTTTTCACACCTTTGGACCTGTATCATTAGCTTCATTATGACTGTAGACTGGTGAGGTTAATCAGCGGAGTTGAATAGTTGAAGAAGTTAGCATGTGCAACCAATATAAAAACTGTGGTATTCTTCTTAATTTTCTATTGATCATCACAAAGAACAGTTGGTGGCATTTCAAAATATATTCACTGTTGCACATTGTGTAGTATGTTAGCCAAGTGAACCTCCTGTGGGCTGCAGCTGACATGGCTTTGAGGGCCAGATAATGGTTAACCAATGCATGGAAGTCTGCCCTCCATAGCAAACTCCAAAGGTCTATGTGAGCCATTGTCTTGTGGTAAAAATACACAGGGTCAGTAGTGTAATGAAGGTGATGCAGTGGGTGCCCTTTTCATGCTGTTGATCAGAAAGCTGCTGCTGTTCTGTTCTCATTAATGTCTGCATTAATGTGAATGTCTTGGAAACAACTTAGTTGGTTGACGCGGTGAAAATGTTGACCTTTGTTTGTGTAGGCATAAAAAGAACAAGGCAATGGAGTGTTAATTATAGTTACAGAAACTTCCTACAGAAGTAAGGATTTTAGATTATTTGTTTTTTTGTCCGTTTCAGGCTATTTGATAATGAATCTGTCTGCCTCCCCCTTTTTTTTTTTTTTTTTTTTTTAATGGGAAACTTCAGATAATGTCAAAATATTTTCCCCTGTCTTAACTATTTCTAAACAGCTCAGGGTAATAATCTTTAAGACATTTAATTCCACACTTAATATCTAGAATAACAGCAAGTTTATATCTTGGTAAAGTAACGCTCTGGTAATCCCCATATCTGACTTATTTTGGACAAACAAGGTAATCCAGGTAAATAAGAGGGTCTGTGTTTTGTTTCTGTATTCTTCTGCTTCCAAGGTTGACTATTAACCATAATAAAAAGAACTTTTATTCACAAAAACTATTATTTACTCATCCTTTTACTTTTTTTGTACATTCTCTTGAAAATCTGGGATTTACAACGAAGCGGTAAAGACTATCATATTTCCTTTTTAGCACCAGTAGTTTCAAATGACATTTTTCTTGTGCATCTTCTCCACAGGATGATGCCCGCCAGCTGTTTTCACTGTCTGCAGATGCAGAGGAACAGGGCAGCTTGCCAGAAGACCTGTCCAAAGTCATCCAGCGACTGTGGGCTGACGGCGGCGTCCAGAGCTGCTTCACACGGGCCCGGGAGTATCAGCTCAACGACTCTGCAGCCTAGTGAGTTTGTGCAGCTATAACCTGAAATAAAAACAAAAACTTTAAGTGCTGCATTTTGTCTCAACTTGGTATGGAGCAGTATAAGATTCATACTGTATGAATACGAGTAGAAATGCCACAACTTCATGCTGTTGCAGCTTTTACTTGAAAAAGGAAAAAAATATCAAATGAAGACCTGTTAAATTTAGTTGCAGTTTTCAAGTAAACATGCTGATTGCCCACTATAAGAAACTGCAGTTTCTGCTTAGCAGACATGTCACTGTCAAAAGGACTTCATATAAATTTGTAGCTATTTTGAAACTGTACCTTTTAAAATTTTGACCCTGGAAACAGGTTACTGCTTGGTTGAAACACAATGATGCAAGATTTTCACTCATTGCTCAAATCTTGAAGGGAGTTTAGAATAATTGTCATGTTTCTGTTACCAGTAATACTGTATATCCAGTGCAAAATAAGAAAAAAGTTGTAATGTAAAGAAAATGCACAGCGAAAAGTGCCTTTAAGGATCATTCATACTTGTATATTAAATAGAACAATGCAGTTTGGAATTTGCTCTTATTTCTTAGACATCACTTTTTTGTTTGTCTTTATGTCTTTGTCTTTAGTCTTTTTTTTTTTTTTTCTTTTTTTTTTTTCTTTTTTTTTCTTTTTTTTTTTGCATATCCAAATTTTGATTGGTCTATCATAAAATAAATGACACACAGACTCAGGTTACCTACACTGTCTTGGAAAAAAAAAAGGTCAGGTAATGTAAGGAATTTGATTTTGGGCAATTTTTGGATGCTGGTCTGAATGATTTTCTTGCAGTGTTCAAAAATGAACTAATTTTTAAATAAGTGCCTGTATTTTAAGCAATAGTAATCGGCTGCAGCAGTTCATTCAGTCCCAACTTCCTCTGTGAAAGCTTTATCTCTATTATTTCAATGGCCCTCCACGGTGAAATGCTGTTTCTTGGCCACGTTGCTCAGTGTAACAGCAGCGGTGAGACTCTGTGGTTACGAAGCAAGAGATGGTTATCTCTGACCCTCAGGGATGATCTGATACACAAGTGTAAAATACAAATCTTTGTTCATTCTTCTACAAGCTGCAGCATGAAGAAGCTGCACTGATTTGTCTGGACTGGCCCATTGATGGGGCTATAACTTCTGTTCGTTGTGCTGTATTCATCTTCAGAGACTGTAAAGTGTTTCAGAAATGATTGCTCTGCAGTAAAGGCAGGATCCGACTCCCCGGGACATTAACATTGTTCTGTTTGTGTTGGCTAGTATAATCTAAACTTTTATGCTTCTCAGCCAAAACAGCAGGGAGGGTGGTGGACAATAGACGGTGTTTCATCAAGGTTTTATGGTGCGCTGAGAGAGTAAGTTGATATAAGGATGGACTAAATGAGTCTGGCATTGCGCTTTAATCCATGTCGGAGTACTTGATGAGAGCCAGAAAAGGAAGGGGAAGATGAAGTGTGAGAGAGGACAGCGGCACGCCTCCTGCTGCCGCAGACCTCTGCTCGTAACGGATTCAAAAAAGGAAAATAACAAAATAAAAAAATTAGTAATTTGTAGGATCTCAACCTTTCCATTGATCTGTCGCTGTAGAAATCCTCATTTTCTTTGTACTGCAAGTGTTCTATGTGCTGTAGTATTTTTCAGCTTTACTGTTTGTCACTCTGCAACTGCTTGCCAAATTCAGTTTCTTATCAAAACTTTGTCACAATGATAAACAGTTGAAATCAAGCAGAAGTCTTGCATGCTTGCTAAAAGTTGTCGTGATTGCCCTCTGATGAGTGACTTTGATACATAGTATCATGTAAGGAATAGGGGCTGAGATATTTGACCGTAGCCTGCGTTTAATGTCGACATTTATCTTAAGCTTTTATTATAGTTTAAAAAAGTCAAGACTTAAATCTTCTGCAATATTAATATATATTAATATATATTAATTAATATATATTAATATATTGCAGACATATTAGACCAAAGTTTAAGAAGAAAATACCACAGCAACCAGCATAGCGTATTCTATTACGTTGTGCACGATCAGGAATAGTTTTATTGATGATTTTTAAGTGAAACATTGATAATACATGGAAAGCATCCAACTGATTTGCATTAGTACTTTCTATGTTAGTAAAATTCTATTGGAAGTTGATAATTCAGTTTCCACTTTGGTTTTTCTGTTGGTTGTGTTGTTGTGACAGCCTGGCTAGTTTGTCCTCAGTTTTGGTGCATTGTTATGACATCCAGACTGGGAAATTTTTTTTTAATTAGAATCTGATACAAGTGTTTAAATAGTTGAATTCAGTGTTGGGGATATTTGTTATAAACACTATGGCTGCAAACATTGTCCACTTCTAAGCAGCAATTAAATTATGGCAAACGTTGATACTGCGCTGATGATTGTGATTTCATATATTGTGCATCTCTATTTTCTACCATTCCTACAGTTTTCCTACAGTCTTTTTAATGAGATGCCAGAGTGATTTACAAGGTGACCAGAGTTTTCTCTGACTGTGTTTCTCTTCCCCACCTGTTTCTGCACACTACCAGTCAGGTGCCTGTATTCAGTTGTTTATAAATATTTCATGCTGGGGAAAACTTAGTCAAGGTGTTGAACCTAAAGCTGCTGTCACATTGTTTCTTATCTTGCCATGCATTTTTGCTTAATGAAAATCATGTGTTTCATAATTCTAAACATTAGTAAATGAAAGGGAATTTAGATGGAAGATAAAGTCCTGCTTGTCTTTGAAATATGAAATATCACTTCTGATGAGCTTTGTTCTGAATAGTGCACATAAATTAGGATCAAGGATGTGGAATTCAGTGTTCTGCTACATCAAGAAAGGGTCTGCTACTTCTGATATGGTGTCACAGTGTTTTTTTTTTAGTTTTTTTTTTTAATATATATATATATATGCATAGGAATCAATGGACCATCTGGGAGTGAAATTTAAGAGCTCAATGACTTCCCCCATGTGGTCAAATTCATTAAAAAGTAGGTTAGGCCCCAGTTTCACTTTGAGTTTTAAGCATCTGCTGAAGTCTATGTAGCAAAACGTTTTAAAGTCTTGGTCTAAATACTGTTATGAAGTGAAACTGTAGTGTTTTTACTCAAGGTTATCATTCCATGAAAATCTCACTGCTGTGCATATTTAATCTCTGTACATCTCTTGTAAAAAAAATTTAAAAAAAAACTGATTTTCCACCAAAGTCTTGTAAAACAGGGCTTCTGCTTACAATTCTCCTACACATTCTAAGATGCGTTTTCATTGAGATGAGACAACAGTGCTCCACAAGTGGTATAGATATGTGTTAACATGTGTGTTTTCTCCTCAGCTACCTTAATGACCTGGAGAGGATAGCTAAGTCGGACTATATCCCCACACAGCAAGATGTGCTGCGGACCCGTGTCAAGACTACAGGCATTGTGGAAACACATTTCACCTTCAAGGACCTGCATTTCAAGTGAGAATCTTTTTTTTTTTTTTTTTTCCCTTGACAAAAGCTTGGGCTTTTTGTTTGAAAAGCTGCTAAAACACGAGAATCATATTCTTATTTCACTTTTCCAAAGGGTAAGATTGTTATAGGCTGTATTTATTATTAGGAGAAGCTCAAAAATCATTTGATCTTAAGATTTACTTGGGGTATAACTCGTATTTAGGAAATACTGTGTCATCTGTAAAATTGATACCTTGGTGTGTTTAAAGCAATAATTTGATTAATTGGGTTGTTTTTGTTTTTAAAAAAAAAATTAAAAATGAATTATTTCTGTGAAAGTAACACTTGTATTATCCATTCCTTCTGTTTTTGCCAGCATACAATACATATATTTCTTGTTATTGGAAAATCTAAAAGGAAAAAAAGTATCTATAGCTCATTTATTCCATCCTAAACCCAACTGGTTCATCTTATCTCTGCCAGCACTGTACAATATAACAAAGGCCACTGCTTGTTAGCTGTTACTCACTCCAGAAAAAAAGAGGGGAAAACTATTAGTGTCATTCAGACTGATAAATATTAGCAATAAAGCTGCTTTTCTTTTTGTTATTCCGCTCTGACACTGTGTGGGATTTTATTGACTGTATAGTTATAGCTGGAGGATTTAAAAAGTTTTTCATTTATGTTCAGCTTTCTGCTGCTTTTCTCTAAAGTGCCTTTATATTTGCATAAGTGTTTCATAGTTGTCTTGTGGAAATGTTTTGTGAAAGCCCAACAAAAGAATATTGTAGTTTTTAATCTGATGTAGACAGACAGGTCACAGTGGAAAGTGAATCAGTGTAGTTTAGCACAATTATAGAACTGTGTCAGCATGTACAGTACCTTGTTGAATGAGGATTTCTGTTGTGATATACAGTAAAAACAATTCAACATTATTTGTCAAACCTTTTTTACTCATTAGACAAAATATATTAACAAATATGAAAGATATATTAACAAAAATGCATTTTATACCTGAGGAAAACATTAGGACACTCTGATAGCTAGTGTTACCCCTAAACTCATTGAAACACTGGTTGTAGCCATCTACCTGTCTCTGACATCAGTCTGAAAAAGGTTTGCCCAACTCATCACTTTCAACTGCAAGGACTTTGTAGGAGGTTTCAAGTCAGTCCTTGGTGAGATCAAGATCTGAGCTTTGACTAAACCATTACTTTCCGTTGTTTAGTTTTCAGTCAGTCTTTGGTGGATTTACTGATGAATTAAGTCATTGCCATGAGGTGTTTTTTTTTTTTTGTTTTTGTTTGTTTGTTTGTTCTGGTTTTTTTGTTGCTTTTGGGTTTTTTTTTTTTTTTTTTTTTTTTTTTTTTTTTTTTTTATTTTTTTTTTTTTTTTTTTTTTTTTTTTTTTTTTTTTTTACAAATTATCTCACACTCTTCAAGCACCCACTTCATTGTGGACTCTGTTGGTGAGCTTGCCAGGTCTTGCAGCAACAAACCATTGCAAACCATGACACTTCCACCTCCATGCTGCAAAGTTGATATAGAGTTGTCTTCCTGGAATGCTGTAGTTGGTTCATGCCTTATGTCCTTTGTCCTGGTCCAAATATTTCAGTTGAGAGCCATCTGTTCACAGAACATTATTCCAGCAGTCCTAGCCTCCTTCTACATCCTCTCTGGCAAACTTCAGTTTGGCCTTCATGTTTTCCTTCGAGAGCAAAAGTTTCCTCCTTGCATACCTAAGAATCTAAAACTTGTTCAGTCTCTTTTTGATTGTACAGGCATGCACTTTAACATCAGCATTACCCGGAGCGTGCTGTAGGGTTTTTGGAGTCGTCTTCTA
Source organism: Anableps anableps (assembly GCA_014839685.1). Classification (NCBI taxonomy): domain Eukaryota; kingdom Metazoa; phylum Chordata; class Actinopteri; order Cyprinodontiformes; family Anablepidae; genus Anableps; species Anableps anableps. Next base: position 21,279,363 of record CM026069.1, read on the forward strand.
GCATCCAACCCTCTGTTTACATGCTTATGGCTAGAAGAACAAATCAAAATATGAGGTTGTTCAAATTTATTTCTTACAGGAAAAGGCTGTTTTACTATTTTGGTTTTGTTTGTTTTTGATCATGTTTTTCAGAAAGTTTTAAAAAATGTTCTCTTAAGTTTTAGTCTTTATTGATGTTACTTGAATTTTTACGTGTTGTGTTCATTTCTGTGATGCAAAGTATATATTAGTAAAACACACAGGCTGTCATAGGGTGTCCTTGTTATTCACATGACTGTACTGGATAAAACTGATGTAAACAGTGATGAAGTGATGCTGCATCTCTCTTACAGGATGTTTGACGTCGGAGGCCAGCGGTCAGAGAGGAAGAAGTGGATCCACTGCTTTGAGGGTGTCACAGCCATCATCTTCTGTGTTGCCCTAAGCGCCTATGACCTGGTGCTTGCAGAAGATGAGGAGATGGTGAGTTTAGCAGGCTTTAAAACAACTGCAAATCTCTTGCCCAGTCTCATCCTTAGGAAAGGTTTTCATGAGGAGGGCAGCCAGGGCTTCAGTTAGCTCATTTCCTTCATCTGCCCTGCTGGTGTTTTCTAATCTCTTGATAATTTGCGCTTGTTGCACCCAGAACCGGATGCATGAGAGCATGAAGCTGTTTGACTCCATCTGCAACAACAAGTGGTTCACAGAGACGTCCATCATCCTGTTCCTCAACAAGATGGACCTGTTTGAGAAGAAGATTGAGCACAGCCCCCTGTCCATCTGCTTCCCTGAGTACTCTGGTACTGTATGAATACCAACTGATCTCCACAGCTCGTAATGATTGTCCAAAGTCTTCTTCAGAAAGAAAATACACATTCTGACTCTGACAGCATAGAATGTGCTTCTGCTTAATTGTAATAACTATATACTTAATTTATACAGCCATTAATCTTCAGCTTGGATCCTCAAAGAATAATCTGCTTCTTTTCATCATTCTAAGTGGATTTAAATAATTATCTGGAACTGTTTTGCATATTCTAATATTAACATGTCTTATTTCTTACAAAGTTCAGTCTCTTTTTGTGCCTATCTCAAGTCTTGTTGTCCTGCATGTACAAGTTCGAAGTCAAATATCGGAATTCAGCCATGATTCGTCATATGTTCTCAACTAAATTGTAAATTTTTATAAATGTTTCACCTTGTTTATTTAATTTAAATAAACAAAGGTGAATGCTATGTACCTACAAACTTCAATCTTTTTTTAAGTGAGATTTTATGTGATTGGCCAACAAACAGTAGTGCATAATTGTGAAGAGGAAGGAAAGTGATGCCCAGTTATCAACTTTTTTTTTTTTTTTTTTTTTTTTTTACAAAAAACCCTCTGAAAAGTGTGGCAAGAGCCAACCATTTTTTGCATATTTTCTTTTAAGATAATGTTAAACTTTGTGTTCCACAGGCCTCAACAATTACAAGGAGGCCGCGGCTTACATCCAGAGCAAATTCGAGGACCTGAACAAGAAGAAGGACACCAAGGAGATCTACACCCACTTCACCTGCGCCACTGACACCGAGAATGTGCAGTTTGTGTTCGACGCCGTCACCGATGTCATCATCAAGAACAACCTGAAGGACTGCGGCCTCTTCTAAAAAGCCAATCCAAGGAAGAGTCAAGGTGAGGACAGAGATATTCACTTAAAGAGATTTGATTAAGGTTTTTTTTTTTTCTTCTTTTTTTTTTAGATGTGACTGATTTGTTTTATTTTGTCTTTTTTTTAGATTACTTGAACAGTTCTGATGACCATGACGGGGGGTTTATACACACACCACAAATGACTGCACTGTCCAACCACGATTTCAGCTTCAATCCGCTTATTTTGTTATTATAAAGACACCTAAGAGACTGAAAATCCAACGAGCCTTCCAGATTTTCCAACGATTGCCGATCCAGTCACTCATTATGGTCAACTCTTTGGGCTTTCACCACAAAAATCAACATCTATTATTCTGGTTTTTTTTCTTCATTTTCAATTGCTAAAAGAGAGAAAGGATACTTTTTTATATATATATATATATATATATATATATATATATATATATATATATATATATATATATATATATATATATATATATATATATAAACGCCTAAATTTAACTTTTAGATTCTGATGTGCAAATTATGAAACTTTTAATCATGTGAAACTTATTTTTAAGATGCAGCAGAAGCATGGACATGAAATGAGATTCATAAAAGAGAGAAAAAGTGCTTGTTTTTTTTTTTTTTTTTTTTTTTTAAATAAAAAATAAATAATGTTTACATTGGTTCATCATTCATAGCTAAACCATATATTCTGCATGTCTCCACAGGACCAATAATAGCTCTGTAATCTGCACAAATTATTCTAACATTCCTACAAAATGATTTAAAAAAAAAAAGATTTTTTTTTTAGAAAAAAGAAAAAAAAAATGGTTTCACCTGCTGGGGAAAATGCTAACATGTATTTAAAGTTTGTGTGTACCTAACATGCTATCACTTTTTATACTACCATTCATTTCTGTGTCTATTGCAGTTTTTGTGCCTTTACTTCTGTTTACAGCCAGTTCCTTAGATACTAGATATACTTTCATTACTGTTTGTCCCACTTTGCTCCTAAATTTGTTTTCTTTCATTTTTTTTCTCAGCCTATGATCTATGAATATATAGTGATTATTAAAGAGAGATGGAAATCTAATTCAGAAAAAAAAAAAGGTTAGTGTTTTTGGTAAAAAAAAAAAAAAAAAAAAAATATTGGTCTTATATGATTTAATTTAAATAAAGTAGAAATCACTCTTGCATACTGGTTTTTGTTCCTTTTTTTTCCCGTTTTCTCATAACAGTATGCTTAATGTTTTTACAGGTGCATCTTACTGTGGAAAATCATTGAAAAGGTATTGGATGATGGATTTACACACAGGGGGATGGATTTCAAACATTTAGTTTTAATTTTGATGTTTACGGCTTACAGCTAATTAAAATCCTAAATTCAGTTTCTCAGAAAATTAAATGTCACTTAGGACCAATAAAACAATGATTTTTAATGTAGAAATGTTCTTTTATGGCCTATGTTATCAGGGAAGACCACTGGCTTGACAGTTGTCCAGCAGACATTCACTGACAACCTCCAGAAGGAGGGTAAGCAACAAGAGCCCATAGCTGAATAAGCTGATTGTTCACAGAACACTGTATCCAAGGATATTAATGGAAAGTTTGGTGGAAAGAAAAAGTGTGGTAGAAAAAGGTGGACAAGCAACTGACCATAACTATCACACTGGTGTAAGGCCACTCCTGAAAAGCAGTCATGAGAAGCGTCTTACTGGCATTAAGGAGAAAAAGCACTGGACTGTTGCTCAGTGCTCAGGTTATCTTTTGTTTTTTGTTTTTTTGTTTTGTTTTTTTTTTGTTGTTTTTTTTTAGATTAAAATTTTGAATTTCATTGGGAAATTAAGTTCCTGGGGTCCGAATGAAGGGTAGAGAGGCAAAAGATCCAAGTTGATTGAGGTCCAAGGAAACGTTTCCACAGTGGGTTATGATTTATGGAGCAATCTCTTCTGCTGTTGTAGAACCACTGTATTTTATCAAGTCCAAAGTCAGCGCAACAGTTTACCTGGACATTTAAGAGCACATCATCATTCTTTTATGGAGATGCTGATTTCATTTTCCAGCAGGACTTGACACCTGCCCTCACTGCCAAAGGCACCAAAACCTGCTGTAATGACCGGTGTACTGGTGTGTTTTGAATATTGTCAAGAGGAAGATGAGAGACACCAGAGCCAGAGGATCTCAAGGCCACTATTACAGCAACACTGGCTTCCTCAAAAGCTCAGCAGATCTATAGGCCATGCCACACTCCACTGCTGCAAAAGGAGTCCCGACCAGGTGTTGAGTGTACATACATCCAGACTCTCTTCATGTGTCATGGAGCAACCTACCGAGCGCTACCAGAACGAGGGCATCCCTGTTCATCTTCAAGAATCACTTAAAGACCCAGCTTTTCAGAGGGCATCTTCTACCCTGCATTTCCCTACCCAATCTACTGCACTCTGTGCACTTTCATGTATACCTGCACTCCATTTCTACACCGAACCTGCACACCCTGATGAGTGATCTTCCTTCTGAGTTACTGATCGTTATCTTAGCTATTACCTGCTTTGTTATGTCCTTATTTGTGAATCAATTTGGATAAAAGCTTCTTCCAAAACATACTTTTTTGGACTAAGTAACTGAATCTTTCATTGACTTTAAAATGAACTCCAGAAGCATATCACTATGCTTATCAAAAATACTTATCATATCACTATCGAGTCTCGCTTGTAGAAAAAGTAATTACTGAATAAATTAACTTTTCAGTTACTGTAAATTCTAATTTGTTGAGGAGCTTCTGTATTTATTTTGTCAGATCTTTGCACTGAACAGTCTTGGGTTGTAACAGATACACACGCTGCTTTGATGCTTGATGCAAATTTGTACAGTTGTGGCTAAAGCTGTTGCGTCATAATTTTAAATTATGAAAATAAAATAAGAGGTTAGAGTCCTGACCGTGAGAAGGTTTTGGCAGAGTGATTACACTTAATGTCTTCACCAACAGAGAAAACAGTGAAATTCTAAAAATAAAAACGGCTGTAATATTCAACTATATTAAAAGTATAACCATAAAGGTTATATAGATTTAAGTTCACATTAATTGCATCTCATTATAAATATATGTAAAAGTTAAACTATGTTTCTGAGGTGTGCTTTTTGTTGTTCGAAAGGTAGGTTTTTTTTTTTAAATTGAGAGTTTTCCTTTGAATCTCTTTATACTTAGAAATTGTCCATTTTTATGTAACCAGCACATTTAACAGACTGTTAAATGTGATGTTTGTTGATGGCACTCTGTGTTCACACACAGACTGCCATCTGGTGGACATTCAATGCCAAAGTAATTTTTATTAAAAATTTGCCTCCAGGTTTTCTCTCTTGAAAAAGCTATGCAATAGTGTAACTAATTGAAAACTTTGATAACTATGTTTTCACAGTTTTGAAAACAAAACAATTATTTACAATGAAAGGTTAATGTGTCTGGGGTGTTCATGCCTTCAGTAGTTCCCCAGAAACATTCTGAATGAATGAGGAGGAAGCACAATACTAATGGTTTATGGAAAGATTGCTCATTTTCCCCATTCTTTCCTGTAAATCGAAGTGTATATAACAAACAGAATAGCAAAACTTAGATCATCAGATTAAAACAACCAAACTGCAACATGCCTAAACTTGTATTTGATTTGGAAGTATATCAAGCAGCTGAGAGGTTTTACGTGCTGTAAGGCATGTCGTGGAAATAAAACTGGTGAATAGTGTCACTGAAGGATCAAACCTGGCTCAGACTGGTTTTACCCGTCATCCACTCTTAAATCTGAATAAAATTAACTATTCCATTGGTTTCATGATTTTCTAAGAGAATTTAAAGCAGACTTATATGCAGGTACTCTGATGGACTCTAGTTCTGGACAGTAGTTTATTGATGACACGCTTGAGACAATATGGTTTACAGTTCAGTGTTTTATTATTAGTTGTTTGTGAACAATAATAGGAGTTTGCTTAACTTAGCTTCAAGAATATTGAAGTCAACAAATGCAACACCACTGAAATGTTAATGTATTTTTATTAATACAATTTAAAAGGTGAATCACTGATTCATTACAAAGTGATGTATTCCAAGCATTTGTTTTTGTTAAATTTAAGGATCATAATTTACTGCTAATGAAAACCTGAAATTCAGTTTAAAACCTTGATATTACATAAGGCCAATAAAATAGGATTATAATATAGAAATGTCGCCCTACTGCAAAGTACGTCCATATACAGCAGCGTATATGCACTGAATACTGGGTCAGGACTCCTTTTGCATTAATTTTTATATATTTATATTTAAATTGCTGTACAGTGAGAGCAAAGTGAAATGAAATGACTTGTTTGTGTTCGCAATCCTAGCCAGTAAAGTTGATTCTGATGTGATCACTGCATCATTGCAGCGTGGCATGGAGTGGATGAACCTGGGGCACTGCTGAGGTGTTCAGGAAGCTCATGTGGCTTTAGTAGCAGCCTTCATTTCATCCGAACAGGTCATTTTTGAAAAGAAGACGTCATGTTTCAATGGAACTCAGCTGTGTAAATGAAAGAAGAAACCATGCATAGGTGGCAGGCACTGGTACTTTTAGCAGTGTAAGCAAGTTCAAACTCCTGATGGAAAATTAAATTGGCATCTCCTTGAAGCTCCTCTACTCAGGGAAACATGAAATTCTCTAAAGTTTCCTGGTAGAGCAACGCCAACAGAAGACATGACTCACCAAATCATCACTGACAGTGAAAACTTCACACTGGCCCTAAAACAACATGGGTTCCGGATCTTGTTTGATGGGGGGGGGTCACCCTCTTACCCCCTCTTGCACCACCGAGTTTGTTTTTCTCCAGTTCCGTGACTCAACCACTAAAACCAGCGACGTATTTACCTTGTGAAATCATAAGAAATGGTTAAGTATAAAATCAAGATTTAATGCCAAAATGATCAGTGTCTAGAGTATACAAATGAACAGATACAGAGTGACATTCACCTTTGGTATCGGCCCCCCCCCCCCCCACAGCCCATCTTAAGGATGAACTGAGAGGAGCCAAGACTGGAGCGCGAGTCCTGCTTTTATCTATGCCTCACTCTTAACCCTCCTAAAGGGTGTCATTCTTTTGTATCAGTTTATCCTTGACTATGTGTTGCACTTCATCAGTGCAACACATAGTCATAGTCAGTGCAACACATATATCAGCAGTTATGTTTGTGTAAGCTGTAGCAGTGAGCGGTGTGGCAGATATGTTTCATTAGAGCAGCAAAGAGATGATTAGAAAAGGCCATTAAAATCATCCATCCATAACAGTCTCTCCACTTTTTCTCCAGACTCTGGGACTTTGATTTCCAAATGTAATAGTCTTTTTTTTCCCTCATTCAGTCAAGGTAAGACGCTTTTGACAAGATCTCTTGTTTAGGAGTACCTCAAAACAACAAATTCAATAATTGTAATAATTGTAGGCCATGTTGTGGATACCTCTGTTTGTGGTGGCTCTTAAAGTTTGGATTCCAGCTGCAGTTCACACCTTGTGAAGCCAAATTCTTGCATTGCTTCACATTCTTTTCAGGCTGTTTATCACTGTTGCTTGTGCATCTTTTTCTACAACACTTTTTACTTCCACTTAATTTCCATTGGAATGCTACTGTGTTAACAGCCAGATTTTTTATCTATGACTTTTAGTGGCTTACCATCCTTATGAAGGGTGTTGATGACTGTCTGCTGGACAACTGTAAAATCAGCAGTTTTCCTTATTATTGTGCAGGCCATAACATGGCCATAATATAACATTTCAGTGTTAAAATCAATGATAATCAAAATAAACTGAACTTTTATTTGGAAAAAGGCTATTAAGATCTTATAAAGAATTATAAATCTAAATTGTATTAATGTCAGACATAAAGAACTGCTAGTATCAACATCAACCAGCTATGTTGTTGGTCCTTTGTTACCAAACCACAGAGTAACTCAGTTTAGTTTGAACTGTTTTCTCTAGAGGGCGCTGCAGCTCCATGTCTGTAAAGTTGCACATGAAAGCTCAACCCTTGAGTGCAGTATTTTACTGTGTTCCCAAAAGTGAAGGAGAATGTCCTTGAAAGTTTTTAGAATACATTCTGTTTTCCTAAATTTTGCAAAGCCAATGTGTATGTGGGAATAAACGGAGTGATCTTTGAAGAAAATGTTTTAAAGAAATCTTCCCCATCACAGCTCATTTTAATCAGTAGTTTTCTCCTTAAATCCAAATGTAGGCAACAATGCTTGACCTTTTAAAATACATCTGTGGGCGTAAAACAACAGAACAAACTCAGGAAGGACTAAGCACAAAGAAATGATGTAAAAGCTGCTTCTGAGTCAGTGACACCTGAGTTTCTAGCCTTGATAGTCCTGTAACATTTTTGTAAATAATGTCAACAGAACACAGACCACCTGTATGATTTTAAAAGAACAAGGATTTCATCTCTGACCTTCACTGGTCTGGATTTGGTCAAGCACCACTTGTACAACATTAAAGCCCATTAAGGTTTCGGAAAAGCAAGGATGAAGATGTAGATAATTGAATTAATCACCCATCCCTTATGCTGGCTCTTGTGCTAGGACTTGCCTCAAGAGTGTAAAGGCTGCTGAAGTGTGGAGCACCAAAATTGCTGGTGTCCCCTTTTTTGGCTTAATGTTGCAGATATAAATGTACACATCGTACTCTCTTGGATGACAATTTTACTTTATTTGGGTAGTTTCTAATAAATGAATGCACAAAGAATGCCGCAGATGCATCACTGATAAAGCAATTGAAGAGCAAATAGGAGAAAACGCTCTTTTAAAAAAACGAATGATAGAGATTGATTTGAAAACAGTTATATTCCATATCTGTGTTGATGGTTTACATTGGATAAACTGGTCAGGAGATGTTACCACTGTTTATATGTTAATACTGGATTTGGTGTGAGGAAAAATCAGCACTTGAACAGTGACCCGTCAACATTGAGGACTTAAAGCATTCTTCTTTACGCCATCAGATTAGCATAAACATCAATCCTGTGAATGCTATGAATGGAAAAGTGGAGCATCAAATGACTGCCAGGGTAAGGGCTAAATGTTTATTTATGGTGTAGATTTGCATTTGTGCATTTTGCATTCACTTAGATGAGAGATTTACTGACAATAGCACTTGAGAATGAAATGGCTAAAAGAATGTGCAGACAATGAGGAAAAATAGTGTGAAGGTTTAGGTTAAAGCAGCAGTGTAATACAGAGAGGAAGGACAGCAAACTGTTTCCAGCAGGTTTACACAGGTTACATTATTATTTAAATGGATGAGTAAATACAAAAATTACTTCACAATAATTCCTTCTCAAGTAGCATGTTTTTCCCAGTAACAAATGTACAATGACACACACAGAGCAGGGTAATGAAAGTATAGATTTCAGCGTAGGATTTCACAAAATCCATTTCTAAAACATGTACTATGGACAAAATCCCCTGCTAATTCAGGTTTAAAAGCACAAGACTCAAGGTAATCTTCTGGCATTGGGAAACATGACAGATGGGCAACTTTTGACAGATTTCATCATAGACACTGAAGCATTCGATGTTGTTTTTGAATTCAGTCTTACGTTTTTGATTCAATCTGACTTTAAAGACCTCCCAAGTTATAATTGGGTGCTGCCTTGGATGACAAAGTTCAAGCAAATGGCGATAATGATCCTCTTTAGAACTTTTGATTTATTATGTGTACATTTGCCACTTGTTAAATAAGTAAATGTGATATTCTGCTTGTATTACTTGAAATAGTTGAATAATTTCCCAGTGTGATGACATTGCATGGAGTCAGAACTTATTACTTTATTGACAAGAACTTCTCTCTTTCTGAGTGCTGAGTGCTGGGATTTTTTTATTTCTCTTATCTGGTGTTTACTCAAATGATAGAGATATTATATGCCATACAGCGGGTGCATGCATGGTGTGGATAACTAATGGTGCTCACTTTTATGCTGCTTACATTTCGATCAGTTTTGGCAGAAGCTTTGGGAGTTGCAAACGTTCTTCAGGAAACATGGTTGAGCCTAAAAGAACCACCTTAATGTAGCACATCAACCAGAACCAAGTTTTTGTTGTTGTTGCTGTTGTTTGTTATGAGCAACTTGGCTCAAAATAATCAAGGAAGCTATTGGAATATAAAATTCACTTCTGCCCTAATCGTCTTTATAAACCATCTCAAATGTTTTGCTGCTGCTAAATGTTTCTGCAGTTCAAGCAACATTCTCATGATCTGAGTATTTTTCTGCAGCCATACAGAATCCAGGTCAACAAATATGAAGGAAGAACTTGAATAAAATGTGTAGTAAAACAACAAGTAGTACTCAGAAGAAGTTGCTTTATACCTTTGTGATGTCCCCAGAGGGATGGAAGCATGGAAGCTTGTTTTTCAGAGAGGAGATTTTATCTTCATCAGCAATTTAGTGGTGTTATGTATTTTCCAGGTACATAGTGCCAATTTATAGAACAATCAAGTGACTTTGTTGCCTTCAGTTGTTATAAAAATAATGTATGTATCAAACATAACTTGAAAGAATTTGACTTCGCAATTTGATGCTTTGAAATTGGCCTCTGTGTCTTTCTGAAGCTCCTACTCTTTCCGACACGATGCCTTCAACACGTCATCATAACAACCCTTCTCCATTATGACATTTACAACTGTTCTTAGGAGGGTTGGACTGACAAGTAGTTCATAAGCTCAGCAGATGTGTAGTTCCACCAGGTGTTTGGTAATTGCTGCTGCCACTAGTCTGATGGAGCTGAGAGGACAAGGCGCGATGGAGAGGTGCACTGTGAGGCCAGAAACTCAGCTTGGGGACTGCAACTCTGAGGAGGAGCTTTGTGAATTAGACGGTGCTTTGTGAGAGCAAGCCTTTAAGCACCCCAGAATGGCTGCCATGGGAGATTGAAGTTTTTCTCAAGCATGCATGAAACAATTAAAGCAACTCTCCAGGTATGCTTTCGGTGAGGGAATAACATTATAACATGATATGAAGCTCAAAAAGGACAATTTTACATAATACCCCCCTTTAATAATAAAAAATAAATAGAAACACTGAAAATGAGAGCCTGTTTATCTTAAATGAGTTTGATTTTGCTGAAAAGTATGGGTCATATCTTTAATCTGAATTGATCAGTTTTGAGTCGCTAAGTTTAACCTGCTAAATTTTGTTAGGTTCATTTTTAAAATAAAATTATCATATAGCATTTTAACTGATCACATTTTACAACAAAATGATGTGAAAGAAACCTGACTTCGAATATTTATTGGGAATGGAAATAATAAGTACAAAAAAAATGCTTAATTTGTGAACTTCTGTCATCAGCCCTTAAACTGGGAATAGAGGAATAGTTTTATTTGAAACCTCTACAAATAGACAAAGAGGGCAGCTGTTACAAAGGAGACAAAAGAATAGCACTCCAATATAATTTGAGATGTACTATAACAGCCCTGTGTCTGTAAAGGCAATAAAAGCAAGCAAGCCACGGAGCTCATGGGTTTGTAAATTTGTGCAATGAGATTCCTGCTTTCTGATTGGCTCATTCAGACCTGGGTCGCTGCTGATTGGCTGCTGATCTCGCAGCTGTAGAGGGAGGAGAAAGGCAGCGCAATATCCACTTAGAGGCTCTTTACTCTCAGCTCAGACTGCAGAGCTCAAATTAGAAACTGTGCTTACTCTGCTGCACCACCAAACGACCCGGGACGCCTTTCTCTTTATGGGACGAATTAGATCCGCTGAACAAGCAAGGACACATCAGAAGTAAGTGTTTGTACTTTAATAATCCTGTAGCGATATTCTTTTAAAGAGACAGTTCGGTTAAAAATCGGGTCCATCGTGTGTTTTTGCAGGAGGTGACTGTTTGAGACTCGAGAACCAGACGAGATGGTAAGTTTGCTTCTTTTTTCGCATTTAATTAAATAACAAAATGTGATTAAAATATGGCTCTTTCAATTAGACCTGTTTGACTTAGAGTGCTGTATAAAACGAGCTGATAAAACATGTTCAGACAACGTCTGCCATCATAGCTCTTCAGCAGCTGCAGGCGGAGTGATGCTCTAATTCCTTGGGAGTTTGTAGGGTTTTTTCCCCTCTTCTCTAACTTATTTACAGCAACACATTGGAAATTTACTGGTCAGCAGTCATTCGGAATTGTTTATAAGTACAAACGCGATTATTTGCATAGAAAACATTTTGTTTTCTATTTCTTGTTGAGCTCATGGTTATAACCAACAGAGGGGAAGTTTAAAAACTTGAACTTTTTGCAGCAGGTTTGGATTGTTTTGGAGGCATTAGAGATCCAGAGAAAGAGGGTTGCAAAGATTTGGTTTCCTGTCTCGACCTATGCAGGAACTAATGTTTGCAGTGTAAGGTCTTGAGTTGTTCATAGGGAATCAAACAAAATAGCCAAAGTGATAATAGTAAATCTTACTAATACTATAAATGTTAGAGGAGCGGAAAAAAACTTGTATATTGCTGGTCAATACTGTTTTAATTGTACCCTTGTTTAATTGATTTAGGAGCAATGCCTGTAAACTCAACCAGTTATTGGGTCAGATCTATTTCACCATTATATCATGGATTGGAAGCTGAAAAGTTGGCCTTCTACAGTCTTGAGATTGTTCAAAGAATTTCTGTTCTTCTTGTTATGCCAGTGTCAGATTTGACTTTAAGGCTTGTAGGCATGTTTCAGCATGGTTAAGCAGACTCAAAGCTGTCTATGAAGAATAAACTGCAAAAGATTTCACTTTACTCCTAAACTTTCTCACATTCAACATCACATGATTCCTTATGCCCTGTTTTGAGTTTGAGAGCAAATTCAGTCTCTCTCCCTGGCTGACTCGGACCAATCAGCTTTGTGATTTGCAGAGGAAACTGGAGTATTATATTCCTCCTGGGTGGCATGCTACACGCTTTAAAAAGAAACAGGACCCCTGGAATTAAATCTGGACCCACAGGATTCTGTTTTCGTCTTAAACGCTACTTTGGATTGCTTTTACTGTGCCAATAAATAATTGAGGCGTAATCAGATCTGTCTAGGTTTTTTTTAGTTGAATTGAAGCCAGGGCGTTCACTCAAGGTGTTGGTGTGGTTGAGTAAATTAACGGACAAATAGACATGTCTGATCATGACATAATGTCAACTTGTTTAAGAGCTGTGTTCTTTATGCGGCAGGTCAGCTGGTCTGCTGGAGTACAAAAAAAGAAAAGGCGTTTAGTCATTGATTGGAGTTCATTCAGAACAGGCCCCAACCTGCCCTCAAGACCTTTTTAAAAACCTTTAGTAATAAGTAGGTAAGGCGTAGAAGTTTACCGTCATCTTTCTTTGTAGGTTTTATGTAATCTTGTTGTGTATTGTACAATGACCCTTTCACTGTTCTCTCCTCAGCTTTGCTTGCGTGACTCAAGTGACTGCTTGCAGGAGCAGATGCACTACATGATGAGGTCACTGCAAGATCTGAAGCAGCTGCGGAAAGCCTGCCCCGAAGTCCGCCATCCTCTCGCTCACCTCAACAACCAGCTACCAGCCTTAGCACGTCACTCCGCGGTGGCGCGGGCTTGCCAGCAGCGAGCTCTGCAGCGAGAACAGCGTGCACGAATGCGGATGTCCGATGCTAGCACGGCCAGCACCTATGATTCAGCCTGCTGCCTAGCTAACCCCCTGGAGGAGGAAGATGAGGATGAGGACGCAAGCAGCAGGCTGGGACTGAGCCTCAGACGGGATCTGCGCTCTCCCTGTAGTCAGAAGAGTTTGGAGTTTGATTCGGGTTACTCTGAGGCATCCTGGCAAGACGATGGCGTTGTTCTCAGGAGGACGAGGAACGTGCGTGTTTCGTCCTCCGCCTGTGCGCGGATGAACAGGGCACCAAGCGGTCGCATTCGGCCTAAATCCACATCCGACGCCTGCTTAGAAACGTGGACTTCTTTTGAAGTCAGCGACCCAGAAGACTGGACCAACTCCTTACTGACCAGAGGGCGGAACCGCCAGCCTCTGGTTCTGGGTGACAATAGTTTTGCAGACCTCATACAGAACTGGATGGACTTGCCGGATTGTCCGGAACCAACAGAACTGAAACCAAACTCCAGACGGAAACTGGGGAGAGGCTTCTTTGGCAACATGAGAAAGAAGCTGTCTGGCTTCTCTAAGTCTGTGGAGGACAGAGTGAGAATGAGATCCACAGACTCTTCTCACCTTAACAGAGCCGCCAATGCTCCAAAGCGTCTGTCCTGTCCTGTTGTGCCATCGCAGCCTAAAGTCCCGTTTTTCCACCAGTCCCACTCAGGCATCAATGAGCTGGGCTCAGACTTCTACCACTTTGCAGCTCTGATGAAGTCGGGCAGCCGGCAACCGATAATATGCAAGGACATCATTGGCTACATCTGACAGAAGTTCATGTCAATCCATTTGCAGACTGGACAATCCTCAGAGTCACTTTATTTTTATACAATCGCTTTTCACTTTACATATTCTGTTGTTAAAGTATTGGGAATAAAGATGTTCTCCTGACTTAAACCCTAAATATTCATTTATTTATGTTTTATATACTCATAGTTTGCACTGGAAATATGAGGGCTGTTTGTTTTGCATTCCCATTCTCACAGTTTCATTACAATGATGCTTGTTTCTCACTGAAGGCTTGATTGAAACAGGCTTTTATTGCCTGAATATGGATTCATCTGTGTTTTTATTAAAAATATATCACTTGGAGTTCTGTGTAATTACGTTTTTAATTGCAAAGGAGAAACTAAAGAGTGTTTCATAGTTATAAAACAATATGGTTACACTTATTTTGTAAAAAAAAAACCCAACTTAAAATAAATTTGTTTTATGGCAGTAGTATGATTTCACACAAAATGAAAAAGTTTAATTATGACAAAGAGGCCCCATTGCCACTTTTCAAATTGTGAAATACAAGAAAACAGTGTTCAAGTATAGTGGATTCAAATTGATCCTCACAAGTTTGAAAATTAGTTTAAATAAAATAGCTCCTCATCTAAACTTGTCCTTATCTACAGTCAGAGCAATAATTAAAGAGTTTTAAAACAACCAGAAGTGAGACAAACAAGGCTGAACCATGAAGTTTATCCTGTCAGCACATGCATTGAAGACCATTGCAAGGAAGGTAAGAACAGCAAAAGGCTGGAGCTGGAGTTCGGCGAGTCTATATTAAAATCATTATATGCTATTCAGATGAATGGCAGTTGTTTGGGAGGCACTTCAGGAAAACCAATTTTTCTGTCCTACCATCTCAAATACAAAGATTTATTTGCTTGGCTCCACTGAGACTGTCTCATCTAACCAAAGTACATGGTTACAAAGACATTTTTTTTCTTCAACACTCCAGACGGGTTTGGTGTGAAACTAAGGATAAACATTTGTAAAAGCTCCTGATCCCTACTGTTAAGTATGGTGGAGATCCTGTGGTGCTGTGGGCTTGTTTCCATTCCAAAAGCCTAACCTTGTTTGATTGTATCATATTATGAGCTCTTTGAAGTATCAAAATAATTTCAAATCAGGTGCCCTCTACCAAATACATTCAATGAAAAAAGTTTTCATTGGGTCTTTCAGTGGTATAATAATCTGCAATGTACAGCCAAATAAACACTGAAATCGAACTAAAGGTTGGATTTCAGTGTGAGATTAAACTACTGCAAAGGAAGATTTTTCCAAGGACGCAAATAAACGCAGCCTGCACTATTTCAGAGATCTGCTGACTTGGGATTTTAGTAATCTCTTTATAGGACAACTCCCTCAAGAAGTTCTGTTTTTTCTCAAAGAAAAGCTGAATCCTTTAGAGAGATTTTAAGCAGGGTAAGAAAGCTATTTACGGGCCAGAACCAGAGACTGTGTCAACACACAGTGCTGTGTGCCCGATGAGGTAATTCCCCATGTGTCTGTGCAGCTGGAGGTGAATTAAGCTGAGCAGCTGGTTGCAGATGTAGCAGAAGTTTGCTCTGCCGTTTTGCTTTGTGAAGCAGAACATCTCGCTAACAGCTCTGTGCCTCATTTAACCTGGTGTCAGCTCTTGTTGTGGGATCAACTCAGCCGCACACTTTGGTTAATGCTTCAATTAATTCTGGGCTCGCCAAGAGAAAAAGGAAATAGCACAGACTGAAAGGAGAGGCAAGTTAGGCTAAGATAAGCTAAAGATCATTTCACCTTTGGCTTTACAAATTCACTTTGTTAATTAATTCAGGGAGAAAAGCAGAGTGAAGATAAAACAGGGATTTCCCATGCTCCCTTCTTGAGTTGTCCTCACTTATCATATGTGCTAGCAAAGATATGACAGCGATCAGTAAAAGAGATTCAAGAAGAGGAGTCAAGGAGGAATAAATTGAACTATTACTCCATATGACCTCAGCAGGGTTTTTGGAGAACCCTATGAAATCCACAATAATGATAAACCCTTCACTTAAAAGATGCAATAAATGTACTTAATATGGTAATTTCATTTGTAAACTCTGAATTATGTCAGATGCTTATAGAAAACTCCTGCAGCTCCATTAGGTCAGGTTTGATGCAAAGCCAGCTGTTGGCTCTAATGTTTTCTGGTTAAAATTTCAACATCACTGGAGCCAGAATCATCAGTGCCATTGCTTAAAAACCCGGAGGTCATGTTGCCCCTGATGTCATTGATTCACCTCAGCATCATGTTTCAAAACACGCTAAAGAGTTAGGAAAGCTTCCAGGCTGTTCCAGCGCAGCCAGTTTTCCATTTAGACTGTGTTCCCCGTGTTTGTGGGCTCTTGGTCTTCATTCTCTCCCTTGTTTTCTTCGAAATGTGCCAACTCAAATGTAATCCACTTTTTTCAGTCTTTACTGCTTCATGTCCTGACATGAAATCCAAAATCAAATCCAAAAATCAACTGGATATTTGTTTGAAAAGCAATATGTTTGCAAGGAGGTGGAATAAAAAAAACAAAAAACAAAAAAACAAAATGCAGTATTTCTTTATAAAGTAAATCTGTTGGAAATAGTGTTAACATCCACCTATAATATGGTATGCATGTCCTGGAGACTTCAAACCGTACTTTAACTACTTTTAATTAAACCCATTAAGAAAAACAGTTGGTGTGCAAATGACAAAATAGGTAACTTTTCAATAACAGATGCACAGGCTTTGTAATTCTACACACTTTCTGAAGGTGTGAATCACTGCAAATCTTCACATCTTTTCTCTTCATCTGGTTTGACCTCCATTTATTTCTCCTCTGAACATAAACCCTTATTCATCCCAGCATCTGAGAACAAGTTCTGCAGGCTGCCTAAATGCCTGCTTTTAAAATGCAAATGTACTCATTTAAAGCTGAACAATTTCTGTTTAAGTACTGGCAGTTTGGGAACTTCTGCATCCTTCTCTGTGACTGTCACCATGACAAAGCAGAGTGATCAGTGCAAAAAGGGAAATTTATATACCAATACAGCAAACAACTGTGTAAAAAATTAGGACACCTAATGGCACGCTGTGTGTTTTTCCAACATATTTGGATATTTATTATTAACATTACCAATACTAACAAATTCAAGTAACATTTAAGTAAAGTAAAAACTGGAGAAAATACCTTTTGATATTTCCTGTAATAATGATTTTAATTTCTGGTGAGGAAAAAAAATCAAGATACCCTCATATTTATTCCCCCTTAAAATGGATAAAACTACTCAGATTCATCACATCAAGTGAACAAGATACGAACATAATTTCTCAGCATTTTGAAAAAGGTTTTCCCTGTTCAAACCTCAGACATTTAGTTTGGTGTGCTCCTGAGTGTTGAAATAAGAGTGAACATCATGGTGAGATCCAAAGAGATGCTGCTTTTGTACACCAAATTACGCTCTGTTTCTGGTAGGCACCAGAAACAGTGCTCAGGACACTGATCCAGAGCAAGCCTGTTAAAGCATCACACGCTCTCTGGGTGGCTCAGTGGAACATGGTGAGTATACAGCATATGTCCTGTTAATTAGAGGGTTAGCTGTGAGTTTATTCATGCTCATCACTGCCAGCTCTGCAAACATAAACTCAGGCTCACTTTTCTTGCTCTCCAACCAGTCGTGACGTTATCATCCATATAACTAATTAAATTATAATTAATAATTAAACTAGTAGACAGAGTTGGTGTTAGAGTCTAGCAAGCTTCTCAGCTCGGTTATTCCTCGTAGTTGACAGACACAAATTCCAATTAAAGCTCCAACCTGTGGTACTAAAATATAAAGAAACAATTATTGAACTGCAAAATGTCATGAGGTGTATCTATCCTACCAGTTTCAGATATTATTTAGTGGACTTTAATAGGAGAGTTCATTCTGCAGGATGTGTTGAATGTGAGCTGGTACATCCATGTGAGTGGAATAAGTTCTGACATCTACTATTGTACCTCAGCAGAACTTGACCTACAGCTTATTCTGATAAATGAAAATCCCAGTTGAACCAGGTGACTCTTTTTTTATGTAGGAAAATAAAAGGGATTTCATAAATCTGAGTAACATAAAGATTTGATTATAAAATCTTGTGATTTTCTTTGTACTTGGAGAAGGCTCTGCTTTGTCTCTGCAGAGTTTGTAAGAAAGAGCTGCTGACTCTGATTACGCATATTCACAGATCGTTCAGTGTTACTTGGAAATAAGAGCTGAACGGCATCATGTGGAAGGTTTTCTTTCTTTGCTGCAAGCAGCTTGGCAGCATGTGATGCATCCACAGACGTCAGGTCTCCATTCAAAGGAAAGTAATATTTGAGGAGGGGTTGTAAGTTGGAAGAGCTTCCTGGTTTAAATAAAGGGGAACTATGCTATCGTTAAATCAGAACATCCAGAGTCTGAGGCAAGCTTATCAGAGTTAAGGCTTAAAAAAACACACTGCCTTATGAATGTGCTCAACTGTGGCTTTCATCTTTCTTGGCTTAGTATAAAGCCTTCAACTATGATTTGGTGCTGCAAATTACATATTTCAATAAATTCATTAATCCTAAATGCACTTTATCTGAATCTCATAATCAAAGTACATCCATTGTCTTGCAAAAGTATTCAGACCCCTTGAGGTTTTCCAATTTTTAACACATAACACATAATTGTGAAGTGGGAGGAAACTAATGTGTGGCTTTCAAAATTTTGTGGGCGTGCATTTGTATTCAGCTTCCCTCAGTCAGAACCTCCTTTGCTACATATCTTTTGGAGTATGGCCCCACCAGCTTCGTACATCCAACTACTGAAGATTCTGTCCATTCTTAGCAAAATAGCTCAAACTCAGTCAGACTGGGGTAGAGCATCTGTAGCCATCAATTTTTAAGTCTTTCCACAAATTTTCATTTGAATTGAGGTCTGGACTATGTCCTGACCATTCTGAAGCATGAATATACTTTGATCTAAACCATTCCCTCATAGCTCTGGTTGTATGCTTAGTATCATTGTTTCTGTTGGAAGGTGAACCTCCCTCCCACTCTCAAGTCCTTTGTAGGTTTTCTTCCAGGATTATCCTGTATTTAAATCCATCTATCTTCCCATTAACTCTGAACATCTTGCCCTGTCTGTGATGAAGAAAAGCATCCCCAAAGCATGATGCTGCCTCCACCATCTTTAACAGTGGGGAGGATGTATTCAGGATTATGTAAAGTGTCAGTTTTCTGCCAAACACAGAGTTCTGCTTGGAAGTGAAAAAGTGTGATTTGGGTCTCATCTGACCAGAGCACCTTTTTCTACATGTTTGCTTTGTCACCTCTATGGCTTAGTGACTGCAATAGGGCTTAACTCTGCTTTATGTATCTTCATCATTGTATTTTCCTTTCACTTCACAGTTATGCACTGCTTTGTGTTGGTCCATCACATGAAATCCCAATAAAACACATTGGTGCTTGTTGCTGTAAAGTGACAAATATGAAAAGTTCTAGACACTAAGCACTTCTTGGGAGTCCAGGACTCGATAAAAACTGAGAAGCTGTTCATACAATTTCAAATTGAGCTTTGGTACCATCATATATAAGTCAGATGCAAAAGAAAGGGTGTTGCTGGATCTGTGAAGCTTGAAAAAGTGTTGACTGACAAAAGGTTTTGTGACTTTGATTTTGAAAATGTAAAGTTTTTCTTTCTCTGTGTTTATAAACTGATTTTAAAGCTTAAAATGTGAATGAGTTAGATCTTAGATTAGATTAGGTGTGGTGTGGTGAGCTGTACATTACAGTATCATTGGCCTAAAATGTTCACAATAGGTACAAACTGTGCAGCCTTATCAAGAAATGTCAAAAACTCTGAGTGCTTTTGATGTGTAAGGCCACAACATAGTCAAAGGTAACCTGAGAAACATGGAGTTTCTGTCAACATGACTGCAGTGGCCATTACCTAAACAAGAAGGCAAGAATGTTTTACATTCCCCCAAAGGCACTGAGAAACCTCAAACACAAACAAGAAAAACTAAAGATTTAAAACTCTTTGTCCTTGAAAAGGGAAAAAAAGGATATAATTAACCAATTAATCTGAGAATATTCTCCCCAGAGTGGGAATATCATGCTGTGTTGATGTTTCTTAACAACAAGACCAGTGAAGTTGGTCAGAATTGAAATAATGGTGTTGTTAAAATAAGGGCAAAGATTAGGCAGAAAATACAGTACAGATGCTCAACATAAAGACTGTCACAAATATGCAAAAACAACTACGACTTTTATGGTGAAACATTTAATATATTAAAATGTGAAGAAATTCTTTAGTTGGACTGTGATATAATTTAATTATATTCAGTGAGTATTATCAGGAATCATCCATCTTAAACAGTTGGAGAACTTCTGCATTCAGGAAATGGGCATTAATCCCAGAAGCTGGCTGAGCCAAGACTACATGAGATGTAGACGAAGTGTCTCGCAGCTGTAATAGCAACAAAATGGTCTCTGCAAAGTGTCAGTTTTTGGAGGGATAACACCAAAGAATGCTAATGTTTCTTTTTCTGTGTGTACTGGCTTGGTTTACATATAAAGATAAAGAGCAGACATGTTGTGTTGATCAAATGTTTCTAACTCTGGAAAGACACACTTCAAATAGGAGGAAAACTAGAGATTAATACTTCCTGAAGGAAGATTATATGATTTTTATTAGTTTCCATGTGAATTCCAGTGAGCTGACTAGCTAAGGTGATTGTGCAACTCTGAGTTTTGGAAAATGTCTAAATTGTAAGTGCCCCCTATTATCAGATGACAGAATGTTAAATTGTATAATGGTGTTGTCCACAGGCTTCATAAAAAAACCCCCCAAATTAATCAATGTGAATGAACTATTAATAATACTTTTCACAGAGGGCTGCAGCAGTTGGTTTCCATTTTTGTCACAGAAGCAGATAGTGATTAAAGGTCTGTCTGCAGCAGAGCAAGGAGAATGCTCCATCACAGACAGAGTATCAGTTTACTGAGGAGGAATCCCTCTCGTGACTGCTGAGACATGTGCATGCAGACTCTTCTGATTAACCTATTAAACGTTGGACAGGAAGTGGAGGAGTTGGGGGAACTTTTAGCCTGAAGTCTGACAAAGACTGGATATGGTTAGTGCTCTTTTTAACTTCCTGTCTGTATTCTTTAGATATTAGAAATTCAGGTATTTTCTTTCTTTATTTTTTGTTATAAGCATGGAATAAGGAGCTTTTTAAAAATGTAAAATATACGTTGCAGCTGGCTTTAAAGGTATATACAAGCGAAAATAAACCAGAACTATAAGGTAGATTTTAATGAAGGCATACATATTTCTTAATAATTTGCCAACATATAAAACATCTCTTCCTAAATCCTTGTCAAAATTTACTGTTACACCCTATTAAGACCCCAAAATGCATTTAATGTTTTATTTACTGCCAAATTTCTTCGCAAATTGAATTGGTGTTATTTTTGCTGCAACCATTGGAGCCTGAAGACTGCAGGAAGTCATCAAACAAGACTTATTTAGAAACTACACATCTGTTTTTCCCTTCTGCTTACTATAAACCTGACTGTTGGGTTCATGGGAATCATAACAGTTGAGATGACACAGACGAAACATCCCAGGAGACTGCCTTGGTTCTCATGGCCAAACGGTGCCCCTTGGGTCAGACCGTATTTCCTCTGTTCAGTACAACGTATGACTTTACAAGTGAACTCAGGAACCTGTTGCTTAATTAAAACTGGCTCATTTAGTGAGTACATTTTTTTAAATTGTTGAGTGTCAACAGAGGCAGCTGGTAAGTGTGACACATTAAGTGTCATGGATGGTTTTTATGAAATGTCTCTGCCAGAGAAAATTGATTCTATTTGGATTAAATCTGAAATAAAACAAGAATTTTTTTCAAATTCAAACAATCAGACTGATTCCCTACAAATAATCCCAACACTGCAGATTGATTTCCAACATCAACTTGTGGCAGTCTCTGGTATGAAGAGCCATTTTTCATCTTTTTATTCTTACTGTGAACTGTTGTTAAAGGGGACCTGCCTGTGCCTGTGTCACTTACATCCCAGTTCTCACACACATTTTGGCACCTTGACATGATGACAGGCCTCAGCTAGCGCCTGCAGCAACTATGTTCACTGAGCAGAGATTGCAGACCGCAAACGTGACATCTCCACAATTTGCTGTGGAAAAATGTGGAAAAACAGTGAAGTAAAGGGGACGGAAAACACATTAGTTTCTCTGGAGACTTTAGGTTTTCAGTGTCGTTTGAGGCCCCCTGTTTGAGCAGTCCATTAAAACAACTCTTTCCCCTTCATTACAACCAGCCTGCAGGGTTCAATGGAAAGTTTTATCATTAGAAACATTAACAGAGATCCTAATCATTTCTATATAGATAATTTAGGATTTTTAACATTTATTGTCTTGCTGTCATGTCTGTTTTTACAGGGCTATCTAAGAAACAATACAAAGAGGATAACAAATATTCCAAGACTTTTTTAGTGTTGGGAAGATGCCAAAGCCACAAATTCTCCACATTCCTTTGCGCTTTTGCAGTTAAAACATCCAAGTGAGAAAGCGTCTTTCAGAGTACATTCACAGACACATGATTGTCTATGGTCACACAGCCCAGGTCTCTACTTTACTGTCCTGACTTGGTCAAACACACACTTTCGCTGCACAAAACAACCATCCACAGTCACATACTGTACACACACATAGTGTCAACCTGTTTGAGTTGACATAATAGGGGCCAAAGGTTATATGCAACAAAAGACCATCTTTTCTGAAGACCTCTCCAGGAAACAAAGAGAGAGGGATACTTAAAAAGATTTTTTAAATTACTTCACCTTTGGAATTGATTTTGTCTTGCAAAATTCTGCAGAAACATGTGGGTGGATGCAGCATGGGGAAAACAGGTTTTGAACACATCAATGTTTTTCACCGTAATTTCTAACGTACCTATTCAAATTAAATGAACACCAAATGCTGGTGACAACCCATCAGCACATACATAGAAATCAACACAAATTAGTCAGTTAATTATGTGCAATAAATAATTTAAAAACCAATCTTTCCTCTTTTTAGTACGAATTATCATAGACCAAATAAATCTACACCGATGGCCTATAAACAGATTTCTCATTACAAAGGTATCACACAAGACATATCTCCTCATAAGTAAAAGCAAAGAGCTCTCTCAGACCTTTGCAGTCTTATTGTTGAAACCCATACCATTGGCATCAGTTACAGGGATTTTCTTTTTTTTAACTTACTTTCTATTGGCTGATTTCAAAGTTGATATTTATTAGCAATATTTTGAATATTGTTTCTGATCCTATGCAATCAGAAACAACCCAATTAAAGGTGCTTGATGACTGCTTATCCTTTGGATTATTCAGTAACTGTGCTGCTTGATTTTTGTCCTGCATTTCAAATGTTGGACATAATAGCTTTTTTAATAGGCTCAAACATCTGTCTGTTATTTCTGCCTCTGCATTGAACTGATTTGCCTTCTATCTGCTGAATAGAGGTTTGTCTGTAAAAAAATCAATGAGTACTGATCTATCAACGCTCTTTTAACCTGTGGGGTTTCGCAAGGGTATATACTCCATTTTTATTGTGTTTTTATACCCCCCACCACCCAGCTTATACAATTTTTTTGAGAAAATCTAATCATTTTTATGCTAATGACAATAAGTTGCACATGTCTCTTATATTTTCCTCTGATTAGCTGACTAAATCGATTTGCTGCCAAACTAAAATAAAATTCTGTGTGGCTCATAATTATCTTCTTATGAATTTTAGTGAAACAGAAATAATGAGTATAGTGCCCGAACATCAGCCAAACATTTTATCTCCCTTTTGTACATCAATTAAGACCATGTGTCAGACAGCTGGGAATAACTTTTTATTCTTACCTCACTCTGGACTCACATCTGAAATCTATTCCATGCTCTTGCTTCTTACAATTGAGAAACATTGCCAAACTCAGACATGTTTTGGTGTTTACTAAACTTGAATTATTTTTTCTTCTCAAATAGGCTGTAATAATGCTCTGTTTACAAGACAAGACAAAACTTTTATTAGGCATTTACAAGTTACACAAAATGCTGCGGCCAAGTTACTGATGGTTTCAAACATGTTTGTGTGAATTACTTGGGTTTTGGCTGACATGTGATAAGAATTTCATGTCAATGGCACCTGTAGGAGTATACTGAGAAAACAATGATGTGTTTAATGCTTATTTTTTCCAACAATAGTATCCCTGTTTTTGTGATTTGTAGCTAATGAAAAAACCCTTTACTGTTGAATCACCTCCATGTGGGCTTCTGTGGAACAAAATGCAGGTTTTAAAGAACTGATAAAAGTTGCTCAGTTTGCCTCCATTATTCCCGACTCACAGTATCTCATGTGACTGACATTAAAAGCCCTCAAAAGCAATAGAGCTTCTGTGTTGCCCAAATATTGCAGGCACATGAAGGAGGTTAGGGGAGTGTGGGAGAGACCACACTGTTCTGGCTTGTGGTCTGTTGAACTTAAGGTGTAAATAGATAAGAAGAACCACAGAGAAGAGACAAAGATGCTGCTTTGAGGAGGGGGATGGAGCAAAATAGAGATGAGGAATGACAGTAGAAGAAAGGATAGTTTTGTCAAACCAAGGCAGAGTTAGAGAACTGTCATTGCAGAAATCAGAAGAAAAGCCTGGTCACACAATCGGCCCTTCTTCTGAGCAGGAAGTAGAGGTCGGAGGAGTGACCTTGATAAGTTGTCACCCTGCGGTGCTCCACAGCATGGTCCTGCCACCAACTGTCAGCTGCAGACAGAAAAGCCTCATTAGACCTCTGCACAATGGAGTCAACTCTGCAGTCACAGATGGGTTACACTGATGAGACAGACAGAAAGCAGACATTGTGTGGCTCAAAGATCTCTGTCTCCAACTTCCTCCTTCGCTTTTTTTCTATGACGTTTTCACTTCCTGCATTTAATCTTCTTCATCATGTCATGTCTTCTCAATGTGATTTTATAGGAATAATAAACAACTTTATAAAGCTCCCACAAAAGGCCCCTGGAGATTTTTGTTAATGAAGATGTCCGTGTTGTTTGGCTGGTTGATGGAAACTAAAGTCTCCCACTGCTAATGTTTTTGTTCATTTGTCATGATAGCTGAACTGCTTTATTGACCTCTTGTCCAGATACATCCCAGAGCAGTTTGAGTGTAAATAAAAATGTTGAGAATAATGAGAGCAAATGTCTGTAGAGGTCACACAGTGCTGCACAAATTATAATCATGGTGCTCTGTGAGCTGTTTATATTTGCCAAGATTTATTTCATTTAAGAAGTGTGGTGGTTTTCTCACATTTAACCCTACTGTTGACCCCTTTTAAAAGAATCTGACTAGTTTAACAAACAATTTTATAAAAACAGGAGTTGATCCATGCAGGAAATTGGCTCAACAGTTGTTCTCCATCTGCTCTGCCTTTCTGAAGTAAAGGTTTACTTCAGGAACAAGGCATCTGACAAATATTGGAAAGGTGTCACATTCTAAATTGAAATCACTTGTCATCCAAGAGTCACGAGGACCAGCTTGATCTTGAAAGTTGGAGGGGAAGTACGTCATCTGAATGAATGTCAGAAGATGCAGCTGTAACATGTGAGGGAACAGATTACTTCTTCTTGAAACAGAGTTAATAAAATTAAATATGATTATTTATCTCCAGAAAGTAAGCAGTGCATGATATGAATCTTACTGTGAGTGCATATTTTCAACAAGCAAATTTTCACATCTACCCTGTTTGGCCTAACAGTGACAAAAATATTCATACCTTATGAACATTTTACGCATTTTGTCTTTTTATGGCTACAGACTTCAATGTACTTTATTGGGAACTTATGTAATGAAGAAAAGTGATACTTGGTCTTAAAAATCGGATTTTTATTTTTAAAATAAAAATCTGAAATGTGTGGGGTGCCTTTGTGTTCTGTGATTACCACTATGAGTCCTTTATGTCTGTGGAGTATTTTTTACAACTACACAGTATTCATGTTGAAATTTTGCCTTACTGTACAGTATTTTTAATTCTTTACTTATTTTTATTCTTTATTCTGTTTTTAATACATATTTTTATATTATTTGTGTGTCTGTTTTTCTGTTTTTGCCTGCCACTCCCACTTTGCTGCTGTTACACAGAAAATTCCCTATCATGGGACAAGAAAGGATATTTGTATTCTATTTTTATTTCTATGTCTCAACTGGCTTAAAGACTGAAACTCTTCTTTGCAGAATAGCTCAAGTTCAGTCAAATCTGATGGAGAGCCTACTGTATGTGAACATCAGATTTCAAGTTGTGCCACAGATTCTCATTTAATTTAGGTCCGGACTTTGACTTGACTATTCTAACATATAAATTTGCTTCAATAAAAATCATTCAGTAGCTCTGGCAGAGAAAAGGGGAAACTCTGTCCCTGTCTCAAGTCTTTTGCAGCCTCTGATGGGTTTCTTCCAGTGAGGCCATGCATTTAGCTCCAGGTACCTTCTGATTACCTCTGAGCAGCTGGTGCCTATTTCCAGTGGTCATTGGGAGAAAGGCAGGGAACAGCCTGGACTGACTGTCAGTCCATCACAGGGCAACACAGAGACACACAGGACAAACAACCATGCACACACACATTCACCTGAGGACAATTTAGAGAGACCAATTAACTTAACTGCCTGGAGAGAACCCACACATGGACAGGGAGAACATACAAACTCCATGCAAAAAGACACCAGGCTGGGATTTGAACCCAGAACCACCAACTGCACAATTGTGAAGCCCCTACCAACTCCCCCCCACCTCCCCCAAAAATATTTTTGCTACAGAAATGCTGGTCCCATGTTCTGATCCACACAATCGTTTGGAAGTCTGTTCACCTGACAATCATTGAGAGCTGACTGCTTTACGCATATAACTGGGAAGTTGAGTGGAAGGAAACAGTGTGGTGGAAAACTGTACACAATGTATAAGAATAACCCAAGCCTCAAGAGGATTGCGAAGCAAAGCCTATTTAACAGTTTGGGTGACAAGGTGTGCACTTTTACTATAGTCAGTGATTCAAGAACCACCATATGTATCCAAGATATCGGAAGCAGATGTTATTTTCCTTGTTTTTTTCCACTTCTGAAGCAGAGAAAATTGGAGTGTCTTACCTGGTTTAAGGAGAAAAAAGACTGGACTGTTTCTCAGTGGTCCAAAGCCTTCTTTTCAGATGAAGGTAAACTATGCATTTCTTCTGGAAATCAAAGTTCCAGCAGAGATGGATGACCAGCAGCAGAAGGCTGCCTGCTGCACCTGGATGACTGTTGATTTTAAACAAAGCTGTCAGTACAAATACAAACCACATGACAGAGTGGAGTAAAATATTAAACCAAGAACTCTCAACAACTTGGCACCTCCTTTCATCTCAAATGAAGCAGTGTAAATATCACCCTGCTTAACATTATCCTTCTGAAACAGAAGGATAATGTTAAGTTTAATTAACTCTGTGCTGAGGGCTAGTTTGTATGGGTATTAATCAATTTTATTGTTCATTTAAGATTAGAATCAATTGGCTATTTTTATTATTTTATACAGATACATTCAAAGCCCAATAAACAATATATAGCATGAAAAAAAACTTCTTATGAGATGCTAGTTCTTGGAGTAAACATTTGGTGTTATGATAATTTCTTGGACAAAGCAGCTGATGTACACCATGGCTGTTTAACTCTCTAATAAAAAGTTGACAAAGGTATGTGAATGTTGCAATTCCAAACTGACAAAAATAGCACCTTTCATTATGTAGCAAAGTTGTATGATTCAACAAATGCAGATAATTAGATATGACTGAAGCAAAAACATTTAAGCCTCTATAAATCGTCATTTTAAATCTCGGCTTCCTCGTTTATTTGATTCATCAACTTAATTTATCTCTTTAAACTGTACTTTTTTTTATTCACACACACTTGGTGCATTAAAAATAAAGGAGGCTGAAGTGGAGTCACAACTTTAAAACTGGTCAACAACAACTTGTTCAAGTGTTTCATAACCAGAATTTCCAGCTATGTAAGCAACTGAATTTGTCTTTGACTGAATGCAGTTTGCTGACTCAACAGAGCATAAGAAGGTAAGGCTGGTTGTTTGACATGTTTAGCAAATTCCCCCTGTGCTGGCTGACACTATGAAGTGTTACTCTAACTAATCACTTCTCCACACGTTGACTTTGGATTGTAACGGGACTCCTGACAGCAGTCAGTAATAATAAAGCACTGTGTATGAAAGCAGAGAGAGGAACAGTAGCATACAGTCAGAGTGGCTGTTGTTAGGACTCTAAATTGGTGTCATTTGAAAGTAGATTAAAGACCTGCATTGACTAATTTAAAGAGGACATAAACCTTCCCTGGATGGACCGAGTCCATAAATTGACAACAATTCTTCTCGGACAGATGTGATCACAGCAACTGTAAGGCTTACAGTGCCCTGCAAGAGTATTCTCGCCCCTTGAACTTCATGTTTTGTTACATTACACCAACGTCATTATATTTTAATAAGTTTTTTGGTGTGATAGATTAAAGTGAATAATTGAGAACTGGAATGAAAAATGATTTCTGGTTTTGTTATGTTTTTACAAATAAGTATCTGAAAATGTTTGATGTACATTAACATTGAGCCCATCTAAGTCAGTACTTTTTAGAACCATTTTTTGTGGCATTTAAAACATTTTAAAATCTTTTGGCTCCCTCAGATGTGCATATCTGGAGACTGAAATTATTGCCCATTCTTCTTTTTTAGTTACCACTGTCCGATTGGATAAAGGTCATATGTGGACATCAGTTTCCTTTCCTCATATTCCTAGATGGTTTTAGATTAACTTTTACTGGGCCATTCTAACATATGAATATGTCTTAATCGCAACCATTCCATTGTACCCCTGGCTGGATTTTTAGGTTCATTGCCCTCAGTCTCAAGTCTTACACAGCCTCTAACATGTTTTCTTCCAGAATTGTCCTGTATTTAACTTGATCTATCTACCTATCTATTCTGGCCAGCTTCCCTGTTTCTGCTGACGAAAAGCATCCCCATAGCACAACTGTGCCACCACCATGTTCCTCAATGGAAACAGTATTCTCAGGGTAATGTATTGTATTTTGTATAGTATAGTAGTTCTCTGCCTCTTAGTGTTTTGCATGTATAACAAAAGGCTAAGTTTGGGTCTTTTTAAGACCAGAGCATCTTCCTACATTTGTCCTCTACAAACTCCAACTGTAATTTCTTATGGTTTTCTTCTTGCTCATCTTCCACAAAAACCAGATCTGTGAAGGGTATGATTAACAGTTGTCATGTTCACAGATTCTCCCATCTGAGCTGCGGATCTTTGCTGTTCCTCCAGAATTGCCATGTGTCTCTTGGCTGGTTCTCTGATGGCTCGTTTCCACTGAGCAGTATGGCATGGGTTGATGCCGTTCAGTACTCTATTTGTTTATTTCCATTGCAAAAAAGGGCCATACAACCAACCAGTACTTTACCCCCTTCCACTGTAGGTCCATAGGACAATGGTATGGTTGAGGTGGAGGTACTAGTGTCACACAACACAGTCTATTGATTGAGGAACAGAAAAACATCACTGCTTGAGGCAAGCATGAGACATACTAGTGCGTCACCCTTGCTGTCTCACGAGTTTGGATTTATTTAATAATTTTGTGACTTCTAATTGCATTTAGTTGCACTGGATTTATTTAGCAGCCTTGGAATAAAGGGAGCTCAATGCAAATGCATCCCACACTGACAGAGCCTAAAAACATTTTTCAAGCAGCTTTAGTTTACACTTGTGCACCACTCTTGTGTTGGTGTAAGACATAAAATCCTAACAAAACACATGGTTCATAATTATAATGTGACAAAATGTGGGGTATAAATATTTTTGTAAGTCACCGAAGGCCTTTTCCTCTCATAATCATATCAGTTTATTTCTACAAGTGGCACATTTACTAAATTCCCTCTTTGCAGTTGGAGTTGCTCAGCCTACTTCAAATATCTCATTAAAATTCAGTTCTCACCATAAATATTATTTCCTGGAAGTGCTGGCTGTAGACCAGGACGAGTTCAGATATTTGGTTTCTGTTTCAAACCTGTAAATATGTCTAAAAATGTCCCTCCTGTCCCTGTTTTCACACCCTCTGTCTTCTGACGAGGAGGTGAATGGAAGGATGTGAGAAGATTTGATTTGTGTAATGAGTCAGGAAACTAGATGGATCAGTATTACACCCAAGGCATCTTAGTATGGGAACTCTTAAGACCTCTATAGACCGGATGAACCAGCCTTGTGACAAGGGAAAACAGCAAACAGGATGCAGTGTGAGAAAACTGTCACATTCAGGGATCAGAGAGCGGTTAAAAAAGGCCGGGCCATAAGTTTTGTTTTGAGGTTTGAATCAACTGCCAGTATCTGTTCAGTATCTGATCATTCTTCTGGAAGTGCATTTATGGGACCAGACATTAATGTGGTAAATATGTTGTATCAGGTTAAGGCCAGATGTCTATGCAAGTCAGTCAAGTTCTTCTATTGTAAAACAGCTCATCTGTGCCTTTATGGATCTTACTTTGTGTACTGGTGTGCACTCATCTTGGAACAGAAATATACAATCTCTAAACTGTTCCCACAAGGTTGCATGATATTTTTCACCATGTCATGTATGGCAAAGCAGTAACAGTTATTTTCACTGGAACTAAGAAAAATCCCCACACCATAATCCTCTCTGCACAAAGCTTTATATTTGACACAGTCCAGTTTGGCAAGTACCCTTCTCCTGGCAATTGTCAAACCCAGACTCGTTGGCTGGGTTGCGAGACAGAGGGGAATGATTCATCACTCCAAAAACACTTCTCTACTGCTTTACAGTCCAGTGGTGCTGTGCTTTACACCACTGCATCCGATACTTTGTATTGCACTTGATGAAATAAAGCTGGGATCCAGATTCTTGGCCATGGTGACCTATGTCATAAAGCTCTCTACACACATTTTCTGAGCTAATCTGAAGACCACATCAAGTACAAAGGCTTTTGAATTTGTAGAAAGTTGGTGACATCTGCACACTTTGTTCCTCAGCATCTACTGACTCCACTGTGTGCTTTTATGTGGCCTATCATTTGTGATGGTATATCAAACATTATTAGTGTTTTGAACAACAATTTCAATGTGATCCAAACTTTTAATGAACATATTCATTATAATTTATAACGTTGTTAGACAATAATAACATTAATAACAAGAAAAAACAGCTCTTCAGCCAAAACATTCATGTAGTTTCCTCAGAACTACTAACCTACTACAAAAGCATCCATACAAATGTCATGACATAACTTGAACATGTGATCTATGATTCACGAAGACACAAACAAAGAAACACAGAATTGCTCTGATTGGAGGCCCTCTGTTGGACCTGTGTGGCTGCAGGGCTGAACATTACAGCAACTTTTACATCTGACAACACAGGCTTACCACTGTGTTACTAATTACTGTGCTTTTTCAGCTCTGTCACCTCTCTGGTCCCTTGTGACTTGTCACAACCCACCCAATCCACACAATCCATTACCTTCCCCCAAACACAGCTTCTGAAAGTGAAAGAGTTTGACCTGAGAGATGAACTCTGACTCTAAGAAGATATGTTCAGATATGCTCAGCTTTATTTTGTTTTTACATGTAGCATTGTATTAAAGCTGGTGTTCACAACACTAAACATATTCTGTTTCTCAGTGAGTTCACTATCTCCATAATAGCAGCAGCAGCTCCTATTCATTCTTATCAGTGCTGTTAATTGCATTAACACTGCATAACTGAATTAGAAGTGGGCTTCTGTTTCATGTCGGTTATCTGTACAGCCTTTTTGTCGCTCTGCTTTTGAATACAAACATGTAAGTAAGTGAAACCAGAGCAAATAAGGCTCTAATAGTGCTCATGTTTACACAGTAAAATGAGACAATGCTACTGGCAGGCTTTCAGCAATGTGTCTCTGTAAGGCAGAGCATATGTGTAAATTGACACAAAAAAAGTGACACAGGAAACTTGCCAACATATTGTGTTGTCAGTGCAAAGGAAAACATGTGTGGACAAGAACCTCTTTATTACCAAAAATAGCACATTTCCATTCAGTTAGATCCATAGTTCTCAAACTGTGGTACAACTACCACTGGTGGTGCTTGGGATGCCTTTGGTAGTACTTAGAGGAAATGTTGGTGTCAGCTATCTATGAGGTAAATATGAAACAAATTAGCTGTAACTTATAGCAAAGAAGCCTAAACAGCCAAGAAAATTAATACTTCCCAATACCAATCTTTGATTCAAAGAGATGCTGCTCAAAAGGGAAGTGCCTTTGAGATTACTTTGACATCCCTTTTTAAGAGGAAAAAAGCAGAGATTGAAACTCCAGAATAGCAGAGGAGATGTTTTCAGGTGTTTTGTGCCCCTATTCTAACCAGGGAGACTGTGGACTCTAGAAGGAGGCAGTGGTTTGGGAACAGTTTCCAAAACTTATATTTGTCTGATTTGTGTGGCCATTAATGAGTCAGTGGAGTCCAGGTAAATAGCAATAGAAAGCTGGCAGAGCAGAAAAGACAAATCTCTCCAAGATATAGCTTCCAGCTGTTTTTCTTGAAGAAAGCAGCTTTGCTGATGCTGTTAAACCAAAACGATTGCAGCAGACTAACGACTGAAAAACAGGTGATCAGACCAAGAAAAAAATTCTTGGAACATTGCAGGAACATTTCCCTAACTGAGGCTAACTAGCCTGGCCATTGCCTTCCTATGGAATTCTGCTCAATTCTCATCTCCCTTCAGTGCTCCATCTGGGATTCCTCCCATTGAGCTGGATTCCTCTGGTAGAATTTTAACCAGGCCAATCAGTGAACAGGAGGAGAAGTTGTGAATGATGATGTTGATTTTCTGCGCTGCTTTAGAATTGTAGTCTGCCTGTAGTTTGGCAATGGCAGCGGTGAAAGTGAACGAAGCCATTCAGTCTATGTTGGCCATGCTTCCAAATATTGACATAACATTAACCGCCATCTTGTTCAGCTTGGGACTTCTCTCTTTGTAGTAACTTTACAGCGCAGGCAATTTCTGGTAAGCTTCATAGCGTCAAACTGGTTAATTACACACGTCATGGCCAAACGTTAGTGAATGGGTAAAATTTAAAACCTAAACAGAGTCCATGCCTCCAGCAAGCAATCATTTCTCAATAGCCAAGAGGCCAGGTCCTCTGTATGAAGCAAAGCGTAGGACAAGGGGTTGCTTTTTACTAGCCTAGAGCCTAACAGACATAATACAATTCAATTCAGTTTATCTATTTAGTGCAAATTCACAACAAATGTTGTCTCGAGGCACTTTACAAGAAAAATTAATCAGTTCAATCATCAGAAATGATACTTTGTGTCAGAAAAAGTTTAGACACTATTAGGAAAAAAGTGTATGTCAATATCAGATTTCAACTACAAATAGCATTGTGTTAGACTGGGACATAGCATCAGCCAATAATGTTTCTGAAATAATCAATGTCAGGAACAAAAAAAAAAAAAAAAAAAACCCATTTGGAATACAATTTTTTCTTCTGTATTGGCAAATGTTCATTTTTTTTAAAGCAATCTGTGTTCCACGTCTTTGTTTTAAAATGCTTTGACAAATTTCCACCATTGCATGTCTCTGTATTCATGTCTGTTTCACTTTTAGATTAAATATTGATATAAAAACCTTTTATTAACCTTCAAAGCTTTAGATGGTGTTGCCCCTTAATACATCACAGATTTATTGACATAGTTTGAAACCCCCCGATCATTAAGATCCATTGACAGTGCCCTGTTAAAACTTCCTAGGCCACAGTTAGCGACAAAAGAAGATTGGGCTATTTCTAATCGAGCACCCAATTCAAGGAAAGTCTCTGGTTACAGAAATTAGTCAAAATGATATCCTGATTTTTCTGCAAAACCAAAAATAACAGTGACCAAAAGTTTAATAGTTAGTCAAGTTTAAACATGAATCATGGAGATAACTGATGTTTTCTTGGCTCTTTGCAGACAGTTTATTGTTTGTACATATACATATACTTGTATTCTTTTGGTTAAAGTAGCTCAGTTTGCTGTCAGCTACAGGTCTAAGCATGATAATGAACTAAAAAACATAAAATGATCATTAAAAGCTAAAAGCGTTCTCACAGTAGATATAGACACAGTAAGCAATCATGTGCAGCTCAACAAATAAATAAAGCAGCATCCCCTACCTGTGCAGGTCTTTTCATTTGCAGGAATGTTTTATCTAGATTATCTTGGCTGTTGACCTCTAAACATTATCCACAGCCCCATCCTTCATGTACTTTGTGCAGTTCTGTGACAGGCTTCACCGTTTGATGAAACATCTGGTTTAGGGTGATGCTCCTTTGGTCTTTAATGGCCTCTGTGAGAGGCCACATCAATGGAAGGGATGATAAATCTGAACAATGAGAGAGCCAGTAAAGAAGTCAGCAGGGGTTCGACAGAACTGGCTTCAGGAAGTGTGGCTCCTCTTGACCTCTGAACCCTGAGGTGACTTGCTCCCCTCACTCTGCTCTCTGATCTCTCTGGCCCACATGTCACAGCATACAGTGAAGTGGTTATAGGACCAAATAGCAATTCCCAGGGATGCTGAATATGATTAAATATTTGTGGAAAACTGAATTCTAAAACATCTTTTAAAAGTTGTGTTTTCAGTAGATTTTGATTTTAGTGTAGAGGATTTAAGGCATATATCATACTATATGTGCTACCTTATAACTAGCTGCTAAATGTTTTCATATCTTTAACTTTGTAGTTTTCATTATGAATCTATACTAATTAATCAAGTGAAGCACTGTCAGGGTAAACATCCCAAACATGAAAAGTTCATTTTGCTGTTGGATTTCATTTTTAATGAACTATTAAACCTCCTCAATTTTTTTGTCTTAAATTGTTGCTATTGTGTGTTTGTGGAAATAGTAATTTTTAAAAAATATTTTTAAACATTATTCACATTCCCATTTTGCATGCCTTGATGCCTTTTTTCTCTCTCTCTATTCAGCAAATAAACTGGCATTAAGAGGGTTAAAAATATTTGGGGAAGTTAGGGTTTAAGTATGTTCTTTTGTTAAATCTTAAACATTTTTTGTTTTCATTATTTATGTTTGGAGGAACACCTGTTAGTGCCTGCAAAAGACTTGTGGATGAGGTTCCCCTTGCAGAGCAGAACATCTCTAAAGAGCAACACTGGTTTAAATCAAAAGATATTAGTGTTACAAGATGTTTAATTTTCATTATACT
This sequence comes from Anableps anableps, assembly GCA_014839685.1. Lineage (NCBI taxonomy): Eukaryota > Metazoa > Chordata > Actinopteri > Cyprinodontiformes > Anablepidae > Anableps > Anableps anableps. The sequence goes on from CM026069.1 coordinate 21,314,734, forward strand.
TCAAAATTATGAGCTAATTTGTGTTGCTCTATCAAATAAAATTCCAATAAAAGCAATGAAGTTTGAGGCTGAAACATGGCAAAATGTGATTTGTTTTAGAAGCCATAGTATATCAAAGGTAAAATAAACATCTCCATAAAGGCAGACTCACAGAAATATCTGTCAAATATTCTTTTTAAAGTTGTCTTTAGTTTTGGTCAATGCCCATCAGTAAATTACACAGACTTGTTAGCACCAAGGGGAGAACTGGTTTTTACAACAGTCTGGGACTTTACTATGTCTGTGGACAGTTGTACCCTTGAAGCTTCTCTCAGTTAGAGCAGAGCAGATGTCATGGTAGCTGAATAAGATCAATAGAGCCAGTTGTGCCTGGGCAGACGTTACTGCAACCTGGCATTTTACAACACAGTCTTCTTCAGGCTGCAAAGACTTTAGCTGTTAATTAAAGCAGAAGGAAGTGTGGTACTGGGAGAAAAGGAGGACACAATGAGGCAGGGGTCTACTCCAACTAAAAGGGCCCTGATCAGAGTGACCTTCCAGACCCAGAGGGCTGCTTTTTTACACAGCTTCACTGTCTCCGCAGGACCAAACAGATACCGGTTTATACAAGGAGACAACTCAGGAAGCACTGTTGAGCTTAAACAGTTCTTTTTACCTTTTTCCAGTCATTCCTATGGGTAGATGTTTACAGCAACTTGTCTAAACAATAGCAAGTGAAGTAGATTTGAGGAAGAAGGCTTCTGGGTCACCCAGAACCATTTGTGGCTGAAAGTGACAGTTGTACCTTATCAGTCTCTTTCTGATTGAGTTTGACCATATTTTGGGAGATCTGTGGTAAAAAAAAAAAAAAGAAGAGTAAAATCTCCTGTTTAACAAAAAATTCACATGATCTCAGTATGAATGAGCTGATATTTTTCATTTCAAGATAATTTTGAGGGATTAACTGCTCCCTATGGAAGTACATTTATATTTATTCTGGCTCAAAGTTAAATCTGGTCTTTCCTTAATCACCTCCATGTCTGCTGCTGTTCTTGAAGATGAATGAGCTGCACTTCATAGAAATGAATCCAACATGTTTGTTTCTCCTGCAGACTTCTTGTAAAACTGTTCAAACATTAAGAGAAGTGAAGTTAGGTGCCCTTCAGATCATATAATTAATGCACCATTTTGTGAAGGAATTTGTTTAGTCTGACTGTGAAAAGGTCTAATTTTTAATTCTTGTGAGTGCATGCAAGCTGCAACTCCCTACTGGCCAGTTCCCTGCCCCCATCTTTAATATCCATCTCCCATTTCAGGTTTTTCCATGTGGTCCGACACCTGATGTTGTGTGGCTTTAGTGCTGGGATGTAATCACATTCTCACAGCAGACTCTGTCCAATCAGGATAATTGGCACCAGACTGCAAGCTACAAAGGAAAGGTTTAGCTTGAATTTTTTTCTCTCCTTTCCTTGGCACTTTTAGGGGTTTATTGTTACATAGCTGAGTTTTTAAAGAATGCACTGGCATCCATTAAATCAGTGCAGTGCTATTTCCTTGGGATTTGTTCTAATTTTTTTAGTACTTACATCTGATTAATAGTCATCCATAGTGAGGAAAGCTTTCACTGCTGAGTGTTAAAGGTCCTCCATATAAGGTTTCTGCAATTGTTTCACATCACAAGATATAAAAATTCTTTATCTTTTTCTGCAAAAAAAACAGATTTTAAATAAGTCTGAGTCTTTCATGCAAAATACTTCTTTTACGTTTGTCAACTTTCTTTTCCTATTAAGAAAAGCTAAACTAAATTAGTTTAGCTTTAAGAATTAGGATATGTTCTTGTTAGATACTGACTGTTTTTTCACTCTGTACAGTTAGCTTCACCTGTCCCCAGAAGTCAAAAAGCAATAGGAAAGGCCATTGAAGTGGAAAAAAGCAGGAAATTTCTTACCAAACCAACCTCAAAAAACAACATGGCTACCATGTGTGTAAACCACAGTGAAATGAAATTATGTTCTCGTTAAACAAGTGCCATACCATAATGTGCCACTTGAATGTGTGAACATGTTACAGTGGTTTAATGATCCAAAGGTTTTGGTCTGTTTCACAAAACGGTTCTGTTACAAAAACAAGCCCCTCTTTAAACTGTTTCTGGTTGTTCATTTTGTAAATAATCAATCAAACCAGTTGTTTCCCTCAGAAAGATGAACTTTCATAAAAGAAGCTGCCATCTTGCAGAACCACTAAGGTGGAGTGGTGAGTGGAACTCAAAACTCAAAATTATTCAGACCCCTACCATGTTTAGATTCAAAATTAATTTCATTCTGCCAAGGAAGTTATTTCTGATTGGAAATGACACTAACATTCATCAAAGGACTGTAAAACAATGTAAGAAGAGGACCAGTTTTAAAAAAATCTGTTTGTTTGCATCTTAATAAAAACAGTATTTCAAAAATTAGTTGTATCCTTCTCTATAAATAGTAGAAAAATCTCTATTGGAATTACAACAATCAAACAAACTCTTCCAGCAATTGCTGACCAACTTGTTGGATTTTTTTCTCTGGAATTTTGACAATTCATCTTTAAGGATGTGCTCCAAGTGTTTGAAATTGGAAGACCTTCTTGCCATCACCCTAATCTTTAGATCCCTCCACTGATTCAAGTCAGCACTCTGACTAAGCCATTCCAAGACATTAATATTACTTCTAGCAAGAAGAAGAAGCATGCTAGTAAAACTAGGATTACTTAACCCTACATTATGTATTTCCCATTGTGCAACATCTTTATTATATGACTTTAGATCAATTATTTAGATGTAGATACTGTATTTTTCAGGTCTTAACACATCAGTACAATATTGGGTTGTTCAGCTGCCACCTGCCCCTCCTCCTAACATCTAAGTGTAAAAAGCTTTAGAGAATGCAATGGGACCACTTGCTGAACCCACCTCTAAAATCACAGCAATGTGGGCCATTATGTTTGCACAGCCTTGACAAGCTACAACAAGGTGAAGATGATAAAACAAGACAGAAAATCTGCAGAGTGAAAAAGGGACTCAAAAGATAAACACTGAGGGGAGACATTTGCCTCTGCAGCTCATCTGGTTTTGGTTAAGGTCACTTTGCAATCTTGCACTGATATGTGATATTTTACAAAGCCCTTATCTTAATCATATCAATGATTTACTGACCAACTGGACATAAAATAAGACCATACAAATTTTCTATGATTTTTTTTCAAGAAAAAGAAAATTAGCAGGGACTACAACAAAAATACAATACCTAGCTTTGAACTATATGTAAGATAATAGCTCCAATCTTCCTGTGACCACAGAGCAACATTACAGTATGGGGATTCTGGTTTATGGTGGGAGACCCAAGCTGCTCAAATTCTCTCCCTGCCACAGTGTTTAGTCACAAGGCCACACCAAGAAGAAACTCCCAGTCTGAACCCAGAGAAAAAGCATCTGGTGCACCACAGCTGAGGTTCTCATGTTCAAATATAGACAAGAGCAGAGGCATAAAAGGATGAGGAGAGCACATTCTTTCCCAGCACAAAGTTGCAGCACACACCCTGAAGCATGGTCCAAAATTGTTTGGCTCTGTAAATACAACATGAGCATCCCTCCTACAATCCCCCTGTAGAAAGCTTTGTGGACAGAATCACCCTCTCCCACATCGAAAGCTGCAGAAACATTCCCTTTGCATAGCTTTCAACACTTAGGTTCTCTCCCCGAAGCCATTTATTCCTGTCCTCACTGGGATTTAGAGCATGTTTTCACTGCTTTTACACTATTACTTGTTGTACCTAATGTGAAGGATGGGCCACGTATGAACCATGGATGAAGTTTTGGTATTACAGGAATAACATAAGATCCAATAGGATGGATGTTTTGAATGATTCATGGGGTGGTGCTAATGGAGTCCACAGTGAACCCACATCTCCCTCATTTCTCCAAGATGCAGCTCACTGCCTGGTTGCTAAGATACAGGAGGCTACTGAGAACACCTTGAAGGTAAGATGAGATCTGTCCCACCAGAACAAAAGATAAGCATTGACCCAGACTGGCATGCAGCAGAAAGAAGAGGGTTAGCTAAGAAAAGGACTGGTGATAAAGATAAAGAGAAGGTTTAAAGCATTAATCATATTAATCATTTTCACAGCTTTGACAGTCCACTTGCCAGAAAAACATCATAAAAAGAATAATAAGTCATGCATGTGTTGTGTTAATACAGTGGAGATGTCAGTATTAATTTTATATAAACCATTTAGAACAAATAAAATCTTTTAACATGTACAATTAGGTCAAATGGCAAGATAATAAAGCATAATATACAATCAAATGCAAACTAACATATAGAAAAAATACAATGTGAAAAAATGAGAAAAAGGCTGGACATAATGTACTTGTGATACATCAATACATTAATAGACTGGATATTAAAAGTACATCCTCAGAGTCTCTGTGAGCCTATCAGAAATAAAGTGATTCAGCATTGCTGGACTCAGTTACCCAAAATGTATAAAAAGGGATGATGGAATAAACTGTATAAATGTTTGCACGTGAAAAAAAAAATGCTGATTTAAAAAAAACAGCAACTAGTGAATGGGTGGACTTCAATATGGCTGTGCTTCCATAACTGCAAAAATGCAACCAAAAATACTCTTACTCAGTAAAACAATAACAATCTTAAACACCTCTGTCTCCCTGGTCTTATTTATTGTGTGACAAGCAGTGTTCAAAAAGTATTGGTTATTTAAATAAACTTTAAAACTTCTGATTTTAAAACATATTGTATTTTATTGGAGTGTCTTAAACCATACAAGTTTTTCTCAATTTTTTTAGAACACCATCCATCTAAAAAGGAAATTATTTTTTGGCTCATTTATTTCTCATAGAGTGATGTCTTTCAAACATTTATTTCTGTTAAATTTGAGTATTATAGCATATAGCTAATGAAAACCCTTAATTTTCTCAAAAGGTTTTTTGAGAAAATTGAAAAAATATTGAAAGAAAAAGCTGCATGACAATGCATCTGTATATGTATACACCATGCAACTCTGCTTTAAAAATTACAGTAGGTGGTGTTCCACCTACTGTGAGAGGAGTTATTAGAACAAAGTGGTCAGCAAGTCCCTGTCCAGAATATTTTCAAAATTTTTAAAACATCTTCAGCTTTTCATGACATATTTGCACTATGCAAAGCTTCTATAATAAATTAAATAAAATTCCCAACAAAGCAAATTCCTTTGTATGCTAAAAGTAACACCATATCTGTACTTTTTAAAATTGAGCTTAACGAAAAATCTTAAATCTTTGTATTCAACTTTAATATTTTCCCAACCGCTTTAATTTTTTTTGTGTTTTGTACAACATTATTAATAAATTGAAAGGCTTTGTTTCTGAAAAATATCCCACACTATTGCAGTGAAATGTTTTATGTTTACTAATTCAGTTATATCAGTGCTGGTGGTACAATCCAGTTACCTTCCTAAAAACTCATGAAACAGGAGAGATTCTGGTCTTGTTTAAGTTTGCCTTCTGCTCAGTCACTTAAGCCACTTTAAACCGACATAAGGTAAACAATTGTCTCCAGAGATGTAACTGTGCAGCCTCTTGGGGATGCTGCCTGCTGTGTGGGGGGTCCAACGCCTGGCACACTTCCCCTGACCCCAAGGTTATCGCCATGGTAATCCAGGCTATGGCACCCGAGAGGAATAATGGCTGCTACTGGATGATGTCCGGATAGATTTAAGGAGTTATTTCTTCTTTTTGGTTGCTGAGGAGTCACCTGCATGTATCTCAGTCTCACATTAGAAATTATCTACTCATATTTTGTGATGGAATCAAGCTAACATTACAACAAAGAAAACAGTTCTGTCATTGCTTCATTTTCAGGAATGTTCTCCAGCAAAACAGTGTTGCAAACTGGGAGTAAAGAAGTAAACATTTCTCTTCAAGAAAAAGGACGAATTAGAAGCACTGAAACTGTGGATTTTTTTCTGACATTACAGATCCACAAACTAAACAGAACATGGAGCTGTAATTTCACAGCTGTATGGAAACTGTCCATGTTCCTGACATGTGCAGCAGCAGAGAAACTGTTTGGGTTGAGTCCTGGGTCAGTAAGATTTCTCTTGGCAGTTTTATATACCCAACAGTTGAATGGCTGCTCTTACAATGATGCTCAGATGTTAACTGTCTCTGATTGAAGGTTTAAAAGCATGCTGTAATGGCGTGTTGCTTGTTATATTTATGTTTGGACCCCGGCAGCTTCATCTGACCACTGCTCTGCGTATATCCCCTCTGAACCGCAGAGGCTGGGATAAGTCCTCCACGCAGCCAGGCTCCCGTGTGTTGACATTTGAAAAACCAAACACTGCTTTGCAAGGAAACATGAGACTCACTTGTGGAGAATGAAAAAAATGAGCAAGAGGGAGAAAAAATATGTGGTCATAAAAAGAGAAACTAATGAAGGAAATACCCCCACGCCCCATAAGATGAGGGGGATGAGTTTCAAAGCTGCCCTCTCCCACCATTCCTTCTTCCTTTTCTGAGTGCAGGCTGCAGCAGCTGATAGTCGTTTCAGCTGGGCTTTGCCCCAAATCAACTGTCAGAGAAAATCTGTTTTCAATAAGGCTGTTTCCTGTGAGTGCAGGAAACAGGCCTGCACACAAAGCAAGCCAGTGTGGTGTAACTCATGAAGGTACTGAACTCTTTCAACTGCTGTACAAAGCCTGCTGCACCACTTGATTCACACTGGTTACATTTCAGAGACACAATCATCTAAATAGATGTGTATAGCTCCAGTGTCATTTGTGATTATGTGAAAAAAAGTTCTCTATTTGGACTCATAGAAAAGTGGATGCAGGTGGGCATCCATGTTCAATAGATTCTCAAATATATATCTGTTCATGCTGTTATCAATTTCATGTGATTCAAATCTCAAAAACAATGACTATAAAAACAAATGGGCAGATTGAATACTGCTCTGTGTCTGAGCACCACTTATCCAAACATGACATCAGGAATTTTTTTATCCGCACTCCTCAACTCCTTGTCTATGTATATAACTTTTCCAAAACCCAGCAGCGTAACATAATATTTCCCAGGGGACACACTCACCACATACCAAAACAGACTTTGGAGAACCACGCTCGACCCACAGGATGTGACAGGACCCAATAGCTGCTTTAGCAGACTAAGACTTGCAGCCCTTGCCAGGATTTATGGTCAAGAGTGAAGGCTTGTTGAAGTATTCATACTGCTTGAACGTTTTAAACTTCTGTCATATTAAAACCACAAACTTAAATATATTTTGGGGGATTTTATGTGAAGGACCAAAGCAAAGTAGTGAATAACTGGGAAGCAAAAAAAAAAAAAAAAGAAAAAAAAAAGAAAAAAAGGTTTTCTGAATGTTTTGCAAATAAAATTCCCAGTGATGTGGCATATAATATATAAAACTCCTAAGCTATCCCTTTAAATTCAGTGCAATCAATTGGAATCAGAAGTAGCATAATTGGTAAACAGAGTCCGTCAGTGTGTAATTTAACAACTCCAGCTGTTCTGTGAAGCCCTCAGAGAATGTTTTTTCTCTCTACCAGGGCTGCAAAAACAAAAAACAGCATTCTGTTCTCATAAGTTGTTGCAAGAAGGAAGACACTGTTTAAAGAAAGTTGTTAGAGGTCCTAATTAATGTTTGCCCAAGCTATGTGGGAACCGCAGCAGAAATGTGGCAGAAGGTTCTCTAATCAGACAAGACCAAAACTGAACTTTTTGTTGTGTACATTAAAAATTTGTCAGGGAAAACTAACACTGCATATAACTCTAAACATGTCAGCCCCAGGTAAAAAATAGTAGTGGCAGGGACAGGGAAGCTGGTCTGAATCACTAGGAAGATGAATAAAGCTAACTGTAGAGCAGCCCTAGAAAAAAACCTTTTATACACAGCAGAAGACCTGGGCCCATAATCACAAACATTCTCAGAGTCCTCTCATAATGCTCTTATCAATCAATCAACCAATCAATCAATCAATCAATCAATCAATCAATCAATCATAATTCATAGAGAACTTTTCATGCACAGTGAGGGCAACACAAATATAAGCAGGAGACAATGAGAAACAATCAAGAAAAAAGAACCATGGGAAAGAAGACAAACCAAAATTACTAAGCTAAACAAAACTAAATATGTAAATAAGTACACAACTCTGCTACAAACTGAGATACTAGTTTGAAGGAGTTAGGAAACACAAATGTCGATGATGGTAAGGAATGGGGTAGATCAAATTATATTCATCTGTTAGAATGGTCCAGTCAAAGTCCACACCTTAATCCAATTACAAATCTTTGCCAGGACTTGGAAATTGATATTTACAGACACTTTCCATCCAATCTGACAGAGCTTGAGCTATGTTGTAAAGAAGAATAAGCAAAGCTGGAGAATACATAACCCAAAATAGGCCAATGGCTGCAGAGATATCAGTTAATTTAATCAAATATATATTTACCACACTTTTCCCATTTTTTAAGGAAAAACCATGTTTCATTTTCCTTTTCTATTTCACAATTATGAACTAATCTGTATTTATTGTCATGTAAACAAAATCCATTGAAGTTTGTGGTTAAAGTGAGACAACAAATGGAAAAGTTCAATGAATGATACTTTTCCAAAGCACTGTAAATTTATGTTCAATTACTTTCTATCCAGATTTAAATAACAACATAGAAGACTTCGTGACATTTTTGTAAGCAATTTAAACCAACTTTAGACAAGTGTAAAGATTATAACTCAAACTGAGTTCTTCTGGGGTTCCATTACATCATATATGAGAAGAAAGACAGGATTAAAACACACACACACACACACACACACACACACACACACACACACACACACACACACACACACACACACACACACACACACACTCCAAGATCAGTTCATTTGTATGGCAATAAATTGTCCTCATGTATCATTGTGATTGTTCATACTGAACTTTATGCAGTTTGCAAAGAAGTTAACTGCGGTCACTTGCCAGAAGGTCATTGTGACCTGCCTCAGTTTACACCCAATGACTTGTACTGCTGTTCATGCACATCACTTTGACAGTATTTGTCACTTCTGGTGGTCATTAGGTCAGCTTTTCAAAATCCCCTTCAAGTATGTTTTAAAATAAACACTGATCATGCAGCAAGGCTTAATGCACATAAAGTCAAAAATAAGATGCAAAAAGACGAAATGAATTCAAGATATTGAACAAGAGGACTAATGAAATCAACATAAATTTTGTATTCTGCACATTGTATATTAAGATGGAAACATGAACTAGGTAAAAAAAATATAAATCCATTATCCTTTTTTTATTTTTCTTCTGCATCTTTAGTATTTCTTATGAAATCTCTTCCTGGACTGGATCAGTTCAGAGCTTTGATGAGCCAACTCCACTGGTCTGATCAGCAACTGCCTGCTGTCTCACAGGATGCACTGATAACATCAACTGGTAACAACTGAAACCAAAAAAAAAAAAAAAAAAAAAAAAATCACAAAACTAGTTTTCTCCAAAGTGCAAAAGTCAACAAACTTTCTTACTTTTTTTTTTTTTACAAACTCTTTTCCAAAAAAAAACTGGAGAAACATGCCTAAAGACTCCTAATAATTCCATTACAAAACCACTTCTTGTCACTGTTAGTTCAGATATTAGAGATTAGATATATTCTTTGTTTTTATCTAAAAATAATAAGCAATAACTGAATTTTGTCATTTTTTCCTCATTGATATATTGGCTTTCTAAAGTTTGGGTGAGTACTTGTCAGCAGATTGACAAACATTGTTTTGGCTACTTTGTGTTTGCTTTTTTATGAAAGAGCACAGTCAGCTTCTTGAGTGTATTTTAGCACATTGTCTAAGAAAACTTAGATTAGATAAAGACTTACAGTTCCTTGTAAAAGCTCCTGACAGAAGAAATGCTTGTTGTGTACTCTACAAATCTGGTCTTTACGGAAGAGTGGCAAGAAGAAAGCCCAAACAAGTTTTGCATACAGCCAGAGCTACATGTCTTAGAATGGTCCAATCAAAATTCAAACTAGGAATCCAACTGAGAGTCTGTGGCCAGACTTGAAAACAGATGCTCACAGATGCTCACCATCCGATTTGACTAAGCTAGAGCTATTTTGCAAACAGAATTGGAGCATTTTTTTTTCTTCTGGTAGAGAAATATCCCAAAAGACTTGCAACTGCATTTCCTGGTAAACTTGGTTCTACAAAGTATTGCCTCAGATAAAAATGCATAACACACTTTTCAAGTTTATTTTCCTTTCACTTTATATTTACGTGATACTGTGTGTTGATTGATCTAATAAGATTCTAATAAACCTGACAAAATGTTGAAAAGTTTAAGGGGTATGAAGATATACTTAATGTAAAATCCAAACTGACCTGTAGTTTGCGTTCATAAAACAATGAGAAACTGTCTGTCATAGTCTCCTCAGTATTTACATTGTTTGAACTCGGATGGCTTGGCTGGGGGGGGCAGTAATGACCCTATGTTCATTTTCTGTTTGAACCATTAAACTCACAGATATTAGCACAGAGATCATGACTGTGACTGGGAGAGGTGAGGTGTACAGAATACTAATTTAGAGTGTGCCTCTGAATGTGGTCCTTCACTTTGAAATCAACCTGACAAACACCTACCATCTTTTATCTCCAAAACACATGGAAAGAATACAGAAATACTTTTCCTGCATGGAAAAGTGGTGTCCTGTGACCTCCTTGTTTGAGTCTTTTTCCAGTAGACACTTGAGATATTTGACGCAGATATTTATGGGTCCAGATGTGCCTGTGTCTATATGTAGTATTCACATGCGATGCTGATCTTTGTGACCATTTCTATTCATATGTGCCATGGCCCCATCTGGATCCTGCACCATGAACACATGTCAGGTAAATCCAGACCGAGTAACAGAATACAGGTACAGATGATGAGCTTTTATGTGGAGGTAACTTGCCATTTATCTGTTTCTGCATGCAAGATCAGGAGACAGGGAGATCACATATACACACAAGGCTTTCTGAGAGGATAAAAGCATGCTTCCATATATATCAGGTTACATCAAACCTGCGGAGTTTGTGGAGAAATTGCAACAATAAAACCCACTTAACACTTGGCCGTTTGGTTATCTTTGATTTGGCTTCTCGTGTGCTAAATCTTGAGACTGATGAGTAATGGAAAACAGGTGAGTACCAGTGAAACCTCTGGGACCAGGTCACCAGAGGTTGAAGAGGAAGAGGTCACTTTACTCCAAGAGTTGATGGAGGGAAACGGTCAGGAGGTGGGGGCAACCTGAAACACCAGGAGTCGGTTTTCAATTAGGTCACAGCTTAAAATGTCACAAGGATTTATGACTAATTTGTTGTTTTTCCTAAATATGAAACTCCTAATCCATCTTTCCATTAAAAGTTCAAAAGACATCCCAGAAAGTTCACCTCTATCAAACGTGAATCCTCTGAATCCTCATCTATTACTATTTATCGCTCTGAGAAACACACGTTCCTTTGTTTGTTCTTCTCTGATAACGCAGAGGGTGAAGCGTGATGTTTGCACAACCTCCTAATAACATTACTGGGACCACTGGGAAACACTCAGAAACATAGAGAATGTCAAACTATATTTATCTTGGCCACTTTAAAAAAACATTCACATTTCTTGGAGAAGTTGAAGCAATAATGCTCCCATTCTGATAGAATAAAAACAGAGCCATTGAACCTATAATTTTTCTGTAATGTATTGGTGAAAAAATACTGGGGATGATGTGGCTTCTTGATTTGATGGGAAACCAGAAAAGGCTGAAAACTTAAAACGTTTTTATTTCAGTTTTTATCTTCTCTCTTTTTGCATGTTTATTTTATCCGAATAACATTATGTTTTTAGTTTATACACTGTGCTTTACCTCATATAGTGCATTTAAGTATGTCGAGTAGACACAGTTAAATCTCATGTCTCAATGAGATTTACCTGTAAAAATAAAGGTGAAAAAAGGTTTGGGAAACCTCAAACAGCCATAAGAACAGTTGTGCATGTGCATTTTCCATCTTATTATACCTTTTAACTCAGTTGGCCAACTTATCATTTACTGAGTTGGAAACAAAAATAACCATCTTAAAGCATGAGAAGATACTCTTCATAGTGAGATGAACTGAACAAGCACTATAATCCTGGACAGAGACCAAAGAATAGTTTTTATACAATACCATGACTTCATTTGCACTAGTTCTTCATTCAAGAACAACTAGTGCCATTCAGGGAGCTCTAGCTGTGCTGTAATGTAGCACAGCTAGAGTTAGTTATTAGTTAGTTATTTTAGGGCAAAAGAAATATTTGAAATCAAAAGTACCTGCAGGCAGTATAGCTAAAGGAGTAATAGCAAAGTATTTTTAAATAGGTCTTAGATACCGAGTAGGCCTAAAAACAACAATAAATCACAAAGTGGTTAAACTGGTTGTTTCAATGTGTTTCAACGTGTTGATAATGTGTTGATGTTTAATAAAAGAAACCAGAACATACATACATCCTCATATGATCAAGAATCAAACACAGAAAGTTGGACCAACTCCACTGCATCACAGCCAAATGTGACACTGATTAATTCAAAGTAAACAGATTGGGTCTTCATGTTACTGTCTCAAAGAACCTGATGATTGCTTCAGCTCAGCTGGTGTGGGAGGAGAGACAAGACTGACTTATTCTCTCTGGAGCTTGTATGCATGATTGACTCTGACTTGTGTTTTTTTGCCTTTTGTTTACCCATACGTTGCATCATCCCATTAAGAATGTGCAACTTGTCTAGCTTTAAAGCGCCCAGACGGCAGTTTTAATTCCTAGAAAATCCAAGGATGAGTTTCTCATCTTGCACCATATTCTAATGCCTTTATGAATAGTCTTCATTATGGTGATATTTTATCGCTTCCTTTGTGCAGACTTCTACTATTTTGATCAAATTGAAAGTGCTGAACAACCAGTCAACCAAAAGGCCGCTTTGCTTTCTTCTTTTAAAAGTCCAAGAATTGTTGCATTACTTTTCATTGCACAGATTAATAAACAGAGTAAGCTTTACAGGACAATGTGCTTAGATTGGAGCACAGAGGAGGTAAATTTGTTGAACACTGCCGAGTAATCAAGCTGTCAGCTGAGCGTGCTGCAGACCTTCAGCTTCCAGCCCAATTTCTGGGATCTTGAGAAGAGGAGTGTGGTACGGAGGAGTCTGGGAGCAGAGCACATTGGGTTGAGCCATGGTTTCCTGTGTGTATTTCCTGTGTGCTTAATGTCCAGCTCAGGGCCAGGGCCTGTTTCCTGTGTGTGATGGGTGCCAGGCCTGGACCTCAGTACATACATAGCACACACACACACACACACACACACACACACACACACACACACACACACACACACACACACACACACACACACACACACACACATACACACACAAAATGACAGGTGAAGCAGCTGCTGTGTGCATCAGCAGACCTTCACAGACTTTATAGATATAAACAGACTCACAAAGTTGCAAAGTTTACAAAATATAGCTCTTGAGAGGCTCACATTTCTTTTCTCCCCTTTCCCTCTCTATGTGTTTACCTTTAATGAGAACCCCAGACATCTGCCTGCAGGGCAACCGACTTTACATAAATATTACGAGATTATTACATCAAGACAAATGATCAACTTTTTGTAATATTAAGTTCCTTACTTATTTATATCAAGCAATCAGTTTGTCTCTGTAGACAATGATTTATTTCCACCTGTAATTTGCTGGAAACAAATAAATTTATAGTTTCTTTTTTCTTTTTTTCCCCAAAGATTACATTTTATCAACAAACTGGCACAGTAGATTCAGTCAAGTCAGAAGCAAAGAGTATATTTGTGGAGATTTATAAGAAGTTAAAAAAAATACTGTCAGTGGCACTGACAACGATGTGAAAATGCTAAATTTAAAAACTAAAATGGTCACTGTGCATGCGCCTCAGCCATTTTTGTTTTGGACAAACAGGAGCGGTAAAGTGTGTGTAGCGAATTGTACGAGTCAAATCCTATTCTCAACAGAATTATAGTAACAACAAAACACTGCTGATTTGGTGTCTGCCAGAGTGACTCGTGATATAGTTAATGTGAGCACATGAAGGGAGTTTTTTTTTTTTTTTAAATTTCATTGCCTAAACCCCAAAAGAATGTCGAGAAATGTACGCATTGGACACAAACTTGTAAGTGAGAGGCGTTTACTGTAGAAAATGTGACCAAAAACACCTATGCTCTCTACATTTCATCAGTGGAAAGGGGCCAACAATTGACTTTTCAGGCCCAATACCAGTGACTGCAATGTCTGTGCAGGTATGTTTATATGGCTTTTCTCAGCAGAATGAAAACATCACAATACATGACATCCTTCATCTTTGAATCGTAAACACGCCGCACACTTCAACATAGGACATTCAGACATTCATGCGTTTACCTCAGGTGGCGCTTAGATGTGTGTGAAAATTCTCAATGAAAGTATTGAGGATATTTGCCGTTATTTGATTTTTTTTTGTTACCCTTTAACTCTCCTACCAAGAAAGAAATAACTTTTGAGTAACTGCATGCTGGCATCTATATAAACAGAAAGGATTGATCAGCATATTTATGACAGTTAAATAAGCCATATTACAGTTTAAAACACAGTAATAAATATAAATATATATTTATATTTATAAAATGTATAAATAAAATATATTTTTCTTTGTATTAGCTGTACTACTATGTGGATTCGACAGGATTCTTCCTCACGTTTGATCTGTGGTGCGAGAAGCAATGACAGGCTTGATTGGGACAAACTGGAGAAACTTGGAAGTGATCTGGTACGGTCAAATCACAGAAGGTTTTATTTCAGAGACTTTTTGTTTGTATCAACTGCTGCATGAGCTGTTTCATGGTGTTATTGCTTAGTGTGTTTTGGGAGAAACATCTGTGCGTCTGAACTGTTAATTTTGTGTTAATTTTATGTGTAATTTTTTGTGTTAACTGTTAATCTGTTAATTTTTTGACATTTTAATAATGTCCACCAATAGTTGTTTGTCAACCACAAATAAACTCAATATGAAGAAGACTAATAGTCAAGTCATTTGTGTTTGCTGAGAGCCATACGGAGGATGGACCATGAGGAGGAAGATGATGTGATCGGCTGTGACGATGAGAATTGTCAATATGTGTGTTTACATTTTAAATGCATCAAGTAGATCCGCGCCCAAAAAGTTCTATATATTGCACACATTGAAAGTGTAAGCGACAGAAATGGCAAAAAAAAGCATTGATAACAAGATGAAGGCCTGAGTATCAACAAGAATGTACCATGTCTACTGCCTCCTTCTCTACAATCGTCTGCTAAGTGCGACGCATTACAAATAACTGGAATGTAAAGTTAAGCAAGTGCTGATTATTAACATTGTGATTATAAATATGGTCACATAAGCAGTAATCACATGTGCACACATATACAGCAGAGATTTATTTTGTTCAAGTGCAGGTGTTGCAACAAGAAGAAATGTATATAAGTAGATTTGCACATCTACATTTTATAGTTTCACACTTTGAGCAAATGGATCTGTCATACAAGTCTGCAGGTTTATCTACAAAGTACATTTTTTTACAGCGATCTATTCAGCACACTATTGACTAACTGACAGCGTCACAGTTTTGGTTTTTAGAAACATCTGAAAATATTCTTACCACAAATACAGTGATCAGAGCAAATACATGCCATATTAGATCACTTGTGTTTCCTCTGGATATCAGCGAGCCACACTCATTGATGCTTCGTAGCAAAATTTGCTCACCTTCACATGATGTAATGAAAACTTCGCTTTACTGTTTTATTTGTTTTTACAGCATTGAATCCAGCAATGTCCAACCACTGCAGTTCTCTTACGTGCAATCAATGAAGTGGAAAGCTGCTTCCATACTATCAAGATGGCGACAGAGCACCCGGATGCTGGAGGTGTGACATCATGTGGGAAGTATTGGGAAATGTTTTAATTCAGCTCCTGATTCTTGTAACACATATTAAAAAGGGTCCTTAAGCAAAAGCCAAATAGTCCCATGTTTAACTCAGTCTGCAAATCCAAGACTTTATGTAAAATGGTCCAATATGGGTTGCAGTGTAAAACCATTTTCAAAGACCATTCTTTCATCTGCTGAAAAGCTGTTTTTATAACTTCTTCCTGTAGCTTCTCTTAGGTTCCCTGGTCTCCTTCTTCAGTTTGTTTCTGATCGCAGGCTTAAAGTTTAGGAAAAGAGTACACAAAATGTTGGATCCAAATCATACAATTTAAAACTCAATTCTATCAAATACAAGGGAATGCATTTGAATTTCTGGATTCGAAGAGAGCATTAAAATTATCTAAAAATGATCTCTCTCAGTGTTCTGGCATTTAGCAAATATAATTAATTTTAATGGAACTAACTGACCTTCAACAGTAAAGGAAGTTTAGTTTCTGTTTATGTTTTGGATTTAATCTTAATGTATAACAGTAATACCTCACTTTTCAGCTTATTAATGCTTCACTTGTTTGTGACATTGCACATTCTATGGTCAAATTTTGTAGTCACGAAAGTGACTACAAAATTTAGCATCAGAAAAACATACTGATGTTCTGCAAAAGGAATAATGATGGACACTGACCAGCCACATCATAATTAATCTCTAAACGTGTTCCCTTTCATATTGATCTTTCATATTAACTCTGTTATTCATTAAAAAATATTGATTTAAGTCACTTTGAAGATGCTTTTTTGAGCTTCTCCGAGATGTGTGTTTGAACATACGTGCAGTCAATAGACCTGACAAAGCAACAAAACCTCACTTAAGAAAAACCAAGAAAAGCCTAAAATAAACACCGAAAGTAAACTGGGGCAGGAGAAGAGGCGGGAGGTGGAAGAGAGGATAAAGACAGCAGAGAGAAGGGAAAGAGGAGATGAGAATGACTGGAGCGGTTTATTCACCTGCGACAAGCTCAGACACAGACCCTGAAACTCTGACGTAGCAAATGACTCTTCCTGGAAATCTCCATGTGGAAGAACTGCATGACTAAGATAATTCCTGCATTCATTTCCACAGCTGTATGGTTCAGTTATTGTGACAGTTTCATACAACACCTCAAGAAAATTAGTTTCCACTGAAGTTTCACCCACCTCTTATTCTGAATAAGTGAGAATACCATAAATGTAGATACAGTATATAAAGAATAAAAAAGAAATTATGCAGTTGTAATGATCTTGAATGTTATAATTGGGCATAATGAAATTTATTTTTTAATACAATATAAACTCTCTATTGTGACAACCTTTTGTCCTTAGTGTCCATCTGTGTGAAATGATTTCTGACAGCCATTCATCCACTGAGATCACGTCTGATTCAGCTTCAACAAACAGATGGATCAAATGAATGTTGATATGGATCTCTTGGGTCCAGAACTTCTTCTAACTATGAAGGACCTTAGAAATGTTGTCCTTTCAGAACTGCCATTTCCACTGTACTGTGTACACGCTGTAGAACATAATTTTAATTCAGAAACTAATACATGGCATGACAAATACACAAAAAAAGATCTTAAAAGCTATAAAGTGAAACAGATATATCCTACTAGGTGGTCAAAACAAAAGATCTGAAAAGCATGGTGTGCTTTTGTATTCAGCCCTCATGAATTAATTGTTTTGTAGAACCAACTTCTGCACCAATCACAGCTGTGAGTCTTTTGGGGTATGTCTATCAGCTTTGCACATCTAGACATTAACTGTTTTGCTCATTGCTCTGTGCAAAAAGAGGTCAAGCTAAGTCAGACTGAATGAGAACTGTCTAAGAACATTAAATTTCATGCATGTCTAGAATCATTGTCCTGCTGGAAGGCTCTTGCAGCCTCTAACAGTTCTTATTCCAGGATATTTAGTTCCATCTCCCCTCCTATTAGCTTTGGCTACCTTTCCTGTCCCTGCTGAAGAAAAGTATCCCCCAAATATGATGCCGTCACCACCGTGAACCACAGAGGGTATGGTGTGTTCAGGGTAATGTCAGTGTTATTTCTCTGTCACATTGAGCATCTCATTTGATCAGGACACCTTCTTCCACATGTTTGCCCCTAACAAACTTTAAGCTTTATGGCAAACATTAAAAAAGGAATTATTGTGGCTTTCTTTCAACAAGGGCTTTCTTCTTTTTCATAAAAGCCACATTTATGGAATACATGACTAATGGACTCATTTCAAAAATCAAATTGGTTGCAGTGGTGTCCAAGATAAATGGGGCTTAATATAAATGAACGATACACTTTTTAGCTTTTTTACTGGGAAAAAATGGAATCCAAGTGTCAATTTTCTTCCACTTCAAAATCTTGTTCTGCTTTGTGTTGGCCTATAACATAAAAGTTCAATAAAATACAGTGAAGATTCTGCTTGTGGAAGAAAAAAAATAGAAAAGCTAAATTAATATTCATATCTTTTGGAAGGCACTATGAGAACATCACAGAAAAGGATCGAACATCCAGCCAGTGTCCAGAGAAGACATTTACAAAGGCTGAAGAAAGGCTTGAGACTACTTCAAAGAAGGGATAAATCGAGATGCTTGCATTTTTCATAGAAGAGATCAGAAATGTAAGACAAGTTAATGTATGGGGTGGTCAGCCAAGAGATAAGTTCTGTTGAGACACTGATGATGAGCAGCACTCTGTTACTGAGCCAGTCCGACATTACAAAAGCAAAAGTGAAGCTGACTTACCTTTTTCATTTGTGCCGATAAAAATCAGAACAAAAATATGAAGCAGAAGCTTTTAATCTGAGCTCTATCAGACAATGACTGCCACATGCAGAAACATGGGTATGTGGCCATGCACCACTACCTTATCCAACCTGATAAAATAATTTAATTGATTATCCTATGAAGAGCCATCAGCCGGTAGGAGATTTTAGATGCTTGGATAAATAGCTTAAATTACCGATGTACCAGGAAAACTAATAAAACATCTGTTCAGAAATTCAATGTTAATCGATAAAATACTGAAAAGAGAAACAAAGTCAAAGAAACAACCAACCTGATTACTTTTAGCAAAGTTTATATCTACTGCATCCTTTGGGATGGATAGGTAGATGGATGCCCCTACATGTGTGTCTGTGCATGGATGTTTTCCTAGGAGCATTGAAAGGGCTGCATTAGTAAGTCTGTTATTAGGTATAAATACACCCATCTGGACTACATTCAAAAGGGATAAAAGACCTCTCACCCATTACTAGGAATCCTGAGAGCCTTTTTAATTTTCTTTCTCAGGTGTGCAATGTTGATAGATTGATTCATTTAACAGTGAACCAAATGAAAACATCTCTGGAATATTTTTTGGTTCTTACAAAATGATGAACAAAAGCACAGCAGCAGCTTAATAACCAGACCAGTGCCTTCAACATGCAGCACAATGATACATCAACAGCTCATTAACGGAATATCACAAAATCATTAGGATTGGCCTCAGCAAAGACTGATTCATCCATGCCTTGGCTTTTTGTTGCTCAGTTTTTTTTTTGTAATATGATGGCAGGTTTTAACATGAAGATGGTAAAAGCCAGGAGGGTGGAGACCAGAAATCTGTGGGTGGATGGATTACTAATTTGGTAACAAACAACAAAACACTGAGCTGAACATAAAGACTGGATGAGTGTTCTGTTGGTTTTAAACAAAAAGTCAAGGTTGAAGAACAAAAGGTTGACACTGTTTTAAGTAACCTAATTCTCAGTGAGTAGGCTCAACTTTGACATTTACTGTAAGGATTTTCACCTGCACTCATTGCATAGCCAACACCTTCTGCTTCCCGTTTGTTCAATATTTAGCTATTCATAAGTCATGACTAAAGAAAGAGGAAAATGGCAAGAGAAGGATGAGTCAAAAAAGACATGATCCCTATTTGAATCTCTGCTGCCCTCTAGTGTTAGAAATCATCTAACACCAGACTAACGTCACATCAAACACTACATTGAAAAGGTTTGGGTCACTTGCTTCTTCAGAAATTAACTTTAATCCAATCCCATTATTACCCCAAAAGGCAACTAATATAACAGCTATAACAGCTCCTCTCGGAACGCTGTCTTCTGAGTTTAGGTCTGTTTATGGGAATTTTTGGTTGATCACCAGAAGCATATTTGGAAGGTCACATACTGATGATGGACAAAAGGGCCTGGCTCACTGTCTCTATTCAAATTTTGCAGCACTCCAGACCTTTATTTGCATTATTCAGGCAGGAATCCAGAGAGAGAGAAAAGGGGAAGACATTGAGCAAAGATCCTGATGTCAGGAATTAAACCCCAGATGGCTTCATTGAGGATATATAGCCTGACCCCACTCTGTAATTTCATATGGTCCACCACTTCATGGCTGAGCCTCCAGCCTCTTCCCCCTTGTTATGATGCTATTCACTGTTGACATTGGAATGTTTAGTATTAGAGAAATTTCACAACTAGATGCAGTGCACAGGTGGCTATAATACTATCATGTTACCAAGCTGGGATTTACTGAGCTCCTGAGAGAAAACCATGCTTTTACATATATTTGTAGAAGCAGTCTGCATGCCTCTCCTTGCTGGATTCTGTATATTTGTTGCTATGGATGTGAAAATATTATAAATAAAAAAAATAAGTTTAATCTGTTATCTGATATTTTCTAAGCTGAGAGCTCATTAGTTGTGCTTTTCGTGATTTCTAAGTGGTAATTTTCTGTTAGTTGAAAATGCTGTCTGGGAGGTAAAGACCAAGATGTCATTCACAAATGAATTATTACAGACCATAAAAGGACATAACTATATTTCTCATTATTTCTGAAGCCTAAAATCCTACCTGATTTACTCTCAACAGTACTGTTGATCTTTCTCAGTTGACATTTCTTCTCTTGTGGTCTGTTACAATCCAAGCACAGTTTAAGTAAGCCATTTCATGCCCCCCAGCCCCCAGGTTTTAGTCTACAAGTCAAAAGAGAGAACCTGTAGGGCCATCGTTGGTTGTTTTAAATTCTCTAAATTTTGGTTCTGCAGCCACATTTGTCTTGATTAGTCATCTGTTGGTAACTAATGAAAACTAATCCATTGATCACAGGAATAATCCAGTATCATTTTGAGTCCATGTTAAACAAACACCTGTTGAAGCCAGAGGTTAAGTTTCATCTGTATAAAGTTTCAGGACCAAACAGTGCAATAAGTAGTCATGTTGGACTCGTCTGAGCTTCAAAAGGACCTGTTTGCAGGAATCTGGTTATTGTAAAAGACAAAAAAGAAGACATTTTACTAAACAGATTAGATTCCAAAACAAACTGCTTTATAACAGCTGCTATTATCCTACCAGAAGTTGTTAACACATGCAAACCTCCAACAGGATTGTCTGGAATAAAGTAGATAGACATTTGACATTCTGTTGTTGACCCTACTTTTGGAAGCTGTCCACTCAACAGTTGTCAAGTCCACACTATTACTAGAGTTTGCATAGCCCATAACATGACCATAACAAAATATATCTGTAATAAAAAAAAATTTCTTCCTCTAATGAAATATTTAAATTCTTTGTGAAAGAGGATTTTTTTGTTCTTATTAGCTGCAATTAATAATGATCAAAATTAAGAGAAATAAACTCTTGAAATATATATATCCATTGCTGTGCAAATATGAACTATAAAGTGCTTGAACAAGTAAAATCTGTGTAAGGAGAAAGAAAGAAAAAAAACATATTAATAACATTATTTTCCAACAGGTACATAGACTTTAACAGTTCATTATTATAATAAATACCCCAAGACACTTATTTGAATTGCTGGCTACGCACTTTCAGTAACAGTCCGCTACAATGGCTGCTGTTCTCAATAAGAAAAAATAAATAAATAAATAACTTCATTATTGACAACTAGAGGGCGCCAGAGAGTTGCAGTGTTTATTCTTTATATTTTGTCAGCGCTCGATGAGTCAGATGGGTTTGTTAACAAAGCACAAAGTCTGTTTGTGATGATAATAGAAAAGGACTTTCTTAGTCATCTGTATGAAGATCAAAGGAGAGGTCTGGATGACACTGTTCCATCCTTCAAGTTAAACCTCAACATTTCAAACCAGTGACTAACAACGTTTAGCTTAGAGTTTATGATTTTCAGTCACAACATCAGTGTTGTTGTATCGTGTTATTCTATAATATTCATGAGCTTTACAATAGTTTGGTTTTAAATGGGGTTTAGAAGTAAGTTTGGTTTGACTGAACTTTTGTATCTTAGTAATTTAATTACTGAAACAAAAACCCAAGTGATAAAGGTTGGGAGAAATAATAATGACTGGATAGTGGACAGTTAAAAGAAATAAATCTTCTAAACTTAGAGACATTTAAAGTAAAGCAATGTCCTGTTAAAATCAGGAGGGTGGAAATTAGCTTGGGACAAGGATCAGTTTGTTCTTCATCTGGGAGACACAGCAGAACGTTTCAGTGTGAATGTCAGCTAGAAACAGGAAGAGACAGATCAGGTCTGAAAATTGGCCATGTTGGTGTTTTAAAGTCAACCTTGTCTTTAAAGTCTGTGAACATGTTTGTTACAAAGCTATGGCCACACCTAAAGTGGAAACATATAATTCCTTTTGTACATTTTGCTGTTTAGTTGCTGTGTTTTTCAGCATTTACAGGCAATGGCAGAAAAGCCTAATCAAGTTTTTCTTTCTTCTGCCATCATCACCAGATTTTAAAAATAAATATAATATAACAGCTGCTCAGTCATTGTCTCCTTGCCTTCCATCTTTTGGAGCTGTGAGGAGAGTTTAATCCTCTGGATTTTTTTTCTTTAAATCTTCTCAAACATGTCACATCCTCCCACCCTGGATGATGATGCCCTGCAGCTCTATTACAGAGGAAAGAACCATTCAAACCAGACTGAGTGGCTGAATCATCAAAGACACTGTTTAATGCCAGTATGTTCAGACAAGCTGGCACTCTGTTATTAGAAAGTCAGCTGCTGCACCTTCACATCTGACCTATGATGCTTCTTCTACAGGTTGGTGGAAACACAACAGAGTATCCATTTTGTGAACAATTCTTCACAAGAAATCTTACATAAAAGTTGCACAATTAAAAGCATTTAAAAGTTGAAGTAATTAAGTTAATCTTGGAAGCAAATGCATGTTTTTTTATTTCACATTTTGGAGGTTACAGAGTTAAATTTGCAGAGAAAACATGCATTAATTTCTATTCTCATGTTGGGATTTTAATGTTTTCTTTTTAGCTGCTTTGTAGGCAAAAACAGCTCAAGCGTGGCAAAGAATTTTTAAGAAGCAGATGGTTAAGATTGGTTCCAAAAGGGAAAACATACACAAGTATGCTGGTATGACATATCATTATATGATTTTAAGCTCTGTGTACACAAGCCACATGCAAACATAGTACCCACTGAAACATTCAGTTTCACATCCATAGCAACAATAAAAAAATATAACCAAAAACACTTAATTCAGGGGTTTTTTTTCTTATTTTTCTTTTGTCTCCTGTTTCAGACACACTTACATATTGCTAAACACATTAACAAACAAATAATTTAAAACAGACTACTCAGAAGGAAAGGTCTGATTTAACTGAATACACCCTTAGAGGGGGGATGGGTATGAATGAATTTAGAAGTGGCTGGCACATTTAGAACAGCAAGTTGACGGCATACAGTAGGTAGCAACATCACAAGCAGAATAATACTAGCCCTTTTTTAGATCATTCTTTCCTGTGATCTACACTTTCTTTGTGCCTTGCAATTAATTAAAATTTCCGAAATGAAATGAGGCACTAAAATCGACTCACTAACATAATGCCCCTGAGCCACCTGAGGTAGTCCCAAACCCATAACTAAGTGATATGTAAATAGTAATACGGTATTATGGAATGAGTGGGATGTCAGTGATACGACATAATGCAAAGACAGCAGCAGAAGCATAAAGTAGGAGCAGGCACACCTCATGATCTTTCAGTCTGTTGGATCTGAGAATTATGTTGCTAAGCAGAACCTGATGCAGACGTTAACATGTTGACGATAAAGCACATAATGGGTTTAAAAACCATGCATGTAGATCCAACAGAAACTCCGATTTTTGGGGATTTCCACAGGGGAAATCCCCCACCTATCTTATGGATAATTCAGGTGAATTCTGCAAGTTTTAAACCGTGCCTCCTTGGTTCTGTAATCTCACAGCATGCCATGAAAGCACAGAGGGCCTGTGATCTAACAGCATCAACTTGTATAATGTGAAAGGTCAAAATGATCTGGAATGGAGGAAGCTGGAGGATTTGTAATGGAGTTCAGTCATTGGGTGAACTTATATGAACTCAGCCACACATATGTGCCATTCCTCACCAGGCTGAACAGAGTCCAATAGCTTCCTTTAAATGGCAGGTTTAGATATTAGATTTAGTGAGACTTGGTAAATAACAAGACCATCCTCTCAATTTGGTCTGCTACATACTAAGGTTGTTTAACGTAAAACCATTAAAGACCCTTTCTAACAAACTTTTTTGTTTGAAGGAACAAAGATTTGGAGCACCTAAATTATTTATCGAGTATAGACTAAAAATTCTAACTTTTAAAAGAAGGCTACATTTGGGGTAATTCAACAATAAAACCTGTTTTCATGTCTGACATTATTGTGGCGGGGTCAGGCCCAAACAAGCGATTAAGAGTATCATGATTCACTAGTGTTTGTCTTTTGGTTCTCTTGTGTTTCCTTTCTGGATTGTCTGTTTTCATTGCCACTTAAGTTTGCTGTATGCTGTTAATTTTTCTGTGTTCATGTCTAGAAGATGTTATCATATTAGTTCTTTCTTTTGTGTCTTGTTTCTTAGGTTATTTTTTATCTTTTATTCTTAGTGCATTTTCAGTTAGTTTCCTTAGGTTAGTGTTAGCTGTCTCCCATTGATTGACTGATTGATGTCTACTTAAGCTTCCCATGTATAAGTCTCTTTTTTTCAGTCTGCCTGTTTTCATCCATTCCATGACACGTTACTTTGTCATGCCTGTTATTTTGTCCATTTTCCATGTTCTGCTTTGCCTTTCAAGT
The DNA here is from genome assembly GCA_014839685.1 of Anableps anableps. NCBI lineage: Eukaryota > Metazoa > Chordata > Actinopteri > Cyprinodontiformes > Anablepidae > Anableps > Anableps anableps. The sequence continues at coordinate 21,339,831 of CM026069.1, forward strand.
CCTGTAAGTTTTCATTTTATTATCAAACTTCAACATCCACCATTTAAACAGTTGTCTGTGCCTTGACCCTGCCAAACAACAAAACCTTACAAGGAGTCTCAATTTGAAAGTGATATTTAGCGAGGAGAAACACTGGGAAACAAGACAGGAGAGAGAAGAGAAACTGGAAAACACAGGTGAGGACAACAAACAGAAACCAGACTGCACAATGGTCAACTGGGTAGGCATCAGAAAGAAAGGCAAACAGTAGGATCTGATGGGGAGCAACCAGAACAGGTTGGCTTTTTAAATGTTAGGGAGGTGATCACTTAAACAGGAGTAGGTGAGTCTAATAAAGAGAATGAAGAGTAGTTGTGAGGGGAGCTTGTCTAATGAGCTGAGGGAAACTGATGAAAACAATGAGAACAATATAAGTAGGAAATTAGTAATAGTAATATAGATTGCAATGCACATTGTAATAATCACAAATAAAAACTATGAAACATGAGGTACTAAATAAAAACACAATACTGATTCAAAATTTGAGAACCAAAACGTCCAGAGGTAGTTGTCTAATCTACACAGGTCCAATAACTCTTATGCAGATTTTAATCCTAGTGCAGACAATTAAGTGAGCAAATTAGAATGTTTTACTAATTATCCAAATCCTTTTTTCCCCACATATCTGAAATTAGGTTTAGGGGGAAACAGGTTTGGAGGAGAAACCCAAAATCATACAAGGCACACTTGCCAGGAGGCATGGTGATCAGAAACCTAAATCAGCTAAGATGGTCATTTCAGTGCAGTGAGGCAGCAGCTCTACTCTGAGCTCCTCTCAAATGATGAAGGTCCTAAACCTTACTCCGAGGCTGAGTACAGCAACTCCATGGAGGGATTTCATTTAAACTGCTTTTTTTTGTCAAAGATCTTGACTCTCTCTCTCCATGATCCATTCACTGGTAGTTCTTGCAGGGAGCCTGACTTAGGTGAGACCGTCTTTCTGGACCAATAGCCATTTCAGATTGTTTATATTAATAGATTATTGCTGTTGCAAATCCAAACTATGTTACAAATGATCTGTAAATAATGAATAATAATTTTAGGCTTCACTCATCTATCTAATACGGTTTTTGTTCTTTTTTCAGTTTCAGATTATCCTAATGAGATAAGAACATTAAAAATTATTTTTGTGCATTGACAAATAGACTAAAGGTTCATAAATCCCATATTGTATTTCAAAGAATATCTGTTTCATTTACATCAGTCCTGCACAGGTTTTAATATTGTTTTTTCATTTAGGATTCAGATTCTAACTTCAGCAATAGTACCCTCTGATGTGAAAAAGTGTTTGCCCACTTCCTGATTTTCCATTTTTTGCATGTTTTTCACACTTGTGTGTTTCAGAACATCAAATCAATTTAAATATTAGTCAAAGACAACACAGGTAAACACAAAATGCAGTTTTTACACAAAGATATTTATTGTTATGGGAGAAAAAAATTCCAAACCTACATGGCCCTGAGTGAAAAAGTGATTGCCTCCTTGTTAAAACATAACTTAAGTCTTTACAGTCCCTCCATCAACACTTGGTGTCTCCAAAGTGTCTCAGAAAATCATCAGTTCCTTCCCAAAATGTTCCTTCCCCTTGAACCTTTTCATGTTACAATCTGATACTTCAGATTGTAACTATTTTATGTGATTGAACAAATACAGTAGTGTGAAAAATTGTTTGCCCCCTTCCTGACTTCCTTTTTTTTTTTTTTTTAATGTTTGTCATACTTCAGTGTTTCAGAACAAACCAATTTAAATATTATTCAAAGAGAACATAAGTAAACACAAAATGCAGTTTTTAAATGAAGGTGTTTATTATTAAGGAAGAAAGTGATCCACCCCAGTTAAAACTTAACTGTGGTTTATCACACCAGAGTTCACTGTCTCAGGCCACACAAAGGCCTGATTACTGCTACACCTGTTCTTAATCAAGACATCACGTAAACAGGAGCTGCCTGACAATGTGAAGTATATCAAAAGATCCTCAAAAGCTAGACATCATGCAGAGATCCAAAACAATCTGGAGCAAATGAGAAAGAAAGTAATTGAGCTCTAACAGTATGGAAAGAGTTACAAAGCCATTTCTAAGGCTTTGGGACTCCAGTGAACCACAGTGAGAGCCATTATCCACACATGGTGAAAACATGGAACAGTGGTGAACCTTCCCAAGAGCAGCTGGCCGACCAAAATTACCCTTAGAGCGCAGAGACGACTCATCCAAGAGATCACAAAAGACCCCACAAAAACATCCAAAGAACTACAGGCCTCACTTGCCTCAGTTAGGGTCAAAGGTCATGTCTCCACCATAAGAAGGAGACTGGGCAAAAATGGCCTGCATGGCAGCGTTCCAAGATGAAAACCACTGCTGAGCAAAAAGAACATTAAGGCTCCTCTCAGTTTTTCCAGAACATCCTGATGATCCCCAGGACCTTTGGGAAAACATTCTGTGGACTGATGAGACAGAAGCTGAACTCTTTGGAAGGCGTGTGTCCCTTTACATGGTGGTGGTAGTGTGATGGTCTGGGGCTGTTTTGCTGCTTCGGGACCTGGAAGACTTGCTGTGATAAATGAAACCATGAATTCTGCTGTTGACCAAAAAGCACTGAAGGAGAACGTCCGGCCATTTGTTCGTGACCTAAAGCTGAAACCAACTTGGTTTCTGCAGCAGGACAATGATCCAAAACTCATCAGCAAGTCCACCTCTGAATGGCTAAAGAGAAACAAAATTAAGACTCTGGAGTGGCCTAGTCAAAGTCCTGATCTGAATTCTATTGAGATGCTGTGGCATGACCTTAAAAAGGGTGTTCATGTGAAAAAACTCTCCAATGTGGCAGAATCAGAACATTTCTGCAAAGATGAGTGACCAAAATTCCTCCAAAGACTCACTGCAAGTTATCACAAACACTTGATTACAGCTTTTGCTGCTAAGGGTGACCCAACCAGTTATTAGGTTTAGGAGGCAATCGGTAGGTTTGGATTTTTTCTCCCTTAATAATGAACACCTTCATTTAAAAACTGCCTTTTGTGTTTACTTGTGTTGTCTTTGACGAATATTTAAATGTGTTTGATGTTCTGAAACACTGAAGTGTGACAAACATGCAAAAAAAAGGCAATCAGGAAGGGGGCAAACAATTTTTCACACCACTGTATTTTTGTCAAGTGCCTGCACAGTAACTCAAGCTTGCTATTTGTTTAGAGTGATCATTCTGTTTTCTGTTGTATTGGGCCATATATATAGCTATATGCGAAAAAGAGCTACTGGATCTAGATTATCCTTATATGATCCAGTACTGTTAGTGTGTACAGGACCTTAATATAATGACATTTTGTAGTAAGGGCTTTAAAAAAATGCAACTAAGAAGGTTTATGTTCATAATTTAGTGGAATAGATTTTACGTTTCTGGGGATTTTTAAAAAGTTGTATTTTTGTAAATTCAGATTTTTGTACAGTATCCAAATTCCACTGTGCTGTAAGAAAATCTTTCATTTATAGAAATGTCCTAATAATGTCTCTTGCATCACTGTATTGCTTGTATTAAATGTAAAAAAACAATCTGCTGAACTTTGTATACTTGTTTGCATCCTAAAATGTCATAATGCTTATCTCATTAATTCCTGGAGCATGCAGGATTTGTTCGAGTGGAAATCATCACCGAAATGATAGTTTTCAATACACTTTATATGCTCCACATACTTTGTGTATAGCTTCGATACAAATTTCTCTTCCTGCTACTTTATTGATCCAGACAGTGAATGAGATCAGGTCATTGCCCTATTTATCACCTGGACAGGTGGTATTTGAGCAGAAACCTGGAGGCGATCTTGGATTAAAACAAGGTAGCTTTCTTCAGCAGGAGGAGGTGAGACAGCCCATGAATTCCTGAGGTTAGCCGTTCCTTTATGTTCTTGTTGAATGATGGACAGGACTAAACACCTCTCTGGGAGGTGAACAGCAAATACATAGTCAGAGCTCTGTCTGTGTCAGACAACATAAACCCCAAGTTAATGTGACTGTTGTCACCAGACTGCACTCTGATATGTCAATAAAGACAGAAAATAATCCCAAATCCACTCACAATAGTGGGTGTTTAGCAATGTAAAAATGACTCTACAAGAATAAGCAGCATGATGGTGTAAGCTCTACTAACATCCATGCTGTCTTACACCTAAACCCAGCTGAGAAAGTTGAGAGAGAGCGAGGAGATCAGTGTCAATCACAAAACTGAGAAAACAGGCATCCCATGACATCAGTCTCTCCCATTGCATAACCTTTTCAATTTTAAGATGCTCTTCAATAGAAGGTAGATATAAATGAAATCTTGTTTGTTCTCCAGAAGAATCAGACATTTAGGTTTTTTTCACTTTCTTTCTCTGACTGAAACTGTCAAACTGAAATAATGATTGACCTTTTCCTAATGTACTCAGCTACATCTCATTCCACTAAAACACATGAACACATGTTCTGACTTGTTTATCCAGCTTGCATGTAAGAGTTAATTTTAAATATTTCAAACCACAGTTTCTGCTGACTTCATCTGTTTTTTGTTGGTTTTTTTTTTTTTTTTTTACTAAATGTGATTGACCAGATTCCACTTCCTGCTGTTCCAGACTGAACACTTCAAATAAAACAATATGGAATGATAGAAATAATTTACTTGTTGGAAAGAGTAAGTTTTAGATTTTTTGACATCTTTAACTTACATCTTCAACATTTTCACATGTTGATGTTGCTTCTGGTATTTTTTTTTCTTTAAAATGCAATGTTGCATCTCACAAATCTTTGATCACTTATGACCAAGAGATGGATACACTCAGTTATCAGTTCATCAGAGTGAGTGCAGAGGCACACCATAATGCATGCAGACACTACTTCCTAAGGTAAATTTAGAATGGTCAATTTGACATGTTTGAATTATATTTTAATGTCATATTATGAGTTGATCTGTACTTGAATAACACATTTGTGGCAAATATTAAACTTTGCTTTACAGTTTTTAATCAGAAAATGTTTCCAGCTGCTACTTTTGTTTTCTTTGGCTCTGACCACTATTTTTGATGACTTGGATGTGATATTTGAATACTGTGTAAGCACTTGTATTTTTTTTTTTTTTTTTTTTTTTTTTTTTTTTTTTTTTTTTTTTTTTTTACATTTTTTTCTCCTTTTTTTCTTCTTTTTGTCAGCCAGAAGTATGCTTGTAAACACACATGTTTTATAATGTGTTCCACCCCTTGTGCCTGTTCTCTGTGTCATTAAGTGGAATAGCAAAGGAGAAGCTTGTGTGTTTATCTGCGTGAAAAACTGCAAATTCCCTCCACAGAAACAGCTTTCGACCTGGACTCTGTTTCAATTTGTTTTCATTGGAGAATGGGAGATGTGCGGATAAGGCAGCTCTACTTTTTCAATCATTAAGAGTTGGACGAATAGACAGTCTGGAAAATCAAGAGCTCTGGATTCCGACTCAGCTGACAGTCATATTTGAGAAATAAGCATTACATTCTTCCCTAAGTTACAGGCAGCAGAACAATTTCATAACTAAGTTTGGGGAGTCTTGTGCTCTTTTTCTGTCAGAACCAGACAGACTGGGTCTGGAAATTCATCACATATGTTCTTCAGCTTGAACCTTAAGCTTTTTACTTTGCTATGATTAAGAGAGAAGAAAGATAAAATGTTATAAAGACCCTTTTACAAGAGGAAATACTTTTGCAACTGCATCTTGTCTCTATACTGTTCATTATAAGGAGAATCTAGGAAAAGTAGTACCAGGAGGATATAGGCAGCAGTCTTCTGCTGGAATGTGTTTTTATTACTGCAGCATGGCTTTGGTTTTAGTTTTGCTGGCTGACTCAAAATATCCAGAGTTGCAAGACAACACATCTGGCTCACATAGATTTTTTTTTTTTTTTTTTTTTTTTTTTTTTTTTTTTGCCTTTCTGCTTGCCTGTCTAAAATATGTCCGGCTGTAAAAGCAAAGGACCTGAGACTTTAATACAGTGGCAGAAATAATGAAAGCTGTTAATTAAACCATTCATCTTTAACCAAAACATGTATTTTGATCCACACGTGGTTGACAATCACATGTTGTAAAAAAGAAAAGTCAGTTCCTCCCCTGTAATGAAATACATTGCCGTCACACTCCCTGATGAAGAACTTTACCCCTCAAGGGTGGGAATTTTCAATTTTACTGCCACATCTTCACTTGCAAGAATCAACATGACTAAGTGGTAATAATGTCATTGCTGGAGGGGCCTCAAAGTGTTCAGATGGAAGAAACCAAAATTATAACATCTCCTGCTGCTTAATAAATGTATTCATTATATTGTGCATGGGGTACTTATACATTACAACTGTGACTATTTCATTGCAGAGTCTCCATATCAGAAAAAAGAAAAGAAAAGCACACAGCATACAAAAAAGTACAAATTAGCTCTTATTTTTCTAACTTTTATTTCAACATATGTGGAATGCATATTTTAAGCACCTGTCTAATCTAATTTTTGTTTATAAACATAGCTCTCACATTTTTTGCAAAGTTAGGTTGGAACAGGGTGATTTAGAGCTGAGTGTACTGTGCAAAACTCTTGAGCCTTGATAGCTGCTGGTCACTTTGCCCACTTATTGTTTGTACCTTTGCAGCTCTAGTTGTTTTATACCTAACTCTATTCATACCTACCTTTGGGATGTTCGTACCTGCTTTGTGATGATTCAAAACAATTTTGCATAAACTACTCATAGTCTACTGTAATAAAATGTAACTCAAATATTATCTGCCACTGATCTCTGCCCCCAGTTTTATTTGTTTCGGTTTGTTCATATTCTGTCATGTGTCATGAGAAAAGGGTTGTTTGATAAAGACAAGAAAGCACAAATAAAATAAAATATGAGATTTAAGCGTTTTTATTATTATTCAATGTCACAAAGATTAATTTATTGGTACAAAAGGGAAGTAGAGTGGTATGAAATACTATTGAATTGGCCTGGAGCTGAGAAAATTCACTGGTTTTTTTTTCTTTCTTAAAATGACACAAACATTGTAATATCTTTAAATCACTTAGACAGTGTAAAGGTATTTAAAGCTTTTGCTGAAACATTTGGTTTATCTTTTTTGGAAAGTTGTCAGCCCACTCTTTGCATGTACCTACTTTCAACATATGCTGTTGTTGTTAAGCCACATAACACCGAATCAGATAATCCATGTTGACTCTACAGAGAACTTAGCAAGATTTAATTTTAAATTGTTACAAAAACCACACATCCTTTGAAATTATTTTCTTTCTTCTTTGAAAAACACCAGCTATATTACATTCTGACAATAGCAAAATCTCTTCCCAAACACCTACTCAGGTGTTGTCGAGATGTGAATAAAGACGCATTATGTGTCTCAACAATTAGAAGAGTTCAAAGATGGAAAATCTCACCATTCCACCTCATAATCAGACATTTATCAGGGCTCACACATGATAGCACTCTTCTTTCATTGTAAAGAATTATTTGTCTGGTCAAAGACATTAGGACTGAACAAATCAAACTAGTTTTCACACTTGTTAATGAAGGACGGTCAACACTGGTGTGATGCCAGTCTAATAAAACCATATAATTACAGTTGTAGCTTTTGAGGCAAATGATCACAGTCTAGGCATAAAAACTTAAATGCCAGAAGCAGGGTTAAAAACTGTGAGTCTATTAACGGGAACATATTTGTCTGACATGGGAAGGACTAAGAAAAAACTCTTGCTCTTCTCTCAGACCGCATTCACAAGTGCCCACTCACTAAAGCAACCACTCTGTTCATTCTCAGTAGCTGCTGCCAGCTCAGTCTTTTTGTCTCACACATGGTATGAAAAAGTCACCGCACAAGAAGAATCTGATGCTCATGTCACTGGAGAGGTTTTTTTTCTCACTCTAAGCTGGAATTTTTGTCTGTTCAATCACATGCTGACATCATATTTCAGGTCAAGCATTTGCTTTACACCTGTGGTTCCAAGTATTGCTTCTAAGTGAATGAACCTAGGTCAGATGGCAACAGATGCAGCATTTGAAACTCATATACTGTTTTTGTCTATTTGTCTTGTGTATTTCATATATGAAATATTGGACAGAAGTTACTTACTTGATATAAAAATATACACATCTACAGTGCTGTAAAAAGTAATTATCCTCCCTGATTTCTTCAGTCTTTGGTTTTATGTCACATGTAAATGTTTCAGATCATCAAAAAAATGCAATATCTGACAAAGATAAATTGAGTAAATACAAAAAACTGTCTCCAAATTATTAATTTCATTAAGGTGGAAAGGCTATCCAAACCAAGCTGGTCTTATGTGGGAATAAAATGGAACTTTTAGGAAGGCATGGGTCCCTTTAAATCAGGTGTAAAACCAATACAGCATTCCAGAAAAAAAGTACATCATACCTACAGTGAAACATTGTGAGTGAGATAGTGAGATGGTGTGGGGTTGCTTTGCTTCTTCAGGACCTAGACAACTTACTGTAATAGATGGAACCATGAATGTTTCTCTCTAGCAAAGAAAGTCCAGTCATCACATCACAATGATCCACAGCAAATGAGCAACTCCACCTTGAATGTTTAAAAAGGTCTAACCATAATCTGGACTTTAATCAAACTGAGGTGCTGTGGCACGATTTTAACAAGGTTATTCATACAGTTGTTGCTGCCAAGGGTTGGATAGCTTTTCTCCCTCAATAAATAAAATCATGATTTGAAACCTGATTTTTGTATTATCCATGGTTATATTTTATGTAAAAAATCAGCTTATCTTGAACATTTAAGTTTGAAAAATAAAGGCAAATAGAAAAAAAGCTGTGAAAGGGTCAACAACTTTCTCTTTCTCAGCACTGTACTTATGTAAGCACATGATAGTATACCCATACAAGTTCCAGAAACAAAAACAAGATTAAGTGATAATGACTCTATATACTGGTGGAAAGGTACTGATCTATTTAGCTCCAAAATGTTTATATCAATCAATCTATAAGCCATGTGTCCATTTTCATCAATCTTACCCAGAGAAATAAAGATGTTACTAACTCTCAGTCTGACTTGCAGTCAGCTGCAGGGAGGGAGGAGGCTGAAAAAACAGCAGAAAGGGAGAGCTCAGGAGCTCTTCTCCTTCAGGCATGCCGACAAGTCTGGACTGTTCTGCTCCTGCTTGTGCTCAGCTCTCCTCGAAACAAGGTGGCAGCCTCGGGAACCAGAAACTGTTTTTCACGCTGCTGACTGTCGCCTGCAGGGATGCAGCGTGAGGAGCTGGGTTGCTGAGCTAGCTGGAAGGTGGTCGTGTCCTGCTCCGTGAAGTTGTGACACTGTGACACCGGTGGTCTGTGGATACTGCTACTGCGTGAACCACCCCCCACCGCACCGTGAACTCGGGCTGGATGTGCTACAGGTGGACAGCGGCGGGCTGTGGGGCGGCGCGCGGAGCAGAAATTCCCAGGTACCAACAAACTTCTTGTATTTCATTGTAAAGTTTTCAAAATCCCATTTATGATACTGCACGGATCTGCACCCTGAATACTGCACGCAAGGTTCAAACGCTTTGATGTAACATCTGCGTGCAATGAGGTGCCGTTTGGTACTGATTCTGCTGCTACATCACTTTCATAGAGGTTTGCTCTCCCAGAAAAAAAAAAAAAAATCTAAATTATGCGCAAGTGTTGTCAGAAAATGCTTTAAAAATATATGAATCTCATTCTTAAACTTAGATGACGAAGATCTAATGGGTCATGGTTAAAACTTACAATGTATTTTACAGTAGAGAACCCAAAACCTGAAAAAAAATCCACTCTTGCAGTTTTTGCATACAAAAGCAGAACACAAGCGTGTACTAATAACACTGTTACTTAAAAACAAACAAACAAATAAAAAACCCAACCAAATTTGGGTGATTTTCCGAACTTGATCCTGGTTCAGTATGGACCAATCCAGCCTCAAGATGCTTTAACACAACTGGGTTGGGTTATGTGTTTCATCCATCATCCAGGTTTGCAATGGAGAAAAAGGGGTTAAAGTAGCTGAAGTCAAACTTTAAAGCTATTATAGGTGGGTGGAGAATAAAAACATTTATCTTGAAAGACTGATGATATCAAGTAATTGGATTAAAATGAATTGTTTTTACTGTTAGATTATTTTATTATTGATATGATAGAAGGTGGGCAGGAACTATTTACATTTACTTGGTTACATTTACTTGTGCAACTTTTTGAAAAATCTACTTCAAGGAGTAGTTTCACTGCACCATATTTTTTTCTACTTTTACTTGACTAATATTTTGAAGTAGCGCCACCCTAACTTGAGTACAATGTCTGGCTACCCAACCTACCTCTAGTTACTTCACTGAATCACAAACAAAATAAAAAACATTTTAAAAAATCACTTAATCAAAAATGCACCAGACTGTCTGTGTCTGGTGAGATGTATGGTTTGTAAACAAGTGTCACTGTTCTAATGTTATTTTCTATCTGTTGTGCCAAACAGTAGATATTGTCAATGGAAGTACTTTGCACTGGTCTAACATGTATAAATTACTGTAAGTGTTGGCTTCAAAGATTTTATGTAGTAGAAAACTGGGACTTGGAAACATGTTTCTTCCACCTTAATTTTAAAATTTTGTAATAATGTAATTTATTTTTTTCTCCTTTTTTGTTTTATTATTCTGTACCAGAGTACCCAAATTTGCACATAATTCTATATTTTTTCTGTATTATTCCATCATTTTCACAAAATTAAATCAGATTATTTAGTACAACTCAAGTAGCCTACTTAGTACGAAATTAGTCTTTTAAACAAATACTTTTTTACTCTTGAATATTTTTTTTGATTACTATTGTTTACTTCTTCTTAAGTAGAAGTAAAAATAGTCCTAATTCATAATCTCTGTATTAACTTGTCTATATTAACCAGTTCTGTGGTCAAAGTGTGATTGTTGACCATAACTATCACTAGACTGTGTTAACTACTTAGCAGAGATATAGAAGAGCAGAAGCCTCCTTGGCTTTGTTGTGTAAAAGAATCCTTGCATCAGCATGTAAGCTATTCTGTTAGTTGCAGTTTTACCTTGGAAACCAACACAATTCTGGTTTTGAAGAGTTTTTAGAAACATTTGATCTTCAACTCTACTTTTGATAACTAATTTTTAATAATATATGATGACTGACTTGATTTTAGTATTTGTAATGGTAATCCTAGAGACAAAAATGAACAATATCTCCAAATCAGTATATGTCTATGTGGCTAAAATGTAATTAGATTTACTTTAATTAACCTTTAAAAGTATACCAAACCACTTTCTACTGAACTCTCTTCAGTAGAGCTGTTTTGTATTGACAAAACGTCAGGTGTCTGTGATACTGGGATTTTAATTGAGACAAATATATATCATATCATATATATCATATATCATAGAAACTGCATTGCAAAAAGCTTGTGTATGTATTTTCTTGTAGTTGTAGAAGAAAGTATGTCTCCACTTTCCAAATTAGACATTTATTGCATTACTTAATCTCTTAGCTTTAAAAATTCTTTTTAAAATCAGATAAACAAATCCAAGTTTTAGCGTTTAATAATTCTGATAAGTTACAAAAAGAAAATGCTGTGGTGACCTTCTGATGTAGGGCTTTACTGGTGAGGAGCATTTGAAACAGGGGGTTCGAGAAGGAGCAGTTCATAAATGATGCAAGTACTCCTATTGTCAGACAGTGATGTGTTGTCTAGTCTTCTATATCTATGACAACTTTGCATGTAACAGGCTAATGTTATCCTAAGGAAACAAACTTGTCCCTAGTCTGAACTGCATCATAGTTTTTTACCAAATATTTGGTTAAAAATTCCCAACTTTTGTCCCAACATGAACCCTTTCTTTTGGCTAAATAAATAACTCAGCAGTTTCTGGAGTATGTTGACCTCAGTTGAACTTATTTAGGATGAAGACACTGACAGCCCTTGATGTAGCTTGGAGGAAAATATGCACACACCCTCCTCTGCTTTATTGGTTTCGATTATCTGCTCTACATCCGACTGCACCCTCAGCTTTGTTGTGGTTTAGCTCAGAACAGTAAAAAGTTCAGGTTTTTTATTAGTAATAATATCAGACTCTTTTTGTGTCTCCTTCACCCTCTTTTTTTCTTTCTGCTCTTCCTTCTCTGCATATTTGCAGCCAGACTTGGTTAGGTCTTTGTTACCTTTCTGGGATTTGGTGCCAACATTTGAGAACTGCTGCAGCTGGTCCCTGTGTGTGCTTAATGTGATTACTTTTATTTTCCTTTGGTGTGGATCAGAAAGAGGATATTAATTTTTGCTCTGCATTAAATTAATGTTTACAGTGACTCATTTTTGTTTGATTTCACTTAAATTTCTCTTTAATTGTGTTTAGAATTGGCTAAGCCAGCTGGATGGCATGCAGGCTGCTGTGTCTCTGTCTTTTCATGCCCCGTTCATGTTCTTGAAAGAGACAGATTACTCTTTGAAGATGAAGAGAGTCATTTCCTTTATTCAGTCCACTCAGCTTTTATTAATAGTAATACAAAGCTAATGAAATTCAGGAATGAACTTGAACCTTTTGGATGATATTTGCACTCAGGGGATTCATTTTCATAATGGATAGACTTATGTTGAGGTTGGTTGAAAACCATGACACTGTCAGAAGTGATGGATCTTGTTCTTGACTTGAGAATCTTCAGAGGGTCTTCAGATAACCTCTGTCTAGGGCTCATTTATTCTCACCAATAGCAGAGAACCAAGAATACAAGATCCCTGTGGTGTGAGGATTTTTAGCAGGCTTGGGTAATTTAGTGGGACATCTCACCCTCATTTGACCCCTCAATTCCAACGTCCACTTACCTCACAGTCTGCCCCTGAACTCTGTCATACTGTAGTGGCCCACTCCCGCTGGGAAAATGGGATCTGAGCTGAACCGCATTTCCGTGACTTTGCCAGAGCGTGAGTTTATAGCTTTGCTCAGTTCTCATACAGCTCCCACCAGAAACTCTGGGATGAGTCATGCTGGGTTTTTTTGTCCCGGAAATGCCTTGTTAAGCTTATTCAAACATTTGTGTTTATGCATTGTCTTTATTTTTCAATTGAACTTTGTTTAGGGGGACTCTGAGAAACTCTTTGGTTCTGTTTGTTTCATCTTTAATTATACCTGCTGGATGTAATTTGTCAAGTGACTTGTACAGGATGTGGACATGACAATCAGCGAGGTGTTTCAAAATTGAACATGTCTAAAATTTCTATGGGTTTGGATGAAGATTCTAAAGTTTATTTACTACAGTGTGAACACCTTCAACTGAGATCCAAAAACTCACAGCTACAGAAAGTGACGTAATCCTAAGTACTGAGGGTACGTGATTCTCACCATGCAAAATGCTTAAGTAAGAGAATGGTTAAGAGAATATTGGGCAGCAAACAGCATCATGAAGTCCAAGGAACACACCGGACAGGGATAGAGTTGTGGAGAAGTTTAAAGCAGCCATAGGCTAAACTTACAGGTTGAACAAGAAGAGCACTGATCAGAGATGCAGCCAAGAGGCCTATGGTGATTCTGAACAAAATGTAGACATCCACAGCTCAGGTGGGGGAATCTGTCCACAGGACAACTATTAGTCATGCACTGCACAAATGTGGTCTTTATGGAAGAGTGGCAAGAAGAAAGCCGTTGTTGAAAGAAAATCATAAGAAATCCCGTTTGCAGTTTGCCAGAAGCCATGTTGGGGCCACAGCAAACATGTGGAAGAAGGTGCTTTAGCCAAAGTTGACCTTTTTGGCCAAAATGTAAAACGCTATGTGTGGCAGAGAACTAAAACTCCACGGCACTCTGAACACACCATCCCCACTGTCAAAAATGGTGGTGGTAGCATCATGCTCTGGGGGTGCTTCTCTTCAGCAGTAACAGGGATGATGGTCAGAGTTAATGGGAAGATGGATGGAGCCAAATACAGGGAAATCTTAGAAGAAAATCTGTTGGAGTCTGCAAAAGATTTGAGACTGAGGCGGAGGTTCGCCTTCCAGCAGGATAACAACCCTAAACATAAAGCCAGGGGTGCAATGCTATGGTTTAAAACAAAACATATTCATGTGTTAGAATGGCCCAGTCAAAGTCCAGACCTAAACCCAATCAAGAATATGTGGCAATATCTGAAAACTGCTGTTCACAAATGCTCTCCATCTAATCTGACTGAGCTTGGGCTGTTTTAGAAGAATGGGCAAAAATTTAAATCTCTAGATGTGCAAAGCTGGTAGAGACAGACCCTAAAAGACTTGCAGCTGTAGTTGCTGCAAAAGGTGGTTCCACAAGGTATTGACTCAGGGGAGCTGAATACTGTTGCACACTGCACTTTTCAGTTTTTCATTTCTACAAAATGTTTTCAATCATGTATCATTTTCTTTCTACTTCACAATTGTATACTACTTTGTGTTAGTCTTTCACATAAAATTCCAATGAAATATATTTATGTTTGTGGTTCTCTCGCTGAACTAATATTTTAAGTGTTTATTTATCATGTAAGTAAGATCACAAGCCAAAATGCTAGAATTTTTGTGCAAGGAAGATATATTGTGCTCATCAAGATTAATGTGATACTAATTCTAAATAAATATAAGCTATTCTACAGTATTCTAATGTAAACGTCAATAGTCTTTATATGTTATCTTTGTTTGAATGTTTACCAGTCTGTCAGCATGTGTTAACTACATCTGTCTTTCACATGGTCTTCTTCTGACCTCAGCTATCCACCTTTCTGTCTGGTTTCAGTCATTTTCTCATAAAGCTCCAAGCGTTAAAATGTTTTATTATCACACATATAGGAACTGCTGCAGTCCTGCTGATGTCTATATACCTTGATTTTATCCAGTTGTATGGACTCAGGTGGTTCTGTTAGGATATTCTTGTCCCACATCCATTATGGCTATACCCCACCTGAAAAAAGCTGTCACATTTAATAGTAACTACTGATCAATGTTGTCACAAGTTATAAAATATTATTTTTAAAAGGTAAAAGGCAACATGTTTTATGTCTGGAAGAACAGCATGGATCTCTTAGACTTCATATTATCCACATATAGGAATCTGACATCTGCCTTCCAAATGAACAATAACCAAAAACAGAAAGAATATGGGAAAAGTATTTTACATTATAATCTATATTACTACTGTGAAATTACAGATAAATCTTTGGCATGTGAAGGTGAAGTGAAGTAGCATATTTAATAAATGGAATCACTCTCATCTGTTGTTTAGGGCCAGGATGACTGACTAATAGTAAACGATACAAAACAACTCTTATAGTATTTGTTTATACTGGTTTCTAATATGTATGATCAAAAACTGGAGAAGTTTAACTAAATTTTGTCAGTGTAATAAACTATTTGCTAACATTTTTGAATTTCAGTCAGTAGAAAACGTTACTTTGTGAAAGTTAAACAAAGGCATTATTAATTCCAGTAGTTTGAATGGTTCATCTAAATCATGGAAAAAATAATTGTTTTGTCAGACAAGCATAGTCAGAGTTCCTATGACTGGTTATGTTTTTTTAATCCTAATTGTGGGTCTACTAACATTGAGGTAGTTTAACAGCTTAGCTGGTTTTATCACATTGTGCACTCAAGTCAGAGAGAATTATTTACCTCTTCTGGGCCATAATGTTTTATGTTTATTTGCTTATATTATATTTGCATAGCAAAATAAAGTAATAGATTATTCATAATTTGACAATTGTTAACTCTTTAAGGAACACAGAATTTTCCTGACATTTTTTCCTGCTGTGATGTAATTATAACATATGTCTTGGTTTTGTTACACTTTTTTCTACGATTACAACCTTATAAAGCATTCCCCAGATTTATGTAAAATCTAATTTAAATTTAAATTCAATTTAAACATGTAATCGAGTTTCACTTGGAAGGGCACACAAGCACTAAAATGTAATAGATGTTGATAACCAACATCAGGACTAAATGCTAATGAACAGCAGGAATAATTTAAAGAGGTCATGGATTGAATTCAGCTATTCATTACAATACAGGTACAAAGTATAGCAGCAAATTATGACACATGTTATCTCAAGTCACTTGGCATCGGGAAAAGCAGACTTTTATCATATCCATTGATATATAATCAAATGTATTGTATTTATTCAAATATAATTCTGTTATGTTGTCAGATTCAGAACCTACTATTGGAAGAAAGACATTACTTTCCTTTGAGATGTAAGAGGCCCTGAAAAGATATTGCTGTATGACTCCATATTTTAGTCAACTTAATTTACAGGAAAATTAAAAGTACTACAGAGGACATTACAACTAAAACAGAATAAAATTTGTATCAAACAGGGATCTTATCAGTCCTGAAAAGTTTGGAAAAGTAGATTTGTTTTTATTATTTTGTGTCTCAGTTTCATTTTAGATGTTTTTTCCCTGTTACATTTCCAAAGTGCAAAAACTGTTCCTCACAAATTCAGTGATTTTAACACTGGTTTATATTAAAATGGATGAAGTTTTGATGACAAGTATTGTAAATTGTAGCTGTGGGAGAGCAATGGTAAAAGGCTGGACAAGATTCACATTTAAGCTTCTACTGTAATTGGTTGACAGACCATGTCATTCCAATATAGAAAGAAAAAGACAGCACTGCAGCGCTCAAAGGAAAAAACAGGAGAAAAATTGGGAACATAAGACAATCTTTATAAGGAAAACTTTACATGTAGTACTGTAGGAATTATGGTGTAGTCTTGCTATACTTCCTGATGTTCCAGTCTGTTGGGCCAGAAACTCTCATCCCCATCACAACAAATGTCCTCGCTGACAATGCAGCATAGAAGGAATCTTTTACTGTCTTATCCAGCCTCTGTAGGCATCTGCTGTGAAGTCATCACATGCTGTATCCATGGCAGCCAGAAGGGTCATCTGTGTAGTAGCTAGCGATCATATACTTTCCATCGCCATGCTGAAAAAAATTCCTCAGTGGGATTAAGGAATGAGGAGAAGGGAGAGACGAACTCTATCAGCTGCTTGTTGTGGGTTGCAAACTATATCCTGATGATGGAGTGATGGAAAATGGCATACGTTCTCAGCCTCCTCTGTTTTGCCTACTAACTCCTCCGCCACACAGCCTCACTCCTCTGTACTGAATTAATGACAAACTGATAAAGTGTAACATGTTAATATAGCCTAGAGCTGAAGCTGGCTGATATAAAAATAGTGAATCTATCTGATTGTCAGACTGTAAAAGCTGTAAAACCTGGTAACATGCTGCAATTAACAAGACTGGCAGGCAGGATAACAAGAATCAGGCACAGACAGTAACAATGAGTAGAGCTGTGGGGAAGCAGACAGTGACACATAACAGAACTAAAGATCTGAAGATGATGTGGACTAAATTACTTACAGGATTGAAAAGGAAAATGCATGGAAAGGAAATTGCAAAGAGTACAAAAAAAAAAAAAAAAACCAACAAGAAACAACAGCTTTAATGGGGATGACTAAGTAGTTGAAGCAGGGTTTCCCCCAGAAAACCTGGTAAGCCTGGTGGTAGCAGTATTAGGGCAGTCCACCAGCAGTCCACTATGTTTTGGTGTTCAATGTTAAAAGCTGACAGGAAATTTGAAGATATGACTAGATAGTTATGTAACTGGAAGACATTATTGACATTACTTAAACACCAGCTATAGTGTTAAAGAAAAAAGACAAACACAAAAAATACAAATAAAATAAAAACATTTGCACTTCAGTTAAATCCTAATGAAGTAATCAGCCAGTTGATCTTAAAACAAGCAATGTAATGCTGGTCACATTTAAAAGTAAAATAAAAGTTAAAAATAAATGTTAGATAAAATGGGCAATGACAAGTATTTGTATGCTTAACTAAATATTCTTTCGGTATAAAATTCACGTATTTATGGTATTAAGTTTTCTTGTGTTTTCTTAAATTCGACCATTTTGTTTAGTAACGTCTGCCTTTTGGTGCAGTATCTCAATTTGCTGGTTGTGATTGGTTATTTATCAAAGACAATGCAGTATTTGCAATGAATACTTCGATTGAATGGAAAATACCTGTTTGTGATTGGCTAGTGGAGTGGTTCATTTACATAATTATGGATAATCCTGGCTTCTTTAGATTCCCTGTAATACAGGCCATTGCAGGAGATCCTTCCTGCCTACAGCCATCAGCCTCGACAACAAGGCTTTGAAGAACCTTGGATAATATGAGTTACAACAACATTTAATTTTCCTTTGGGATCAATAAAGTGTTTTTGAATTCAGATGAATAAGCTTTATCAAGTTGGAAGTGTGGACAGCGAGCCAAACACAAGCCAGAACAGGTACTGAGCGAGTGTGTGTAAGATGTAAACTCACACACTGCGCATTAATCTTAGTTCACAAAGATCATCAGTGTCTCACTGCGTGCTCAACACGAACCTCTAAAAGCACAATTATACCTCAGTCTTTATAGTTGCCCTTTTAGAGTTTCGCGTTGAGCGCATGCGAGCCAAACAAGTGGTGTGGCTTTTATACTTGATGCTACATTAGTACAGTATTCTCCAAAAAGACAGCCTTCATAGACAGATTATATAAATGTGGCGATCCTGGTCTGCAAGAACACCCTCCAAATAGACCATTTTCAGTGCAAGGTGGCATGCATGATCCGTGCTGAGCTACAAAAATTCAGAGGTGCACAAGCAGGCTTTATAATTTGGAAATAATATCGTATCAGGCCAACGGGCAGGTACCGGGATTGGTGTGATTGGTGCACACCCCCTGGCACCGAGTTTGATGCATTAACTATAAACCTAGCTTAATCAGTCTTTGCTTTCACTGTTACTGGTGTATAAAAAAAAACCTATTTAAAATAAACAAATGATGCTTACCCTGGGCAAGTAAAGCCTGGTGACCCGCCAGGCTTATAATATACTAGAGGAAACCCTGATGACAAAGGGTATAATGCTTTTAAAAAAATGTTTTGTTGGTAATGTTGCATAAAGTTGAAAGTTTATTTTCTCTTTGTGTGTCCAGGTTGTGAAGATGTGGAGCTGGGTATTCACTGTTGCTGTCCTGCTGTCCCTCCTCACACTTGCTGATGCTCAAGGTAAAAATATTAAAGCTACAGTTTCGAGAAAAGCCTAGATTAATATGAAATTTGATTTAATTATTTTTCTATGTGCAATATTGATAAAATTGTGAAAATTGTGCATGAAAAAAGTTTCCAGACTTTATTTCTTATTCTGTTATATGAAAGAAAATGGGAAATTATGATATTTAAAGGACTTTTTCCATTGATTTTATATTTAGATGGTCACCTTTATCTGTGGTTTCCATCATCACAACTTCACAACATCACAAGTTTTTTGACCAACTTAGGGCTGGGTGATACACCAAAAAATAACCAATACTGATATTTATCCTATTTCCTATGATATAATTTTCTATAATATCCTATTTCCACATTGCCCAAAACATAAGTCTTCCAAATTGTGTTGCTTGAGGATTTGTGGAAAAGAAAAGATATCCACAAAACAGCAGGAAAAATCTGTCTGCAAAAGTATGGAAATTTAACATTTAAAATGTTTAGGAACCCTGGCATTAGAGCCCGTCAACAGACCAACACAGCTCTCTATTTTCCATTCGGGGTAATTTGTAGATCATATAAAAAAGATTGCCAAAGCCACTGTCATACCACTCATGGGTTTATGTTGTGTTTTAACACCAGCTTTTAAAAATTTGACTGAGAACTGCTGAAACCTCTCAGGCCCTCAGGCTGACAAACTGTCAGTCATGACAGATTTTTGTTTTAAATAAAGCAATAATTCACAAAAAATAACCATGTTTTGAAGATGACAAGGAAAATAAAAAGAGACCACAAAGGTATTATTGTCTTTTTTTATTACATTTGAGTGACTGGCTGTAATTGCCTTCTGTTATTGTACCAGAGGCCACATGTTTCTGAAATATTACCACCCAGCCTTGCTCTTATGCATATGAATTGCAACACACTCATGGGAAAATTTAAGAAGCACAGCAATCTGCTTTTCTCCTGCTATTTGCTTTATTTCTGCACTGAACTCTCGAAGCTGTTTACACTAAATACACGCAGGAACATTTGCACCCATCAAGTCCAGCAGATGGGAGCAATTTGCACCATTTTTAAATCAGATTGCAGTTGTTCTCTCTTTAGCCATAGGCATAATAGATGCAGAGATAGATAAATAGACCCAACGAGGTGATTTCCTCCAAATTTTAAGACTTGAGGAACAAAGTTAAGCAGTGTTTCTAAATCTTTATGTGGCTCTGCAGATTGTAATCATGACTCCATCTTACAGATTTATTTACAGATAAAAATCCTTGATTGATTGACAACCATTGATTAAGCATATCTATGTATCAAACTGTAAAATTATAATATGTAGTCTTTACAAATATGCTTTACAAAATGTTTAATAATTATATTACCTTTTATAATGTCAGAACAAAAAAGAAACACTATGCATTTTACAGATGATTCTTCTTTACAAAGTTAATGCATTTGGAATCAATTCGCTTAAGTCAGCATAGTTACATAAAAAATGATGTTTTTTTTCTTAAATGCATGAATAATGTCTAGTTTATATGTGGGCAACCTGCATCAGTGTGGAGAGATGCTGTTTTGCTCCTATTATGTCTTAAGTACCAAAGGGAATGTGCATTAGCACACTCAATGCTCACATTATTAGGTATACCTTGCTAGTATGGAGTTGGAGCCCCCTTTCCCTCAAAAATAGCTGGTTTCTTCATGATAAGGATTCAGCAAGATTTTGGTTTATATTGACACTACAGCATCACACAGTTTCTTCAGATATGTCAGCTAAATATCCATTATGTGACTCTCCTGTTTCACCACATTCCAACTGTACTCTTTTGGATTAAGATCTGATCTGTGGAGACCATTGGAGTACAGCAAGCTCATCAACATGTTCATCAAATCAGTTTGAGATGATTTGAACTTTGTGACTTAGTGCATTATTTTTCTGAAGGTAGCCATCATCAGAAGATAGGTAAACTGTGGTCATGATGAAAGGATGAAATTAAGATATAAATTATTTCCAAATTTTGATGGAATCTGGACAGTGCAGTGACTATTTAGACATGTGCTTGCACTTCAAATCAAGAATCAAGTTGATTTTTTTGTACATAGAGAGGATCATCAAGGTGCTTAAAATTTTTTATTCATCTTTAGGTAATTAAACAGTTTTTTTAATCTAAATTTCAGCAATAATAATTGGCTATGTTGCTAACTGTAATGAAAAAAAGACAAATTAAATCCTGGAAATGCTTACTTTGCATTTGCTTAGGTAAATTTCTGAAACTAAAAAGCTGCATTTGAAGGGAAGATACAGCCTGTAACATTATCATCAGTCAAGTGACTGGAGGAAAAACGGCAGCCTTAGTCCCAGATAGCAATATAGTGAATTAACTATTTGCTGTATAAATGCCTCACCCTCAAATTATTCAAAACAGAAAGATTTGTGGTTAAATTTATGTACTTGAAGCAATTGACAAGCCACTGATTATTCTTCACTTTGCAGGCAGGTGTAATAATGTGCAGGCAGCAGACATTGTGTTCTTGATTGACGGGTCCTCCAGTATCGGCCGTGCAAACTTCCTGCAGGTGAAGGGCTTTATGGCTGGAATTGTAAAGCCTTTTGCCAACTCCGTCAGTGAGTCAGGGATCCGGTTTGGGGCTGTGCAATACAGTGATACCTCAAGGTGACTGACAAGATTAATAACCATCTCTTTAATCTACTTCATCAGAAGAATTATCTAATTATTTGTGTTGCTCTTGCTTTAGAGTGGAGTTCACCTTTAATACACACCTGACAGGCACTGATGTTGTCAATGCGGTGCAGAATATGAACTATAAAGGTGGAAACACTCGCACTGGAGCTGGTCTAAAGTATGTTTCTGATAACTTCTTCAACCCTGCCTCCACCCGTGACGTCCCAAAGGTTAAACCAACATGATACTTAATCATTGTATCTTGCTTTATGCTAGGGACTGGTCGCTAATTCTATCTGCGGTTACCTTTCCAGGTCACCATCCTGATCACAGATGGAAAATCACAAGATCAAGTGCAGGAACCGGCTCAGAAGCTGCACAGTCAGGGAGTGAATGTTTTTGCAGTTGGTATGTTTCTTATCCACAGCCTTATGGCTTTGACGTCAAACAAAAAATAGTGGATATGAAATCCTCTGGTTTCTTTTATTCCTTTGCCAAATGTAATAATAATAATAATAATAATAATAATAATAATAATAATAATAATAATAATAATAATAATAATAATAATTTTAGGAATCAAGAGTGCAGACAGGAATGAACTGGCTCAAGTTTCCTCAAAGCCCAGCAGTGATTTCACCTCATTTGTTGGGGACTTCAAGCTGCTGAATACGCTTCTTCCTCTTGTTAGCCCTCAAGTGTGCTCAGCAGCAGGGGGAGTCTATGCAAGTGATGGTATGTATGGGTGCGACAGCTCAATATCACTATGTTGAAATACAGCCCTCTGCAAAAGTATTCATACGGCTTTTTCACATTTTGCTGCATTACAACCACATACCTCACATGGCGTTGTTTAATGGAAGGCAACTAATTTCAATTCTT